>CAXKWD010000003.1:121965265-122670265 GCA_964059195.1 Ectobius pallidus | reverse complement strand
TTTTCTTTAATTACTCCTAATCATTCAGTTGATTGTTTTCTGTGCAGTCCGCTCCGAAACATATTACTAATTTCGTGACGGTTTTCAGCGTTACATTAATTTCGTGACGATTTTTGAACGTTACAATTACAAAAGTTCCCGATTTACTCCCCGTCGCTAAAGAAGTATCACTTCAAAAATAATGTTATTTATGTTACGAGTTTTGCATTTTTGAGGGAGGGGGATGAGTTCGCCTCATTTCTTAAATACAGATTCAAAACATCAAAGTTTTGGAACGTAGGTCTATATCACTCACAGTTTTTCTACGATAACATTAAATGCAGTATAAATAAATATTTCAAACTAGAGAGGTTATGTTAGCCTAAAAGTAACGACTTCATCGCCGCCTGAACCTGTGACCATCTATTGCTTTTTTCGGGGCATACAAAGAATAACAGTGCATAATGAGATTGTTTGATCTCTGTAGACACTTGTGTTTTAAAGGCTAACCTTAGACACTATAATAATCGGACAAATTGCTGCTTTAAGTTCTGCCGCGGAAAAAATACAGCTATTATGAACGTATATTCCATCCGGCAGTAGTTATATGAGGTAAGTACAGTAAATATAAATCTAAACATTATTGGTATAACCAGTAGTGTACCAACCTAACACAGTTTCCTGTCAGTACAGCTTCACTATCAGTATAACTGCTTTCTCTGATTTTCAAAAGAATAGCATTTATATTTCTGTTTATTGGAAGGAATTAAAGCCCATTTTAAGTAGGCCTAGTTCTTAGAAAATCCTCTAGTACGACTTCAGGTAAACCATTACATGTTATCATTATTTTGATATCGTAAATTTGTTGATTATTGCTGATTTTAGCTAATTTTACTTTATTATTATATTATTGTTACTATTAATAATTTATCACTATATTAATATGTTAAGCAAATGATCACTGGGCACAATAGGAATTTCTATCTGTTTAGAGTCAGTTTTTACCCAGATGAGGCTGGCGCAGTTAGGAGATTGACCGCTATGGTGGCCATGGAATCAAGCCACAGGTGGTCATCTCGCGGCGTCTTCTCACGTTGTTTGTGAGGAGGTTGCAGTAAAAACCGAACCACAAAACACGATCAGTTTTTTCTACGCCAAACTTACTAGGAAGAGGAAGCCTTCTAGGAAATTAGCAGGAAAACTATGTTTCGCATTCTTGTTATTATTAAGTCTAATTCCCTGCTTAGTCACTCTGCTTTTTCTATCCACACACGTGCATAGACGTTAATCAAAATTCTTCGCACTTACATACAGGAATTTTCATTTACCTGGTGCCAAAAGTCTTTCCTCCACACTTCTGAGAATCTGTTAAAACAGCATCTTCTAGTGAGAATGAATCTAATATCTATAATTTTTAGATGTGCCATGGATGTGTCGGTAGATTAGATTAGATTAATGAGGGGTAGTGTAAGCCCTTCGGCTTCTCAACACTGCGACCTTAATAGATCTATTGAGAATACCCTATGCTCTATTTTAGCAGTCACCACTTTCAATTAAGGCTTTTTAATATAGCATATAATTTTCTTCGGTGATGTCCAGTCTTGAAACCGGGGATTTTTCGATATTGAAAAACCCACTACGCGGCCGGGAATCGAACCCGGACCGCCAGGGTGGAAGGCAAGTATGCTACCTATACACCCATGGCGGCGGACGTCGGTAACCCGATATATCTTCCACTCTGGCGAATCTGGTTCGATTCCATATCGGGATCAAGTTTTTCAGAACTGGAAATTTTCCTTTATGAGTTCAGCACGTGCACTATGAAAATCAACCCAAAAAAAATGGGTATGTTACATAAGCGGTACTATCAGCGCACACGGATTTGCACCCTACTGCTAAAAACAACAGAAATTCAGAAGCTATGGAAAGAGAACTGTCACAACCCAAAGAAAACGATGGTTAGAAATCGGAACTGAACATCATTTTTGTCAATGTCACCAGAATTAGTGCTAGTAGTGACAGTTTTAAAGAGTAAATAACTAAGCCTACATACGCCTATTTGTATTATAATAATTATTATGTTATAATGTAAACGAGTGTTAAAAGATAATATTTGGTTGTTTGTAAGTTTAGATTTTATCATAAATAATTATTATACCACTCAGTGGAATAACTTTCTCATTTTAATTAATATCGTCTACCGTCGGAAGTGCTTTCTTTACCTTAGACTGTCTAGAAAATAACATTTAAAACCATTTAGAACTTGCGGAATCCATGCTTTCCCTTAATTCCTTAACTCACACTTCTTGGCTCTTTCCAAAGTGTTCCCATAGTGGTGGTATTTCTTTAAAAATACGTTTGATCACAGTTGCTATAAAATATTAACTCTTACGGGCGCAATTTATATCGACCTGACAAATAGTATCCATACCAAGATAATCTGTTGAAAATTGGGTTCATTATAACATGCAAAGGTATCGTAAGAATAGGTACCGACAATACAGTTCGTGCTTTTCTGACAGCAGCTCCACATGGCTCTGTTCTTTGAATTCCTCGCTTCAGTAATCCCGGTTTTCTTTGAATCTCAGTTGGCCCACAGAATGATGATCCGGCGTGAGTATGTGCGGAATGCTGTGATCCTTCCACCTCCGCGGCAGGTGTCTGAGTAGCACATTGTCTGAGCCGGAGGTAAATATCTTGCGTAACCACATTTCAGTCGTGGCATGGGTAGGTACGTAGGCCATGTGTTTTACTGCAGAATGATATATCGATTATCATTAAATTAGAGATAATTTTTAAAATGTTGTCTCCAGAGACCACAAAGAAACATTGGTTTAAATAATAAAAAAGTTCATATTTCCTGGATATTTATTTCTGTTCAATGCATATGTCTTCATTGTTGTCAGCATATATTATTTTTTATATATTACGTTATTATTATTATTATTATTATTATTATTATTATTATTATTATTGTTGTTGTTATTGTTGTTGTTGTTGCTAGCTGGATCCAATGATGTAGTCGAGGGTATACAAAGAATACATCGTATATTCAGGGTGATCAAATTGTAAAATCGAAGAAAAAAAGGGGGGACACACTACCGAACAGTAAAACGTTCGAACGTCTTCATCGTGTTATTTATTCCAGCATATTATTATTTACGAATAAAGCATTCATTTTTTAAACACTTTTAGAATAATAATAAAGTAGTATCCTTAGCCGTAAACCCTCAATAATTTAAAACAACAAATAAATAAAGCAGTTGAAGATGAAACATGAACAATAATTACTCAAAGTGAGATTATTATTTTTCTCAGAACTATTAATTTGCTTCAGTGCCTTGCTGTATACACATTTACTTTGAGGTATTTTCATTGTAAATTGAAAACAACCAAACTACATTCAGTGCAAAAAAAAAGACTATAAGTAGGCAGTAGCAGGCACAAACTAAAAATTGCCACCACAAATTAACGTTAGGCAATAATAGTATGAACCAACGGAAACGATGTTACTTTCGTCCAGATGCCAACCTAAGTCGATCCATGGCAGTAACAAATTATTGTAAGAATCTCAAAGCTCGCAATTGATTAGCTTATCTCTGGTGGACATTTGACCATTCTTGTTGCACGTAGTGTCGGTATCTGGCGAAATTGAACAAAATATATAACTTAAATATTTTTTTCTGGCAGAAGTAACAATTCCTTAAACCGGAACATTTAGATGTCCCTAAATATTTTCTCGGGACACTGGGACAGTGTACAGTGATTTGCTGTATCGGTAAAACTGGATTGAGCACTAATTCATGAGTTAAAGTTAAAAAAAAAATTAGAGAGCCCATCAACTCTGGACAGTTTCAATTATTTTCATTTTCCTACTGAGCTGTACAATTTGTTTTTAAATTATAATTTCCACCTTTGCTTAGTATTTAAAACATTAGAAATCTAACCTACTTTAAAAACATTACTTATCTTATTATAGTCAACATATATAAGTAACCTAAGCTACTAGTCTAGAATAAATTTTTTAATACTGTGCATAGGTGGAAATTGTAATTTAAAAACAAATCTGAACATATTATTTTCTCCTAGACATCTTGAAGTTGGAAACCCCTGTGATAGAGCAACAACATTGTTGTTGTCTGGAAATGTCAATAGAAATAATCATTTGTGAAAGAATGAAAATGCTGTACAGTAGAGTCGCGATAATCCGAGTTAATTGGGGCTGATGGTACCTCGGATTACACGGAAAAAAGGAAAATAGCGGAATTTTCAACTACATACATAATACAGTATGTACATAAAACGAAGTCAAATTTAATGTGTGGATAATAAAGTTTCTGATACATAGGCCTACATACCTTACATTAACAGTGTTAGAAGAAAGACTTTATAAGCATTTACAACTTTAAAAAACTGTCCAAGCCTTTATAGGCCTATAGGGATATATTTTTTTTGGCATCTCGGATTGCACGGAATCTCGGATTATCGAGGCTCGGATTATCGCGACTCTACTGCTTCCATCATACATTGTTAGGGTTTACTTCGTATTAATTATTATAAAGAAGGGGGAACGCCGGTTACCTGCAATATGATAGCCTATTCTGTTATGGAACTGAAGCTTAAGCATGGAATACCTGAAGGCCACCAAGAATGCAAGTGTATGCGAGAATCGTGTTTAATTTTTGTGTAAATTAAGATAAAACGTGACGTTACTCGTTCAGTTAGTGATTCGAACCGAGATCTCATCAGAGAGTCATGAGTGGCTTTCATCAATCCTGGTGAAGGCCACAATCTATGTCGTGCTCAGTCATTCCCCCAGCCATTTCCTCCTCTCTAAATACTTCCTTGAAATTAATAACCAAATTTATAAAACAAGCTATCTGATGGAGAACCGAGATTAAACAGATGCGCTCAGAGTAAATTAGTTGCGAATGAAGCCGTGGACTTAATAAGTTCGATTGCATTTATTAATACAAGTTGATTTAAAAAATTTATCTATTGTAAAATCAAATCAAATAGCCTACTCCGGCCGTAGAACAATAAAATATAGAGCACTATAATTGAAACGGCAGAATTAGGAGAATTATGAATAGATTTCCCAGATGTGCTCAGAGTAAATACATTTTTCTGCTAATATTTATGTTATGATTTTTTGGATATACGCTTATAATATTTATGTAACAATAATATAATATTAAGAAGCTACAGGGTCATGTAATTATTAAGATAGTGCCTTTACAGCATTGAATAAATAATTCTCCATAAAAATCTTTGTATAATAATTTAACAGTTTTCACCTGATGAATACCGATTCCTTCTATAAATACACCCCAGGGAAAAGACGCGAAAGAGCCTATTAAGTTTTTGTGTTTAGTAACAAAAAATATATATAAGAAAACGAACAAACTTTTTGGAGATCAGTTGTTGTTCTCATCAGAATGCCATAGTCCTATAAAAAACCATAGGCCTACATATATTTTAATGTACGGTACTTTTACAATATACCGTATAGGTACTCACAACATTCAAGCCATTCTGTTAATTATCCCTCTACGAGAAATATTTCACATACAGGACAGTTTTTTGCAAATGCAAGTTTCTTGACGTAAAAATACAGTGCTAGTTAATATTTAAAAAATTCGTTTGTGAAATAAAGAGGGTAAAATATGTAGTGATACCATTTTCTCAAAAAAGACAAAACTGATTATTTTAAATCAAGGACAAAATCAAATCATTATTTTTCTTCCTTGAATTTCAAATAACGAGGAGGAAGTAACAAATTTGAATCTGACACTAGTAAGATGAGTCTCGGATCCAAACAGTTTGGGGAAAGAAAGAAAGAAAGAAAGAAAGAAAGAAAGAAAGAAAGAAAGAAAGAAAGAAAGAAAGAAAGAAAGAAAGAAAGAAAGACAAAAAACTTTTAACGTTACACAGCAATTTGCCTTATTTGAATTTGATTCACTACCGCTATATACGATAACGTATTGAAAGTATCCATTAGGCGTAGTGAACGGTATCTGGCATAATAATATCTCGTTGATCAGGTTATAGACGGCCAATTTGTTTGTCTCTAAAACAGAAAATCAAGAAAACGTTTCAATTGTTGAAACCCAAACATAAATTTACTTGGGTTTATCGAAAATAGCACTGTACTGTTATTTATTTTTATACATTCCAACGTGAGTTTTGCTAGCTGCGAACCGAGCTTTTCTCCCGTTTACATCATTTCTCAAGACATCTGAAACGGACAGTAGGCAAGTTCTTGGATTGCTTTCTTCTCATGTGTTGTTGCTCCAGCTGAAGCTCAAGTTCATGCCTCAATATTATCTTCAAATTCGTTGTTATCATCAACTGTCTCCATCTCATTTATTCAATATTTATAAGATTCTCGAAGTTTGGGTCATTACTGGTGGTTGCCACAGTTCGGAAAAAGAAAGTTGAAAAAAATTGTACATACGTAGTTGGACACTGGGGTAAATGTTTTAAATTTCTTGGCTTTGTTGAGAACAATGTACAGCCAGCAAGAACAATACTGCAGCTTAGGTGTGACTGAGAATACATGACGCGTCAGGTCTGCCAATATCAAAAATAAACAACCACGTAAGCATAAAGCTTATTCCAAAAATGGTTTTCCATTGCAAGTGTTAATGATCGTCGGGGATGAGGCAACGTGAGATGAATCACGTGCAAAATGCACCGAAATGCACCGAAATTAGGACTTTCGTGAGTGCGGTTGACAGAAATTATTTGAACAAACTTTAATCCTTAACACAGGAAAATTAAAGAGCCAATTAGCTTGCTCAAACTGTTGTTTACTCGGATATGGATGATTCCTGCTCTGTCCTGTATCTTACTACAAAGGTGTTATTAAAACGGAGATAATAGATTAGAAACATGGAAGACACAGTGATAAGGATCTTCCCACAGAAACACTATGCTTTCTTTTTGTGTTTTAAGTTAAAGCGTAAACACTTAAAACTAAGTACTGTGTTAATCAGTTGAATAGAGAAAACTTAAAAAAAAAAATATTCACAGAGATTTAGAATAGGTGATTATAAGTTGGATTTGTGGACGCGGTGATCAAAGTGTACCACATATTCTGTTGGAACGAATTACTTTCGAATTGCCAAGACGCCAAGTCATTTTGGACATTCACAGCATACGTTTGATGAAGTAGTAATAAGAGTTCAGCTCAATACGTGTAGTTAACAACTTTTGTGAATTGGTATATAGAATTTTTATCAGAACTTGATATAAAACAGTTTGTTCACATCATTAACAGCAATTAATTTTAATAAACTTAATCGGTAGTAAGTAGTTTTTCTAATTAAGAGATGTATTTTATATTATAAGTTAGATATTAATGAATATTTACACCATTGATAAGACGAATTTTAAATATACTGCAGGCTATTTGATTTTATTTATATTCATAGTTTGGTAGTAATACTTAATATTAGGATTATTCATTGTAGCCTATAGATAAACTATAGCATAACAGTGAAATAGTGTTTTAATAGGAAATATTAATGATGAAAACAATAACAATAATTACAACAATATTAATAATGTAACCAAAGTTATGTTTAAATTAACAACAGTACATTATTGAAATTTATCAGACCTAATGTTTTCCTTAATAATAATTCAGGAATCGCGCACAATTGGCTGCTACTGAGCTACATGTGCGTCATAGCAAAGAATGCACAAAAGCCGAAAAATAAGCATAACAAATTAATGCTTTATCTTAAAATATGAAGATATTTTTCCACGTATTAAAATTGTCATTCATGAAAACCAGCTATTCTACTGAATTTGTATATTTTACTTCAGACTTATTATCCACTAGTAACTTTAGTTGAAAGAATGCTCTTATGAAATTTAATTTGACTTCAGACTTATTATCCACTAGTAATTTTAGTTGTTAACACGTGATTTTAAAAAAAAAAACTCTGAAAGGGTTAAATTTTTAAATAAATTGTCAAATAAGGGAGGTGTCGCCCTCAGATTTGCAAGTATGGTATTAGCGGATTTATAATAAGTTAAATCACTTGAAAAAGAGTCTTTAAAAATTGCAGTAATTGACCCCCATCTATCTGTGCAACGTGTCACTTCATCTGTAAAAATAAATACATAAATAGCATATGAAGTGCTGAATAGAACAAAGATAAGATTCCCTCCTGAGAATGGAATAATAACGGCCTCTAGTTGCTCTCAATTAAACTACAAATAGCATGTGTTTATGAATTACAGGTATGCGCTACGGAATGCTAGAGCCGGCAGGTGCAACTCCTGTTTCACAGGTCTTCAACAAAAGAAGATAGATTTATTTTCCCACGTGAAGGTCTCGTAGTGTTTCGGATCCACCAACTGGTGCCATATTAGTCAATCCTCTTGTCGTCAGACAGCCGGCCTTATAGAAAAAAAAGAATCTTTCTTTTCATCCAGGATACATACACCGGGTGCATATTTTTATCTCCTGCTTGGACCTAATTCCAAAACCCGGACAAAGCTCTAATACCCCTGAAGAATGTAGGAAGTCGTGACCATCTATAAAAGATAGAGTACTGGCCAACTGGCTTGCAGTTCCCACAGATACACAACAGGTGCGGCAAATGTATTATGACTCATTTACACATTGTGTCTGTTAGGCGCCTCCCGTCGCGGCGCTCAGTGCTGCATCACCTGTCGCCAGACGCAATAAACACTTGGCGTTACTTACAACAAAGGATTATGGTTGTTGGTTCCAAGAAAAGAACTGTAGACTTTGAATCACACTTTCAGTACAAAACTATAAGGTGAAGGCCATTATAACCAGTGGAACTTTTATTTTTAGATTGTAATGATTTGTCTTTTTTTTTCTTCAGAATATGCTTAGTTATGCTTTCTAAATTTATTTTATATATAACATTGTTGTGCAATCCAGTAATGAAATTCAAATATCCTAAATTTCTAATTTGCATTTCATTTTTCTTAGTTTCTTGCGTACCTATAAACTTATATTAAATAATAATGTTGTTACCGACTTCTCAAACTGACCATGTCGAAAGATGCGAAGTGAAAAACTTAAGCAAGAGAAGTAAATGCTTTGACCACACGTTTAATATTTTATGCTCAATTTCCCATAGGCTGTCATACTTTAGAAATGGTATGGGTTAATTTTGTGGTACTAATACAGAGCTATTTAAAGCTGAATTTGATTTTCGACGAACTCATGTATCAGTGATATTGCATTGCACATGATTTTGTGCAGTCCGCTTTCTTTTTTCAAAATTTATACAAGGTAGGCCAACATAGTAGTTTTCATTTTTCAGTCTCAAGGTGATGGTTGGAGTTGTAGGTCTACAGCAGTTACATGTTATTTAGGCCTATGCATGTTTTTAAATTATATATTTAGTTGCTTACCGGAAAAGTATCATTTCCAATATTGGCGAGATAGGCTGTTCCGACTTCCCGTAATATTAAATAGTCTATCATAATATTATGATCATCTATCAATGAGCATTCAATTATTAAAGTCTGATATGGATAAAAACCATTCGGTGATAGGAAGATAAACGAGGTTACTAGAGATGAAGATATACCCGAAGATTTGCTAAAGAAGTGGGACAACAAGGACTTCTCACAAAAACAAAAATGATTAACAAATAAGTGGTGAATAGTCTGAAAACTTTTTGGATGCAACTATGCATGCTATTAAGAATAAACCACAAACGAATAAATGTGGAAAACTTAATTTAGAACCATAAACCTAATATCTCATACCGAAAAGATAGTAGGCCTACGTAGCAAGAATGTTAAACAGAAGACTGGAAGAGAAAATAACAAAGAAAATGTCAATTTGTCTTCAGAAAAGGAAAAGGTATAAGTGATACTATGCGATTCATGAGAATAATCTCGGAAAGAGTTATTGACGTCATGCTTCATCGACTGGCATCGACTGGTTACCAGAGTCAAATGGTAAAAATTAATTTAGGGTTGCCATATTTCCAAGAGTAAAAGAAGGACACACTTGTCGATACCTGCCTACGCAATAACTATAGGATATTTTATAGCTCTTATTGTACATAGATCATAGGAAATGTGATGAAAAGTTGGCAACAGTGTTAAAATGTTCAATTTTATACAATTATGTAAATAAACTGGTTCAGTCAACATTTAACAAGTAATCATAATATTGAGTATGTTGACTCAAAAGACAAAATAAAATACAGTATTATGTCTCAGTACATTCAATAGGCCTACTCTACATGCAACTCTAGGTACATGTGTAAATACAATTAGCTCAAGATGTCACTTTCAGATGCACTTTGACCTTCGCTGACCCAAGCATATTTCTCTGTAGATCTTGTTCAACAATTAATCTTTCATCCTTAAGAGGTAGGCCTGGAATTCCTTACAAGTGAAATGCCTATAATTATATTGAATAATTATATTGAATTATATTAGCCTTGGACGGCTCGTTAGGCTCGAAGGTGTTGCCACACGTAACAAAAATTAAAAGCCATTGAATTTATAGCCTGATAATGACATACACTCAGAAAATCCGGACATATTTCCTAAATTAAACTTTCCGCCCGGACAGAAATTAATACCCTAAAGAAGAGGACATGTCTAGGAAAATTGGGCATATATCAACCTTAGTTAATGGGAATCCTGAAACAATATCGGAGTCAATTGGAGAGATAGAAGACTAATCAAGGATTTGTATGTGGGACAGAAAGTGAATATAAGAGAAAGTTGAACAGAAATGAAAAGCACGATTACAGGAAGAGGAATAAAAGAGAGATACTGTTTGTCCCCCAACTATTCAATATGGGTAGAAGGTCGCATCATCAATAACAATGTAGATGATGTATTTATGACAAAAAAATAAAGATGAATAACAAAGGTTGGTGGATCGGCTGGTGAAGACGGGAAGAAGATGTAGAATGGGATGAAGGTGGAAAAGTAAAGAGTGATGGAGACTTCGAAAAATGAAAAAAAATGTAGAGGTTTCTCGTATTAGAGAATGATTCCAATAACGATATTTAGGAAGCTTGGATACTAGAGAAATAAATCAGGGAAAAGATAGCAATGGATAGAAATAGAAAACCGGAAAACTAGATTTGCAGCTAAGGAAGCTTATGAAATGCTATATAGAGTGTTGCTTTATATGAAAGTGAAACTAGACGCTGAGGAAAATGTAAAAGAAATACTTAGAGAGCTTCGAGATGTGGTGTTGGAAGAAAATCGAGAAGATTCGGTAGACAGACAGAATAACGAATGAAGACGTTTTAAGATGAGTAGATGCTAAATATTGTAACAAAAAAAAAAAAAAAAAAAAACTGACTGGTTAGGACATGAGATGAACAGGACTTTTGCTGAAGGTAATTGAAGGAAAAATGAAAGGAACAAGAACACCTAGTAGAAGAAGAATAATTGATAAGTGGATGACATCAAAGAGGGAAAACTATGGAGACTTAAAAGATGCAACAGAAGATAGGAAGTGTCGGAAAGAAGAATTTCACATGGGTAAGGCAGAAATATCTAACTAAACGAAAATATTTGACATGGTTTTTTTTATATTCAGTAGAATTACGTTTGCATTCTTTTACTGTTACTAATACATTTCGTATAGTGCTATAAAATGTGGATTAATTTCAATAATTTATTCAAATAATATTTTTATACAGCCTAATTGCATTAAGTCAAGAACTTTAAAGTTTAGCGTTTAAGAAAATAAGACTAGCAACCCAGAGGCAGTGTTTAAAAGATGTACTGATTTTTGCTTACTTTAGCTTCGGTCCTTGTGTCTACTTGCCAAAAAACGGATATACGTATGCTGCATTGTCGGCCTGTCATGTTTTAAAAAATTGTCCAGGATATGTGTGACAGGTTCCATTAGCTTGGACAGTATTTGTGTTTTTGAACGATCGTTAATCGTAGGAAAGATAAAGTCTTTATCTACAGTCTTAGAGAAGGAACACGTGAAATTTGGAAGAAAGAAAAACCAAGGTTAGCACAGATTCATGCCACATAAACACATTAATTTGAAGATGGATGCCCTGAGGGTGGCAAAAGCATCGAGTTTAAAATGCACTTACTGCTCGTGGATATCACGAGAGCAGTTTTTATTGTTCCCTCGTTCTCGCATCCATTAGGACTGGTCGGCTCTTTATTTCGGTTTACAACACGCAGGTGGGGGAGTATTTCTGGTCCAGGTCAAAGGTCAAGACCTTATGTACCAGCTGTGCGAATTTCTTGGGAAAACTGATCTTGCGATTGATGAATTATGGGTATTCAGTACTGCAGCAATCAGTCCCTCACATTCCAGTGTTACAATGGATAGCACAGGACAGTGGTCTTCAACCCGCGGCCCGTGGCTTAATTTTTGACGGCCTGCAAACAAACACTAGATTTAAGTAAAATTAAAAATAATATTCTTTGACGAGGATCATAATTGGATGACAGATTTTTGATGCTTCACAATTCAAATATCTGATTCAGGTTTTTAGATCCAATGAAAAATTACTGAAGCTATTTTCTACTTCAGTCATTGTGGACGTTGAAGACGCTCCCAGCAACATGCACAAGGAACTTATTGAATTGCAGTGTCATAATGATTTAAAGGAGAAAATTAAGACTGTGGAACTTTTGGAATTGTACTCTAAGCATGTTGAGGAAGACAAATTTCCAGCAATCCCTCACATGCTCTGTTCCCAGCATCACTTTTTGGCAAACTTCATCATCATCATCATTAACTACAATGCTTGGGTCAAACAGCCCGTTCCGACTCCAAACTACATATATACATATTTACCCCGTTTATATTATTTAAATTGGTCCCGCCAGCATTTTTCAGGGCGTCCCCTTTTTCGGGTGTCCATCTCTTGGTAATTTATACTGTAACAGGATTCGTGGAGTGCGATCTTCGTCCATTCATAAAATATTATTAAAATAGTCTTCCTATTTGGCAACACATACATAATTATGAGAACAGTTTTTCTCCAGGATGAATATCGTGAAGTCAAAACTGAGGAACAGACTTTCCGACACTCATAGATCTGCCTTCGAATTTCTTCTTCCAACATTAAAGCCAATATTGACAATTTAGTGACAAAGGAACAGTGTCAGATCTCATATTAAATTTTTAAAAATGTTAGTGTGCTTTGTGTTATTAATTAACATTGTAAAGTGGAAGTTAAAATTAAAAAAAAAACACATATGTATAATGTTAAGACATCCCTATAGTTAATATAATATTATGAAATATTTGTGTTGCGTGAGTACCATGTTATCAATAAATCAATAAATCAAGTGACCTGCTAGTCTTTCACCAAAAAGAAAATAGCCCATTAGTTAAAGATAGGTTGAAGACCACTGCTTTAGGATATGGGATTCTAGGCCTAGATGAAAAACAATTGTAATAAGTTAATACATGCATTAATGCATCGTGCTTAGTAAGACATTTATTTGGTAATAATTAGCGCAGGGCCATAGGACTCATGTCCAACATATTTTATCCGTCTAACTAGGTAATATCCTCGAGGATGGAGGCAGCATGGGCCTTTGAAACATCGGAGATATCAGAATTCAAACCTGACTTCCATTCCGAGAAACGTTCATTTTAACGTGGCCATTATAAACATCCAATGAAAATGAGGTTGCCACATTTTAGGAAGTAGGAATAAGAGTTACATGTTTCGACCATGCTATATGAAGCCTGATTTTAAAAGATAGCAACTGTTTCAAAAGGTGATATGAAGGGCCCGGATTTCGATGAACTGCCATCTTTTAACTGGTACATTATGAACATTGCCCACTAGTGAGGATATTCTGATCATGACTCCTAGATTAAAAATGGTAATTTTTAGGGTCTTTTTTCCATTTCATATTTTTAGGTAATTTTTTACATATTTAAAGTCATTTTTCCATTTTGGGTTTTTTCTTGCATGATATAAAATCACGTGCATTTACTTACATTGAATATTATGGAAATCTAGATAAGCATAAATACTGAAACACCAACTAGATCCTATACGTAAATAGTTACATAATTTTTTACTAATGTTTCCATCCGATAATGCATTCAATTATCTAACAGTAGCTCTTTTCCTTCCAGATGTTTTAACTTAAGACTCCTCATGTTATTATTGATTTCTTGAATAAAGAACTGTTCTACATATACATCATAAGACAAAGGACTGAAATTAACAACAGTTATCTTCATTTTGAAATGTTCTCTTTCTTGTTATAACTTTATTTCCATTTAGAAAGACGGTGTTTGGTGATGCATTTAATCGGAACGATCAGGGAAAAGTCTGATTTAGAATTGCTGAAAGTTTCTCCTCTACAGGTAGATTATATTATTTTTAATTCTTCAGGTGTTTTCAACTCAAAATCTTCTGTTAGCAGTATGCTCTTGGTTCGACTCAGCCTCTAAAAGATGTGAATGCCGAATTTCCAAATGTCTGGGAGCCCTGAGCTCCCTGAAAAAGTAATCTAATTATGTATGGTAACTCATTTGAGAGTAGTGCATGATTACAATACGATTCTGGTAAAAAGATACAGATTCTGTGCCATTTGAGAACCTTAGAAAATTATAAAACTAATATATTAAGAACTCCCAACCCTATAGTAAATAAATGCACATGAAGGGAAATATCTTAAATGTTCCTTTTTTCCATATTGTAGAAATTTTTAAATTTGTGATATATTACACTGGGAAATCACAAATGCATTATAAATATCCACATTATTAGGGCCTACTATACATTTATATACTTATATAAGCAAGAATCGCATTACAGAAGTGATGATAACGGTAGCATTAAATTTATTATTCCTTATCTTGAATATGCTACTATTCAATATTAATGAAAATATAGGATATATAGGAACAACAATAAAGTGGTTTTAACTCCATATCCATTTTGAATAGGTCCCTATTATAATGATTCCCACAGAAATGTCAGGTACCATTTCTTGAAGTCCATGGCCAACCTAGCCTGGTTGGTAAGTCACCATTTAGTTTTAAAGACCCTTAAAGAAGGTTGCTATATTCTGCTTTTATCACACCCTCGTCTCACCACATGGAGATAAAGAAGCCCCACCTAATTTGCATCTGAGCTGGAGAAATAAGCTAGCTTTCCAGCTGAGGGAATACCACAATCTCTAACAGGGTAGAGGTGGCATTAGTCAACAAATAATTTCCTGAAAGTTATGTACTCGTTAATAACTCTGTAAGGAGTGTCAAGATTTAAATATCTGTTAAAATGTCGAATTTACAAAAAATGAAGATTGACAATTCTGACAAGTTCCTACCAGGTCCTAACTATCACACATGATGAAGGTTGAAAACACGTTATCATCTCTCGAAGAATATAAAGTTCTGAGCGGAAAACCTTAAAATGGAGTCCATAACACTGACATTTACTGACAGACATATTTCTTGTATTTGCACTTCGAGTTACAAGCATTTCGGATTATTTAACTTGTACGGGCATTCATCAGGGCTAAGATCCCGAAGGCAGGGCTTGCCGTACCTGAATGCCGTGTATTCAAAGATGTTAATTTCTACCGCCCTCTTAAAGTTAAATCCAAAAGAAGTACGTAAGAATTTGGTCCCCTGGAGTGATTATTATCAGTGCATGTGTGTGAAGGTGAGGTTTGGCAGCATGTTATTAGGAAGATTGGTGATGTAATGTTGGCAAGGACAGGACAGTCACCCGTGAGGGGTAAGGCTGTTTGTCATCCCGCCAGATCATTATGTTCACTACAACCATAATTACCTGTACTCCACGCACGTGATCAGGAATCTGAAAAACTTGAATTTCAAATCGCAAGGAGTGTACAGCATCCGGCGATGTTTCCATGCATATCATTAGCACAACACATTAGTAATATTAAGAAATTTCCATGCTTTATAAAGACTCAGATTATTTTGATTTCTTTTATTCAAGTTTGGAAATTTCTCTATATCTGTGGTTTATTTTTATAATATGTACCGTACGTTATTTTCAGAGTTATTACCATAAATGTGCGAGCTTTGCCTAGTTTGCGGTTTAAGGGGGCAGGGGCCTATAAGAATCCTATTTTCATCTATTTTGTCTAAGCCACCTTGTATTTTATTGCATGATCATTTTTAAATAGCATACAAGTCATGATTAAATACACTGATTTCGGTTTTCGGGTCCCCGATCGTTATCCACATTTCGAAAACAATATAAAAGTAGGTGTGGCTGAAAGTTCAACAAACCTTCACATATATACTTGTTCATAGGCTTGAATAAACTTCCTAAAAATATAGGCTATACTTGAAGGAATGAAGATAATGTTTTACAATTTGAATTTTTAAAAGTTTTCCCAATTTATATATATATAAAGATAATACACGTGCATATGAAAAGGACCAGTTCACGGCTTTTTAGGTAGATTTCGAAGAAAAATCTACCTATTGCAATGGGTACCATGTCATGATTTTCGAAAAATTCTTTCATATCTTTACGTTTCATGCTCCCCTAAGTAAGAAACCACCGCCCGTTCAAAAAAAAAATTGTGATATATATATATATATATATATATATATATATATATATATATATATCTTTACACGATAGCGGCCGTAATTTTGAAGATATTTGAACCAAATTTTAATATGTTATTTCTAGGCCCAATAGTTCGGACAAGTTCGTTAATGAGCAAAATTGGCCCAAGGGGGTGGTCGGGGGAGGGGGTTGAAATTTTAAAACATTTTTATCTCGGCCCCTATGAAGTATAGAGGGAAACTTTGTTTGAATAAATTAGAGTACTCCCTATGGAGTTCACAGTGACACCAACGATTCGGGGGTTGTGGGGGTGGGGTGGAGGGGGGGTGGAAATTCGAAATTTTTGAAACCACGTCTTATGAGGTATCATTGAAAAGCTCTTGATGAGTACTCTACAAATCAATAACTAGTTTCTCGATAGCTCTCATTTAAGGCGAGATTTGAATGTTTGAAAAAGTGCTCTTTCCTCTTTTTTGCAATTATTATTGCGGGTTTGACATGCCAAGGCTAAAGAAGAAGAGTGCTACGCAGAGACAGTAAATTAAACCGAAAGCACTTTGAAATCTACCTCAGCCTGTAGGCTTGCCTAAAGGGATTTTTTAGATTAGGTGATATTACGGTTTAAACAGAAAGGTGACAAATTTGGAATTCTCTTTTATGTATTCGGGAATTCTTGTTACTTAATCTAAAACCAGAGTGAATATGAAGGAAACAGGAAAACTGCAAGGTATAAAACAATGGCAATGTATACGTAAGTTCATCTAGGGTATATAACCACGAATAACTCTCCTCGATATGACTGGTGTAGGTTAATACGCATTTGCAGCCAGGCCGCATGTTGTATGTGTGCTTCATTTGCCATATGCATGACTGTTAAACACTGTGGTGTTGAAATAAAAGAAAACAAATATTTTTAATAAACGGTGCAAAGTATGTTGCATAATCTTTCTCACAGATAGCCTACCTGTCAAGAAATGTACTATCGAGGTTTCAAGGTTTGCGAAAGAAACAATACAAAAAGTAATGTACAGTATATACTCCAGCCGAATTTTTCATACAGTATTTTCCTTGTAGCATCAAATATATTAATTGGATAAATAATTGTTACGACCATTCAATAGATTTAGAATTGCTTGGTCAGGTAAATAAATCATAAAAGAGAATGCAAATTAAGTAAAATCAGTATAATATATGACTTAGGTCCACTTTAATTATTGCTACTATGTGGATATGTTTTTCTGGACTTATGTAGTACAATAATATTATAATAACAATATAATATCAGATATTATCTGAATACTTTTTTTTTAATTCAGTTTGTTCAAAAAAATATAGTAATGTACTATTTTCTTGCTAACAATATTATTATATAAAGTTATAAAGAACTTAGAGGGCAAGCATGAGGTTAAACCTGTTAAATTGTTATAACGGTGCACATTTTCGACGTTTAATGTTATTTTGAATTGAGAATTTTAAAAGGAAAATAATTTCTGTGCTTAGAATAGTAATCAAAAAACGTTTTGATAATTTCGTATGTACCGAAATTCAGGCTCTTTTGGAAACAATTGACATAGGCTATGAAAACAAATGAACATAACTTCTATATTTGCTGAAAATACTAAATCGTGATCTATTCGAATAGAATATTTATTTATAATATCTCTCTTCAAGATATAGAATAGGTAAATTAAGAACTAGTTTAATCCAGAAAAATCCTTCACTATGATATGGAATTGCAAACTTTTAATGATTGGGTGAGAAATGTAGGCGTAAGTCGTAAGTAATGTTTTGAGCGAAGCTGTTATTATATTGTATTGGCTTACTATTGTGCATTTCATTCATTTAACCCAGGGGAAGACAGAAGGTTGCTCTGTGACGTCACTGCTTTCTGCTCTCACTGCTCGCGTTATATCTCTGCGAGGAGTATGTGAAATGGTGGCATCAGTGAACAGGGGGGAAGAGAGGGGCATTAGTATTGCGGGCAGCGGGAATTTAGGGGGTTAGAACTTACGTAATACGTGTTTCCGAATTAATGAAACATCAATCGATTTTCTTGATAGTTTATCGGTTAATTACAGCACAGTAGTTTAACATATTATAAATAATTCTATTTTACTATTCTGTGAGAACAATTGCCTTTCCACAAAATCTATGTTCTTTGACAAAAATAGACAATACTATCATTTGAATTAACATAATTCACTACAATAAAAATAATAAAAAATGAACTTAATTAATTACCATACAAGCTCGTCTGCACCTTAGACGATACAAGATTAGAGTAACAATTTTCTGACTTTCCTGTCTCTTTTTTCTTTAACAAGTTTATCAATGTTGGGACGTAATGTTTGAGCAATATTTAATCGAAGACTACATTTAGGTTGTGATTTGACAATGTACTTCTTGATTTGAGCTTTGTACATTTCATTAGTGAAAAAAATTGTTCGGCCACATACGTAGATCCAAAATTACATAATATTCTTGCGGCAAGTGCATAAGTCTCGGGAATCTGGTTTCAGAGAAATTTCTGTAAAAGTTACCCAAGACCACTTATGTTCGTATTTGTCCTTTAACAGATAGTCGGATTGTAAGTTTAGCAGTTCCAACTGATACCGGCGAGGAACGTCTTTGACATTAACTGAATATGGGGTAGCAAAAAGTTTAAACATTGGAGAAAGGTTTTCCACATCCTGAAACCTGGACTCGAACTGAAGAAGAAGGTTTAGCAGAACTAACACATTCTGCAGAGAGAACACTATCAGGATCGCGTACTTGCGTTAACTTTGAAAAATGCTCCGTATTTCCAACCAGAAGTTGTAGCTCTAGCGTACTCTAAACACCCCTACTACCGTGCGCTCTTGCTGACGTCACACACAAGGGATCCACATGCACTTGCTCCACAAACGTCATCACAAGACGTAGTTGACTTCCCCTGATTTAACCACTACTAATACTACTATTCCTATTACTACTATTTATCCTGTACCTATAATCCTTTACAATTCAAAATAATATACATAACTATTTCGACAATAAAAATTTGGTCCATAAACCAGATGGTTTTTAACAATCCACAATCGTAAGCCAATACAATATATAGTGAAAATAGTATCACTCAAAAGATTGATCTACATTTCTCCCTCATTCATTCAACGTCTTCAGTTCCATATCAAAGGGAAGAATTATTCCAGATCAGTTCTTTATTTGGCTATTCTGTAATGGTATAACTTGAAGACAGATATTATAAATGAATTTAATTCAGCAAATGTAGAAGCTATGTTTATTTTCTTGAAATGTCAATTGTTCTAAAAAAAATTGCCAACCAAAAGAGCTACATACGAAATTACCAAAAAAGTATTTTGATTACTATTCTAAACACAAGCAAACTGAAATTATTTTCCTTTTAAAATTTATGGTGCAAAATAACATAAAACTTCAACAGCCATCGTTTTGTTAATTTCTCAATAACGGTTTTACATCATAAATAATTATTAATCCTTTCAGAGCTGAATTTATATTTCTATGTAAGCAGTCATCAACTGAAGTCCCGGGTTCGATCCCCTGTACCTCCTCGGAATTTTCTGAGGTAGGGAGGTCTGGAACGGGGTGCACTCAGCCTCGTGATTCAAATTGAGGAGCTACTTGATACAGAAGTAGCGGCTCTGATCATGGAAACCACCACTAACGGCATGCTGACCACATGCACCTCAATCCTGTCATCTGCTTATGGTAGATGGCGAAGCGGTCGGGTGGTAGGTCTAGTCCTTTCAGGGATGTAGCGCCACGGAGTTTAGTTTTTTAGATAAAGCGTTAATCTATTATAGGCCTACGTATTTCTCGGCCTTAGTGAAACGGTCAAATACCTATTGTTGGAGTACCACTCACGAACAAGTAAAACACATTGACAATGGTAAGCTTTTTAAAGAAAAGGCAAGAAATAAAGTAATAAAAGGAATAGCGCAGAGACTCACTGGCGAATTTTGAAAAGCAGTTTATTTTAATTAGGTTGGGTCATATCTAAAATACCGGTGACCTACTCCTTGATGAATTAGGCTACTAGAAAAGGGTGAACATTTTCTCTGAGTTTAGGCCTGCATTTTAATTCCTCTACATATGTCATTAGGTAATATAGGTGTAAGTAATTTTTGTTGAACCCTGAAGTCGATGCCTGGTTTTTAACATTAATGCAAATTTCGAGGTCCCCTGAATATAAATTACAATTAATTTAATCTTGTCTGTGTGTGTGTGTGTCGTGTGTGCGCCAAGCACGCCTGTGAAAAACAGCTCAAAAACGAAAAAAATAGAACAAAATATTTTTAAAAATTTCGGATGAGTATTTTTCAAGCAACTGACACGAAGCATGGCGATGATTTTTGCTTACTTTTACTACCAGTTTATATGAAGGACATTCATTTTTCGCAAAAAACTGATGAATTGATTTTGTTTAAATTGTTTACACTAACTACCAGTTTATCTTCAATATTTTTTCGTCAAAATTCTTTTAATACTAGGGCACGGATCTTAGGGTTTAAACTGTTTTGTTCCTTGCTAGCTAACAGTGTTATAAAACCTAAAAGTCCGGCCCTAGTTATGACTTGGAATTCATGCATATATGGAGTTATTCTTTCTTTTTATAAGGATGTATATTATTCATTCTTGATAAGCAGAACGAGTACATTGGCTTAGTAGGCTATATTGCTTGCTTTTAACAACAAATCGTTGATAGTATTATAGGTAATATTGACGAAATAGTCTTTAACGTGTTTCATAATTGGATATTTTAAATTTTTAATCTAATCTAAAGCATACTTCTTCAGACTGATGCCTTGTTTGAAGTAATATTTATACAGTAAATATTTCCTATAACGAAAGTACAACTGCACCAAATAGACATATTTGACTTTAAAGTATATGATAGCAAGAATAAACACTTAGGACCTATCAGCAATACCCTCTTCACTTACATAAATGACGCAGTGAGATGCATGGAAGCATAATCTGTTGATCTTTACGTGTCAGTGATAAGTATTACTTGACAAGTAATTTGATTGATTGCTTGCAGAACTAAAATCATGCTTTGAATATTCTATAATCTTTTGCATAATCAGCAATTATCTGGACTCACTTAAACTCCATGTCATGTATTAAAATCACAAAAATTAATAGCTAAAACAGATTAATAGACTGATACATTAAGAATATAGTTAAATATTAAAAAATTAAAGACCCATATACTGCAGAAAATTTAGGCCCTTATTTAATTTAATTTGGAATAAAATATGAGTCTTACAAATAGGCTTACATTCTGAAATAATATCCTCATGTTCAAATATCTGTAAGCCAAGGTCTAGTACATTTAGCTGTTACGAAGGGAGGAATATATGTGATCAGTGATTATATGGACTAAAACGTAATTTTCGTTTATTATAGCAAAAAAATTATTCAATCAATGCAGATTTAATTTTGAAACGTATATTGTAATAGACGGTGAACATCTGATTGAAAGCCAATTTAGGATAGCTGTGCTTATGGAAAATTAAGCCACGGTTGATTTTATCTCTCCATTCCTCGTAAAGGAAAATTTAGCATTTTTCGGTCTTCAAGAATAAATAACTCGATACTAAGAATATAATTGCATGAAATTTGCAGGGCTTCTTTAAAATGTTCCACTGAATAATTCTGCCATATTAAAAAATTATATTTCTTTAGAAAATATGACTTTTTAAGAATCTATACGCATATACTTTTAATAAAAAATGAAGAAGGAAAAGTCTCGAGATTAAAGAAATAGCAGAATTATAATATAATAATTTCATTGTTGTGGAGTTTATAAGCTTTAATTGAAGCCCTAGTAAAATTATATTTTGCTTCTGCGCCTTCTTTTCTACTGTTTTCTAACATGCATTCTAGGAGATAGTGCTTCTTCTTACGTATTTATTTAATATGCAATGTTACAATTTTTTTATTTTTATTTTGCGTCGAAAATTCGTAATATTTCAGTATTTTTATTAACTTCAGTTACAACTATATAGCGATCTATAACATTTATTTAATAATGCAAGAACAATATAATTCATGGCGATAACCTCGGAGTAACTCGTGAACGACTAGCCTATCTCTTATTGTTCTGAATAATTATGTTACCAATGAAATAAATAAATAAGAAATCTGAGGTTACTCTGAAGTAAATATTTATCAGACGCGTGTTTAAAGAGAGGTATATCCAAAATTGTGGCAGATGACTAATTATTATCCAGTATAAAGTAGGTATTCCATTCTGCGCCATTGTGTATTGGAATAGTCTATATCTAACATTCTCAGTGCGTTGCAAAATAATTTCATAGTGCGTTTCGAGGCAATTATTTATTAAGTGCTTAACGTCATATTAATGCCTCCTCGATAACCACTGTAGCAATATTTGGAAATGAAAGATGTTTAAATAGTATTAGTTTCATTGTTCTCTTGAATTGTGTAGCCTATACCGTGTCAACAGAGATAGGCTATCTCGTAAAATCATAGAGCATATTGGAGTAACAATAAGACTGCATTATCTATTGTTAAAAAAGAAAAACTGGACAGTACTTTGTGAAATGTCGTGGAGAGCCTCTAATAGGCCTAAGTGAGAGTAATGTAACTAATAGAGGAATTCTGCTTATTTTGACTGTGGGATCATAACTTGCCACAGAGCATTAAACATTTAGAACTACAGTATATGAATTTATCACAGGTAATGCCATGGAAATCTAGGAGAGTTCCAAGTCACGAGTTGCATTCATAAAGATTATTTAACGAATAATATGCAGTGAATAATTAATAAAATGTATTGAATTTGAATAATTTTAAAGCATTTTAGATTGACATAGTAGCCTATTATTAAAAGTCAATCATGACCAGGGCCCGGATTCTGATGACAAGTCATCTTTTTATTGATGCTTCATTGACATTGTCAACTTGTAGGTAAATCCTTAACACAGCCTCTATTACAGAAATGAATTTTTATTAGGTCATTTTTTGTCATTTCATGCCATTTTATATTTTTAGGACATTTATTCCAATTTTTCGTCATTATTTTGTAATTTTCGAGTAATTTGCTTCCACATTTAGTCATTTTCATGCATTTACATTCAGTATATTAACTTTTTTAAATAAATAAATTAATAGGTTACTATAATGCATCATTTTGTAGGGTCTATTTTAAAATAAATTTTCTTACTTTTCTTCTCAGATGCTCCATAGTTTTTAGACCTATAACATCCCTTCTGCATTTATACTTTTTACAATTATGTATAAATCATTCTATAACTTTGTGTGTACAATAATAGTTCTTATAAATAAAATATCAGTTTTCAGGTAATTCTTTATAATTAAGTAATTTTATTTAAAATTTAGGGTCATTTTATAGGTCATTTTTCAAACAATTTTAGGTCATCAGAATACGGGTCTTTATCATCTTTTGTCATATCATCAATGTGACTGTTTTCTGTGATCAAAATACGTCAGTTAATAAATGTATATTTATTCAAGAATTGTTTGCTGAAATTAAATATTAAAGATAGGTCTTTCTTACGTAAAACATAATTACTTATATTATTGTTGTAGTTCCTGGCGATGGATAGGCCTACTGGTAAGTACGATTTTTAAAAGTGTAATTATTATGCACGTATCAACAGATCCAGTTGTTCAGCTGGACGATTTGAACAAGTCCAATCAAAAGGGGGAGAATGATTAACTTGTCTCTCTGAATTCATCTCCTCCCTCTCAAAGGTATTTTCACCCGTAGCATACATTCATGCTCTTGAGGTTATGTGTTTATAATGTTTACAGGAGGTGATTACAATTCACTGCCCAACAATGGAAATGTTTCGGGCTCAAAAATAGCTGATTCTTATGTATTTCCACCTGCTGAATTCAAAAATCACCATAGAAATTACCGATTAGCTCTTGGTTTGGAGCACTGCCTTCTAAACTGTATTACTCGTCTCGAGACGGCGGTGGTTTGGAGATACAGTGACATTTTATATTCTCTATAGTCAACATTTTCAGTTTCGGGAAAAAAAATTGTGGATGTTGGTATGCTTGTCAGTTGTCGAAATTTACAGTAATCTAGCTGTGGGTAAATTATAAACATAAACACTATTGTTGTGACGGTGAATTTTGCATTATCTGTTGTATTTAGTGTAGAATTTTTGTTTTGGAGAGTTTTAAAGAGCAAAATTTGTTACATGAACATGCTACGGAAATGTGTAAATTTAGTGAATAATTTTTGTTACATTTGTGGTTAAATTATGAGTTGGAAGTAGAAAATGTAGGCAGTATGGAAGAAAAAGAACTCAACAAGCCTTCAACATCCCATGACCATGATTTTGAAGTAAAAGTTGATCAACCGCACAGATTGGCTCAATCTGAGTTCAGTGATCTCATTCGAGACGTTGATTTGTCACAGGAGAATGCAGAACTTCTAGGTTACAGCAATGGAATCTTCTTCAACGTGATGTCAGGGTCTCCAAATACAGACGTCAACGGAATCTGCTTTCTTTTTTGAGAAGAAAAACAATCTTGTTTTTTGCTGTGACGTTAATGGTTTGATGAAAAGTTTGAATTGAAGCAGGATCCCACTGAATGGAGGCTATTCATAGACTCCTCCAAGCTTAGTTTGAAAGCTGTATTACTTCACAATGGAAACCGTCTTTCTTCTATTCCTGTTGGTCATGCAATTTACATGAAGGAGACATATGCAAACATGAAAGCCTCCTCGATTCAATCAAATATGCTGAAGATAAGTGGAAAAGCTGAGGCGATCTAAAAGTCATTGCTGCACTCCTAGGAATGCAATTAGGGAACACTAATTACTGTTGCATTTTATGTATGTGGGACAGTAGCGATAGGATATCGCATTATATTCAAGCAGATTGGCCTGCAAGAAATCTTAACTCTGGTGAGAAAAATGTCGTTGCTGAGCCTCTTGTGGATTCAAAAGATGTTCTTCTTCCACCTCTACATATTAAGCTGGGTTTGATGAAGAATTTTGTCAAAGGCAAGAACAAAAAGGCCAAGCTTTTTAGAGAAAAATTTTCTGGACTAAGTGATGCGAAAGTCAAGGAAGGCATCTTTGTTGGGCCACAAATACGTCAACTTGTAAAGGATCCTGGGTTCGACCTACTTTTGGAAGGGGAAGAAGAGGAAGCTTGGGAAGCTCTCAAGGGAGTTATGTATGGATTTTTAGGGAATAAAAGAGATGATAACTGCACTCAGTTGGTGACAGTACTTCTACAAAAATACCAGCAACTCTGATGCAACATGTCCCTAAAAATTTATTTCCTCCACTCCCATCTCAATTTTTTCCCTCCTAGTTGTGGTGCTGTCAGTGACGAACATGGAGAAAGGTTCCATCAGGATATTTCTGTGATGGAACGGAGATATCAGGCCCTCTGAAACGAAGCAATACTTGCGGAATACTGCTGGTTTGTGTGTAGGGATGCTCCAGAACTCACAAGAGAAAAACCAAAAGACAGCGATCTCATGAAGCCACCAATTGATCCTCTCTAGATCCAACGACCTGGTAGGTTTTCTTTAATCAATTTATGATGTTAACTGTCATTAATAAAAAGACGATCACCCTCTTAATGTTGTTAGCACATTAAGTAATTAATATTAATAAACGTTAAATTTACCGTTTTCTCTTAATCCTTTAAAATTAAAAACTTTCACCTATTGTTTATCTCAGAAACTAGAGCTAATAAAAAATTTTCTTTGTCATATTCGTTTTTCTCAACCCAAAATTAGTAAGAATTGACTCATGAAGTGAAGGAAACATTTAAAAAATATTTTTTTGTTGGGCAGTGATTATTAAATGCCAACGTTTTTGAACCATGGAATACGTTTTCCGTAAAATATTAGGCTATAGTGCTGATTCCTGAACATATGTAGGCGTAATATTCACTGTATTTCCAGAATAAGCCTTAACACACGAGATTGGTGACATGCGTAAGTCACTGCCTACAGAGTCACCGACCTGATTAGAATATAAACAGTGCTGAAGTTGGGCCAGAAAGGCGCTCCGGCATAAACGCAGGGAGGAAAAAGTACATAATTTCATATGCCGATTTCACGGCATATATTTTGGCAACACTTTTTAATAATTAGGGCCATTATCTCCTGTTCTTGTTGCGACAGTTGCCTTGCCTGCGCGGGTGCCGTGGATCCAATGCATAAGTGACGAAGTTGGTTGTTACTGTAGTGTAATTTCTATGTGATTCAATAAAAAAGATAATTTGACTGTAATGTTTGGTATCATTAAATAAAAAAATTAATAAATACCTGCATATAAATTTATGGGCTCCTCCTATAGAAAATTTTCAATTTCAGCAATGAATATAAAGAAAAGAGAACGTGCCTTTAATACTTTTTTGCACGACGTAACTAATTAGTGGTACTTATTAATATTGTTGCCGTGGATCGTAACTTGACATTCCCACACGCAATCTGGTTATTATGAAAACGAAAGAAATCTCCGTGCGGTAAAAATTACAAAAAGAACAAGTGCCGTAAGTAAAATCATAATACAAGCCTTTATGGAAGACCGGAACCAAGGCCCCCTAGTTTGTGGCGATTTTAACAGGACAAATATTCAGTCCCCATAACAACCAACACATGCGAATCACTTTCTGAAATAAACATCTATCTTCAATAATGTATATATGTAATATTTTCAGCTAATATCCCAATTAATATAATTAAATTGATATAAATATTCATCGTGCAAAAAATAGCATGCAATACTCGTGCCATAAGCGCATATCGGATCTCGGAAATCCTCGATCCGTATGCACCGATTACGGCACTTGTATCGCAATATAGGCTACTAAGGTGAGAGGTGATAAATCAAATTCGATAAATACTGAGTCAGTCAGTTATGCGATTGGCTGATTTCAGACTCATTCTTATATGTTATTGGTTCAAATATAAAGTAAGACAAATGAGTTAATGGTTAAAATAATTTATATCAGTACCTCACTTTACACAACCCCGAGGTTTGCAGGATAACTTTTCTGGATGCTAATTGATTTTTTAAACGTCAGAAACATTTAAAAAATGGAAGTAAGGCATATTCTCTCTCTGTGTGTGTGTAAACGCAGAGCCCAAAAACGAAAAATTACACGAAAATTAAATTTTAATATTAGTATTTTTTTAGTCATCAAATGAGTTGGCGCAGGCAATAACGACGCAGATGCACATTCGGAAAGGTAGCGGATTCAAATCCTGTGGTCAGCAAAATAATCCGAAATGTGATGTTTTTCGTGAATTTACAAAATGAAGCCGGAAGCCATTTATCTCGAATGTTCCTTCCGTTGTACTATGTTGATTTATCCTAGGAGGAGTTGAGTTGATTCCTCACCAGGTGTACCTCCAGGACCTGTTTAATGTTGATCCACAGCTTCGTCCTTTCCCAGGGTAGAGAAAGTTATCTGATGCAAGACACAGGACATTTATTTACGTGAATATCATTGTCCATTATTGATTTACAGCCTCTAATTATTTGCCAAAGCCCACTCCATGCCCTAGTATCATGCGACCTCCAAACACTTGCAAACAAAATTGTTGACTTGAGAACTGAATATTGTCTCCTTTTGAATGCAGCTGTAAAGGTTTCATCACCTCCCTGGACGGTTATGCTTTTTTGCCTGTCTATTTAGCACTTTTTAAATGCCTAACGTCCGGTCTCTATTCATATCCTGTACTTTTGACCGGGTGAATGAATCATGGAGGATGAAATGGGCTGGACATGTTGCACGCATGGGGGAGGGAAGACATATTTCAAAAGTATTGACTGGAAGACCCGAAGGGAAAAGACCACGTGGAAGACCTAGACATAGGTGAGAGAACAATATTACTGTAGAATAGATTTAATGGAAGCAGGATTTGCAAGAGATGGTTGGATGGAGTTAGCACAGAATAGGGTTGAATGGCGGACTCAGGTAAGGGCAACAATGAACCTCCGTGTTCCATAAAATGGATAGTATTCGATTAGCTTGCTGAGGAATTGTCAATTGCCATTGAGTATTATATTAAATATTATATTGTATTATAGGTAGCTTTCCTACCTACACCAGAATCATCTTAGAAAATCTGGCGTTTAAATTTCATTTCCATGAGATTAAGAAAATTCTCATAGGCTATAGATACTGCAAGACTCGATGCAGTATTACATGTCCACCTGTACTCAAAGGAGATAACTAGGACAATTTATTATCAACTGAAATATTCTCTAATGTAAAACATTAATTGTAATTGTAATAATTAATTGTAAACAATTTTCTCAACAATTTTATTGCACATTTGTACTCTCGACCACTGTGGTCATCCTCACTGTAGGACACGTGATCTATATTAAGCTATGTTAATGTTATGATAGTCCTATAGTATAATACATTTTATTATATCGTATTAGGCTAAATTATATTAAATATATTATGTTACAATATATTAGGCCTACATATATTTTATCATATTACTACATTATGTCCTTTGCGATATAGGAAATTATCAAAACGAACTTTTCCTTTACGTGTAACTATTATAACAGAATGCTTCCCGTGCCGAGATTTATATGAACTAAACTAAGCTCCCTGGCGCTACATTTCTTTGAGGGACTTGGCCTACCGTAGCCTACCATAGGCAGATGGCAGGACCGTAGGGCATATGGTCAACATGCCGACTCCCATGGCCGTTACTGATGGCTTACTGAACTAACGAGGCTAAGTGCACTCCGTACCACACAGAAAAATCCTAGGAGTTACCAGGGATCGAACCCACACTTGCTTATCCGTAGTCAGCAACGCTAACCACTAGGCCTAGCAGGCGGTCCGAGTTTTTTTATTATAAATTTAATTTCGCCTTCACCCTCATCTCATGAGAATATTTCTCAACTTTCGGTCTTGTTAAACTCAATTAAATTACTGGAAAAATTATCAGAACACGTTGCAATAATATTGACAAGAATATGCTACAATAATAATAATAATAATAATAATAATAATAATAATAGTAAAGTAATTTGCTTGTTTCGAATTCACGCTTTGCAACTCCCATAGCCAATGCACAATCGTACTAAGCCAGACTGACCATGCTGTCTCTCAGATAATTCCATCTGTGCTGGGCGGACATGGGTCTGTCAATCAGTTTTATTCGGTACAGGTGTTTTGCTCTCGGCGCCATGATAATGCTCACATCGAGATGGCAGTGACCAACAACTTTTATGAGGTCTGCACGAACAGTCGCAAGAATGGAAATCCTCTGTAACTTCTACAGGGGAAAAAACTATAATAAAGTTCTCCAACATCAAGATTGCGACACAACCGCCATGAAAACAGTAATTAATCGTAAGACTATATCCTCTGTGTTATATTTCAGGATTGTTATGTAAGAAACTTCTTAAACAAGCTGTTACGAATCGTCAACAATTTCTGGAAGTTGTACAACAATAAATGCTCCCTGCAAAACAAAACAGTAGCGAAAATGCCGATCATGCCATGAATGAACTTCCAATGGCAACTGCTGCTGACTTTTTTTATTTCAGTTCTCGACATCCGCTCATTTATTTTACACAAAAAAACTAATAAAGATTAAATTGCAACAAAAAGTATCTTGAATGGCGAAAAGGATGTTGTTCAATTTTATTCAACATCCGGCAGAGTAATAAGTTAGCCCATGGCCCGTGGCTAAAACCTGAAGCTGCACATGCTTGACAAACAGTGGCGGCTTATCACTATGGGACAGTAATGGGCAAAGAGCCCGCGGGCGATGTACGGCTCTCAAACAGGTTCAGTGCGGCTTGTGTCAGAATTAAAAATCCCGTTTTTATTTAATTCTTTTATGATTGAGTTGTGGCTTATGATTCCAGCATGGGAAGACGTCATGGCGAATTCCCAGGGAGATTCAAGTATACATTGAGCAAAGCCTGAACGTCTTCGGTGTTGTTTACTGTGGAAAGCGTAACAGGTGAACGGATACTAATATTCAATTTATGTGTTCTAGGTAACACAAAATTTGATGCAAAAGTTCTTGAATCTCCTCCCAAAATTGCCCAGAATGTTGCAGTCAAATCTGCATTTTCTTAAAATGTGAGCAAATGTATTTTTATAATTAAAATTTCCGGGGGAGGGGTTGTATTTATGCCTAGTTAGCAAGATAACACTAGGTTTTGCTATGAATTTGACGGAAGAAAGGAAGGTTGAATGTGCGAAATCTCCGTTCTGGTTCAGTTGTTGTTGTTGTTGTTGTTGTTGTTGTTATTGTTGTTATTATTATTATTATTATTATTATTATTATCATCATCATCATCGTCGTGATTATTACTAAAAGAATGAATGATTATGGATAAAGATGTAGATATCATTGAAAATAAAAGATTAAAATGGTACGGTCAAGTGAAAAGAATGAAAGATGGAAGATTGCACAAGATGACGACGAACTAGGAACCTGATGAAAGACGAAGGGAAGGAAGGCCGACTAATAAATGGACGAATTGTTTAAGGGGGTGTATGGTAATTAAGAGTAGGCCTACTACTGTAGGAAATGAAGATATGATGGAGAAGCAAAATTAGTTACAATTGAATGTATAACATTATTATGTAGGCTAGGCTATTGCTTGATTGAGGAAAACCACAACATTGTGGAAAAATCCTAAAAGTGAATTATTATTATTATTATTATTATTATTATTATTATTATTATTATGTTTGTTTAGTACGGAGTATGGGCAGATTAATTGCACATTAATTAAATAATCTGTATAATAATTAATGACGATTTGCCAGACATCTAAGATCAACAACAGATAGGCTACAGTAGTAATAATACCAATAACAAATAGTAAATTCGAATAATAACTAACAAATATGAAATATTATTTAATAATAACTAATAAAATATAATAAGCATTAAGCAATAACAATAAAATGGATTGAAGATTGGGACTTTGCATCAATACTCCTATACGGAAGATTTCGTTTTCGCATTGTGAAATCTTCACACCTGCAAGAGAGTCTGATGGATACGTGACAAGTTTGTGTGAATTTGTCAATCAAGAGAGTCACGATCACGTCTGGGAACAGTTCAGATGTCACTTCCGTCTGCTTACTCAGAATGTACCAATACTCTCTCATTACAGCATCCTCATTACTCCTATTGTAAAGCAATTCAACGCAATTCAGCAATAGTGCGTTAACCTGAATCTGAGAACAACATTCAACGGACACCACACTTTCATAATAATAATAATAATAATAATAATAATAATAATAATAATAATAATAATAATAATAATAATAATAATAATAATAGTTTAGTAGCAATAGATTTTGCAAATATATTTTAGATACCTATGTAGAAATAAAAAGAAGAAAAAAAATATGCACAAGACATTTGTTTCCTTACATCTGAATATGAAGTCGAAATTTAGCCTATCTTGTTAAGTGGTACTGGCCCCTTTGAAGTAGACTTGGTGGAATTCGAAGGAAAATGTTTGAAAATCACTGCTATAATAAGTGTAAGGAACTCTTTCTTTCTTTCTTTCTTTCTTTCTTTCTTTCTTTCTTTCTTTCTTTCTTTCTTTCTTTCTTTCTTTCTTTCTATCTTTCTTTCTTTCTTTCTGTCGTCCTCCCTTTCTTTTTTCTTTCTTCCTCCCTTTCTTTTTTTCTTTCCTTCCCATTTCCCTGCTTCACTCCTTGACAGTAGGCAAAAACAAGTCAATGTGAACGAAATTTTAAAATCACTATGTAGGAGCCTGCAAAAATTAACGGCATAAAAAGAACGCATTTGTCCCCTCAATTGAAAAAAGCCAAGATATACTGGTGGAGTGTCCATTAAAGCTAGATAGCAAAGAGAACAGAATGTGGAAATATATGCACAAAATCGGATAACTTACAGAAATAAAACGCCGTAAAACAGGAGTAGAAAAAAATTCAATCATTATTCACAAGAGAACGATAGGCCTATAAGAAATGTGAATGTCGCTATATTTTAAAAACCATGTGGAAGTAAATCGCCTAGTACGCGTACATTGAGTACAGACTATGTAAGCCTGTTGTATGACTTTTATTACGCAGACTTCAGATTACAATTTATTTTGTTTAGCTTATTCTTTGATTAACCGTGCTGAACTTTGATTTCTTTCCCACCTTGCCGAGCTTGCAAGGTGTTCCTGTACATGCACTTTGATTGAAACATGAAGTATGTAATTGTAGATGCAAAGTAGCCGTGATTATTCTCCCACAGTTTCTGTGTGTGATTTTGTATGCACAGGATGTTTGGTCCACCGAACCACCTGCGACCTTGCTTCACTCCATTTCATTCACCTCTATCCGACCAGAGTCATTCAATGTAAAGCATTATTACAGTAAGAGTAATATTGTAATTATAAAATGCTTGAGACCGCGCCTATAACATCAGCATTGTGCACCTGGCGTCAAACAATCACGTCCTCGACACCAATATAATGACTAATAGCAATATTCACTTTATGGTTCTACATTAAAATGTCCTGTTTTCTGTTTTAAAGTTTTTATGTGCTGTATTTTCATAATCAATTTTCTTCTCATAACAAAGAAGGCATAAAAAGTTCACTGAAGTCAACAAAGCCATTATTCTAACTTGTGTGTGTGCCCGATAGTCTTAGGATGCGATACCCCGTCTCCCCGTCTTGCACTCATTATCTTTATACCTTGAAGGCAAAAGCTTCTTTGGTCAAGCTGTAGTAATTATGGACAATTACATAGACAAGACAAGTTTTTAACAGGATATTTAAAAATAGAAAAGTAGTCTATTGACATCTCCGGAGAGTTGTGAAAAAAAGTGATCATAAATGGCTAAACCAAATAATATGCACATTCTTTCATCTGTAGTTTTACTTTCTTAGGAAGAAATTGGTAGATGTCGAAAATGTACATATCATAGAATTTAAGCAATATAGCCATAAGCATGCCGAATGGGACTTTTCTTCTTCTTTCTCCGAGTTTTACCTCCTGGCCTTATAGGACCAAGGCCTGTTGGGGGAGGGAGGTTACTTGGATCACGTACATAATTTTTGTTCATAAGTTACAAGAATTTTTGGTGATTAGTGTAATCGTTAATATTTTAATATCTTTTATACCGGTACTTTTGTTTGTTTTTTTCTTAGTTTTATATTTTGGGTAATATATATATATATATATATATATATATATATATATATATATATATATAGACGGAGAAATGGAGAACCTCCTCGGATGAGCGATCAGCCCAATACAGGAGTCACCTCCGAGACAACAGGAAAGCATAGGACGAGACACACACTCACACACACACACACACACACACATCCACACACACTGATGCCGAAACAAGGCGTGCATGGTATGAAGGTGATAATGTCGGGACTATGAGGGCCTAAGCTTCCCGGCAGTCATCTCCCAGGAGAGGAAAACTCCGCAAATACACCTAGCAAACTGTCCCGACCAGACATCGAACCCGGGTCAACATCGCAAGGACAGCCCAATGGTAGACAATGAAACAATCTTAATTCTACCAGTAAAATAAAGAAGATATTTATAATTGATTAGGCTATCCTCTTCATAAGACCAATCGGGAAAGGTTTCCATTCCCAAGGACGAATTTATTTACGCTTATTTTCCTTTAGATGAATGAAGGCCCGTACCGTAACTCTACGATATGGGACTCCCTTCCTGAGTCCATGATTTTTAAGTCCTGAAAAATCCCTCGAGCACCGTCGGGATTAAACTTGCAAGCTTTGGAACCAGAGCGGACAGACTAGCTCTGCATCCATAGAGGTCGATACGATAAGTATATCAAAGTAAGGAATTTTGTTTTAGTTGAGCTACAATCGAATGCATGGAATCTTTCTGTTATGATGCGCAGTTGTTTGTGTTGGTAAGGGAATACATGACCGGCTCCACCAGGCCCACTCCTCACCCCTGCTCATATCCTATTTTCGCATTTTAGGATACGTAGCATGATGCTAACCCACCCTCCTTCTCTCCTGAACCTGAAACCGACCTGTGTTCATAGGTTAATGTTTGAATGCCAGGCTTTTGACATCAAGGCAATAAGAGTCGGACTTATTCAGGGGCTGGTGTGGGCATTCGTTGTGAGACACGCCCTCCAATCATAGAAATTATACCATGCTCCATTGGCCTGAGCATTGTTCATATGCGAATGCGTGTGTTCGGACTTGAATACAGACAAATAACAGATTGGCTCACCTAGGCCCAGATGATAAGAAAACTTAATACCAACTTTAAATAAAGAAAAAAAAACACTAGACGAAACTAGAAGCATCGGAAAGTTTCCGTGCACTCCACTGGAACAATTCTCCCTTCTGCCGCCCATTCTCTCTCTCTCTCTCTCTCTCTCTCTTTCTCTCTCACTTCTCTCTTTCTTTCTATCTGTACTTTCTATACAGTAAATATTTTACGTCAGTCAGTAATAATTAGTAAGATTATTTATTTATTTAGAAAATTCAAAACATGTATTAACGCTGAAAGTTCGACATCAATTTTCAGGGTCGAGCACAATACTTCCTTTACCAATACTCTTAAAAAAAGTATAGATTGTATGTAGTTTCGAAAACGGACTTTCCACGACTTTAAAAATCTAGGGATAAATGTTCCCGTTTATAAATCAAGGCCTGCAGTTTCTGGTTGAATACATATTATCTCGAAATCGGAGATGACGTGACTGAATGGGTTCCGTCCAGTCTGATCCCCTGCCCCAAATGGCTAGAGGGCAGACACAGCGTTTCCTCATTCCTGTTCTGTCATTGAGTTTCCATGCTTCAATGTTAATGTCCTGTCATGCCTCCTGCAAATTAGTTCATCTCCACTTTATCTCACGAACCCAACTTAACGGTAAAATAGGACAGCTGCGAAATCAATACAAGCGCTCAGAGGAAAAAAGAAATTATCTATTAAAACGTGATATTGCGTACATGACGGAAGCTTAGATGCCAAGATCATCAACTTCCATGGTGGTCACCGGTCGGCCACCTCTAGCGATTTCCAGTTTAATGAAAAATATGTTAAGCTGTCTGTTAATATGAGTAGCGCTGGAATATTCGTATTTGTTTTTTCTATTGCCACAGTAAAAAAGTGAAGTTTACCAAAGCCGCATTTAACCCCAGAACACAGTATACAGTATAAAAACCTAAGACGAGTCTCTTGGACTCTTCAATTATTTTGGCTATTATTAATGTGGAAAAATGACGAAAATGTTCTTAATTATCAATCATATTATTAGGCGATACAGTAGAATAAAAAGACAGATTTGCTGCAAAAATATAAAAATAACAAAAATCGAATAAAACAGCCAAGAGTCCGGGAGTCTCGCCTTGGGTGTTAATGCAACACAATGCATCGAAAGCATTTTATGGGGGGGGGGGGGTATGAAATGGATTAATATGTTCTGACATTTATTAATAGGAATAAATGCCACATTAAAGTTAGTATTGATTAAAATATTATAATGGACATTTTTAGTTAGAAAAAAAGTGATATTAAAATCAATATTAGTCACAATATTAAAATCGACATTTATCATATCATACGAGAGATTACGAGATCAACCATATTTATCTGGTGAAACTCATAATTTTGAGTAGGATTTATTAAGACTATTCCATGAATAAAATGTAACGCATTTTGTAAATAATTATTATTTTCTTACTTTGTTGTCAATAGTCTGTCAGCCATTCGATGAATCGATCCGAGTTTTCAATGCTACCAAAAGTGCACATAAAAAGATGGAGGCGTCATAATAGTTGCTTACATCAAAACGCTATAAAAGCACACGAACTTACTTGCAACGAATCGAAATTATGTTTTTAACCAATGGACATTTATATTGTTTAAATCTCCAAACAAGTTATGTTATATAAAATAATGTGTTTTTATTGTGCTCACTGGCAGCATGAAGATGCCTTACGTGTCCAGTAACGAGCTGACGTTTTATCAGATAAAATTGCTTCCTTGCGATCGAAGGAAGGATATTATAAGATAAACGATCGTGATTGGTCTATATCCGAAGAATTTCTAAACATTATTGGCCAGTATCAAACACTCGGCGTATGAATGTAATACCCAATGAGAATAAATGAAATAGTAAGTCAATATTAATTAAAATATTGAAGATGAATAACGTCCCAATAGAAAAATCATTTTTGTTAGAGAATGCAGGACAGCAATGGATATATTATCTGTGGACCACTCAGGTGTTTGTGGCAGGTAGCTACTTCATTTTAGTAAAGAGAGATTATTTTTGCGATGTGCCGAGAACGCACGGTACGGCAACCTGGAAGAAAGTCGTCGGCCGTTAAAGGCGCTCCAGCTGCACATCGCAAAAATAATTTCTCTGTACAATGGAATAAAGCTAGTCTTCGCAATAGGCATTGTACAGTGAATTAGTAAACTTCATTTTGACCAAAGAGGGTGAATTTATTCCAAATATTTTTTCTCTTCTCCTTATACCATCTAATCAAATACAACACACTGTATCCTACACTGAACATAACCTAGAATCTGAACAAAAAACTTAACAAATAATATTACACATACCAAGGCTGACAAAGGGATACAATCGTTCTTCTTAATAAGGATGATCACATTAACAAAACAATGAGTTTCATTAATGAAAACCATATTACAAAAGTAAACACAGACCCAACAGTAAAATTCCAACACGCAATAAAAAAGACCACAAAACACTCAGACCTTATCCTTAGCGAATCAGATATGAAATATAGTATCAACATGAACAAGGCTCCAATTCTCAAGGCACAAATAAATACCCATAAGCAGAATAACCCCATAAGACCAGTAGTTAATTTCATCAATGCACCCATCTACAAAATTTCCAAATTACTAGCTAAGATCCTCAAACAAAAACTTAGTTTACACAACAAATTTACCATTAAAAATTCAGTAGATTTGGTCCACAACATAAGAAATATTAATCTAGAAAAATATGAAGTTATAATTTCTTTGGATATAAAAAACTTGTACACTAGCATACCAATAGAAGACACTATTCATATCATAAGAAAATCCCTAGCCCACAAAAGAAAACCCGCTGGTTATTGAACAAATAACAAATTTCACTTCAGCAATCTTAAAACAAAATTAAGTTATTTCAAATTCCATAATAAAATATTTGTACAAAACATAGGCATAGCCATGGGCTCTCCACTTTCAGGCATTTCGGCCGAAAACTATTTACAATATTTTGAAGAAAAACAAATACAAAATATACTAACCAAATACAATATAAAAATTTACAAACGTTATGTTGATGAAATTTTAATTAATTGTAAGGAAACATTCTTGTAGAGTTCAATAAGCTAAACAAACATCTTGTTTTTACATCGGAAAAAGAAGGAATAAACAAAACATTAAACTACCTCAACCTCAACATAGCAAGACAAAACAAGCTTAATTTTAGCATTTACAGAAAACCGACTTTCACAGATATAGTAATCAACAATAATTCTAACCATCCATTCACGCAAAAAATGGCTGCATTTAATAGTATGATCCACAGACTTCTTAACATTCCTATGAAGAAACACCAATATAAAAAGGAACTAAATACAATATTGCAAATTGCGATTAGCAATGGATATAAGAAAGATACTATACTTAAACTACTCAAAAACAAAAGAAACGCAAGAGCACCACGCAAATTCCCAAAAAACACGACAAAAATGCCAACACGAAATATGTAACTCTAAACTACACAGACAAACGGGTACATAAAATAGCAAAACACCTACGGCATAATAACCTGAAAATAGCATTTAAAGCCAACAACAAAGTAAAGGACATCCTACACAATGCAGTTAATAGACCTATTAATGATAAGTTCAATGAAAATGGTGTCTATAAATTGAAATGCACAAACTGCAACAAGGTATATATAGACCAAACAGGCCGTAAATTTAAATCCAAATTCCGTGAACACATACAAGATTTTAAATACAATAGACAAAAATCGGCCTTTCCCAAACATTTAATTCAAGAAAAACATCAACTCTACAACATTGAGAAAACTATGGAAATTATACACAAACAGAAGAAGGGACATAGACTGAACACTCAGGAACAACTTGAAATATATAAACATAAACACATAATATTAAATGAAAACCAAATAGAATACAATCCGCTATTTCAGATTATTTATGAACACACCTTAAATACTTAGGCACTCAACCATACCCAAATACAATACAGTCAACCCACATAAATTCAGCATATAAAGGTCAGTACCATTATATACATAACCCTTCTAACTATATGATATTTTTTCTCTAGTTTAGCCTCTTATTCTTCTTAACAGGAACTGATGATGGCAAATGAATATTGCCGAAATGCATTTTCACAGACATAACAATACAACACACTGGACACCAACATAAGAAGCTGTGACCGCCTGGTAAAGATTCCAACCTAATTGCTGCAGATCAAGCATTTTAAGACTTACTACTTAGTAAATAATTTTCCTCTGTGTTTTTATAAATGTGAATTAAACTTTTATACACCACTGGCGATCTGGATATAATCTTTTACAGTGTTTCTATATAAAACTCTAAAGGAATTCTAATTGGACATTTTTAAACCTAAATAGTATTTATAGCGTAAGATTCTAAGGACTTTACACACTGCATAGACGCTCCACTAAGTTTGGTAAGCCTACAGGCCCAATTATTTCACTGTAAGAAACTCTTATTGTCATTTTATCTTTTAACTTTTGACAAAGTAGGCCCACGTAGGGACTTACATCATCTTAAGGCTTTTAGTATGTACATACAATGATTTTAATTATTTGAATTGGACTCGCAACTTTTTCTATTTGTAGACCTAATGCTTCATTTTAATTGTTAACGAATGAAAAAAAGCCATCACAATAAATTGGTCCAGCTCCTTAAGGATACAGTGTGTTGTATTTGATTAGAGGGTATAAGGAGAAGAGAGAAAAAATATATTTGGAATTGTACACGCAAGAGTTGGCCAATGACGCGGGTTTCTGCGTCGCGACGGGCACAACTCCAACTCCCGAGTGATCTGGTGAAATATCTACGCAAATAAAGCCGCAATCGGTGTAATGATTCAGGTTCTCACAGTTACAATTGGAATTTCAATGAAAATAACCACGTATATCATCACAAGAGATGTTCGAAATGTCCTCTTCTTGCATCCACACAACACTGGCACATTTTTAGGAAATTTTCTTTCACGCTCATAAGTTCAGCTTCCGAGACAGAGTTAAGTTCTTCTAACAGTATGTGACTATTATTTATGGGGAAACTTGAAAAATAACAGAGACAATAATCTGTGGCTCATGAATGCTTATATATATATATCTTGAAAAATAAAGTGTATTAATAGGTCAATGTAATGATATAGTAATGATAGAAGAGACCAAAACAAAGGCATTTTGTTAGAGAACCATGGGTCGGAAACTCACATTGAGTCTTTCTCTGATACCTCGCTAGCGGCTCTGCAACGAGGTCCACTTTGAGTGTTTATTGTAATTAAACGCTAATTTTCTCAACAAAGTAATGATAAACATATCACATTAATACATTCTTAGTCACACGAGATAACTTCCTCTCACCTCGTACTATTTGCACATTTTCAGTACTCATTCAATATGAGTTTTCGACTCACGGCTCTCTAACAAAATACGTCCCGGTCACAAAAATCACTACTTAGTGTGCCTCACAGTACTGCATAAGACATAACTTGTCTGTCTGTGAGATAGACCATAAGGGCAATCATTTATAGGAGAGAGGTTCCATCTAGAGCTGTGAATTGAACTCCGGCTTAGCTCAGTTGGTAGAGCATTGGCGCTAATAGTCAAAGGTCCTGGGTTCAAGTCCGAGTGTCGGAGGAATTTTTCTCCTATAACATTCTCAAAATACGTTTGTTGATCTCCTATATCATCCCTAGCAGTTTCCTGAAACATATGACTGAAGTTAGGCTATAGGCTAAGCTTTTTTAATTGCATGGCAAAAAAAGTCAAAAGTCTCTTTATTCAGCAATATGATTCAATATGGAACAAAACTAATATGGTCATTGTTACTGAATTCATACATAGCCTACACAACAAAAGAAGAAAATTATTTGGCAATAGCAACGTTCCCATGAAATTAATTACCTTTAGAAAGGATGGCCACATATCTTTCATCCATTTAAAAAGTCAATAACATCCATATGTGAGAAAGTATGTGCAACACAATTATTTATGGTTGATATCGCATTTCATTTGCGGCCGATGAACCAAGAATACGTTGTTCCTATGCCGTACTTCATAAGAGAATGGAATTCCGAAATTTCTCCAGTTTTGGAACCAATGCGTTTACATACCAAAACACTTCAATGCAATGAACATTACTTTAGTAAAAAAAAAAAAAAAAAAAAAAAAAAAAAAAAAAAAAAAAAAAAAAAAAATTTAAAAAAAAAAAAAAAAAAAAAAGGGATTAGAAACAGTAGCGATATGCTGTGTTAGGATAGATGAGTAGGGAAATAGGAGAAGTGTCAGCAGCGTCGCCAGGAATTTTATTAAGGGGGGGGGCAAAATCAATTTCGGCCTCGATTTCAAATGATTAGGATAAACACATTAATATTCACTTAGTTAACCGGATCGTTATTTTGAACCCAAGCTGAATTCGACGAGACTACAAAGTTTTTTAAGTTAACAGAATACGCTCTTTTGAGCAATGGCCTTGGTGAGGTATTATTATAAAGACATAATTACTATAGTTATAATTAGCTAATACTTGCTAAACTCATTATAAAGTAATTCTATTTTTTTAATCTCCATGCTACAACTGTAGGTTGACAAAGAGTAGCCTACCACAAATAAATGAATCCATAAGGCAATCCAGAGGGGGGCAGTTGCCCCCCCTTGCCCCCCATGCCGACGCCCATGAGTGTGTTGAGGAAAGTTAAGATTTGTCTGAAGGATTTTACTAAGCAACAGATAATTGCGCAATGTATGAATAAGATTTCACTTAAATTACAATCGCCGTTAAAATTGGAGTGGGGAAGGAGCAATTAAAACAAAAGGGAATAAAATTAAGTAAACTGGGGCTCGCTGGCTAACTGTGAGGGTTTGGAAAAATGATGAGAGAAAGATTTACATACATCTCTTACAGCGTCGAATAGGGATCAACGGGCAAATGTGTCGTTACTTGCAGACAAGAAGAAAAAAGATGATTGGGAAATTTTTAATGAAGGCAGACAGCTCAGGTTTGAAAAGGGGGAAAATTGGGGAGCAGGGTTGGGAGTTGAGGATGTGTAAATAACTAATTGAAGAGGCGTATATGGTCTTTGCTTTATAAGAGATAGGGTTAGTATGTTTGTGTTTATTTTTTACTTTTTTCTTGCGTTTTGAATAAGGACGTATGAACCCTGTGGAGCCACGTGATTGAATACTATTTGTTATGTATATAGTAATTAACGGAATAAATACATTTACTTAAAAGAAAACATATTGTTTTTATAAGAGGTGATGTCACCAGTAACGTAATTATCCAGAAAAAAGGCAATTTAATAAAAATAAAGTAATAAGGATTATTGTAAGAATATTAACAATTAGGAGTTACTTATGATCTAATACATACGAGAGTACATTTTTCAGTTTGGTGCCACCGTGCAAGTCTGCATATCTGGTTTGTCAACAGCATATTTGGCACCTAGAAAACGCTACAATTTCAAACACATTACTACACTACACTACAATGTAGGCTACATATAAAATGAAATATTGTATAAAGCCTCTTTTCTTTTTCCACCCCGACAACATAATTCAGTCCACCCACGTCACGCAAGTTGTAACATGAGCAATCCAAAGACAAGAAACAAAGATGCATTGGTTACATACATTTTATTGATTTGTGTTTGTGTTTTCATTATATAAGCTGACATTTAACTCCTACGACCACCTGCTTATTCTATTTGAAAAAAAAATCAAGGGTGAACGTGCCAGGGAGTGTGGTCCAGACTAAATGTTTCGGAACTGGCACGCTGTTTCTACATAGAGGGAATGTCCATAAACTGCGTGATTTATTTAGCCTACATTAAGATCTCAGTTCCATGTCTTTTTTTTTCTTTCTTCAGGGCTAGAACTTTAGTCATGTAAAAAGTTGAGCGTTCGACAATATCTCATCATCAGGGCTAGGATTTATATGTAATTACATATTTCTTAATTTCACATATAGACACATTTTTTTCACTTATCTCCATCTATTATGTTGTCCTCTATTCAAATTAAACGAATTTATTTTACATATTTTTCCATATTTCTGACATTAGTACATATTTATATGTAAAATAAATATTTGTCCATATTTAGTGATTTTAATGCAATATTCGTACATATTTCATTCTTAAGAGTAAAACTATATAAAATTGTCGTTTTCAGTGACAGAAAATATGGCAGCACAGGATAAGTTTACAGTTAGGCTATGTGCAGAAATGAATGTGTGAAAAATGATTTGTGTTACATTGAATCAAATTTTTGTAATATAACAAGAATAATTCAGAAACTACAAAATAATAATCTGACATTACCTGGAAATATTGACATTGTGAAAAACATGATTCATGAACTCAAATGTATACGTGGACATTTAGCCGATCTTATAAAATGTAAACTGGACAATGTGTTTTCAAGAAATCCAGCATTTGAAGAAATGTGTAAAATCAGTGCAATCTTAAGTAGCTCGTCAAATGTAAAACTAGAATCAGTGAATTTAAACACGCGCCAATCACTTCATGTGCAGTAGAACGAAGCTTCAGCCAATACAAATCACTTTTGAAAATTTAAAACAACATTTTGTGGCATACTGTTATGGTAGCAGAAATAATCAATGAATGAATACAAATAAAGTAAGTGATCTGAAAAAAAATTGAATAATTTAATTTATGAATCCAGTATTTGTAATGCATTTTTATAGGTTCTAAAAGTAACAAAATGTAGTGTCTAGTGGTTAAATTTGTTTTGATGTCCATATTTTACAAAATATATTTGCATATAAGTACGTATTTTGACATTTTTAGTACATATATATGTACATATTTTGACATTTTTAAGTACATATATATGTACATATTTTGACATTTTTTAGTACATATAAATCCTAGCCCTGCTCATCATAATGAGTGAGCGTAAATTTTGGCCGTCAAAATATCAGTCTTACTGTTTAACGGTTGCTCTTTAACATTAGAGAGTTTTTGCCCAGCTTACGTTAAGTTACCGTAAACGCTAAAGTCACGTGATTGATGCTCTGCGCATGCGCCGGTTTACCGTAACGCTATATCTGATAAGGTGACACGTTATTTCGGACAGATTAGCGTGAAGCTTACGGTAATAGTCATGAATCCCGATTAACTGAAAGACTTCGCTTTCCTTTTCACTGCTACTGACGTATAAATTCGTTCGTTAAAAAAACCGTATAAAAGCAGAAATGTAATATTTATAGAGTAAAGCTACATGAAAAATTGTGAGAATTTTTATCCTTGTGTTCGACTGTAATCTATAATAACCAGTTATTCTTCTACAATTCTCTCTATTGATTTCAAGCTTAGATCCCACTGATGATTTCAGTTGATGATGGCTTATATTATTGTATAAATTCAGATTTTTAAAGGTTAACATAAATATTAACAACAGAACTGAATGTTTCGACTACAGTCAGTAACTTACACAGCTTCAACACGTGGTAAACCACCTCAACTGCAGACTCATCTCCCACAACTTAAAACATAAGATTCGGTTTTGACTTTTGGGAAATCAACCATAAGATGGAAAACAATAATATAAATATAATATTGACTTTATTTATGAATTGCATATTGATCCTATGAGGGCAGACTGTAATAATACAATCAGAAGTACCACCTTATTCCCTCAAATAATCTAGTTTTATTGATAAAGTATGGTATACTTAAATCAACAAAGTACGTAACGCATTAGAATTCATGAGATGTACTGCAGATTACTTCAATTATCATATTGCTTTAATTAAAACCACTTCCTTTAGTCACAAAATTAAATTCAAGGTAATAAATCCTGACTAGTCAAACAGAATTATAAGTTAAAAATGTAGGCCTATTGCTACTCTTGCTACAGCTTCTGTGAAGAAATCCTATTTAGAATTGAAGAATTAAAAACTGTATACATTGAGTTAGACTTCACTGTAAATTGTGCCACATGATAAAATTATTCCACTAATATCAAGCTAATAAAAACCTGAAAAATAGAATTTTAGGTTAAAATCTAGGTCTATTGCCAACGTTGGCTCGATGTTTTTTGTTTAAAACCCTATTTTAAATTTTAATTTGAAATTCTATAGATTTAGTAAACTATGCTTCATATACATGTATGTTTATAGGTATATATACCAGTACACATACAGTATAATATAGACTATATAAGGGGTGGGTCTCTTTCACCACAGCATGGCGCGTCCTCAGGTTGCGGATAGAGGATACGACCTCCAGATATGGAGGGTAGGTGCGAATATATTGAATAAGCAGTCGCGGACATACGACATGAGGTGGTCCTCCAGCTTGGGGGTTTGGCGTGAGGCTAACAACCTCTCACAGTAAGAAAAGTAATGTTAAGAAATTCTTACCTGATTTATGGATCCTGTCAGTGTAAAATTTTCCGGGGGTAAAATAGTCCCTCGTTCGGATCTCCGGCAGTGACTACACTTAGGGAGTCTAAAAATAGTTTAATGTAGATTTGGAACGTGGAATGCTAGGAGCTTGTACAGGCCTGGGGCGCATAAATCGGTAACTAGAGAATTAGAGAAATCCAGTTTAGATGTAATAGCAATGTAGGAAGTTAGATGTGAGGGTGAAGGTTCAATACAGACAGGCGCGTATGCATTTTTTTTATGGGAAAGGAATTATAACCATCAATTATGGACTGGGTTCTTCATATATAGGAGAATCAATTCAGCCATTAAGAAAGTAGAGTTTATTAATGGTAGGCTCTCTTATGTTATTCTAACAGGTCGGTGGTGTGGCATCAAACTTATGAATTTCCATGCACCAACAGAGGATAAAGAAGATGATAACGAGGGCAGTTTCTATGAGGAAATGGAACAAACATTTGACCAGTTTCCGGCATATCATATGAAAATTGTACTAGGAGATTTCAATGCGAAAGTAAGAAGGGAGGATATTTTCAAGCCCACGATTGGGAACAAAAGCCTCCATTTGCAGAGCAACGGCAATGGGGTTAAATTAGTGAATTTTGCCACCGGTAAAAATTTAATCGTAAAAAGTACAAAATTCCCACATCGTGATATTCATAAGTACACATAGACTTCGCCAGATGGAATGACTCATGATCAAATCGACCATATACTAAAAGATGCAAGGAGGCAGTCTAATATAATTGATGTTCGAACTTTTAGGGGTGCTGACTGCGTTTCGGATCATTATCTGGTAGCTGCGGCTGTTCGGGAGGAACTTTCATTAAACAAAAGCACTAGGCAAAATTTCGATATAGAGATATTCAATCTGAAAAAGCTAGGTGAAGAACAAGTTTTGATCTCTTACCAAGTTGAGATTTCAAATAGATTTGCAGCTCTAGAAAACACTGCAGAACAATAAGCTAAGGATGATATGAATGTCGATAAAACCTGGGCAAGTAGTAAAGTCAATATTAAAATATCCGCAAAAGAAAAATAGTTTCGTTTGAACTGAAACCAAATAAACATTGGCTCGATGATGAGTGCATGAAATTGGTAAATGCAAGAAAGAAGGCGACTATAATGGTTACAAAATCCGAATGAAACTACCGTCGGAATTCACAACAATGCTAAGCGAGAAATCTCTAGAACCATTAGAACAAAGAAAAGAAGCTATCTCAAAGACAAAGTAAATGCATTAGAAGAAAATAGTAAGGATAAACATGTTAGGGACCTCTACAAGGGAATAAACGAATTCAAGAAGGGTTTTCAATCTAGATCAAACATAATTCAGGACAATGATGGCACTATAACTTACTCGCGGCTCCAAATAATAATTGAATAGGTGGAAAAATTTCTTTAGTAAATTATTAAATGTACATGGAGATGTCCAAAGTGTAGAAAGTGAAATATTCACAGCGGAGCAATTAGTTGCTGAATCGACTATAACAGAAGTAGAAACAGCTATAGGTAAACTAAAATAAAATAAATAAATCTCCAGGCGTTTACCAAATTCCAGCAGAATAAATTATGGCAGATTATAGATTAAACTCAGTGATCCATAAACTCATTTTTATGATTTAGAGAAAGGAAGAATTGCCAAAGGAATGGAAAGATTCTATTATTATACCGAACCATAAAAAGGGAGATAGAGTCGAATGTAATAACTATTGAGGAATATCTCTCTTATCAACATCATACAAGATTAACCCCATGTGCGGAAGAAATCATTGGAGATCACCAATGTGGATTTAGGCGAAATATTTTCTATTCGCCCAATCTTTGAGAAAAAGTGGGAATATAATAAATCAGTCCACCAGCTAGGCCTATAGGCCTACATTGATTTTTAAAAACATAATGATTCTCGCTTAGGCGAGACAAATTGTACAATATCCTCGTTGAGTTTAAGAAGTTAGTTAGACTGATCAAAATGTGTCTAAATGAAACCTATAGCAGAGTCAAGGTAGGGAAAATTATATCAGATAGATTTGCCATCAAAAGCGGCTAAGGAAAGTTCAGGAAAACAAGGTAGGCTTAGAATTAAATGACAGTCGCCCAATTTTAGCTTATGCAGATGACGTTTGCTTGTTGGGCGATGACATAAACACAATCGAGAGAAATGCAGAAAGTCTTTTCGATGCCTGCAGGAATGTTGAATTGGAAATTAATACTGTACAGAAAAACTAAGTATATGGTCATGAAACGTCAAAATAATGCGCTCCAAAATATTAGAATAGCCGGTAAATCGTTCGAACAAGTGGAGAAATTCAAATATTTGGGAGCAATAATTACAGACACAAATAATATTAAGGTAGAAGCTAAGTGTAGACTCAAATCAGGAAATACCTGCTTTTATGCAGTTCAGAAACTCATATCTTCTCATATTCTGCACAGAAACTAAAAATAAAGATTTATAAGACTACTATTCTGCCGGTTGTATTGTATAGATGTGAGACATGGTCGGAAAGAACATAATCTGAGAGTATTCGAAAATAGGGTGCTTAGGAAAATATTTGGGTCTAAGAGAGATGAAAATGGGGATGGAGAAAACTGCATAACGACGAACTTCATAACCTGTACTCGTCACCGGATTAAATAACGGAGGATGAAATAGGCTAGAAATATTACGCGCATGGGGGAGGAAAGGCATAATATGAAGATATTATCTAAAAAATATTGACTGGGAGACCCGGAGGGAAAAGACCACTTGGAAGACCTAGATGTAGGTGGGAGGACAATATTAGGGTAGATTAAGAGAAATAGGATTTGAGAGGGAAGGTTGGATGGAGTTAGCACAGAATATGGTTGAATGACGGGCACAAGTAAGCGCGGCAATGAATCTTCGGGTTCCACAAAATAGATAATATTCCTTTAGCTTGCTTAGGAATTGTCTATTGCCATTGGGTAAGTAAGTATAGGCTACATTGAGTAAAACTTCACTGTGGATTTTTTTTACTAGGCCTATTGAAATTTAAACTTTTGAGAAACTTATATACACTGCAACCTCATACTTCATCAATCAAGCTAGAATTCTTTAGGGAATAACGTTGTACTTATTGATTGTAATAACTTAATATAGTCTTGACTATTTCCATTTGATACAAACGGCTAGTTGTTATGTGGCATGGAGGTAGAAAACGGTAAGTACTTGATAGCACAGAAATTTTATTTGCAAAGTTTTCTGGGGGGGGGGGTTTAATATAACCTACTTCCTTTAATTCGAATTTCATAGTTATGCAACTACGGAAAGCGTTGCTCTTTCTATAGCAAAAGGTGCTCTAGCGCAAATTATAAATGCTAAATGCAACTTTTGTACAAATTATATAAATTGATGGCATAGCCTGTATTATAAACTGCTAGTTTTGTATTTCATGATTAAAATATAAATGTAGGCAATTTATTAGAAAGGTGAATGTAACTGGGAGAAGTATTCAACTAAATGTGAGTACGTAAGTATGTAAATAAGTAAGTAAACAAGTAAATAAGTAATTAAGTAAGTATATTTATTAAATTCATTATTGTTTCCATAACGAATTGAAAACATTCGCATGGGTTCGCATGGACAGCACCTTCTGATTAAAAAACACAAAAAAGAGTGAAGAAAATAAAAATATACACAAACACACTAACCCTATCCCTCACCTCCACCCCGCTCCCCAATTGGCCGCTTGACCGGAGCTGTTTCACCTTCATGAAATTAATTGACGACTAAAAAACAATTCAAAATACAAAAGTGCATTTATGAGCTAAAATATTTTTTAAATTACAAAGTTTTTTTTAATGGCCAATAAATTATCTCTTATCTACTCTTATACAATTCAACGGCACTAAATAGCGAGCTCACGCCCTCACTTCGTGAGACATCGGGTATACTCGGCGATGTTCGTCTCTCGCAGTCTAAACTCTCACGAAGAGTACAAAATTAGGAAAACCGTTTCTTTATTATATAAAGCCTAAGTGAAATGAACACAATGAACAAATATTTTAATTTTATTTTTACTTACAATTTTAATAGCTCTTAACCACAAACATTTTTAATAAACTGCCAGTGTAAATTTCTTTAAAATCCTGGAGTCAATTAATAATGGCGGGCGAACCCGCGGGCACCAGCTATAATACATTAATAATTTAACCCTGGAAGTATCGCGGACAATAAAAATTCAAACAAACCACTCCTTCCCTTGATAAATTGTATAATTTATGAAAATTACACTGAATTTATCAAATCAAATTCACATCACATTCACCTGTCAACAAACAGTTGAGAAACTATACGTATTATCAGATAGCTTTGGAACTGCATAAAACTTACGATATAATTAGTTTCTGAAATCTACGTACTGGTAGGAACGAATTATATTCTAAAGGAAAAGGCGATACGGTAGTATATGATGAGATATTTTAAACAAAAATTGTTGAAGCCAGCGCTGACTTTTGTAAATGTATTATCAGTGCCTTCAGGATTCTAGACTTGTAAGTTTCGTATTTAAGCATCATTTTAACCGTGGCAAAGCCATAGGCTATTTTCTAGTTACTTACAAAACATTTTGTTACTATGTAAGGAAATGCTACTTTCATTTAAAATGAATACAATAAATTTGAAGTGAAACGGAATATGAAGACTTGGCGGAGAATCTTAAATGAAAATTATTTTTTATTGTCTGACAGTATAATCTGTACTGTGGAAAAACTCCTCTCTGCCTCCACCGAAACAAGGTGCATATTGAAAGCAAACAATATCTCTTGGATTTAGTTAGCACTTTATAGGAAACTATCAAAAGTGCCGAAAATTACCTAAAATGTCAAAAAATGCTTATCTTTTGAAAATGACGAATATGACGAAAAATGCAAAATATTGCCATAACATTTGTCCTTATTTAATCAATAAATTCGTGATACACATTCGTTTATATTCGAGCTACATTTCAACCTTCATATAAAAAAGATGCAAACTCATAAATGTTTTGCCTAATTAATTTAATTAATTGCTTCAATCAAACGTATTATATCCGAAAACTCGCATCAGAAGCAAACTTTTTATTTTTTTATTCGTAAAAGCTTTGCCCATTAAGCTCCACTCCGATTAAGTACTTAGTAGGCCTACAAAATTTATTATTTACAGACAGGCGATTATTTGTTTGCCTTCTAAACGATTTATTTCAGGTCAATTACGTTTTGTTCCTGAAGGGTAAAAATAATAAATGGAATTGTTCATTAGAGCGAACATCCTTCCTTACACAGCGAGTCACTGAACTCATCATTTGAATAGTGCCACTTAACTTACTCTAAATACTGCAAGCAATCGTTATAATTATGATAAGAAGTCAGAGATAGAAAAAAAAAGTGAAAGACATGCAAGATGTGGCTTTCACCGGAACCAGATCTGTCTCTGTCACTCAGCACCTTTCTAAACACTGCTACTGTTTCAATTCGCAGAAACAACTTCGTCCGTGTTATGACAAATGATGTTAATTCCACCAACCAGACATAAGCTCTGATCACAATCCACACGTTCCCAGAATAACATTTCTGAACTCAATTAGGCTCTCAGATATATAGATACGAATGTAGTCATCACACTTAGGAGTATGAAAACGTTAGATAAAGTCATTTAAAATGGAATAGATGTAATTTGACTTATCTCAGACTGAAATTTAAATCACTTTCTTAAGTTTATAGTGTGCATCATATAAGCTTATGTTTAGTGCCAAGGTCGCAGCCGGGATTTTGGTTCTGGAGGTGCCCATCGGGGATGTGGGTGTATTCCCCCGATTTTATTCATTTTTAACGTATTTTTTCAGTTAAAAACAATTTTTTTCTTTAAAAAAATACCACACTTTTTACTGTTCCAAAATAATATTTTGAGAAATGCATTAAAATGAAATTTGAAGGCTTAGTTTAAAACTGTAAATAAGTACTGGTAGTCTAATATAAAATGTCATAAGGGTAATATACATTTTATTTAAGAACACTTAATGAGAAGTACCGTATGTTACGTTTTAAAATTTAGTGACATGAAAGGGATGACACAATTATGCATTATTATACACTTAGCCTAATTGATATTTAATTAAAAATGAAACAGTGTATTCCTAGTGACTAAATAAGTCTATCTTACAATTCTTTCAAAATACTTTCTTATCTAAAACAGTTTTATACAAAATGGCAAAAGAAAAGTTTTTAGCTACGTTTATACAATTAAAACAATTTAATTTGGCAAAATAAACCTATTTTAAAAATCACTTTGCTTAATCGCCATGATTAATGATAGCCTACATTTTAACACCAAAAACACTAATAAAATATTTTTCAATTTAACAATCCTATTTTAAAACTTAGGCCTAAATAGGTCTATTTACCGTATTCAATTGTTGGTATTTTCGTAAGACTTTTTTTTTTTATTTCGCGGGTATGGGCACCTTGAGCACCTTCCTGGCTACGTCCCTGTTTAGTGCAAGTACTTTTTGTACTATAGTGTTTTTTTCATCCCGCTCATGCTATCATGAAGGGAACTCTAGCCTAACTTCCTGCACCCAGTGCCGGTACCCTAATCTTCCTGCGTCTTTTACTTTGTTTCCTGCACTTGTAGCCGTCATTACTTCATTACTTCACTACTGCATTACTTCATGCAATATATTTATTATTGCAAACGTGGAATTTATATTTACTAGTTGAATGTTACCTGTGTCTTTACTTTCATTTTATTTCTCAATTAATCACGATTTAAATCACAGCAGCTAAGTAGGCTACGTTGCGTAAAGTAATCGACGAAACAAAGTCACCAAGAATAAAATAGTCACTAGAACTTGACCACCATCTTGGAACAGCTGCTTGTATTAATAATTGTTCGTTTACTTGCCTCTATCGTAGAAAAAGTAGTATGCAATACACGAATAATAGATCCTCGGAAGTCGAAGTTTTTAAAACTTTCCCACCCTTATATCGCAATTCACTATTATTTTTGCAAGATGTAAGTGAAATATAATAGTTATTTTTATGATACAGTACATGTTTTCAGAGTGTTTTCTAATGGATGTAAAGTTCGCCTCACTTCTTAAATGTACAGAGTTCCAAACAAGGGTTTAGGAATGTATAACAAACACTAATTTTTATACAATTGAGTTGAGGCAAAGCAAGTACATTTTGAAATTTAAAGTCAAATATTTCAAAATAGAGAGGTTATAAGATAGCGATATCATAATATTATGAACATGCGTTCGTTAATTCGGTGAATTACATGAATAACAGCGCCTAAAGAGATAGCTTAATTTCATTTAACACAAAGTGTTTTAAACGATCCCCTTAGCAATTAACAACAAGTTGGCCAAATTGCAACTGTGCGCACTTAGGCCTACGTTAGACACAATTACAGGCTATACCCTTATGTGAAGTCCGTTTCTATCTCGAACTACATGAGATAAGAGTTGACAGAGTTAATTAGTTGTGACAGTTTTTGTAATTAAAAAAATGATTACCTCTCATCTAGGCGTCACTTGAATGAATGAACTACTTAAGTAAACAGAAAATAAGCATAAAACTGAGCGATGTGTGAATCTATTTAACTTTTCTAAACGGGGAGTAAAATATTAAAAATTTAAATATTTTTACTCACAGCGAACTTTCTCAGAAGTTTCTTATTGCATAATATTATATAATTTCCAAACAAGGGTAATTCTAAAGATAATTTTGATGGTAAGCCAATTTTCGAATTGTAATAATGTTAATAGTTTTGTGATATAAAAATTTTATATTCATAAAATTTTGTTGTAGGCTATTAAAATGTTCAATTTGTTGTCCGTCTTATTGTTAAAATTTCTGATAATTTTATGTTAGTTTGAATCGTAAATATCGTTTAACAGAACTCTGTCCATCTCTATAAAGTTCCATCTTACGGGCTGGGCTGAAAAAAAAAGCACATTATAGCGATTATTGAGGACATCACCAGTTGTCACTGTCGTTTTCTTCCCTTTCGTACAAATAAATAATCATAAATTTTCTTCACTTTAACGACTACAAATACTATTATTCATACTACTACTACTACCACCAAAAACAGCACCACCACCAAAACCACCTAAAACTAAACCAAACTCTGTGGTGCTACATCCCTGGAAGGACTTGGTCAACCACCCGACCTCGTCATCTACAACAGCCACCACCACCCAAACCACCCAAACCACCACCACCACTAAACCACCACCACCACTAAACCACCAAAACCACCACCACCAAAACTACCACTACTACGACTACTACTACTACTACTATTGTTATCGCGAATCTATTAATCACTTAAATTCAATAGTATATTGCGATACAAGTGCCGATACAAGTTTACGGGTCGAGGAAACAGATTGAAAACCCGAGGCGCAGCCGAGGGTTTTTAAGTTTTCGAGACCCGTAAATGCCTTTACGGCCCGTGTGTTGCATGCTATTTTTTGCACGATGATTATTTATATCAATTTAATTATATTAATTGTGATATTACCTGAAAACATTATGTAAATACATTCTTGAAAATAGATGTTTATTTCAGAAAGTGATTCGCATGTGTTTGTTGTTATGGGAACCGAATATTTGTCCTGGGGGCCGTGCCCATAAAGGCTTGTATTATGAAGTGTATCGTAATGAATTATGACGTAGCGCTTGGACCGTAAGTAATTTAACCTCATCGCAACCGCCCTTAGCAACAAGACTGTGTGGGAATGTCAACTTACGATCCATGTAAACAACGTTCGTAAGTACCACTTACTAGCTAAGGAGTGCAAAAAATAACATAACTAACTATTTCAGCTTTGAGAAATTGGTCCATAAATTATATAGTTTTTGACGAGTACAAACGTAAGTCAACACAATACTTAGTTTTGCTCAAAACATTACTTGCGAACATGATTTCTCTAAATGCATTAAACCTCTGGAACTCCTTATCATAACGAAGAATTTTTCAATATTAGTTCACTCCTAAATAATGGCAGCGATAAATATTTATATAGTACTGGAATCATCTAGTTTGTGTGGGATCATGGGATATCTACTCAAGAGAAGCGGCTTTGAAACAATGCGAGTATAATCTAGGTATGAAGTGGATTCTATTATCAGATGCAGATAGTAATGTGATAAGGGGATTTGATCATCTCGTGCTTAGCCCCGTTAATAAATACGCTACCAATGCCATATTTATTATATGTATGAGCTCTGAAATAATGTGTATATGGCTGTTTAATAGGGTGAATGGGATATACTTTCACAGAAGCATGAATATTTAAGTAATATTTAAAATGTTAAGAAGCACTTCCATTGTTATTAAAATAGTTATTTACGATGTAAGTCCATTAGGCCTATATAGAACATAACAGGCACGCTAGCACTCGTTTTATTATTCATATGAGCCTGTTAAGTTCTTATAATGTTCGAACATCGTACGACGTTTTATGTTATTTTGAATCGTGAATTTTAAAAGGAAAAAATTTCAGTTCGTTTGTACTTAGAATGGTAATAAAAAACATTTTTGGTATGACGTACGTACCGGAATTCAGACTCGTTTGGATGGCAACATTTTGTTGTAAACAAATCACATTTGAAAACAGTTGAACATAGCAGAAACATTTGCTGAAAGTGATCTATTCGTTATATATATATATATATATATATATATATATATATATATATATATATATATATATATATATAATTCCTTTATTGCAACCAAATGGTCATATTACGAAGAATGGAGCAATGGTGGAGTGCATCATGGCAAATGAAACCGTAATTTCCACACAGATCCACCGAAATTCGATCCCGGATAACAGCGGTGGAAGGCGAGCATTTATAACCACTAGGCCATTGGGGCGGCCTTTTGAAAATACTTACAGAACCCGATGAAAGTTCCCCTAAGTGTTAGCGGTCATACCACTTCCAAGTTGATCACCTGGTTAAGCAGATGTATATATATATATATATATATATATATATATATATATATATATATATTCTTTATGGTTATACAAAAGGCAAATAACGAACTCATCAACATCAAGGTTTTTTACATTTTTTTTTATTTATTTATAGAGGCGAAGTAAGTTATGCCTGTGCATACAAAATATTTTACCAGAAGGAGAACATGTCGAATGTAGTATCAATGCAAGTAATGAGTGATATTCAACAGATTAAACATAGCTTAAATATAGAACCATAATATATATTATTGTATTAATTTAATTCAAAAAGGTAGGCCTAGTCACAAAATAAACAATTATTTATTATATTTTAACACTTCTGCCTGCACTATTCCGCTTTTGAATTGAGTGGATCAATACAACAGTAGTCTATCCCTCCTGCCTAGTAAAATTAGAATTTGATACCATCTGTAGCACTTCGGGATGAACTACCATCCTATGCTGGAGTTGGACCAATTACTCCTCGTATAGCAAGTTTTAAAGTCGGTAATTTATTCCATGAAAGAAAATCCTCTCGCACAAATGCAACCCAAGAATCTTAAAGACAGTAATACGTACCGCCCATTCATCATTAGTTTTACAACACTCTGATTTCTATATCTGAGGTAGACGAGGCAGACACCAAGGAAAACTTTCTGATGGTATCAGATTATGTGTAAACATGAGTAATCACTGGAACTTAAGAATAAAACTAATGCGCAGCTGTTCCTATTTAATGTTTAATAATATGCAAAAAAATTCCAGCAATTATTCAAATAATATTTTCTCTTTTAAGACGTACAAATAAAAATCAGTACAAAAGTGTTAATCAAGTAATAAACAATGGAAAAAGTGTTGTCTCATAAAAACGATAGCATTTCTTAACTTTCTGAACAGTAGGCCATACAACTTACAGTTATGTTGACCAAGCAACAAAGAACAACCCACTCCTAACAAAACTAGATTTCTGAAATTGTATGAAAACCCACAAGTGTAGAATTTTAACTTGCGTTTTCAATAAACATTTTAAAAATGTGGCTTAGATTACTGCTTCGCTGACCCCCTCAATTTATCGAAATGATTATGTATCCACCATTGATTAATGGACATGAAGGTCTTAAAGCATGTCGACACAAAACACAAAGATTAAGATATAATTAAGATATAATCCTAAATTAAGATATAGTCCTACTAACCAACCACTGCGAATATGTGATTATCTAACGACCGAAGTGTACTGCAACTTAGATCTGAGATCGTCACCTGTGTGCCGGAATTCTGTCCCGCAGGAGTTCTTTTTACATGCATATAAATCTACAGACATGGGTCTATAAAATTTATGTACATTAAATACGATCGATCTGGAGGAGGATCGAACCCGTGACCTTGAGCACAGAAAACCAGCGCTGTCATCTACCTCCGTCTATTGTTTTCATCAGTAGAATGCAGGGTTAGCGATATGTGGTCAGCTGAAGTGTATTCAGATTACCATTGTGGAGCTATTGTAAATACGATTTTATAAATTTTGGGATTATTGTGATACATTCATTCTAACACACTTTGTAGGTTTACATTTTCCTTTCTAACAATAAGACGCTAGTGAACAGAATACTAATTCTTTTATCAGATTTTATGATGGGCAAAACAAAGATTTTAAACTTATTTTATTTGTTTATGAATAATTTTTAAAACCAAACGGCCTTTTCAGGTAATGTGATTTTGCAACATATTTGTATATCATTTTCATTTTTTTAAATGTAAATGACGAATGCTGAATGTGTGAATCATATAATGCAATAAATTTTGATGATAGGTTAGTAATTGTGTGATAGCAATAATCTAGAATCACAAAGCTTGAGGAAATAGTTAATGGCATATTCGTGGATTAATCAATTATACCGTACACTGAATTAAAACTCAACCATTAACGACCATGAAATTTATCAATTCTATATAATGTTGGTTTCGATTTAGCTGTTTATAATAAACAGAATGTCAAAGGGTTTAAGATAGAAAATCCCTGATGGTGCATATGTAATAGCCTATAAAATAGTACAGTAAAGAACGGAGTGATATTTTGGACTTCAACTTGCTATTAAGATTTTGTTCTTGGCAGTAATGTACTACATGAGAAAGTGAAGGTGACTCTGCCCATGTTTGCATGTCGACCCATCATATTCACAACTACTCAAGGAAAGTTTCTTTCTAAAGTACTCATCTATTGCAAACAGATGTAAAGTATTTGAACAAACTTGTCAAGATCGTAGATACACCCATATTTTCCTTAAATCAACCGTAAACATCCTTGACGTGACTTTAGCACTACGTAATCCTGCATCATGTGCCCAAGTACATGAATTTGCAGCCACTTCCCATACAAACGCAAAATAAAAATACAGATTTATTAAAAGCACTCAGGAATGAAATCAAGAGAAATAGATGGAAAACGAATTCCTTGAATTGAAACATTACAAAGGATTCCGAAATAATTAAGTTCGCTTTGCAGCAAAAGATAACAAAAATTCAGAAATGATTTATTTAATTTAGACCACATGATATTAAATGAACCTTTTCGTCTTCTGTCGAGGAATCTAAAAATACGAATTTATAAATAATTATCCTGCCGGTTGTATTGTGTAAATGTGAAACATGGTCGCTTACTCTTCGAAAAGAACGTAATCTGAGTGTGTTCGAAAACAGGGTGCTTAGGGAAATATTTGGACCTAAGAGAGATTAAAATGGGGACTTGAAAAACTCCATAATGACTAGCTTCATACGTTGTACTTTTCACAGAATATAGTAAGGGTAATTAAATCACGGAGAATGAAATGGGATGGACATGTTGCGCGCATGGTGGAGTAAAAACGTATCTAAAAAATATTGACAGGGAGACCCGAAGCGAAGAGAACACTTGGAAGACCTAGACGTAGGTTGGAGGACAACAGTAGGGTTTAAGAAAAGTAGGATTTTCGATGGATGAATGAATGGAGTTAGCACAGAATAGGGTTGAATGGCGGGCCCATGTAAGCCCGGAAATGAACCTCCGAGTTCCATAAAATAGATAATATTCCTTTAACTTACTTAGGAATTCTTTATTTTCATTGAGTGAGTAAATAAGTAATATTACATGAATAACTTACTAATATAATTATCGATTAGCATTACGTTGTTAAGAGTATAATACTTTACAGTGGCGTAGCGTAAGGGTAGACTTTGAGACTGAGTCTACCTAAATAATATAAGGAAATAGTAGATTCATAAACAAATAAATAAAGGCAGCAACAACCAAGCCATTAATCATTATAAACTCATTAGCCGTGTCATCAAAATATTTTTCGCCGTTGCATTCCCCAATCCCAACGCATGTAGCGTCAATTTGTGGTGCAGCGTGCTTAGGCAGCCTCGAAATCTCATGATGCGGCTGTAAAGACGAGCGAGCTGAGACTAAGCGGTGATTGCGCAAGTCTAGTTTCATCAAGTGCGAGTTATATGACTTCTCCCACTAAACGTTAACTTACTCGTTGCGAAGACAGGCCAATTTGTTTCGCAAGAGCGGCATAAAGTCACCACCAAAGAAACCGAAGAGATTTTTGAGAACGCTAGTCTCTTCGAAAACGGCGAAGAGTTGCTTCTGCAGCACTTGTCTGTGACGTCACCTCCTGCATCACGCCGCCAAATTTTAATGTTAAATTCACGAAAACGGATTTCATAACCCCCAGCATGTGTTCTGCCGCTCTTGAAATAATCACGCGACTTTCTCTACCTTAATAAAATTCTTACTATTTTCTCTCGTCTGATTCCAGCTCTTAGAAAACACAACACAATGTTCTCTACCTTAAACGTTAAAATTACAGTTTTCTCGTTCCGTCTCTGGGAATTCTCACGCGACTTTTTCTACCGTAATAAAATTGTTGCTATTTTCTCTAGCCTTATTCTACCTCTTGAAAAACTCACAGAACGTTTTGTGCCATAAGAATTAAAATAACTATTTTCTCGCGTCTTCTTCCATCTCAGGGAGCTCTCACACGACTTACTCTTTCCTAATTATTTTTTTTCTATTTTCTCTCGTCTTATTCCAGATCTTTAAAGACTCACTCACTTTCTCTAACAGAAGCAATGAAATTACTATTTTCTCATGTCTTATTCCATCTCTGGGAGCTCTCACACGACTTGCTATACCCTAATAATTTATTTGTCATTTTCTTTCGTCTTATTCTTCCTCTTGGGAAACTCACACAACGATCTGTATCTTAAGCAACAAAGTACCGTTAACTATTTTCTCGCGACTTATTTCACCTATTAGAATAGTCACGTAATTCTGTCTAACTTAAGCACTAAAATTACAATTTTCTCGTGACTTATTTCACCTCTTAGAACACTCGCACAACTTTCTCTGAGTTAAGCATAGAAATTACTATTTTCTCGCGGCTTATTCCATACCTGACAACTCTCGCATGACTTTATAAACTTGTTAAATAATTGACTGTGTAGAGATAATATTATGTAAAGTTAAGTAATATTGAAAGAAGGAAAGAAATGATGCCATATTTAGTCTCTTCAGATACCTGCTTTCTTGAAGAGTGCTCGAGTATGAAGCCGGACAATAGATTGAATAAAGGGAAGGATACGGTAACATAAAAATTACATTCATCAGTCATTGGACTGAGTGCAGAGTTAGTTTATCTTAAAATTGTTATTATTTCCGTGTAGCACGTTTTAATATAATAGGTATGGATAACACCGTTTTCGACTCTATCGTATGAACCAAAGGGTAAAAACCAACTTCTAAGCTTGATTTAGGCGTTTTTCTAAAATTGAATCTTAAGCTTTATTTTTTAAAATCTATGTAACTTAGTTTAGTTTAAAATCCAAACCCACTAAAGTTCGATAATAATTAATAAAGATTGTGGTACTAGTACTAATACTACTACTAGCCAACTAGTAATAATAGTAATAGTAGTACTAGTAATAATAATATACTTATATAGGTATAGGCTATTCGAAATCGAATCTATGTGCATTATATTAACATTATTTTATTATTTTAAACACTGGGAATTCGTGTATCATTTGAAAAGGTATAAATTCATATTTTAAAATCCAGTTTACCCAGAACCCAATGTCAAGCTACGCCACTGATACTTTATTAGGTCTATTTAATCTTCCTTCACGCAATGAATGCCAAAAATGACAAATTTATTAATCTATTTATTTAATAGACCAAATCAAAGTGCTCCTGTTACTGTAGTATTTGCAGTTAATTATTACAATGAAACTTTAAATTCATATCTTAATTACTAATCTTACGCCTTTATATTTTATTTCTAGCATTAGATATCCCATCATAGGACGTTTTAGTTTGATATTTTTGTAAGCTACTGGTATTGGCTTCTGAACAAACGGTTTAAGCCTACGCATTTTTAAATGTCGTCTTCTATTGGATTCAACATAAAATTAAATTGTTCAGTCGACAGCCTGAAATACTCTTAAAAATTTGATATAATCAATCAGAAGTTCCATTAGTAAAGGACTGAAGATTCTTTTAGTAGGCATTCTTTTAACATTCCCTTCTTATAATTTATTTGTTGTTCTAAATGTATCTGTTTTATGGAATCATAGCCAACCGTTTCTAGAAATTAAATTGACATTTCTACACTTCGTGATAGGAAACTTGAATCAGTTGATAAAAGGCGATCGATCGACGTTCACAGTTCGTAGAAAAATGAGGCATGGGTGGGCTATCAAATGAGCAACGATGAACGGTACTCTTTTGCCTTAGTCATTGGTTGATTCTCTATATAACAAATCATAGGTTCACTGAATTCCTAAAAAGCCAAACCCAAACCTCTCAAAATCTGGTATAAAAGGTAAATTCAATCTAGGCTATTACCAACAAGTGTCTGTCACATGACTTCGAAGACTCGATTGAAAGAGCAAAAGGAAGGAAAGGAAAAAAAACCAGAAATAGTATAAGAACAAAGGAAGAAAAAGAAGAAATAGAATAATACATAGTGATCACTGATCAGAGACAAACAACACTAATCAATACAGTTACACACAGTCACCCCAGCCTATTAAGCATGCATTACAAGTGGCGCAATGGCATTACAAAACCTGTGTTCGACTTTTTATTATTATTATTATTATTATTATTATTATTATTATTTTTATTTTATTTTTTTATTACACCATCAAATACCAACAACAGGTAATACGTAGTTCACCGCATCCTGAATTCAAATCTTATGATGTAACTCTGTTGAGTTAATGTTCAATTACTATTGAATAAGTTTAATGAGCTGGATATGATTTTAAATGGTAATAATTTCATAGCCTTCTGTGAAATTGGACACTGACTTCCAAGTAATATTTATGACTCAATATGTTTATCGGACTATGTATGGGCTACCATCTATTGCAGAAATGCTTTACGGCAAGGTGGTGTGGACATTTTAGTTAAAAAGAGTAATACATACAAACCAATAGACATAGCTAACTTCTGCACAGAATTGCATTTTGAAACAGCTATTGAATGTAAAATATTCTATTAGTCTAAAAACCAGGCATTACAAATTACATTTTTGGCCTAGTTACCTAATGGTTTGACCTAGGTTAACGTGGTAATAATTGAAATACGATCATGGTCCTGAAACTTGAGAGTCCTATAGGCCTATTAATGAAACTCTTTATTTTCCCCCTTTATTGATATCCTCTAGTTGATTTATCTCTAGTTATGAGTTTTAGTACTTATAAGACTTCACTTGGCTTCGTTCTGCTCCCTGCTACCATGGCGGTCATGTTTGTTTAGCATTATGGTCTGTGTAATGTAAACGATCTTGCCTATATAATATTGTCATCGATATTATTAATCTTATATTCACATCAGTAACAAAATCGATATTTTGCTTCCAATATCCCATCCCTACTTCCAAGAACAATTATATGTTACCCATATGTCGAAAATGTTCCAAAATTTGATCAAGTTCAAATATTTCAAATAATGATAGGATAGGAATAATCCTATTCTTTAAAATGTAATTGGGAAACAATTTAAGGGTCATCCATAAGTTAGTGTACGAATAAGGGTTATTAATTTACTGTGTTATTTCCTGTCTGTAAGGAGTAATTGGGTGTCTATTAACTGTAGTGGCAGACAGACTGGGGTTTTTAATTTTTATTTACAGAAACTATTAACAGAAACTTGTAAAATGCTGTAGTGTTGTATATATAATGATTTCTTGGCCTTCCAACCGGATGAATAGGAGCACTGATTCCAAGCCAAGCAGCTTGCTCCGCTGACATCTTGTGGGAGAAGTGAGCTGGTCATGAGAAAACGTCTGAGTTATATGGGAGAGTCAGGAAATCCTAGGTGGGATGGGAGGCAGATAAGAAAATGTTACGAAAAAAATTGTGAAAATTCATATGTGCCAAAAATAGATGAAATGTGTAAATGCCGAAGATAATGTAGTTATTTTGAACTAAATATGGACTAACATTCGCAAAAACACCAAAATGAAAGGAACATACACCACCTAGTTAGAATTGGTTTACGTGACAACGGAATCTTTCGAAATCTTTCTTCAAGCTTTGAGAAAAATTCTGCTAATTTCGCTAAATTTTAACGGTTACCAGTCTTCATGCAAATGACAACCAATTTTCACGTATGCTTGCTGATATGTAGGCTATGTAGCCTAAGTTAAAACTTAAAAGCTTAAAAATAATTTGCTTTCCTATTGTTTAATTGAAAACTTTCAAATCAAAGTAATCTGAAAAGTTAGCACAATATTTGCTAAACTTTAAAATATATGGAAAAGTAGGAATAGCATATTTGAAATCTACATATTGTGAAACACGACTAAAATACAAAATACGTTTTTAGCTTCACACAAACACACACACACTTCGAAATCCATTCCCTAATAATCAGTATCACATAAATAATTACTGAATACTGGCTGAACGTCCTTTGTGCTTCAGCTGAAATGAGGAATAAAATTAGCATATTTTGGTGTCAGCTACATGACGGCATACGTTTGATCTTACAGCCATCAATCATTTAGTTTCAAAACCATGAGCAGGTAAGTAATTAATTAATGAGCACCAGCTGTTGACTAATGACAGACAGCAATGGGAAGTTATTAAGATATTACAGGCTCCTAATTTGGATACTAAAAATACCGAGGCCACCTATGAGTAAGAGATGTATGCAATTTGTTGGCCTTATTGAGGATTTTGTATTTGTACAGCATATGGCTTTGGAAAAGCAATTCTTCGCACAACTGCTATGTTAACGTTAATTATTAAGGAACTCCGAGGTAATGGGCATAATTGCTTTTGCAAGGCAAGAAAATAATGTTTCCCTATTGTTAATTAGAAAATAAAACTAAATATGCATTTAACCACCTAGGTACACCATATGGTAGTAACTGTCATAGGGATAATCAATGATCCAGTGGTTTCTTGAATATTAATTGAAGGATTACTTATATGTATATAAAGAATTATATATTTCTTTATGTGTGTGCATATAGGATACATGCATACATCCAGAATGTTAATGGTATAATTACGCATAGTTAAGTAATTAGCAAAAAGAAGAAAAAAAGTACAAAGTACCGGTATCAGAAACATTTTACAAACTTGAGAATGTCTCACGTAGGTCTAAACAATTTCACCTGAAGAACTTTGAAATTGAGATGGAAATATAGACTATTATATTCATGTTATATATATATATATATTTTTTTTAAATTACTCCCTCCATTCCATGATATGGCATAGACACAGGAATAACCTCGGCTTTATTGCGTGTGGGCATCTGAGTAGTTGTTTGAAAAACCGGATGCATTTCTTCTTCTTCTTATTGTTATTATTATTATTAATATTATTATTATTATTATTATTATTAGTAGTAGTAGTATTAGCATTATTATTAAGTTTATTATTATTACGCTCCGCATTAAAGTACTCGGGGTAAGCAGTAGCGTAGTGGTTGAGGCGCTGCGCTACAAACCGGAAGGTCGCGGGTTCGATTCCCGATGAGGTCGTTGAGATTTTTCAATTGTCCTAATCCTTCTGGTGGCACTATGGCCCTGGGGTCGACTCAGCCTCTAACAGAAATGAGTACCAGGAGCAATCCTGGGGGTGAAGGCGGCCGGTGCGTAAGGCTGACAACCTTACCACCTTCATGTGCCGAATGTCAAAAATCTGGGAGCCTCAACCTCCTGGAAACCTCTGGGCCTCCATGGCCTGTATAGGGACCACTTTATTAAAGTACTAAAAACTTGATTATTATTATTACTACCATTACTTCATTTTCTTATTATTATTAGCCTATTATTATTAGCCTATTATTATTATTAGCTATTATCATTATTAGCCTATTATCATTATTAGCCTATTATTATTATTAGCTTATTATTATTATTATTATTATTATTATTATTATTATTATTACTACAGTAACTTATCTTCCCTTCCTTCAATGAAAAGTTAACTTAGTACATTACGTACATTGGGTATGATTCAGGAAACATATTTATCTTGTTACTGTTTACATATTGCAAAATAGCACTTCTTACTGAGCACGTGACCAATGATTACAAGATAGATTAACACATGTTTGGACTGTGAGTAGTCTGTAACCAGGCTCACCCATGTTGTAATTTGAGTGAATTTCTAGGAATGTAGCCTACAGTAGTTTGCCGGAAGTCTTCACATCGCTATGTCGCTCAAATCAAAATAATACGATAACGTTTTATTTTATTCCTTTCAGTGTTAAATTAGCAGTAGGCCCTATGGATCCATTTCACTGTCTCATCACTACAACAAGTGCGGAACCTACGTCCTTTCAAAGACATGAGTCGCTGACCTAACTTCAGTCGCTATGTTAGATAGAGTCCTTCAGAGTCCTGAACCATAGACTTTATGTGGCTTGACAAAAATAAGTGAGGTTAGATCAGGCGAGCATGGCGGCCGGTTAATGGACCCACCCAATCTATCCATTAAAGCTCCGAAAGAAACAAATATCAACATAATGAGTGGGTGAATAACACTGAAAACAAGAAGTCAGCAGATAGAAGTAAAGAAACTTGCTGAGCTCTGATAGTAATCAAATCGGGCGAATGCACAAAATTGAATAAATAAACTGGGTCGGTAGAGTAGAGAGAGTTTTATTTTTCGTGCAATATGTTTATTTTTCTTCTTTACATTTTGGACCAATAAATAAAATATCCGTGTTATTAATGGTTTGGTTTATTCAATTTACACATATAACTTATTACTTCAATCTCTTCCTTTAAGATGGACAAATTTAAGCACATAAACGGATAAACTCATCTTGAAAAGAAACAAAGCGTCACAGGCCATGGGTTACTAATAAAAAAAAACTGCTTCAGAAAATGGAGTCTATCTGACCAGCCAATTTAGAAATAGTTATATTGAGTTATATTAATATTATTTTATAATCGTATCGATTATAGTAGCCTATTCCATTATATTTTGTGCCATATATTATATTATATAATTACTTCGTGATCTTGCAACATAGCTAAAAATTATACAGTGTTATTATTTCAAATAGACTGTTGTACAGTTATTTCATATAATCTTTGTATAATAATAGGGAATTGTGTACTGGTTCTTACCCTGTCTGTACCATATTTCATCCTGCACTTCTCCAGCCGTTCATTTGATATCTGGTACCTTAATACATTATGTGTACATGTAAGAACAGTACATAACCCTCTGGGCCTCCATGGCCTGTAATAGGGAACACTTTACTTTACTTACATACTAAACACTCTAGCGCTATTGCACATGAAGATTCAGCGCAAATACGAGGGATGTTCTGAAAGTAAGTTTCGTCATTTTTTTTTCACATGGAAACTTTATTACCAAAACAAATACACCATGCAATCATGAAATATACCCCTTGCACTATTTTTCAACATAGTCTCCACCGACATTGAGACATTTGTCATAGCTTGCAATCAGTTTGAAGAAACCACTCTGGAAAAACTCGGTGCCCTGCTATGCAAGGAATTGTCGCACAGCCTTCTCCACCTCAGCATTGTTTTGGAAGTGACGTCCCGAGAGTGCGGCTTTCATTGCATGGAACAGGTGCCTTCCTTCACTGAACATGCAACACCAGCGACCAACAATTTGATGAGACATGACCTCTTCACCATACGCAGTCTGTAGGCGTCCATGGATGATGGACACACTAGTCCTACATGTCCATTCATACCGGATAACAGCATGTACTTCCATTGTCGACCACGTTTTCAGTACACGTCTATCTGCCATCGTGATTTGTACTCAAATAACCTCGGGCACGCCAGTCTACTGCTACTCTCTCTTCTTCGGGACTCTACTCATGCATCGTTTCTCCTCTGCTGACGCTCTTTCCGTCGTTGAACCAGCAATAGGTGTCGATTCTTATGGCAGTTGTTTGCTTCATCTGCTTTACCATCTTCACTTTTTAAAAAAACGACGAAACTTACTTTTGGAACATCCCTCGTAGTTCGACCACTCCTAACATAACATATTTAGGTCATTTCTCAGAACTAAATTACACTAAAACTAAACAAGGATAGGGCCTACCATATAAAATTCTTTCACGAAATATAAAACATTTTTTTTAAATTGAATATTTTGAATGCTTTTATGTATGCATGTTACAGACCCAAACAAGTTTTAAGCCGAGATCCCACGATCCAATATTCCAATACAATTGAAGCGTGGGCCCAATTGTTGTAAGCGACAAAGTGTTGAAAAATGCTATTTCCGTGTATCATGGTTTTGTGTAGGCCTGTTCTGGAACTCTACAAAAGACAATAGCGATCTTATGGGCACTGGTTACGGGATCAGGAAGTTATGAACTGTTGGCTAACCTGTAACATCGTTCTCTGGAACGAAAATGGAGGATGCCGTACCCATGCTGCTGCCAGCTGCTGCTCAAAAACATGCAATTAGGGGCAGAAAGTGACATAAGAATATGGTTGAGTGGAAACATAATGTGCGGAAAAGGAGAGATGAAGGGAAAGAATAAATCTCAGTTCCAGGGGTGTTGTAAAAACAGCAATGGAAAAACCGAATGATGTACGCAAAAGAACGTTTTATGTACATTCCAAACTAACCACTGCTCTGTGTGCAGTATTCAATAACAAACACCAATGTAAAATATTTCTCTATGAATATATCAAAGTTGCAGCTTCTATGAAACGCTTAGAATTGTCTATTAGACATAGTGCAATACAACACTTTACTTGATCGTGTAACAGTGTTGTAAGCGGATCATAAATACAACATTGTTACATGGGATACGTCTTCCATCTTGCTTCATATTGTCATCTCTCCTTTGTTGGAAAATAACAATATTACTTGTAACAGTAGGAACACTATGTCATTAATATCAATCCAGACTCTTTGCTCACTAATATAGGACAAATTTAGCCCTCTTATTCATATTTTGTGCATAATGCACATGCTTATAAATGTTATTTACAACGTTGTTAGGACCCCTACTTCAATTATTTCTGGCTGTGCATGCGAGTGTGCGTTTTGATCCAACATAACGAAACGAAAATCGATACCTATAACTGCAATCATCGTGGCGGTCGATATGCACACATTGTTACCGGTTTTATTACCGAATCTCCATAATTTCTAGAGCACCTCAACATTTATGCCGGTTGTAATAATGTCAAGTATTATTGTAAATTCAAAGTCTGCCTTAGAGTCTGTTCATCTTCTTGACTCCAATATTTCGTTCATTTTGGTTAATGTCCACTGAACGAGCGCTAGCAGCTGAGAGAGTCAGCTATAGGGAAGAAGCTGTTATGTTCCTACGTCATGCGGATCTCGTGGGGAGAGAATGACGCTCATTGGTTGTTTTCATAGTTTTGGATAGATAATTAGAAACTTTTTTTTTTTTTTTAATACAATTGGTTGGAAAATATAGGATGAAATTATTGTGTTTGTTGTTCATTTCACACATTCCAAATTGATGATTTGTAGAAATTTGGACCAAAACTGGATCGTGAGGAAAGGTCTAAGGTCTTATCTATATTTTGACATCTATGTAACCTACCTAAGGTGAGCTAATGGTAAATATGTTTCGGGTCAAAGTTACGATACAAAAGTTATGATAACTTTTGAGAAATAAATAAATAATCGAACAAAGTAAGTTGAATCAGGATTATCCGCGAACCCATTTAATCGCTGTGAACTGCTGCTGTAAGTATAGAATATATATCTGGTTTCTAGGTTCGTTAAGTATAAATATTTATTAAAAATAAAAGCAGGATCTTCTTGTTGACGTAGGCTACACTCACCTGGGAACTCTGGTTGGAAAGGTAGATCTACGGATTACAGCGCTGTTAAAAAAAAAAGTGAATCTCACATAACTTCCTCTGTCCAATAAAAGTTAGCCTCTTAGTATAATAGACATATACTATGTATGGCATTCTCTTCATATAAATCGGTTGTAAAAATGAAGAGAATGTCGTTCGTTACCACACCACATCGCATCCCCAATAAAATCTGATTTATGCACTCACGTAACTTTCTTTGCTTTAAGCATGGCCATTACATCTTTCTCACTTCAAATTCTGATACAGAAGAAGAGGTCACCTTCCAAACAGCGCTTATTTAGGGTAAGTGGCTTATAACTACCCTTCAGAGAATTTTTTAGAAAAAATGTTTCAAATAAAAGTTTTAGGTCTTAGTATAAGTAGCCCTACCCGAAATATAAAATTAAAAAAATATCGATAAAGATGTTTTCTAGAAAATCCAGACAAACGAAGTTTTCTTCATGTAAAGTCCCCTTACAAATAAGAAGTCGTCGCCAATCTTTGTATCACACCATCAAAAGGTGCCTAAACCAAATACAAAATTATGTTTTCATACGATTTTCCCTTCTGGAGCTAGGCTGTTAACAGACACACACACACACAGGCATTTTTCCGAAAATAGTGCTTTTGGATTCAGGGAGCTTCAAAACATGTATTTATGTTAAAAGTCAACTTCGAATTTGGGGTCGGAAACAATACCTCCTCTACCTCTAGTAGCCTACCTATGTTATGAAATGAAGAACGTTAATGCAGATTAGTTACTTTTTGTGCATTACCTTTAATGACAATTTTTTTGCGCTAGAACCCGTTTCTTCCTTTAAGATTAAATGTGTACAAGATATTTCGTTTCACGAATCCGTATTAAGAACATTTATAAATATAAAAAAATTGCTTATGTCCCCAGCATAGTTGCTTTGTTGATATAGGTCGATGTATGTAATCTATAGTCTTGATCCCCGAAGAGTAATTTGATTGCATTTAGTGTTGTCCGGAGGAGGTGCGCTGCGGGACACGAGTTCAATTCCAGGCGTTGTCTCCACGAGCTTACCGGGTGGTAAGAAGTAACATGATGATATGCTCCATTAGTCTGCTTACAAATGTGAGAGCAAGGTCAGATTTCTGTGAAAGTTGCTTCTTATTAAGCATAAATCAAGTTTACAGTGACAAGTATTAGCCTATTCGTATTGTAGAAATAAACTACATGAACATCGCGATTGTCCTATACAATACCTATCTTAGCTGACTCAGTTTTAACTTTGAGTAATACATAACTAGAGGGTGTAATGCTTAATCCCTGTATTGCTATTTATGTAGGCTATCTTTGTTTTCAGACAAAGTAATGGGGAAAAATAATAACAAATAATAATAATAATAATAATAATAATAATAATAATGGAAGATAATTCTTTCACACTGGCCGTGTGTAGGCTAAGGTGAAAAGATAGAGTCAGACTAAAAAATGCAATACCATAGCCGGGATTTGAACCAGGATCTTCGTCTCTCAGTGCCGCTGCTCTTACCAGTTGAGCTACCATGGCAACGTGCCGGTACAACATTAAATTCTCCAACTGACTAACATGTCCCAGGGTTGTTGTTATCTCATATTGAGAACATCTGGTGGTACACCGGAACATGTGAATCAGTTGGAGAATTTAATGTTGTACCAGCACGTTGTTATTATAGCTAAATTGGTAAGAGCATCGGCACAGAAAGCTGAAAATCCTGGTTCAAATCCGGGCTGTGGCATTGAATTTTTCAGTCTGACTCTACATTGGCTAAATAACCGGGTGTGATGTCAGAAGTATTCAAACAGTGAAGTCCCTAGCAGCTAGTTATCGACAATGCTTGCTTTATTATGATTTGTAGTAGCGGCGTATTTAGGTGTAGGCAGACTAGGCTGCAGAATATGGCGGCAAATTTTAAAGCTGTCAAATTTACCAATTAATTAATATTTCTTTTTTCCTTCTTTAATAACAATATAAGAGCGAGAGAAAATTAAATTATATATACCAAAAAATCATTAACATCTTCAATTTTTGTCTTTCTCACTGCCGTGATGTTTCTTCAGCCGACTGTTCAATTTGCTAGTCCACTAAGGGATCTTGTGTTTTCTCCTTATATTGACTATGGATACTTCTAAAAGATGATGATTATGACTGAATTTTAGAATTTTAAAATATTGTACCACATGACATCCTGTATAAATTCATACAAGAAGTGGGTTTAAATCCGGTCATGGAAACCACCATTAACGGCCGTGGGTGTCGGCATGCTGACCACATGCCCCCAATCCTATGATAGATGACGCAGCGGTCGGGTGGTAGGCCTTGTAGGGATGTAGCGTCACGGAGTTAGTTAAAGAAGTTTGATCTTCAATTGTTCGATAAGGTGTCCCCGTTTTATTTGTTTATTTTTTTATTTATTGTTTTATTTTGTTAACGATCTGGTCACTAGGTAAAAACCTTATGTTAATAAACTGAGGGTTGGGGCATAGGCGTAGCGAGGGGGGGGTTTTGGGGGTTTGAACCCCCCCCATTGATTAAAAAAAGGAAAATTGTACATTTTTTTTAAGTCTGCCCATAAATTGCTTAATACAAGTATAAAGCGTGGGAAGCTTAAAACTCGTTGTTTTGCGTCTTAATTTTTTAAATTTTCCGGGGAAGGACCCCCGGAAGCTTAAAACTTGTTGTTTTGCATCTTAATTTTTAAAATTTTCCGTGGGAGAACCCCCGGAAGCTTAAAACTCGTTATTTTGCATCTTAATTTTTAAAATTTTCCGGGGAGGGCCCCCGGACCCCCCTCTCCTTCCATACTCGCCAGACCCCGCGGATGTTATAACCCCCCCCATATGGTCGGCCTGGTTACGCCTATGGGTTGGGGTACATTTACTACTTCGATAAAAGCGGGTATACTGTTTCGTACCGATGTAAGTGAACAATTGCCAAGAGTCAAGACCCAAGAGGCCTACATGTAGGGGTATGTTTGTTGACACCTGTGAAATCAGTGTGAGCGAGTCTGTGCTGTGTTGTGGGCTGGCAGCTCTGTATGTGCAGGTGTTAGCCAGACTCTGCGGCGCCGTGCGGCATTCCTCGCCCGCCTCTTGTCTGATAATAATTGAACTCAGAAATGGATTATCTCGTGACGCTTCTTCTCCATCATGCGTCACTGCCTTCCAGGTGCACATCTCAACACATTTCTGGGACAGCAACCGAAACGGTCCAGAGTCCAGGCTGCTTGCCTTAGGAGTATCAATCTGTTCCAGGAACCTTGAAATTCTGGGCCAAAATCTAAGCTAACAGTATTCTAAATAAATAAATAGGTAAATAAATAAATAAATAAATAAGTAAATAAATAAATAAATAAATAAATTACAATTCACTAACTTTCTTACTCAATGGCAATAGAGAATTCCTAAGCAAGCTAAAGGAATATCACATATTTTATGAAACCCGGAGGTTCATTACCGCGCTTACATGAACCCCCATTCAACCCCATTCTGTGCTAACGCCATCCAACCACCCTCTGGCAAATCCTAATTCCCTTAAATCAATTCTAATTTTGTCCTCACCCTACGTCTAGGTCTTGCAAGTTGTCTTTTTCCTACACTTCTCCCAGTCAATATTGGTCATGCGCGCAACATATCCAGCTCACTTCATCCTCCGTGATTTAATTGCCCTTATTATATTCGGTGAGGAGTACAGGCAATGAAGCTCGTCAGTATGCAGTTTTCTCCAGTCCCCGTTTTCATCTCTCTTAGGTCCAAATGTTTTCCTAAGCAATTCACTAACACTAAAGAATATTCAGCATGGTCATAAGTCATAACAGTAGCCCACGGTCCATAATACTCCATAGAATGAAAGAGGTAATAATCAGTAGCGTACCGTACACTCCCGCAAATTCCGCACCGTGGGGGCCCAAGGTCCAGAAGGGGCCCAAAAGTGGAAAATTTTAGGATATTTTGAATCGCGTGCGTAAATCTGATATGCATTCTCTTCTCACCTCAACCTTACCATGTCTTGAATTTTTTTATTCCTCGCACTTTCTGTTACTGTATCTATTGCTGAAAGTTTCTTTTTAAAGTTGACAATTAACAACTATTCAAGTCAATAAGTCAACAAATGCTTAATGCACTCAATATATTTGGTATTGAATTCGAGAATTATTTGCGTTTAAAAAGGCCAGAATGCAAAAGCGATTGTTAAGAACGACTTGATATGGAAATATGTATACAAACACTGGTATATATAACACTGACTTATTATTAATACAGTACTTTGTTTATAAAAAAATAATTAACAAGAAAAGTAACAAAATTACTCTTCATGGTCCACCTTCAAACACCATGTTCGTTGGTTATTTATACAATATCTTTTAGACAGTCGCTCGGAAATCCCTACTGTGTTTATATTTTTAAGAGAATAAAATTGTTGATCCGTTCTCTCGCACTTTTATTTTAATCTCGCGAACTTCTGATGTTAAAAACGAGAGTATTATGTAGATTCCTATACAAAGAGATTGTAAGGTAGCGGTCGTTAGGGAGTTGTGCTAAGACGAATATAATATATATTATGCATATTATGCACTCCCTAAAAAACTTCACAAAACCAGAAATAGGCCTATAGGGTTTGTGAGGATTGTTCCTTACGTAAAACGACTGTCATAAACGGAACAATTTTTTCATTGAAATTTTCCTCATTGATTTCCAAGTTAGAGCCTATAGATGTTTTTATCTGACTGCTTATATTGCTACAAAAATTCTACTCTGAGAGGGTTAAGCGAAGTTCTGCTTGTAAGATCACTTTCGATATAGGCTAGTTGTTATAACGAAAATGATAAATATATATATATATACGAGTATAATTAGAAAAATAAGTGATTTGGTAGTGAATTTGGACATAGAAAATACAGTAGAAGCTGCGATGAGTATGAAGATTCTACAAAAATCAAAGATAGTATTAAACAAATTGAAAAAGGTTCAATAGTTCATGGGTATTAATAATATGTTACTACTATTGCATTCTTTAAAACTAAATCGAATGGTTATAGATAAAAAAGTACTTTTGAAGAAATAAATTGCAAGATTTGTGAAAGTGGCAGACGTTGAAAATTAGCTTCTCACGAACGTTTAATTAAGAAGGGCTGACAAATAGTCTGTTCGGCATTAGTGAAAATTTTCAATAACTTTCCTTTGGTAGTTCCCGTATTGTATTATTATTATTATTATTATTATTATTATTATTATTATTATTATTATTATTATTATTATTATTTGTATGTGAGTAATGTATGAGAAAATTCAAACACAGAGGAAATGAACTTTAAAAACTCGCGTGCAATGAAACTACCCTGTTTTAATTATTAATGGAGTTGCAGTCAATAAGATTCATGGTACGTGAAACTGTATTTAAATTTCCAGTGCATAGAATTAAAAAAAAAAAAAAAAGAAAAGAGGTGCCTAATGACTTCATTTCAGTCAAGTTCACCAGTAAAACTATACAAAAGATGCACGCACTGTACACATATCAAGAATACTAAAGCAATAACTTTTTCCTTGAAGAGAGATAAAAACTTCTTGTTGAAATTTCATAATTTCCCCTTTAACGCTGTAGGCCTACTTTGTTCCTGACGTTAAGGCACCTTGCATGGTGTATAGAACGCTGGGTGCCCCTGCAGATATAAACACAGCGCGCGAATAGGGAGCTCAAGTGCGAACCTCAACATCCGCATCTCTCGACCTATATAGTTTCTCATGTGTGTGCTTTTATAACAGGTCAATGTTTCTCTTTTTCTCACGCCTTTATATCATCAGTCATGACATCCACATGCCTTGAATACAAATTAATAAAATCCGATGAGAACTCACACGACTTTCTCTATTTTCTCTTGCTGTTTATCGCTTCGCATTCCGGCAATAAAGTGACTGCAATGCGATTGTGCTATACGGCGCACGGTTTTAGAAGGCATATGAGCTGAACCAATGTGTGCTTGCGATAGCTGCACTGCTGCCAAGTTTATGTTCTGAGCGAGTAAGGCGCGTCCCTTTGTTTGTTCTGACACGATAACTAGAGAATCTTACAGTGCACAAATATGGTCTTTTGACAGGTTACTTCTGTCTTCCGCTTATTGCTAGGGACATTAAAATGGCAAATTTGCAAAGCATTCTGGGTCGTGGATGTCCGAACTAAGCAACAACGCACGACTATGATAGGTTAGTCGCACTAAGTGAGCCCCTCCTGGTCCCTCCTCATACGCCTTCTAAAACCGTATGCCGTATAGATTGCCAGCTTTCAGGAAGGAAAAATAGGAACAGCAGTTTCTAAAACATTTAAAAAAATCTGTTTTGCAAAGTTCAATTTCACTTAAAAAATTTATAAATTTGATGTTAGTATGTTTTAACTAATCATTTGGGCGTTTTAAAGTGAATTTAAAAAAATAAACAAATCATCTAACGTACGTAATAAATTAAAATAATTCTACAAATACTATAGGTGTCTGCCTTTGATTTAAGGGGACACTCTACTGAAAATACTAAATTCTATACAATTAAAGCTAAATTAATCAAATTTCGAACAATGGTAACACACATGCAACTTTCATAGCCGAAGTACACCTAACAACAATGTAGCGAGTTTATGAAGGTTGTGCGACTTTAACTCGTGCTTTTCTGCCATTAAGAACTACAATGAATCAGTAAAATTAGCAACCCAGTGCAATGATAATTCTTACTGCCATCCCACTATTTATTGAAGACGCACAGAGCCAAAAGTTGTATTAACTGTATGCAGCTGCAAAGACTGAATAAGGCAGGAGTGTCCAAACAACGTGTTTCATACTTCATAAAACAACAAGAATATCAAGTAAATTAAACGTAGTAAATTGTTGATGAACAATGATCATTCATTAAACAAACCTAGCGCAGGACTTCGGGAACATAAAATTATTACAAACATAAGAATCAATTATTTATATTATACCCTTAGCAAACAGGGATGGCGTGTGGGGCCAGGTAGGTTCCTTCACCCGCAAGCACCCTCACATTTACAAGCGCAGGGGAATAGGACCGACCGTAATTACCGCCCCATGAGTCACCTAGTCTACTTCAATCAATCTATCTTAGATTTTTTTAATATGTCATTTTGTCTTAAAATGTTTGTTATATATCAATTCTACACATAATTACAATAAAATGAAACCAAACCATGTATAATTTACTTTAATGGGAACATAGGACGTGAAAGCAGTTTTCTCGTAACTTTAATTTATGTAGCTTTATGTACTTTTTCTGAATTCGCAATTCCAATAAATTATACCTAGACTAGACGCAAAATATAAAGGCATATACGGATGGAGCTTTAGTAAACGTCAGCCAATGGCATGGCTAGTACTATCTCAAACTGCAAAATACTAATGATGTAGCAGTGCCTGCTCCTCTGATTTGCTATTGCCCATATGCCAAGTTTGTCGTTTACTTTACGGTAGAAGCGACAATTTGTTGTTACATTTAAATATTTATATTATGGTAGTGCCTGCGTCGTCTCGTGGTTCGCTCGCTGGCCACGGATCCGCGAGCCCGGGTTCGATCCCCGGTACCTCCTCGGAATTTTCTGACGTAGGGAGGTCTGAAACAGGGTGCACTCAGCCTCGTGATAGAAGATTGAAAAGTAGCGGCTCCGGTCACGAAAATTAACATTATCTACCGTGGGTATGCGGACCACATGCCCCCAATCCTGCCATCTGCCTATGATAGATGATGTAGCGGTCGGAAGGTCCCTCCAAGGATGTAACGCCACGGCGTTTAGTTTTATTTTTAGTGCATCAGTACCCTCTATTAATAAAGGCGCGCTATCTAATTTTTTTATGTTTTTAATTTTGATTCCCTTTGGGTTATTGTTTGAATCCTTCTGTATTATGGCACACACGTGATTGGTTATATATTACTTCCTCTGCCCGTACTATAGGTAGAGGAAGTATTGTTTTCGACCCTAAAATTCGAAGTTGAGTTTTTAGCATATATACAAGTTTCAAGGCCCCCTGAATCCAAAAATACTATTTTTGGAAACATGTCTGTGTGTGTGTCTGTGTGTGTGTCTGTCTGTGTGTCTGTCTGTGTGGAAGTTTGTGAACAGGCTACCTCCGAAACGGAGAATCGTATGAAAACAAAATTTCGTATTTGGGTCAGGTACCTTCTGAAGATGTGATTCGAAGATTGGCGACAAATTTCCCTTATTTTTAAGGGGACTTTACATGAAGAAATTTTCGTTTTTCGCGATTTTCTCGAAAACGGCTCTAACGATTTTCTTTAAATTTTGCGCATGGATTGCTTGTACCAAGAGCTAAAACTTTTATTTGAAACATTTTTTCGAACAAATTCTCTGAAGGGTAGTTATAAGCTACCCACTGTGAATACGTGCTTTTTGCAATAGCCTACGGCTTCTTGTAAATCGTACGAAAACAAAATTTTGTATTTGGGTTAGGTACCTTCTGAGGCTGTGAAGATTGACTACAACCTTTTCTTATATTTAAGGGGACTTTACATGAAGAATATTTTGTTGTTTGCTATTTTCTCATAAACGGCTCTAAAAATTTCCTTTAAATTTTGTACATGGATTGCTTATACCATTTCAAAAACATTCTCTGAAGGGTGGTTGTAACCTACCAACTTGCCTGGTGAACAACTCAATACGCGGATATTTAAGGCATTTTATTCTATATAAGCACGTGAAGAGAGAAAAATGTACTGGTGGCCTTGCTTACAGTAAAGAAATGTCTGAGTGGAATATTTGATAAATTTCGGAAATTATTCTTAACAGCAGAAAGTTCAATAAACGTTTGCAGTCACTTGTTTTTTTTTCCCCATAGCCTGCGTTTTTAGTCGCAACATTCAAAGAAGGGGCTATAAGATATTTATAGCATAATTAGCGTAAATGCTGCAAACTTTTATTTGGGCAGAGGAAGTTATGTGACTTTCACATCAAATTTTTTTTTTTACTATTTTTAGCGTGTCTCCTACTTTAGAAATCGGGCGCTAATGCTAAGTAATAAATTGTACTACTTTCATCTGTTTCTATCATAAACGTCCTGCCTGTGCAAATTAACTTAGTTACGAAATTTCACATTTCTATCATGGAAGTTATTGTGTAGGTTTTGATGAACGTATTTAAGTATTTGGAAAAGCATTCTGTACGATCTTATGGGACCTTTGGCATTAATGCCAGGAATAATTTATAGAATGGATACTACTGAAGCCATTGTTTTATTAAATACACCTGTTATGTCTAACAGTAGTTGTTATAAATACTCTTGAGTAAAATTAAGACCGTAGTGAACGTGCTGTTCCCCTGGAAATAAAAACAGTTGCCGCCACATGTTTGAGGTGTTTTCCCCCAACCCTGGCACGACTTCCCACTTTTGTAAGCATGCCAGGAATAGAACAATAGCTTAGTAATATACGTATTTCATGTTGGAGTTTTTTTTTCCCTCTATTCCAGTCTCATTGGAAGTTCACTTTGCCAACCTAAATGAGCTCGAATTCTAAACCTAATTCCTCTTCATTTCTCATTTCATTACAGTTTTTAAATGACATATTTACCATCCAGCTTACTATTATTCTTATTTTTTATTGTTCATATCAGAAAGCTGGCAAATTTATATTAATTATGCACGTTATATATCAAAGCAGGCATAAAACTATCCGTGTATAGCCTACACAGTACTGCAGACTAACCAGAAGGTATTCATTTCACATCATTTCCAGTAAATTTACCATAAAAATATTACTATTAGACTTGTTATTTTTACTATTATTATTATGATTATGATTATGATAATTACATGCCTAATTTCGCAATATCTCTAATTTCGCAGTATCTTATTATTAATCTGTTGTAAAAATGGGAACAATAATGGAAAAGGGGAAACATTTTATGAGATACCGGAGAAGCTGCCCTCTCTGATCAGGAAGATGAACTATTTCCATTACTGTTCTTAATCTTGCAATAAATAAAATGATAAGATACTTCGAAATTAGGCAAGTTTGCTATGTAGTATTGAAAGTACTGAAAAAAGTTTCAGCAGTTGCACTATTAATAGCAACAGTAGAAATAACAGCAGTAACAAAAGAATAAACCCATTTTTATAAACAAAGTAGAAATAGCAACACAGGTAGAGATTCAGCCAGATATCTCCGAGCGTGTAGATCGTTAAAATTTCTTGAAACTCAAGAGAAGAAAGTGTGTGTAGATGGTGAGGATCAAGATCAACAGGGTGAAATCACCATTTATTACAGTAAATTTCTGTTAGAAGGTTCAGACATAACTTATGGCGCGATCAGTAGCAATAGCGGTATGAACTGTATCAATAGCAGCAACATTCAACATAAATGTGGAAAGAAGGTTTATAGTAGAATAACTTAGTACTGTAATAGTATTTTGTCATGCAGAAATAACGATAATAATATAATGTATTGTATTCTATGGATTTAAAGTTAAGACATTTCTCCCCGTATCATCGCTTTTCTACAGAGGAATAAAATATCACTGTTCCCTAATCCGGAGATCTATACTGAGTATGTACAGGTTTTGTGTCCCTAATAGTGCGGCTATTACTTTTATTTGCGATTTCTAAATTCAAGTACTAATTACTAATCGCTTTACACAGTTGGAAGTCATTCTACATTGGTTGCGGATCCACACGAGGACCAGCTTCTTTGTTCTGTAGCCGAAATATGCAAGTGTTTCCTGGAAATGAGGAACTTAAGATCTATCTGCTTACAACTAGTTGAGTTGCTGTTCACTGATTGATAGTTTTAAGGGGTGCTGGTAAAATAGTGTAAGTAGTAAATTAGGATGTTATAACGTAAAAAAAAATTCTATAGATTATGCTGTGTATCTTGTGGCAGCTCTTATTTGTTAAGAGGAATTGTTATTGCAAGATTATAATAAATTAACAAATAGCTACTCTAGTAGTATAATACTAGCCGCAATAATAACATAATTAGGTTATTCATAGAAAATACAGAACTACTAAAAGGATCATTGGCATAATTATAAGTTATTTGTTTAAAAACACAGAATTTCTCTCAAATTCCTTATTCGGCTATGTAGCGATCATCAGAACAAAAAATATTACTTGATAGCACGTATGTGATGATAATGTACACTTTTTTCGTGTAATCACATACATACTATTTACTATACACATATTTCAACGTAGACCTTTCTCTGCCCGTGCTATGGGTACTATAGTACAGCATTTTTTAAGATATGATGACCTCTTGTTTAACCTTTACAATGATCAATTTATAAAATTATATATGCAATGATCAAGTGAAATCATCAGTGGGATATAAGTTTGAATGGAGAGAATTGCTAGACAATAACTAGTTTCTATGGATTACGATCTTAACACAAAGATAAAAATTATCACAATTTTACTTATAGCTTTACTCTGTAAAAATTACATTTCTGCTTTTATACAGTTTATACGTCAGTAGCAGTGAAAAGGTTAAGGAAGAAGTTCTTTAATGCACGTGGATTATGAATTATAAACTTTCGAACCGTATGCAAAAGATGAATTCTTTTTGTGGTTGATACTCAAGTAACGTGAAACATGATCTTCTTGAAGAAGTGGGACGTTGCCTCACACAACTTACTGTTGAAGTCACCGTTATTATAAGCTGTGCACTGGTGTTTAATATCAAGGTTCTTCTAAAGGTGCAAAACGTGCGTTAATACTCATATCAACCTGACATAACGTGTAATTAAATTGTGTCAAACTCCATATTACAGCCATGTAATATGGTTGTAACCTGCATATCTCGTAAGGTATTCATCGTACCGTGAAGCTTTGCAATGGAACATGGGACTTCAGTATAACTGTTACGTAATCATGATCAAAGTAAAACATATTTGAAGATCTATCTAAGACTGGAATATTTTTCTGTTGATATTTTTTGTACAGGGTATGCATAATTTTCCCCGACCTAAAATAACCTTTGGATTTTTTTACTACAGTATCTTATAAGTAGACCCTCCACTCTGACTCGAGCAAAGCAGGATAAGAGAATCCCAGGACACTGCCCCTGTAGCAAAGGTAATAACACTGGTCTACAAAAAAATCTATCCGAGTTAAAAATAGTTAATTCCTATTCATTTCGATGTGACATAAACGAATATGACGTTTAAAATGTTTACTTAGCTCTTATTTCCTTGATAAACAGGAATTAATTTTATGATAGAGGGAAATTTTGCAATGTTGGTAATATTTTTTTTTACAAATGACGGTTGTCAACACTGTCCAGTGTGCCACATTTTGATTCTAGACAAGCCATTTTGTATACATAAATGTCCATTGTTGTGCTTATTGAACCATTGTGCTCTTAATTCTCAGTAATTTTCTGTGTTTGAAGTTAAATTTTCACAGGTAAATAAGAAATCAAGTGCAAACCTTTATTTATCTTCTTGGGTGAAAAATACATAATCATAATCTAAATTTTCAGCTTTATTTTCTTTATATTTCAGATTAATTCTACTTCAAGATGCCACGTAAATGTGTTAACAGTGTGAATAACTTTTTCAGCTTTTTCAAAAAAAAATTTCAGCTTTATTTTCTTTATATTTCAGATTAATTCTACTTCAAGATGCCACGTAAATGTGTTAACAGTGTGAATAACTTTTGCTATGTGTGCGGAGAAGCGACTTTTGCTTCTCAGAAACGTGAATTGACTCCATTAATAAAGACAGCATATTACCATTACTTTGACTGCAAAATAGATGAGGATAAACCTTGGGCACCAAGTATTTGCTGCAATTCATGTGCAGTAAACCTCCGTTGTTGGTTAAACAAGACAGTGAAGTCAATGCCATTCGCAGTTCCCATGACATGGCGAGAACCTACAAACCATGTCAGTGATTGTTATTTCTGTATGGTGCCTCCTCTTAAACATGGAATGTCAAGAAAGAAAAAACGGACCATCACATATCCAACTTCGACTTCGGCTACACGACCGGTACCACATGGAGAAGGTCTGCCAGTTCCTATCCCTCCGGAACATTATGTCCTAGAATCTGATGAAGACATGGAGGGAGAATACAAACAACAGCCTGAGTCTTTACAGCAAGACCCAGATTATACTCCAGAATCAATCTCGCCCAGTAGGCCACATAAAATTGCTCAAGAAGAACTTAATGACTTAATTCGTGATCTGGAGTTACCAAAAAGCAAGGCCGAACTTCTAGCCTCCAGGCTTCAGCAGTGGAATCTCCTGGAGAAAAATGTGAAAGTGTGTGTATATAGACATCGAGAAAGAGACTTAATGCCATTCTTTGAAATGGAAAACAACCTTGTTGCCTGCAATGATGTAAATGGTCTAATGGCATCTTTGAGAATGGAGCATAATCCTGAACACTGGAGACTTTTCATTGGCTCCTCTAAGTTAAGCTTGAAAGCTGTTTTGCTACACAACGGAAACGCATTACCATCTGTTCCTGTAGGTCACGCTGTACATATGAAGGAGAGCTATGAAAATGTAAAATTGCTTCATAAAAAAATTAATTATGAAGTCTATCAATGGCAGATATGTGGCGATCTGAAGGTTATTGCTATCTTACTCGGAATGCAGTTAGGATATACAAAGTATTGCTGCTTCCTGTGCGAGTGGGATAGTCGTGACAGGAAATTACACTACATACGAAAAAACTGGCCTGAAAGGAAAATGATGGAACCTGGAAAAAAGAATATACAGTACACTCCCTTGGTTTCCCGTGATAAAATCTTATTGCCACCTTTACACATAAAGCTCGGACTTATGAAGAACTTAGTGAAAGCGATGAATCGAGAAGGAGAAGCTTTCAGGTATTTAAAGACAAAATTCCCAAATCTCAGTGATGCAAAGATCAAAGAGGGAATCTTCGTTGGACCACAAATTCGACAGCTGTTGGAGGATGGAACATTTAATAGGGTCATTGAAGGGAAAGAGAAAGCAGCGTGGGAAGCCTTCAAAAATGTTGTTCACAATTTCTTGGGAAATCAAAGAGCTGAAAATTACAAATTAGCTGTAAATGAACTTCTGAGGACATACCAAGAGCTAGGTTGTAATATGTCGCTCAAAATACACTTTCTGGACTCACATATCGACTTCTTTCCAAACAATTGTGGCGCTGTGAGTGACGAGCACGGGGAGCGCTTCCATCAAGACATTTCAGGAATGGAAAAAAGGTATCAGGGCAAGTGGAACTCATCTATGCTTGCAGACTATTGCTGGAATGGCATGAGAGATGCCCCAGAAGTAGATTACAAACGAAAGGCAAAAAAACCGAAACGCTCAGAGTGAATAACTAGACAGGTAAAGAACCAAAGGGAGAAGTTCCATACATACATGTATATATGTAAATATCTTTGAACCAAGAGCTAACAAATAATTTCTGCTGACATATTCTTGTTCTCCGACCTCTAATTGATTTGAATTGACTATTTTTGTTCAAGATAGAGACAACTTTATTTTTTTTGTAGACCAGTGTAGGTAATCAGATAAATTCTCTCAAGTGAATTGAATGAGAAAATCACCTGGAAGGCATTCCCGCATACAATTCATATTGGAATCCCATTACTTTGGAACATAGTTTGTTAAACTTTCTTTGGATACCGGTAGACCTATAAAAGTTAAAACTCATTTATATATTATTTTAATGACTGTTGATGTGTAGGTAAATTGCTAGTTTATCTACCTAGTACCTAAAAACTAAAATAAATTTTTACTAGCATCTCGGTTAAACGTAAATAACAGTTAAACCCGAAAACCCCCACTAGGCAGATAATGAACAAACAGTTTTTTCGAACCCTGAATTTTCATTCTTGTTTCTTAGTTATTATCGTTATTATTACTTCCAGATAAGAATACTTTTTTTAAATAACAAAAGTAGCATTATTTCATTTCAGCAGATCACAATAGTTTATTTATTTGAAGTAATATTCTTTTCCTAAGTTTATTTGTTTCTGTCTTTAAAACAGCTTTTTAAATTGTGTATATACCAGTATTTTATACAGTTCTTAGGTTTTTTTATATAATACCTGAACGATCCCAGATAAAGACATTTTCTTTGAAAGTGCAGAGATCTGAGAAGCCAGTGATTATGTGAAATAACTATTAGCAGCTTATTTATGTCAGCATGAATGATAAATAGAGAAAGAAAAATAGGCGATAAAGAGACAGCGAAGCAAGTGTGTTGAACACTATACAGTATTTTGTTTACTTCTAGTTGAGCTGTTTTCACCGAGACATCCCCTGGAGTGCTTCAGCTGACGTGTTGGTACTTCTGGCACCTGAGAGTTTCTACATGCCCACACGTGCAGCTACCGCTAATTACACAACAATCAATGTACAGTGTGTGTGGATAAAACAATAGCAGTTGCCAGGTACGCCCACTCCATGGCGAAACTACGGGAGGAGGTGCCTTCGAACTCGATTAATTTCTGCGTGACTACCCTGCCTCCTTGCCAATCAGTAATTTGCAGATAATTATTTGTAGATTTAAAAGAACTGATAGCCTTTTTAGTGAAAAAATGAAACACGTGATTCATATCCTACTCTAATGAACATACTAAAGTACAAAATTAATTTACCCTTGTTTTCAAAGCCAAAAGTGGGCGCACCAAATATCGCATCCCACACAACAAAACTTGTTCCATATTTCTATTCTACAATTTGCACTGTATCAACTGGGTCAGGCTGTGAAATGAGGGACAACTAGCTGGACCGGCGCTATTAATTCGTGAGTTGGCCATCTTTTCCAAAAATAGCACTAACTAAATATTATATACTAGGCCTAGTACATACTCAGGCCCGTAGCCAGAATTAAATATCACTGTGGGCAAAACGTATCTCAGGATGAAGAAGGGTTATGTTAGGGAACAAATTGAATTTCGGCCTGATGTACAGTCGGTCAAATAAAAAACGTCGGGCGATATTTGATTAAGTATCACGAACGAGCGTATGCGCATGTACAGGAAGACTTAAGGTTAGGTTCACACCTGCCTCTTGTCTCTCCATGTATTTTCTTGATTATTTAGTCAGTTTTGTGGCTATGTGTCTCACATCTGCCATATTCTTGGTTGCAAATTCTTATAATATTAATAATTAATAAATTCGCAAGGAATATGATTATTCAAGGAGCATTTTTTTAACGATTTTATTTTATAAAACCGGTACTTGTAGTGTAAAATCAATAACTTACGTTCAACTTCTGCAACCAATCTAGCATCGAAATACGCGCCCGGCCAGATCCTTAGCTGCTCTTTAAGAAATATGGAACCTTCTCGCTGCTTCAGAGGCCTAAAAATGGAGGTAAATTACAGCCCTAACAACACTTTCTCCCAAGCTAGCATTCGTATGTGGCGCGATGACAAAAGCAAAATGAATTATGACAATACATTAAGTTGAATATCGTGTATTGCGCTTTCCGCGTTTTTCATTTTTCCCTCGTTGTTCATTTTTTCCTCCTGTCGCATGGCCTCATATGTTCCGAAAATGACCTGCATTTTATGTTTTTTTTAGGAAACTTGTGAACTGATGCGTTAAAACTTTAATTTTAACTGCTTACGAGTCCCGACGTTTTTTATTTGACCGACTGTAAAAGTAAACCATAAACTGCAAAATACTATGCACAATCTATGTTAACTGGATGATGTTTGTTCTGTAACACTCATGTGGGTACAAGAGAATACTTCAATCAAAAACAAAATAAAAAAGTCCTTAGGCTTTACTTTAAAGCAATAGGCCTAAGCCCAAAAGTTCTTCTAGTACCTTTACAGATGAAATGTTTTCCTCCTTTCTGTATTTAGTTGAGTCACTATTGAAAGCACAAGCACAAAAGGGTAAACGAAAATAAATAGGTTATTCTAAATTGATGTAATTTATTGCATAATTATTTTATTGACAGAGCTCAACGGTACTAAACAACACGATAGATCTGAATTGAAAAATCGTGGCAAACAAACACTTAATTTTAGATTAAAAGTACCTTCCCGGAATGTGACACGAAGTATTTATAGACCTTTTCTTCCTGTTACTGCCACTTTACATGAATAACATTTTATTTTTCAAGAATCTCTTCAAAATGGTTCCAACTAAATTGATTAATTTTTTTATACTAAATGCATGTACAAAAACAATGTGAACACTTTTTCGTTAAAATTCTCTGGAAAAGTGAAACGAGAAACAACATTATCTATGTTTAGAAAGTTATATAAGTGTAGCCCATAAGATCTCTTTAACTTGAGAACAGAAATAGAAACAAAATTCGGCTGTTTCATGAATACTTATCTGCTTATCTTTAAATTGTTTGAGTAAAATGGCAGACGCTTCGTCTTAATTTCATACGCTCTCTCAAACCATTCTCGGGAACATATATAGCTCTGTCTTTCGTTCGTAGTTTTTTTTCTTATTCTTTCATTATTCATTCGTTCTTTCTTTCGTCCGTTTCTCCATTCTTCCTTTCATTATTTCGTTCTTTCTTTCATTCTGTCATTCTTTTTTCTTTCTTTATTTCTTTTGTCCTTTATCATTATTGTCTTCCTTTCTTCTCACATTCTATCTTCTTTTTTCCCTTATTTATTTATCTCTTGTTTAAAATATGATTTTATCTCAATTTGCTTTTAAGATAGTAATATAATTCATTGAATTTTAAAATAAAATTGAAATCTACCTCTTCCGACAGGTATTAAATATGAATTGGATTTTTATCTGAAATTAATTATTTGATGCTTTCTTCACAAATTGATTTATGGATTTTTTATAATGTTTATATTTTATTGTTTAAAAATATTTTAACCAGATAAATGAAAAGTTAAAAATTATCGTATGTTTATACAAAATATATATTTTTCAAAAGAACTAAGGCTCCTAAGCCAAATAACAACTAAACAGAAGCTGAGAAAATAGGCGATTAAAGTTTGCATGCACTATCAGTTTGAAGCGCAAGGAGGTTTTAAAATGGCCCCAGCTGCACCTGTTCCATGGGCCCAAACGGCATACAATTTTGCATAGTTATAATTTAGGGCATGCTTAATTTTTTCACACTAAAATCCAAAAGTCGCATTTTATTACCAAAATGAATAATTCAACACTTCTGTCATCCCTTTTTATGCACAATTTCATAAAAAAAGATTAGGCTACAATCGTCGTTAATGCATAAATGCAAAAGGAATAAAAAAGGATCTTATTCCGCAACGTCATTATGCACGATAGTGGAGGAGGTGTATTACGTTGGAAATTGGGACATGGTCATAAAAATCGTTTGACTTATATAATAATGGTTTAGGCTAGACGTAATAAATTGAATATGAACAATTTATGTGAAATTTTACGCCTGCTTGCACACTACAAGCTGGAGCCTTTCCAATTTTTTACTCTTAAGATGGTTGAGCTCAGTTCTTTCATTCCGTTCTATAGAATTATTTTGTTATATACTTCCTCTCACAATATAATAATAATAATAATAATAATATCTTTATTTAATCTGGCAGAGTTAATCAGAGAATATATATATACAGTTATAGGTACCGTGTGTACATGCAAATATATTGAAACTAGTCAGATAAAATACTTATTATCACATAGACATATTGGCTTTTTCTCTGTGTCATAAATGGATCGCGTATTTTTAAAAATATACATTATATATAAAATCTCAAAGAGCAAAGCTCATGTGAGGGGTGACATACAAACATTGGTTCAGAAGGGAAAAATACATAGGCCTACTACAATATTTATATTATGGCTATAACAAAAACTAAACTAACATATCTACATACCATAAAAAGAAAAAGAACACTTGAAATATACTAATTAATTTTGAAATAATTTATACAGAATGTTTTACGATTTTACAGAAATATATATTATACTGTATCTATCCTATTGATTAAAGTAAACATCTAAAAAATATGAAAAGACTTTTGATTTATAATTCCTAAGAGAACCGGACACTCTTTCAGGTAACATGTTATACAGTTTTACTGCCTGAAGTCTCTGAACGGTCTTGCTATAAGGATATGCTCGTTAATATCACTCGTACGACATTTGATCAGCACTTCGCCATGCAATCCAGCCCTTCTTGTCATTGGAATCACAGCGTGTTCTTGGGTAAAAGTACTGCCTAGTCTAATACGTGCAATTCATTATAGTCTTTCTAACAGAACGAAAAACACCCTGTTGTTAAATTAAAAACTTAACTGGAAGCAGTGGCATTACTTCCTCTGCACGTACCATAGGTACTATAGATAGAGGAAGTATTGTTTTCGAAATTGAGATTTTAACATAAATGCATGTTTTGGGGTTCCCTGAATCCAAAAATGCTATTTTCTGGAACATGTCTGTGTGAATGTGTCTATGAACAGCATAGCTCCAGAATGGAAAATCGTATGAAAACAACATTTTGTGTTTGGGTTAAGTTAGTAGGCCTACCTTCTGAGGATGCAACACGAAGATTGGCGACAACTTCCTATTATTTTTAAGGGGACTTTACATGAAGAATGTTGCGTTTGTCACGATTTTCTCGAAAACAACTCTAATGATTTTGTTTAAATTTTATACATGGGGTACTTACACTAAGACCTAAATCTTTTATTTGAAACATGTTTTCAATAAATTCTCTGAAGGGTAGTTATAAGCCATCCACTCTGAATAATCACTCTTTGCGATATGGCTTCTTGTTAGCTATATCTCAGAATGTGAAGTAAATGAAGTGAATGCTTAAAGTAAAGAAAGTTACGTGAGTGCATTAATCAGATTTTATTTGGGTTATGTATCCTTCGGGGATGGGATGTAGTAACGACATTCTGCTTATTTCTTCAACCAATTTACATGAAGATAATATTGTACATAATATATTATAGCCTACTAATAGACTAACTTCTATTTGCGCAGAGGAAGTTATGTGAGTTCCACAAAAGATTTATAAAATGGGTTCTGTTCATTACATAGCCCCGATTTATATCTCCAACACATGATGTAACAGGAAATGGACAGTAGAATTAAATTTTATTTTATTTTCTTCACCACCCATGAGATATTTTTTAAGAGATGAAGCAAATATTAGGTTTCGATCAGGATATAACTATGTACCGATCTCTGTTCCGTATTATCTTTTCTATACTCATGTTAGAACCGGCGTGGTCTTGTGGTTAGCGTCGCTGACTACGGATCCGTCTGCCCGGGTTCGATTCCCGGTACCTCATCGGATTTTTCTGAGGTAGGGAGGTCTGGCAGGGGTGGACTCAGCCTCGTGATTCAAATTGAGGAGCTACTTGATAGAGAAGTAGCGGCTCCGGTCATGGAAACCACCATTAACGGCCGTGGGTGTCGGCATGCTGACCACATGCCCCCCAATCCTGCAATCTGCCTACAGGTAGATGACGCAGCGGTCGGGTGGTAGGCCTTGTCCCTTCGGGGATGCCGCGCCACGGAGTTTAGTTTAGTTTTAGTTTATACCCATGTTAGGACACGTTGGAATAGATGGAGGAAGTTAATTTTTTTAATTCTAGATTTTATTATTATATGGCCACGAGTTTCCCCTCCATTCAAGATAACTCTCAGGTCTGGAGAAGACTGGATGGAATTAATTACACAAAGAACGTGACAAACGTAGACAGTTTCCGATAGGCACACAATCGGGTGCGAGCATAGGCTATATGGCGTAAAGATAAATATCAGCACAAGCCTTGGGAAACACTGTACTATGCTGTCTTTCAAGCAGAAACAGTATCTGCTATCCTGAGTTGTGCTTTTAAAGGATTTACGAAAGGCTACTTGGATAAACGAATACTCATCCTCGCAGATATCCAAAGTGCTTTAAAAGAATTCTCAGACCGTGTAAACAGAAATTGTTATGGTGATGTCTAAATGCCATGACTGCCCGGTCATCTCGGAAGAGGCTCAACTGCAGTGGGTGTCGACAGTGGGTGGCAGGACAGTTGGTACGATTAAGTTATGACGTCCAGGGCCCTGTTACGTAGAACTTGCTATTTTGCTAATAATACAAATTAACGATATTATAATTCGTAACATTCGGTAGCGCGCCTGCCTTCTACTCCGGCAGCCCGGGTTCGATTCCCGGCCTGGTCGGGGATTTTTCAGTAGTGAAAAATCCCTTTCCCGGGTTCAGGACTGGGTGTTTGTCAGTAGGTTAAGATAATGCACATTGTGCGCGATTCCTTTTCGTAACATTTATTAGATAACAAAATTCGTTTCATAAAGATATGTACACTACTCATAAAATCTATTCATTAGTCAGCTGATTTGAAGGTTAAGCCTGGATTGATTGTGCTTTGTTCATTGTTATTCTTCTTGACTGTACTGTTTCAAAGCAGAATGGCCTACGTTCATAGACGTAATAAAATCAGGTAAACTGATGTAAAAAAGTGCCAGTATGTTGTTTAATCAGTTATGGCTGCAATTATGATATGCAGAATATGTTTTTTTAATTGATTTCCAAGTTAAGCTCCAGATTTATTCATTAAGCAGGGCTTACGGAAAAACAAAGGTCTAGTTTTTTTTTTTTTTTTTTTTTTTTTTTTTTTTTTTTTTTTTTTTTTTTTTTTTTTTTTTTAAATAAACAGATTAAAATCTTCCAGCATCAGCTGAACTGTACAGATTTGTGATATCTTGACAATCGTACACCCACATAAAAATACAACAAAAAAGTGAAATTGGCCGGTTTCGGGATTTGAACCATGGAACTCCAGAATGTGATGCCAAGACGTTACCACCTCGGCCACCTGGGTCAGTTTAACGGTCTAGTTGGATAAGCGCATGTAAAACAATAGTGTTTTTGGTCATAGCTAACTGTATTTTAATTTCCAAAGCCTTATAATATCACAGTAAAACAATTGACTATGTTGTCAAGATAACTGATTTGCTTTTTTTAAATATAAATTCGTTCGAATACGTATATTATCATAAAATAGGCACTAAATTGAGCATTACTCCGAAACAGTTCAACCGATTTCATCCAATATCAATAGACGTCTTCCCATGAACATTATTAATGTGTATACCAAGTTTCATAACAATCCGGTAAAGCGTATTTGAGTTACCGCGTCTTTAAAATAGACACTAAATTGGGTTTTACTCCGGTACCGGTCCACCGATTTGGTCCAATATCAGTAGACGTCTTTCTATGTACATTATAAATGGGCAAACAAAGTTTCAGGAAAATCCAATAAAGCATAGCCTATTTGTGTTATCGCGACTTCTCATATATTAACATAAAAGGCACTAAATTGGGAATTATTCCGGTACTGGCCAACCGATTTGGTTGAATATCAATAGACGTATTTCCATGGACATTATAAAAGCGTATACGAAGTTTCATAAATATCCGATAAAGCGTATTTGAGTTATTGCGCCTTTAAAATAGACACTAAATTGGGTTTTACTCCGGTACCGGTGAACCGATTTGGTTCAATATCAATAGGGTTCTTCCCATAGACATTATAAATGTGTTTTCCAAGTTTCATGACAATCCGAAAGAGCGTATTTGAGTTATGGTGCGTACAGACACACGGAAGGACGGACGGGCGGACGGTATGACGGATAGACATTTTTCGTTCCCACACACAATCTCATAAAGTACCATACTGGCACTTAATAATTGGTATTAGGGCCTACATACAATTTTAATGGTAGGCCTATCTGCTTTTATCTTTTACCTGTTTGATAAACCGTTTTTTGTGGATTTATACATAGGCCTAGCAACTAGCTCTGAGAAGTCATTGAATCTATTAAAGCACGTATAGTGAAAGGCTTATGTACTAAAATTATCCTCACATTCTAAAATCTTGTTATGACTAAAATCCCTTTCACGGCAAATATAGAATTTTCCTAATCGATAACTGAATAAAAATTATTAGTTTTTCACAACTTTAAAATCACGAAATCTGTAACATATGGATTTAATAATAACTTATTAGCCAAACACATGTATAGAAAACACCTAATATTACGAATAAATTTTATTGGCATTGTAATTATGAAACACTTTACTAATAAGAGTGTAAAAGTTCTATGAAAACAGGCCTTACGACAATAGTTTGTACGAACTTTGAACTACAAGAGTGATTGATAACCTGATATGATTAATTTTTTTTTGTACACAGACAAGTCAAGTTAAAGTTCTTTTACAGATCACAAACCTAATTTCCTCTATCTGGGAAATGTAAAACGATACTATATAGGCCTATCGTCAAGTTCGAGCAGACCTTACCTGAAACATAAACAAACAATACTCAGTTTATTATACTGGATTGAAAACTTGCACATAAAACTTGATACATGACTAATTAAGAGTAGTAATGAAGGCATTGATAATATTAATTACTAATTTATATATAATGACAATATAGCCTATAACACAATATAGGCCTATTAGATTTACGATTTCTGTTATTAAGCCTCAATGTCATAAATAGTAATTGTGTTTTATCGTAAAGACTATAAATTGCGAAATATCTCGTAAGCCTATTTTTTCCTTATCTTCGTTTTCATTCCTAATTACGTAGTTTACAGTGTGATTTGAATTCGCGTTAAAATATGAATCAGTTCAAAAAGATAAACATATTCTTACATGCAACTTGAAGGGAGATTATCGTATTTCATTATTTCATTAAATCGCTAAAGAACAGTTGTAAGCAGTCAATTTCTTCATTCCTGGAATATCACAAGATATCCAATATCCGGCTGAATGTCTAACTTTTATTCTAATAGTCCATTTCATTAGTAGTGACCGTATTAGGGTGCTGTGCAGCAAAAATATAATTTTGCCTATTTACCTGTATAAAAAAATACACTAAACTCCGTAGTGCTGCAACGCTGATGGGACATGGCCTACCATTTGATCGCTGTATCATAGATGGGAGGATTGCCGACACCCATTGTCATTAATGATTGTTTCCGTGACCGCAGCCACTACTTTTTTTTTATCAAGCAGCTTCTCAGTTTGAATCACGAGGCCGAGTGCGCCCCGTTCCAGACCTACGTAATTACCTCAGAAAAATCCGAGGACGTACCGGGGATCAAACTCTTGCCTGCGGATCCGCAGCCAGCAACGCTAATCCATTTACATGTATGGTATCTATTAATGATTATTTTAGCTCATGAATCAACGACCAATCCACAACGACTAATCCAGTGGAATTTCAACTAGTAGCAAGTGCCTATCGTCATAATTTTATTGTTTTATGTTTATTACTTTCATTTTATCGCACCAACGTGCAATTGTGTAAATTACCAAAGTCAAAACACTGAAAAGTCTTCATACCTGCAGCTTCTTTGAACACAGAGATTGAGTGCATATACAGGGTGTTAATCAATAAGACTGAAATATTTTACCTGTGTATAGAGGGGACATAGACAAGCAAATTTTATTAGGAGATTTTTGCTCTATGGATTCAATTTTTCCTGTTACAGCAAAATATCTCCCAGGGCATGGCCGCCACTGACTTCTAACATTAGAAAAATTGCAAAACAAAGGAACTTCGTTGTTAAGACTGTAGTGAGTAGTTATGAATAAAAGAAAGCGTGCGCGGAACGCCACGCGACAGAAATTAAACTTGTTTTAATTTTTGGATTTTTCCGATTTTGGATTATTGGATTTTTTAAATTTTGGATCATTTTATTTTATTTTTTGGATTTATTAAATTTGGATTTTGGATTTTAGATTTTTTAATTTTGAATATTTGGATTTTTGAAATTTTAAATAATCCTAATCATTGAGTTGATTGTTTTCTCTGCAGTCCGTTCCGTCACACCTCACTAATTTCGTGACGATTTTGAGCGTTACACAAGCTCTCGAATTACCCCTACCGCGGCTAAAGAAGTTTCACTTCAAAAAGACTAATGCAGTGGCGACCAGTCATGTGATTAGTCTGTAAATTTTACAGATTACATAAACACATATGATATAGCGGTTGACGATTGATTAAGAGTCAGGATTTTATCGATCATTAGGAAGGCATGAAGTCAATTTAATGAACATTTTAACCCTATTTCGCGTAATTATTGATTTCTGAGCACCAAATTTTAATGACTTTAATGCCCTGTAGCATACACATTTTACGTCATAGAGCAAAAATCTCCTAATAAAAGTTGCTTGTCTAAGTTTCCTCTATATACAGGTAGAATGTTTCGGTGTTATTTATTAACACTCTGTAGCCTATCTGAAGCTGCTGATGAACAAAAGAATATATGGATTTTTCAGTAGTGAAAAATCCCTTTCCCGGGTTCAGGACTGGGTGTTTGTCAGTAGGTTAAGATAATGCACATTGTGCGCGATTCCTTAATTATTATAATTCGTAACATTTATTAGACAACAAAATTCGTTTCATAAAGATATGTACACTACTCATAAAATCTATTCATTAGTCAGCTGATTTGAAGGTTAAGCCTGGATTGATTGTGCTTTGTTCATTGTTATTCTTCTTGACTGTACTGTTTCAAAGCAGAATGGCCTACGTTCATAGACGTAGTAAAATCAGGTAAACTGATGTAAAAAAGTGCCAGTATGTTGTTTAATCAGTTATGGCTGCAATTATGATATGCAGAATATGTTTTTTTAATTGATTTCCAAGTTAAGCTCCAGATTTATTCATTAAGCAGGGCTTACGGAAAAACAAAGGTCTAGTTGTAAGTTTGGTGAAGAAGTATTTTAAATTATTAGTATTAACAAGGAAGTTAATAAAAATAAATAAAAAAAAAAACACCGATGAAAAGTCGAAACAAGCGCAACTATCGCCGATGGTAAAATGATCGGACGGAACCATAGCCAGGTTTATGGATCTTGTAAGAGTGTTATTGTTTAGGAGACAGATGTATAATATAGGCCTAAGCTGAACATAGCTCAAAATCTTTGTTACCTGCTTCAAGGAAAAAAATATAGTCTTATTTGCTTTATAAATATAACGGAGTGTTCAACGGTCAGAGCAGAGCTGGTCTATCAAGGCAGAAGTATGTTACGGGAAAAACATAGGCGTACATAGCAATTTCCAATCAACTGTATGCTCTTTGACATCTTGCATTCCTCAGCCAGGGTCTCCACATCTTTGGACAAATTACATAAAGTCACGCATAATTTAGCGTTAAGACCATATTTTCCGTCTCGTTGGAAAGTTATGTTGTTATTTTCCAGGAAGTCATGTTTCTAAAGATGAGTTCTACGTAGGCTACACACCCAGTCAGAAAGACTATTACAATGCCCATAACAAAATGTTCCATTACCTCATTAATTCCTTGCACATTAGGAAAGGACTGAATGTAATAGACTTTTTCGCTTTGATGAGTAATTAAAATGGTTTATTATTCGGCTTAAAGCTGGTTCGATCCCATCTATGTATTAGTAGGGTTCTCGTTGGTTATTATTCTGTGTTGTTGTATACATTAAGCTCATAGAATGTTTACTTTCTTAGCAGCAATACGTTTAACTCAAAACTCTTCGACTAAGCTTCAAAATTTTGCCGCAAACTTTAAATTAGGAGAATGACATTGTGTTGTATACGTAACTTTTTAAATTTACTACAAGAACAGATTTTTGGGAAACTACTCAGCCTACCTCCACGCGGTGTCTTTTGGGTAACGCTAATAGGCTGATGAATACCTAATTAGCTGGCCGCAACTCAGACGCACCTCTTAATAAGCTGGGCCGCAATTCATGGGTAAATTTGAGTCTGGGCCGCAACACAACTTTACCGGTGAATTCGATCGGGACAAATCGTGAGCAGAGGAGAGACTTACGGAAGTCAGCGTAATCTGGTTGCGAAAATTAAAATATTAGGCTTGTACATAATAGCCTATATTATTAACTGTTGGTTTTCGATCCCAAGTTTACGGTTTCGATCCCCGGCATAGGTAGATAGCATTTATACTTGTTTTATTGCAACAGAATCATCGACAGCAGAGTATTGGAGTATATAAACTAAACTAAACTAAACTAAACTAAACTAAACTCCGTGGCGCTACATCCCTGGAGGGACTTGGCCTACCACCCGACCGCTGCGTCATCTACCACAGGCAGATGGCAGGATTGGAGGCATGTGGTCAGCATGCCGACACCCACGGCCGTTAATGGTGGTTTCCATGACCGGAGCCGCTACTTCTCTATCAAGTAGCTCCTCAATTTGAAACAAGAGGTTGAGTGCACCCCTGCCAGACCTCCCTACCTCAGAAAAATCCGAGGAGGTACCGGGGATCGAACCCAGGCCGACGGATCTGTAGTCAGCAACGCTAACCACAAGTGTCTTGGATTATATTAAATCCACTTAAGAAAAAGAGATAATATAATATTTCAAACTCTTAGTTAGCTCAAGAGATTTTCTTGCAATTGAAATAGTTACTAATACCACATGTAGCAATGTTGTTGTGTGTCATATTGCGAAAAATAATGCGAAGTAAAAGCGACCTCACTGCAACGCTTCAATATTGCCTGATGCCATAATATGCGGTGAAGCCTAAACAGAAATTACATTTTCAAATTTCAGTTTAATGTCTCAACTTGTTTCTGAGATGTTAATTAATTTAATTGATTTTTTAAATGAAAATTTAAATCGATCTCCTCCACAAATAGTAATATTTTAATGAACATTCTTTGCTGCTTGCATTACAAAATTACTGACTAATTATCGTTATTTTATACTTTTTGTTTAAAAATTTTAACATCGGAAAATGAAAAGTTTGAAAAAATTATATAACTTACGGTCAGTTGATGACACTGAACATTTAATAAAAATACCTAACGCATATTATAAAAAGCCTCATTTGTAATTTTGTTGCAAACATTGTGAAGTACATTGTAAAAAAATCTGAGCAGTATCTCTATTTTTGAGGGTGAAGTTAGATTATCAATATGACTAAATAGTATGAAAATTGAAATTGAGAAAACGCGCGATTAAAACTTACATTTAGGCCTACTGACAGTTTAAATCGCAGAGACTTAAAATGTGGTGTCAGCAGCACCTTTCCATGCGCTCAAACTGCATGAAATTTTACACAGTTACACTTTATATTATGCAAGATTTTTGTACATTAATATCGAAAAATAGCATTTTTTAACAAAGTCGCTTCTGCCATCAATTAAAGGAAAGTGGTAAGCTGGCCTTTCCCCAATGTTTGTAAAATTTTGTTTCTGGAGTAATAAAACCTGCTTATATTTGCGTTGAACTGTTGTTTGGTTGTTCACCGCGCAAGTTCTACATAAGCCGTATTACTATTAAAAAAACAGTATAACTGCCAAGGGTTATACCGGGTTTGAACGTGAAACGTAATCAAACACGTCACGCTGGTCATGACGTTACCAGCCCCCGGCTATGAAGGACTGCAGACACCAATGTCGCCATCTGTCGGAGCAGTGAACAAACAGAAGTGTGCCGAGAGAAAATCTAGTTTCAGTGTTTCATTATATTGTTTTCAGAAAGCTTTAATCATGTGTAAAATTATGCAAATATGTCCCACAAACAAGGAACAATGTTTATAATTCCGCAAAAGCAGCTCCGAATGTTTCCTAACATATCATCTTAAGAATGGATGCACAACCTCAAAATTCAATCTCGGACATCTACGAAACGATCGGCTGTTAGGGATATCGACCATTTTGATTATTTACCTGAAGCTTATACAAGGGGATCAGGCTGTGTATAACGTTGCATACATTCAGCCGTATGCAAGGATTATTAGTACATTCTTTTCTCCTCAGCTGTGTATATTCCTGGTATAAATGTTACAACTGGATTATTAGTAAGACCGTTACTCTTTAATTAATATTATAACTTATATCAAACTAGCTGAAAAGGCCCGGCGTCGCCCGGGCTTTGTATTTTTTAATTTGAAATTAACTTATGGAGGACTTTATGTAGGCCCTATGTAAAACTTGAAATGAAGGAAAAGATTTATCACACTCAAACTATTCCATCAGAAAACGCTAGAAATAGCTTTTTATGGCTCATAGAGGATATCGAAAGCTGCATTCCGTTGCTTCTACACATCATGCTTGGGAGGGGTTGAAATAAGAAGAAACATAAATTAAATAAGATTGTATTGACTTGACGGAAAATTTTATTTATCATTCTCATGTTACCATACAACCGTTTCGGGGCTGAAATAAAAGAGAAATGCAGTACCACTTTCATACTTTCCTCCCCTAAAACCCGGGACATAATATACTGCGAGCATAGGACTCAAAATGTTCCATCCCATGCTTAGGGCCTAAGATAAACATCCCTATTTCTCAACTAATACAAAGCCTACAGCTATGGATAACGTATAAGCGGAAAGGATTATTTACAGACTTCTGATACAGCATACTCACACACTTAAGTTGTCCCTGCAATACGACCTCTTCTTCTACATCAAAATGTGAAGTGAGAAAATATTTCTTATGTCGAGGGTAGAGAAAGTTATGTGACTACATCACACTGTGCTTTATTTTCGTGGATTTCATTTTCAGTAATTATTTTCGCCAATATATTACATCGATGGAATCATAGTTTGTTAAAGTCCAGCATTAGGCTATATAGTTGCCAAGGCCCTATCTAATCAAAGTAAACAATTCACTGTTGTCATGTGAACTGAACAGCATTTAATTTTTTTTCAGTATAATATTCCCAGAAATTATATAATTTTCAAGGGAAGGAGTATTTTATTTGAATTTTAATGTTGACCGCGTTACTTCCCGGGCTTAACTGGGTATGTGTGCAAAATTTTGTACAAATTGGTGAAGAAATGTAGATTTGTATAAGGAACATACATACATACAAACCCACATATCCACAAACACACATTCGACTTTATATGTTAGATACTCCTAATTCGAAGCCACGGGCTAAATCCAATGAATTATATAATCCAATTGTGTATTATGTAAGAAAGCTATGAAGGCTGATATCATAACAAGTAGGCCTATCAATAAATTCCCTAATGGATAAACGTTGCAAGTGACAAACTGTAAATGTTACAGGTTTAAGGTTTTTCCACAGCCTTCTAGATTCAACCGTGTATATTCAAAGGCTGTAGCCTACTTACATTTTAACCACCAGCGTTCACTAATAACAGAGCGCATGTAACGTTTTTCCATTAAAATATCGCTTATGTGGCTTATATCTTCTTTTTACTCCGGTATAGGGGAACGCAATTGTCATGAGTTAAATAACATCTCAGGAATTCCACTGTTTATGACAAATTTAAAAATAAAAGCTAGTTCTATAAACCTTGAAAATGAACATCATTTCCAGTATTTTACTTCACTTTTTGTCAAATTCAATGTATCGAGAATTGACGTTATATTTTGATGACAGTTTTATTATAACTCTTGCATTCCTTTAAATTCAATTACAATCTACTCTAAATATCATCTCAGTTCATGCATTATTAAATTTCCAAGATGCACCAATGCACTTAAAAGTATGATTGTAGCACACTATATTATAGGCCTAAATCTGCCCGTACCACAGATAGGCTACAAGGCAAAGAAAGTATTGTGTTCGACTCCGAAATTCTAAGCTGAGTTTTTAAAATAAATACATGTTTTGAGGCCCCCTGAATCCAAAAATACTATTTTCAGAAACATGTTTGTGTGTGTGTGTGTGTGTATCTGTGAACCGCTTCGCTCGAGAACGAAAAATCGTACAATTTTATTTTTTTTTTTTATTTGGTTTTGGTACCTTCTGAGGATGTGACATGAAGATTAGTGACGACTCTCTCTTACTTTTAATGATACTTTATATTACGAAAATTTCGTTTTTCGCGATCTTCTCCAAAATCGATATAGCGATTTTGTTTAAATTTTGTACCAGAGGTCCTTATACGAAGAGCTAAAACTTTTATTTCAATCATTTTTTCGTAAAAATTATCTGAAAGTTAGTTATAAGCCACCCACTATTTATAGAAACTCAATCTTGCCTGGTGAACAATAAAGCTTTACATCAGATTGAAACAACTGAATACGCGCTCTTTGCAATACGGTCTCTTATTCTATATCAGAATGTGAAGTGAGAAAGGTGTATTGCCCATGCTTAGGATAAAGAGTGTTACGTGAGTGCATTCGTCAGATTTTATTTGGATTGTGTATCCTTCGGGGACGCGATGTGGAAACAACACTCTCTTCGTTCTTGCAATCAATTTACTCGAAGGGTATGTCATACACAATAATATATTATACCAAGAGGCAACACATTTATTTGGGAGTGAAAGTTATGTGTTTGACATAAGATTTTTTTTTAAATATAGGCCTTTAGTTTCCAGATTAGAAAAAACCCTCATGCTTTACAATATATATTTGTAAATATTCACAATACTCAATTAAAAAATATATAAATTAATATATTTGTCTTCATAAAACTGTTTATATTTGCAATGAGCATGATTAGTATCAGGGACGAAGGGACGGAGAGGGCCCGAGGGACCAAGGCGCCTCCGAAATGAAAAAAAAAAAAAAGACTCACGAATATTAAATATGTTCATTTTGTCACATTAAATTGTCGTTTTAAGTGTCTAAACTTGGCTTAAAGCTTTTGTTATTATTTTGTATATGACTGTTTTAGATAAAATATTTTGAAAGAGTTAGAAGTTAGTGTTATTTAGTCACTATGAACACATTGTTTCCCTTTTAATAAAGTAACTTATTACTTAAGCTAAATGCATAACAATGCATAACTCTGTAAGTCCATTTCATTTCACTAAATTAAAATAGGCTACTCGTTTAGCATTCTTAAATAAAGTGATTTATTACCATTATGGTATTTTATATTAGACTATCAAGACTTATGAACAGTAGTGAAATTAAGTCTTCAAATTCCATTTCAATGTTTTATTTTTTCCAAAATATTACTTTTTTTGGAACGTTAGTGCATAAAATATTTGTTATAACTAAAAAAAAAATAAAAATATACGTTAAATGAAATTTGAAGACTTAATTTTACAACACCAAAACCCTGGCTACGTCCCTGATTTGCATTCATTTAATAAAAAAGGAATGGTCTACTTACAGGTCTCGGGAATGCAAAGGAAACAGAGATATGGGTTTGTTCGTCCTCGCCACAGAGTTTCGAAAGAGCAGCAAGTGTTGAAAGTGGCCAGCTGATTGTAATATTTTGTCACACGTGGTCGGTCAGAAGCTAATTCAGTACATCAGATGCATGCACATCTGTTTCTTGACCCCACATGCAGTATTTCACTCAGCCTCACTCTATTTCCAGCATTCGTCGATCAGTCGGACCACACGTCCAGTCTGATGAAAAGAAAACAAATGCCAGCACAGTGCTTTCTATTGTAGTCTCTACATAGTGCTACATGAGCAGCGGCTGTTCTTTATATAAGTTTTTTTTATTTTCTCGTATCCTTTTAACCTTACATTTCCTTTCTGCTTGATTTTTTTAATGCCAGCTTTCTTTCTTGGTCTTGTCTCCAGTCTGTTTCCTTTTCTATGGTCACCGATGTGTTATGATCTTGTACAATGCCTTATTTTATTGCCTACTTCCTTCCGCTCTGATATAGGCCTACAATAGAGTGAAGTGAACTTTCTGCACTTCTCCATTTATAGTTGCAAGTTGATCAACATAATATCGCAATTTCAACCTTCTCTCCTACAGTATTTCTTCCTCTTCCATATTCTCTTTTCTTCTTCTCATTGTAGGTTTGTGGATTTTCGTGGATTTTTAATGATTTTGCTTTCTTAAAAAAGCAAAGCTCAAGGTCAGTGAATGACAAACTGTGGGACGCAAACCCTTGGGATGTTCTGTGTAGGGTTGCTTCATTTTCGCTGTGAAAATATTTGGGAAAAGCCGATCAGGTAAGCAGGAAAACTTCAAATCCCTTATGTCGACTTTTCATCAGGATTAAGATTGTAATGTTTTTTGTTATGAAGTGCTCACTATTTGTCTGTCTCTCTCCCTCTGTCTCTTTCATTCACACACACTACACTTTTTAGAAATTCTGTTAGGCTATTAATCCACTTAATCCACATTATAGCCTATTGTATAACCAGTGCCTGCATTGAGTATTCTGGCAGAATTTTTATTAAAAGTGTAAATCGGACGAGTTTTGAGCAGCTTTAAAGCAGTCGCGGTTTGTGGCGAATATACTATTTCATAGGAGCCTACTTACATAATTAAGAGGTTATAAATATTATTCCTATTAAAATTAAAAGGATTCGAAAATATTGACCTTCTGTATATAACACAATTTTTAATAACCCCCTTTCGACACATCAGCCTACAATCAATGCTATAGTCATTGTGGCTTCCCGTCCCGTAGCACAATCGAAGCTGGGAAAAAGGAACTCCAGCAGAGCATGCGCAGTGGAAGTTTTACAGTAACCGTGAGTGAGATCGTCGCGGCTGAAGCTAATTCAGCACTCAACACTGTAGTTTCTAGTTATGTCAAAGAGTGCGCTAGAAAATATATTTTCGTACGTTTTGTTCGCATAACTGCTCGCTTTAAAAGAGAATAGGTGAAAAGTAAAGTCTTGATAGTGTGCTGTAGCACATTAGCACACGATCATAGGCCGCCCCTGCAAAGTGACGCAGGCTCACGGTGACTCTCTGTTAACACAAAACTAAATGGAACCGCAAACATTAAAACGCATGTTGATGTCACGCAGTCTCTGCCCGTGATGACACTGCGGACCGCGGTTTGCTGCAAATGTTCAAGGTTTTGGTTTTCATATTGTGTTTTGTAGCTCTAAATGGAAGAAAAACTAATTGAGTCCGTGCGTGTTCGTCAAGTTCTGAATGAGACAATTAATCTCAAATAGTTCGTGAGGGTTTTATCATCAAATTCCATATTTAAGCGAATTCTCCATGACTTAGTCTCTTTTGCATGTATTAACTTCTTTCTGCTTTTTGCATCATGAGAGCGGTGTAATAATATTATAGCCTACTGTTTCGAACACAAACTTGCTTTCGGAATCTGATTCTGAACTCAAATTTACTAACGTAGTAGCAATGTACATTTTTGTCGAATATGAAGGTCCCGGAGTAATCTACTGCGAACTGCGATCCGACTTGCGACGGTTGTTGCCGTGACTCATTTTGCAGTGGAGAATTCGGCGTGAGTTCCCCTCCCGTCTGTGGAGCACGGAATGGTACACTTTTTTTTAACAAAGAATAATGATCCAGTGCTCATTTACACTAAACAATAAATCAGGAATGAGATACAGTAGCAGAGTCGTCAACTTTACTTGAATTACTCAGGACAGGAGCTCGAATGCAAGTTCTGAGACTGGAACCAGCACTGCGTAACATGCAAATACAGTATAACTTATAGGAAATCAAAGCGAGTCTTTCAAATTAGTTACGCGAAAAAGTTCGTATTTATTTTTTCTTGAAATTTAATATGATTTCACAGATACCAGCACCTTTCGTAAGACAGCATTAGCTCCCCTTCCATGGGGTTCTTTGTTAATTTCTTAGTAAGAGACCTTACTTAGTAATTAACTATTCCATAGAAAATGACGCTAGAATTATTAAGTGCCATTATGAGATTGTGTGGGGGACGGGAACATGTCTGCCCGTCTGTCTGTATGCGCGATAACTCAAATACGCTTCATCGGATTTTCATGAAGGTATACACATTTATAACGTCCATGGAAAGAACCCTGTTTATACTGGACCAAATCGGTTGACCGGTACCGGAGTGAAACTCAATTTAGTGTCTATTTTAAAGGTGCGATAACTCTAATATGCATTATCGGATTTTCATGAATCTCAGTATACTCATTTATAATGTCCATTGGAAGACGTCTATTTATATTAGACCAAATCGGTTTGCCGGTACCGGAATAATGCCCAATTTAGTGCATTTTTATGGTATTATATAACAAAAGGCGCGATAACTTAAATGTGCTTTATCGGATTTTAATGAAACTTGGTATTCACGTTTATAATGTCCATGGGCAGAAACGTATTGATATTTGACTAAATCGGTTGACCGGTATCGGAGTAATGCCCAATTTAGTGCCTATTTTATGGTATTATATTAGAGAGAATTTAACAAATGCAAATCGGTTATCCTGACAACATTGCTTTACACTGATCATATAGGCCTACGGCTTTGGAATTTGCAATACAGTTAGCTATGACATATTCCTTTGCGTCTGATTATCAAACTAGTCAGATTTATTTTCGTTGATCAAGTTGAATACTGTTTATATTCAGAAGGTATATTACTATGAAATAATTAGGCCTACGTACATTAAGTGGAGTTCTTCGCCAGTGTACTTTGTGAAATGTTGACATATTTAAGAATTTCTTATATCAGTGTATACGAGTTTATGGTTAAGTATGTTCTTCCACAAGCCCTGCTTAATGAATCGATTTGGAGCTTAACTTGGAAACAGATTACAAAAATAACTTGTTTTTTTTTCATAACAGAATTGCAATTAACTTATCACCAAATTAAATAAAAGCATTCTGGCACTTTGTTATATCAGTTTACCTGTTTTCATTTTTAATAATTTTTTGCAGTTGTTATAACTTTAACACATATGTTATATATCTACGTAAGCTATAGCCTAATATGTCAGTTACATAACCCTAGCCTTGTTCATATCTTATTGAAAAAACAGAACAGAGTGCTTGACAGCGAGTTCGAACATTATTCATCTGATAGGTTAAGCCGTTACTCTCCAGTTCAATCACAATAACATACATTATCGAATTATTCCACCTGCTATCTGGAAATGTTTCCTATACGATCTGAAGACTATTTTCACTGCTGTCAGTGTGCTAGCCTTGCAATGATATGGTAGGATACATTACGTGAGAAAAAGTGTGACCCTACTGCTCCCCAGAACTTGTCTAAACACAATTACTATAGATAAGCTATTTTAAATTACCAGTTCCAGACATTATTATTTTGAATAGAGACGAATGGTGCTCCGCGCTGAAGCTAACAATTTACACTTATAAAGACAATACAAACAATCCCATAACCATAGAGTTTAAACCTGCTGGCTTCACGAATTCAATTGAAGGTAATATTTACATATCGGTACTGATACAAGTTATCGCCCCAAGATATCACGATATCGAAAGATGAATGGCTTTTCTGGCTAAAGTACTGGAGGGCAATCATATCCAATCAGATATGTGATGCCTAGTTAGATTATCTGCAATCTAACACTTTCAATCTCACAAGGGAACATCCACAACGCACCCCTATCCGATATTAATTTTGTATGGCTCATATTCAGTAAGGCGTAAGTGAAATTTCCTTTGGATCAGAATTAACCTTTACAGTGGATTGTAACAAACTGAAATGTTCATATTTCAAGATCAATAAATCCCGAATTATAGAAATATGGAACGGGCAGTAGGTCAATCATACACAACGGGTAGGTATACAGACCATGCAGTTCTTCATTTATACCGATTCAGATAAAGCAACTAACCATGACATTCCATACTTACACAATAATTGAATTATTATTTTCTGGACATGGGAAATTCGGCAGATACTTTGAATGATTTCACATTCATGTAACCTCTAAATATATAAACTATATGCTCGTGGCTATATGGTGGAGCACTCAATGATAGAATGTCCTTTCTTAACTGTTAGGAAAGGGTTTATTTCATTTCGTTTGACTGTTGATCTGACAGTAAGTAACTAACATAAAGATAACAGATCCCTAATTAATGATTTTTTAAAAGCAAGTACTGTGCTAAAGAGTTAATGAAACTCATTTTTGCAAATCCAGGCATTAGATAGGACTGAAAATAGAGCTGAAAGTATTCCAGGATTACACTTTTTGAAAAGTGAAATTTTAAAGATAATAAAAACATCAATTTTTTAGCTTGAGTTATTTTAATTTCTTATTGGAATGTCCAGAATTTTGTACTGAAATTCAATCCATTCGAATGAGTTTTTTTTTTTTTTTTAAACTTACGGTTGGCTTTCCCTGGCAGGGTAATTTATACAAGAAATAAAATTAACCGAAAAAATATACAAAAAGATAAGCTGAAAACTTAAGAATAGGCTCAAATTATTACAAGATGCAAATATAAAGACAACACAAGACGAATTTTAAATTCTAACACAACTGGCATCACAAAAAGTGGTTTCCCTGTAAAAGGTTGGATCCGGTGCAGCGAATGGGTGGGTAATGTCGCACTTCTAACCGCCTCACGTAACCAACGGTGATGTTCAGAAATCAGGTTGATGCAGACCAATTGCAATTCGCAATTCCATAAAATACAAATTTGTACAGTTGTTCTTGCAACATAATGTATAGTCCAACTAATTTCATTCACTCTAGCAACAGGTTTCGGAGTAATGACAATTGGAGAAGAACGTTTATGTTTCCAGTTGCCTTTAAAGTGGACAAATTCCTTTTTTAAAAACAAAAGGTTGTCTGTCCTATAGCGGTGTCTTAAATATAGGGCTCCAGGTTGCAATTTGAATTGTTGCTACCAACTTCTTTCCTTTCTCAGAAGTGCATCAATAAATTGGTTGTGTTCTTTCCTATTAGTTACTCCTCTCCCTGTATTCCTTGTGGTGTACAATGAAGTGCACGGAAACTTTCCGATGCTTCTGGTTTATTCTAGTGTTTTTCTTTATTTAAAGTTGATATTGAATTTCTTTTTCACTTATTCCATACCAGCCTTGGGTGAGCCAATCTCTCATATGTATAAGTCCGACTGTATGCATTACAGTCTATGAAGAAAGGTCATGCCTACATGAGCGGAGAAAGGAGCTGGAAGGCGTGCTCACAATAATGTCTAGACCTGCCTCTGGATGAGTCCTACTCGTATTGGTTTGATATTAAAAGCCTGGCACTCAAACACTAACCTTTGAACCCAGGTCGGTTTAGATTCAGGAGCGAAAGAGGGAGAAGACTAAGACATTAAGTGGAAGGTTGATGAAATTGCCTTTTCGGTAGTGTTTTCTACATTACATAATACGGTCATTTAAAGTAAACAAAGGACATGGACAACAAACATAAAGTTATTTCCCTTATCAAACAATATTAAGATTGAAATGATTATGTTCTCTCAACAAACCTAGAGGCTCTTAGCGTATCCGTCATCGTGAAAAAGGAAGGAGCAGGGGTAGGGAGTGGGAATGGCGGAGCCGGTTTAAAATTCCCTTCCCAACATATACCGCTGCGCATCATACCGGATGGGTTCCATGTACTCGACTATACTTAGTACTGCAAACAGTTGTCCTCTTCTTAATACGGAGATCGAACAGGTGGGGGAAATGTTTTGGGAAAGTATGAGGATTGTTCTTACAGAGTAATACAAAAGTTTTGTAATTAACTTACAGAAACGATAGCTGATATTATTTTCACGAAAAGGATTGAAGTAATGTATTGCAAGCTTTTAATGATTTATTTTGATAAATACGGCATTTTATTCGAGACAAAGAATGATCTTACATGAATGTGATGCAGTTGAATCCTCTTATTGTTTAAAGAGTGTTTTCAACAAAGCTGACCAAGTATGCATTAAACCGAAACGCGTGGGAGTGAATCACAATTAACAGGTGAAGCAGTTTGTATTTTATAAATCATGCCGCTATGACGAGTGATTGGAAGGAGGAGTTGAATGATGAATCACGTCTATAAAAATTGAAAAAGACTTCACTCTGTAGCAGAGGCGCCGACATGAAAATATTGTTGGGGGAGGGGCAAGAATTGGATTCTTAATAGTTATACATAGGTCTTATATGATAAAAACTTAATGTTTGGGGGGGGGGGGCAGAAAGTAATTTGCGCTTATGCTCTGTAGGCATTGAGAATGAGATACATGTTTCATAAACATTTCCCAGGGAAATAATTGAAGCTTCTCCGGTGGCGACCACAAGTAGCGGAAAGGGTTTGGAGTTTAAATGGGACAGGCGCACACGTAACTTCTGTGGTGGCGTGCCACAGCCACAAGCTGAGGAAGAAGCTCGTTCTCGCTGCTAGTGGTCGGGTTCAAGGCTTCAAACACACACACAACCATTCAGTGGCTAGCTTCGGCTTCTAATCCCCCTCTGGCGTGCTACAGTGGCATACAGCTCCCTTCCTCAAGAACTTGTGCCCTTAATCTATTGCGTGCCCATATGCGAATTCTAATAGCTAATAACTAGGGCAATATTTGACCTGTTATACATTGTACATTATGACCTATTATACGGTTTAATTTTCGACTTGTTAGCTCTTTAGGACAGTTCGTACCAATAAGAAGATAATTTTATTGGAAGTATTAGGCTGGAACACGAAGAACACATATTAACACAACCCTCAAAGGATATGGAACGGGAAACCTCAATAAATTTACAAAATTTACTTATTAATTTAATTTATTTATTATTGGTCTAGACATATGCCTATTGATTTATTTCAGTTCAGACCCAAAGAGAAAAAAAAATTATAATTTTTCATGGAATTTTTCTATTTTCATGACTGTAACCAGATCTCTGTCAATCCTATCATAATAGTTTTTTATTTCAGATATAACTTTGTCATTCTCGAATTTTGCAGTAAACAGATCCTCACCTGAGTTTTGGACTGTACCAAGTCCATCAAGTTTGAGAAACTAAGGAAAAAGCTACGATTATTGAGAAGACTTTGACGAAACGTATCATAGAACCATATAATTATTTCTGTTTTACAGTTGGAAAATTAGTTTCGAAAAAAATATATACAGGGTATTCCGAATAAATGTTCCAATACTGAGAGAGGTTATAGTATGCAACAAAGCAAGACAAAAAGTTCCCATAAACATTGGTCATAAACTTCATATCTTCGACGTTATGAACTTTGTTTGTATGATGCGCATATCTTGCCTACTTTACTAGTTTGTTGTTTGTTGTTTGTTGGTGTTCCAAAGGAATCGTGATTCGGTGAGACGTAGGGTGGAAGGCTGCATTGCAATGGATGGTGGTCACATCGAGCACATGTTGTGAAGAGTAGATCAGAGACATGGTGATCACTAGGGACCGGATTTTTAGGTTTTTAAAAACACTGTTTTAGGTTTTCCATTAGGTGAAATAGTTTTTTTTAGGTTTTTTGTCCAAAATATCGTTTTCGGGTAGAATAATTGGTTTAATGAATTTGAGTGTGCTACATAGGATTGAATACATAATACTTGTAAAGTTTAACTTAACAAAATTGACTTAAAATTGTGTAAACTTGCTTTAAGACAATATTATACAATTGAAGAAAGAAAGCATAAACGATCAAAAGAAGCAGTGAAAATAAGATTGCCTCACATTTCCTGGTTACAGTATAGACTATCACTAAATATCTTTCAAGATTTTCAACTGTGAAGTTCTTCCAGTTATCTCTTAGTTAATAGTTAATACTGTATTTAGACACTACCCTTCTCAGGATTCGAATCCGATCCTTCTAATTTAGTGAGTAAAATACTTTATGGTTGGATGTGGATAATGTGAAACTGATTATTTTCCTTTTTTCGGTTGTTACGCATGCTAACCACACAGCAGATCAACTAGGGACGAAACCTTCCCCCTTTTCTAGAAAGGTAAATAATACGTGTTTCTGTCAGGCTTGACAAAATATTACTTTGCCATCTGTAGTGAAATTCAGATCGTCGCCAATCCACTGCCGTAATAAACTCGATTTCATTTGTTTCGGCATAATTAACACGTCTTCTTAAAACTCACAGTGTGACCACTCAGTATGCATAACAAGGCAGTACGGGATCACCAGGGGTCACTCGCGAAAATGAGGAATACCTTTTTAAACTAAAGGCAAACAAAAAAACAAGCGCTATAAAACACAGAAATCTATATCCTTGGTCATACACGGCAACAATGGTTGTTCGTTCGAATATTTTAAAAGGAATACGCCGGTACTTTTTTTCTCCCTTGATACTGTCCATCCTAGACGACAATGGGTTGAATGAAACGCTGGTGGTATTAATTTCTACCCGACAAGAATTATTTTCTCCCCGCAAAATATCGATTTCTCAACTGACAAACAAAAAAGACAAAAAAGGAGCCTAAATTAGATATTTTAGGTTTTATATCCCGTTTAGGTATATTTAGGTTTTTATACCCCATTTAGGTATTTTTAGGTGCCACAGAATTAATGTGGGTGAATCCTATGGACATGATTCGAAAAAATGTATGAGCGCTTTTTGTTTTGGAAGTAAGGAAAAAAGTAGGTAAAAACCTAAGAATCCGGACCCTGATCACTGACAGTAGTGGTAGTGGCATAAGTGGCATAACTCCGAAGATATGAAGTTTATGACCAACGTTTATGGGAACATTTTGTCTTGCTTTGTTGCATACTACAACCTCTCTCAATATTGGATCCTTTTTTGTTTTTTTTTTGTTTGTTTGTTTGACATCCTGTATTATATGTTCATATATATTTATATATAGACCTATATTTAAATAAGAGTTCGAAGTACACACATCATGGAGTTAGTACCAGTACGCTCCAGTAGGCCTACTCAGCATACGTGGCGGCTGCTTCAATATTATGCGTTAAAGACAATGCTCTAGCAATTACAATTTAATACAAAACCTTTTTGTTTTTAGATGTTGGCAGTAAAAAAAAATTTCCAAGCCTTCGCTGTATTACTTTAAAGTTATAATTTAGAGAACGTGTTATCGACAAAAGTTTGCAGACTTGAATGAAATTTAATTTTTAGTTTAGCTTAAAAAAATACTGAAGTTTCTAATCTAATAAAACGTTGGATTCTAAAGTCTTGGCAACGTCGCTTTCAATTGCTTCGTAGGCCTATATGAAGTTGTAGGCCTACGCATCAAGATTGCAAGTATTGGAGTATTTTGCCTTAGTTTACGAAAATTTTCATTAGAGCTTTCAAACCTGTTTACTAATTGTCCGCATTAAAGAAGAAAAAAGTTATTGAATTTGAGGAAAGGCAGGTGAATGTAATTAATCACGATTTAATAACTTTTTCTCATCTTGCTCACTGAGGGGAACGGAATCAAGTTTTTACTCGACAGTGTGATATTTAAATCAAGTAGACCTAACCGTGTATTATATAGTACATGTTTCTTCAGTACATTGAGTACTTTAAAACAAAAAGGGCATGATATTTATTTTAATATCAGAACATCCCTCCAACACGAGATTAAACTTTCTTTTTACAGTAATTGCTAATTTCCCATTTTTTCTTGAGCACCAACAAATTAGGTAATAAAACATATACGAAACGGACAATGTTCGTTCAACGTAAGAAAATTAGGTACCTTCCAACCACATCAACTTCAACATCAACTTCTTTAATGCAACAGGGTAGATGTAACAAAAAATGCACCTTTGCTACAATATTGTGGTTTCTTACCGATTGAATACATTGTCACCTGAGTGGACTATTGAAGTGCACCACTTCATCAAGGGGGTGTATGTAATCTGCGGCACGGTTGACACCAAATTTGAAATAGAATAAAAATTAGATATGTAAACTGCGGCAGACAGATATGTAAACTGCGGCACACAGATATGTAAACTGTGCCACGGAGATATGTAGGTTGCGGCAGTAGTTATAGGCAAACAATAGTTAGACATAATATGTGAATGTTCGTTTCTATTCAGTAACAATTTTTTGCACATGAGGTGATGGGAGCGTACTTGTCTGTAGGTTGGTACCGTTCTATGTATGTTGTAACGAGTGCTTTATCTGCTCTATCTTTAGGTTGGTAACAACTTTTCTCTAGCGAAGCACATCAAAACACAATCTCACTAACTAGTCATTCACTTGTGTTTTACAGTCTCAGAGTCACTGTGTACATTATCTTTTAGTGGTCGCAATTTCATAGCCAGTCCTAAGTCTGGAGAAGTGGGAAGGAAAATGTTAGTGCGTTAGTATGACGGTGACACCATTTAAATGTCGGTGGCGCAGTTTACATATGTCGGGGGCGCAGTTTACATATGTCGGGGGCGCAGTTTACATCGTGTAGGTTAGGAAAAGGTAGAAGTGGCGCAGATTACCTTTTCCCCATCAAGGTAATATTTGAGAAAACGAAGTAGCAACTGAGAATACTGAGGAGACTCATATTTAACGTTATATAGAACAATATACTTTATTCTAAAGTATTCTCAAGTAATGTTAAAAGAAACAATGTACTGTGGTTTCATGAATACATATCTACATCTGAAATGTTACTGTACAATAACAGTGGAAACCCGGTTCCAAAATCACTAGTGTGCCTAACAACACTGTATAATAATATGACGTAATGCCTTTCAGTTAGGGTGACCATCAAAGGTAATCAGTAGACTTCGGATTTTAGGTAAAAACCTATTTTAATCCTTAAGTGATATATGGACGAAAACTTGTACATGCATGTTTCATAAGTGACTATGCCAAAAACTGATACTTTTATAGGACCTAAAACAGCCTATTTTTACGTTAGAGCCTAATATTGCCTTTTTGCTTGTTTTTCCTCTAAAGTTCAAAATAAGTCATTTTTTGCTATAAATTCTAGCATTTTTTCAGTTCCTACTAAATTGTTCGCTCGGAATGTGCAGTACATGACACATTTGTGACTTGGTTAAATAGTAAGGAATGTTTTGTCTTCAGTAGAAAAATTCCTTGGAATTCCCAAGAAATGTAGTGTTTTTCTCCCGACTCCCACATCCAGAAAAAAAAGTAGTAGGCCTACTCTGAATCACTGAGGAATGCAAGGGGTTGTATATGCTAGTAGTATGATATGCGTAGCTTCTGGGCGCAGGGATTAGGTTTTCACTGTTATAGTAGTAATACAGGCCCTAGTAATAGGTCTATATAATTCCGTGTGCCATAGGCCCATATCTGTGTTTTATCATGATTATTGATTAATGGTGACTTCAATAAATATAATATTCTGCATTGCAATTGAGATATTTCAGAAAATTGGCAACTTAACGATTTTATAAGAGACTATTTTACGATTTTTAGAACCTATTTTCCAATTTTTAGAGCCTATTTTAGGTACCTAAAACAGCATTTTTAGCGACCTAAAAGTCCGAAGTCTAGTAATAAGTCATAGGAGAGAGATTCCATCTGGCGCTGTGAATCGAACTCTAGCTAGCTCAGCAGGTAGAGCATAGGCACTTACAGCCGAAGGTCATGGGTTCGAATACCAGTGTCAGAGGGACTTTTCTCCTAAAATATTCTCATGTATTGTTCAACAGAAACAATATTCTATGGTTTCATAAACACATAATTAGTCCTACATTTAGTTATTATGCATTTACAGGATGTGCTGCATGTGTTTATGTCTGTATGTTAATGTAAGTAAGTAAATGTATTTAATCGATTAACTACTGCTTAGAGACAATAAATTTCAAACATTCCAATGGGTCCGCTTGGACCATACATGCTTATTAAAAATATATAATATATAATAAACACAAGCGCACTAAGCCTATCCCTGGCAAACAAATAAAACATTACTGCTATAGCCTATCAGTTGCTTCAATTGCTTATTTCTGCTTCAAATCCTCCGCGCGCGTGCATTCGGTCGACATTCCGCCCGTATAAATTGGCCCATGTTATACGGAGACCGAAAAATCGCGGCCGATTGTCGGCGAACGAAACGCATATCCATTGGGTCAATGGGTAGGTAATGTTATAAATTACACGGACGGAATAACCGCGCCTTCAGACGCGAAAAAATTGGTGTATGCGGTTTTTTCCACGGAGGAAAGAATACACGGAGATGCCCTGAGACCGCAAGCGTGAAGCCAACTGTCCGAGCGTTTGGCACTTAAGGGGGCGTGTCACTGTGTTTATATGTTTATAGTGTGCACGGATAGCGTGGTTACTCGTTTTTGTTTATTTGTTTTGAACAATTCAGAAGTGAAAATGAGTGCATGTTGTGCACTATTCTATGAACCTACCTTAAAAATTAATAATTTTGTAAAATTTAGGTACTGAAAATAGTCAATTTTTGGGATGAATGAATATGGCAGGGGTGCCCACGGGGGGGGGGGGGTTAAGACGCAGACTGCGTCATTGAAATTTCTGGGGGGGGGCAAAATATTATCATTTACGAATTTTCTGGGGGGGGGAGTTGAAAATTGTTGCAAAATTAGTTTTATATGTTAAAAATAAAAACAGTCAAGTTCTATAACTTCAAAAGGTCACTTCTAATTCTTTATAAAGATAAAGATGAAGAATTTCGACAGTCATGGGCGCCCATACCCGGGGGGGGGGCGCAAGGAAAAAAAATGTATATTAATAATTATTATAGTCAGGTATTTTTCTTTTAAGACAATTATTTGAATTGCAGAAGTTTTACCAAATCGACAACATGGAAGCAGAATCCACAGTGGATTAGGAAAGATGGGGGTTTGGACCCCCAAAAGTCAAAACATAAAATTCTATATTTGTATTAAAAAAGAAAATAATTAAACAAGATTTGTTGGTGTGTCAAATATGATATAGCAGTTATTTTCTTTTCATAACATAATGGCCAATTATGTCCACTGTTCCATGTGTTATTCAGCTTTTCTTATAAATAGTAATAAGTATTATAAATTAGGTAACAATTACTTGTTTAAGTTGCCATGTCTTAGAGTATAGTAAACAAATTTGTTAACTAGTTTTTCAGTGCTAAAATAGCATAAAATGTGATTTTCATTAATTCAATATTTAAAAATTTTCCGGGGGTGGACCCCCCACTTAGGCAATGATTTCTTATTTATATTGGCATGTCTTAGAGTATGGTAAACAAATTTCCTAACTAGTTTATGAGAGCTAAAATAGCGTAAAATGTGATTTTCATTAGTTCAGTACTTAAAAATTTTCCGGGGGTGGGCCCCCCACTTAGGCAATGATTTCTTATTTACATTGGCATGTCTTCGAGTATGGTAAACAAATTTCCTAACTAGTTTTTCTGTGCTAAAATAGCGTAAAATGTGATTTTCATTAGATTTAGTTCAATATTTAAAAATTTTCTGGGGATGGACCCCCGGCACTTCCGGCCCTCCCCGCAATTATTTTATGGCTACGTCATTGTTGCACTTATTATATTATTAATATAATGTTACAAAGTGGCCCAAGAAGTTAAAGTGACAAAAAATCAATTAATTAATAAATTCCCCCCCCCCATGAAAATATTATATGGGAGCCCTTGTCGACAGCCAATTGGGCTGGGGGTGAGCAATGAAGTTTGGGGGTGAGCAATAAAGTTTGAGGGGGGTGAGCAATGATGTTTGGGGGGGGGGGGGGGTGAGTCATGACGTTTGGGGGGTGGGCACCCCTGAATATGGGTATAATTGCTAAGCATAATTTACTTGTATTTTACACTAGGCTGCTAATTGTTGATGTATTTTCTTTATAACGGCCTTAGGCTACTTGTAATTAATCAAATAAAGTGCATTTATCTGAATTATTAGTTATACTAAGTAATTTATTGCTTTAGATTTTCAATATTTATATTAGTTGCCATTTATTGCGTTTAATAGAGTCAATAACCACATGGTGTAGCTATATAACTGTCCAGAATATTTTTCTCGTTCTGAATTATCATAATAGCACGGTCACTTAATCATTTTCTGACTCAGTATTTATACTCGCACATGTAAAGTTGCTCATTTGAAAGTTACATTTTTGGCTCTTCTGAGATAGGTTAATGCTTACTACCGGGATTATTATGATGTCAGAGTATGTAGTTAATATATGAAATTGGGATATTACATATTTTCCCTACCGTTACGTTGTTATAACCCGTGAAACTTCGGAGTATTTGTGTGCTATTGCATATAGCAAGCCTCCCTTTTGGTCATCTAAGGGGGCGTGGTCATTGGCTTCATCTGTTTCCCATACGACACCGCAAGCACGGCGTCTCCGTGTATTCTTTCCTCCGTGGTTTTTTCGCCTAGCGACCGGTAAAATTGCGGAAAGAACGCGCGCAGAAAAAACGCATGTGACAGAATGTCGACCGAATGCACGCGTGTGGAGGAGCAGCAGCGCACAGGGTGGGGAAAATTTGAAATACGTTGTGGTGTTTGTGCATGGCGATTGACTTGCGACTACATACAGGAAGACCCTACCAATCACGCATGGCTACTGCACGTTTAATAGGGATGTAGCTCGCCAAACTTATCCGACAGATAGCGCGGGTGTACTAGCCGGTATGCGCTAGCCGTCCGTCACTTGTTTTTCCAGTTGTCGTCTGCTGGCACCATGCTTTTAAATGGCGTTCCATCTTCCAAGTCCGAAAAATATGTTCGTAATTTTATATTTTTATAGAGGACACGAGGCTACTATACATACTTCTTTGTCTACTGGGCCCTTCTAGAATGTTTAAGTGTCAAAAAGACGAAAGAAAAATTACAGCAGATAGGCTTTAAATAACACTAAAAAGGAAGGATTAACTAACAAATATTGTGAGATATTTCGGATGTAGACGACATTATTTTGTACTCGACTTGCAGTAATATGTTATTAATGTGTGAATATTTATATCCAGTGTGGCGATTGGATATTCTTTAATTTTTAAATTAATATTAAATTTGCCGTGAGCATCGAGAAGATGTTATGGGCCATTTAAAACCACAGTAATTTACAAATACAGATAAATTAAAATTACGTAGTAACGCAATGATAATTACAGTACATTGTGCTAGTTTTATACCTTTGTTAAACTGTATCTTTAGTGCACCTTTATATTTAAAGATCACTTCCCTGTTTAATTTATTTAGTTATTTTAGGCCTATTTATTTTACTTTATGTATAAATATGTGTATATTACTGCAGCCTTCTATTGCATCTAAATCAAAATATAAATTCTGTGATTTCTAAATAGCCAAGTTAGATTGACGGCCTCGAATAAAAATTGTGACAATAGCGTTGCCTTTTTAATAGGCTACATAACTTAACGTATGATAATTCTTAAATTCTGCCTTTATATTCTGCTACGTCATGCAATGAAATATTTTTAACAATATTTTGTCTCATAACGAGAAATAAAAATCATGTAACGATGGTCTAGTATACCGATAATAAAAGGAATAAGAAAGAATGAGGAATGAGAAGAAAAAAGAAAAAAAGGTGAAATCGATTCTCAAGTTCCCATCTTTTGTTTTTAAACTATTATGGACAGGAAATGGTAAGTTTTCGTGTTGTAAACATATTTTAATATTTTGATTTTGAATACGTTTTTTATATGACGGTACAGGCTAAATATGCATTTGATATAGAAAATAAATAGTATTAAAAATGTGTGCGAATACACACCACATAATATATCAGTGTTTATCACGTATATCAATTAGTTTTTTTACTGTCTCAACCATAGAGGTATATTTTTTTAGTTACTTTGAATCATACCCAATCGCCAAATTAGCAGCACTGTGTATAAATATTCATATCTGCATAACATTTTGTACGTCGGGAACATAATAATGTAGTTAATGGCGGGCATTTCTCACAGTATTTGTCAGCTTATTCTTCCTTCTTTTCGACTTATATAGCATTTATCTTTTGCAATTTTTCTTTAAGCTTTTTCACGTAAATATATTCTGGAAGTGTCCAGGATACAAAGAAATGCGCCTAGTAGCGCTTTACTGGCTACAAAAATAGAAAAGTTCGAATGTATTTTTCAGTCTGCTAAGATGAAACTCCATTTAAAAGCATGGTACCAGCAGACGACAATTGGGAAAACAAATGACGAACGGCTAGCGCATACCGGCTAGAGCAGTGGAGACATCTGTTGGTTCTAGTTCGCTACATCCCTATTCCTTGGAAAATATATATAGTTTTGTTTGATGTCACCACTTGACACTTTGAATCTACAGAAATTGATAAACTTCGAAACTTTGGGTATAGCAAGAATTTTAGATTTAACGCGGTAGTAGTCAAGCAGCCGACGTGTGTTCTGTAAGACTCTACCGACCACGCATGCACGGTAAAAATGTCAACTTGGAATTTCATTGTTATATTTTGAGAGATGACAGGTACTGCACCTAACACATAGGCCTAGCTGTTAAGTTCATAAACATGGACAGTTACTTCTTTTCGGATACACAGAATTAATTAAGGAGGCATATATGAGCACGTTTTTAAAAACATTAACAACTAAATATAAATTAATAAGCTTATGAACTTGGAGCAACTTTATTTTTTTCAATAACAATGCTTGCAGCTTGTCAGGGATCGTGGAGGTTTCTTCTGTATCTCTCGGTATTAATTTTGTTGCAGTCCTTGGTTTGCTGAACTGCCTTCATTAGAGCCGGCATAGGGGCTATATGTTTGGCTAGAGCATTTGTTTTTCTGTACTAGCAGACTTTATTATATCTGTTACCTTCGCAACGATGGCTTTCATGAGGGACAAACTCATTGATAGTCATACACAAGGGAAAGTTAACCGGAACTTAAAAATATCTGACTTGAGGAAGCGCCACAAGAAAAGTATGGATTTCCAAACTGACAGAACTATGCAGCAAGACGGATACTGGCAAGCTGTTTCGGCGTCAAAAATTAAAGAATTTTACGAAATTAGACAATTTATTGTCCCACTGCGATTGTCAGATTGTGTCAGGAATGTACTAGTTCTTACAATCATATGTATGCCTGCAGTTGCCATGATTCAGCTATCAGATGGAATTTGTGCAAGCAAATTCATTTACTATGCCGGACAATTAAACTGTGTGCATTGCCCTGCCGAAGCTCAAGCATTATTATTGAAAATAAGTAAAGTTTCTCGAAGTTCATATTAATTTGTACGATGATTATTAATATTATTTTTTAAAACGTGCTCATATATGCCTCCTAAATTAATTCTATATATCCAAAAAGAAATAACTGTCCATGTTTATCAACTTAACACCTAGGCCTATGTGTTATGTGCAATACCTGTCATCTGCCAAAACATAACCATGACATCCAAAGTTTACATTTTTACGTTGTTGTAGTAGTGTGTGCAGGCTGTGGTCATTGTAATTGGAGTTACCAAGCAAGTTATGGACTATTGCAATCGAAAGAATTCCAGCTTGCGTTTTTTCGGTCACCATTCTGCCCGTGTAACATGCATCATGCGTTTCGGTCGCTGAAATTCGGCGACCGAGATTCGGCTTGTCCTCTAGTTTTTTCGCGTCTGAAGGCGCGGTTATTCCGTCCGTATAATTTTTAACATTACCTACCCATTGACCCAGTGGATACGCGTTTCGGTCGCTGACTATCGGTCGCGTTTATTCCGTCCGTGTAGAAAGGCCCTAAAGTCAAACTGCATTAAAAGTGAAAAAGCTTGACGCAACTGTATTTCCACTTGAACTTACAGTTGCATGTAGAATAGGCCTACTGAATGTATTGAAACATAGTATTTTATTCTTTTGTATTTTGAGTCAACATACCAGTACTTGAATAGTATAATTACTTGTCAAATGCAGGGCCGCCACATGGGGGGGGCTGCGGGGTCCAATGGACCCGGGCCCGGGCCCCAAAGGGGCCCGTCTCGGTCCCGGTGATGTAATATAATTTTATGGAAAATTGGAAAAGTTTGACAAAATGTTCTGTTACATGAGTAACGAGAAAAACGTTCCACGGAGAAGTGAAGAGTCTAAGCCAGGGCTTGAATTGATTAGAGGATGGAAGATTTCCCCCTCTCGTCAAAAATGTTCCCTGGCTCATGGAATAAAATTTATTGCTTGCCAGGGATACGTTTTATAAAATTCAGTTTAAAATTCCAGGGGCCCTCAGTCAGGCTAAGCTTCTCAATTGGTGGAAACATGCACTACGTTTATTCAAAATGCGGATTTAGTTTGTGCTAAATTAATTAGGTGTTTATGTTGGTAATATGTTTTAGCAAATAGCCCCACTTTTATTTTCATTTTTCAACTATTGGTATAATATAATACCGCTGTAATGTTTAAGTTCTTGCTTTTGGAATATTTAAACTCCTTATTTTGTTTATGCTTGGTTCTTGAAATTGTTTTGATTGTAATAAAAACACAATATATTCATTTTAAAGTAGTGTCGAATTTTGTATTTAGACGTTTCAACACAACGACTTACTAATCAGGATAAACAAAATTTAGAACGAAAAACAAATACTATTATAAGGCCTAGTAATACAAAAATACTGATATATGTACTCATATATTTTGTATTCGCCAAATCTTGGAGAAAAAGTGGGAATATAATAAGTCTGTTCACCAGTTATACATAGATTTAAAAATAGCATATGATTCAGTTAGGCGAGACAAACTGTATAATATCCTCATTGAGTTTGGGATACCAAAGAAGTTAGTTAGGGTGATCAAAATGTGTCTAAATGAAACCTATAGCAGAGTCAGGGTAGGGAAATTTATATCAGATAGGTATGCCATTAGAAGCAAATTGAAGCAAGCAGATGCACTATTGGCTTTACTTTTTAATTTCGCTTTGGAATATGTCATTAGGAAAGTTCAGGAAAACAAGGTAGGCCTAGAATTAAATGGCAGTCACCCGATTTTAGCTTACGAAGATGACGTCTGTCTGTTGGGCGATGACATAAACACAATCGAGAGAAATGCAGAAAGTCTTTTCGATGCCTGCAGGAATGTCGGATTGGAAATTAATACAGAAAAAACTAAGTATGTGGTCATGAAACGTCAAAATAATACTCTACGAAATATTAGAATAGCCGGTAAATCGTTCCAGCAAGTGAAGAATTTCAAATATCTGGAAGCAGTAATTACAGACACAAATAATATTAAGGTAGAAGTTAAGTGTAGACTCAAATAAGGAAAAACTTGTTATTATGCAGTTCAAAAACTCTTATCTTCTCGTCTTCTATCCAGAAATCTAAAAATAAAGATTTATAAGATTATTATCCTGCCGTTTGTATTATATGGATGTGAGACATGGCCGCTTACTGGTCGGGAAGAACATAATCTAAGTGTTCGAAAACAGGGTGCTTAGGAAAATGTTTGGGCCCAAGAGGGATGAAAATGGGGACTGGAAAGAACTTCATAACGACAAGCTTCATGACCTGTACTCGTCACCGGATATAGTAAGGGTAATTAAATCACGGAGGATGAAATGGGCTGGACATGTTGCTCGCATGGGAGAGGAAAGCCACATCTCAAAAATATTGACTGGGAGACCCGAAGGGAAAAGACCACCTGGAAGACCTAGGACAATTTTAGGTTAGATTTAAGGGAAGTAGGATTTGCGAGGGATGATTGGATGGAGTTACCACAGAAAAGGGTTGAATAGCGGGCTCAGGTAAGCGCGGCAATGAACCTTCGGGTTCCATAAAATAGATAATATTCCTTTAGCTTGCTGAGGAATTGTCTATTGCCATTGAGTATGTAAGTAAGTAAGTGAGTAAGTAAGTCATAAAAAAATGTTGGAAATATGAATTCTGGTATCATTTGATAACTAACGACCTACGTAACACAAGTTTACAGTGTTTACACCTATTAATATGGTCAAAGTAAACTATCCTTTTTTATTTACTTAAATCAGTCAACTGTATGTGGATGGTCGGCGATCGATGAGGGGCCCGTGACCAGTAAATGGTCCTGGGCCTGACCCCGAGATGTGGCGGCCCTGGTCAAATGTAAACTAAATCATTTCAGTTACATAATTAATATAATTGAAAACTTGAATGCTGTTACCAACACATATTTCCTTTGCTCTATGAATAATAAGGGCTATAAAATAACCTCATTTAGTTATTATGTAGATAGGTATCGACAAATGTGTCCTCTTTTTTACTCTTAAAAATATGGCAACCCTACCAATAGCGGAATACAGTCTGCTAGATCATAAAAGAAGTTCAGACCTAAGACATAATCTTAACATTCAAAACCTTAATGAAATAACTGATGAATACAGGAAGAAATGATATGATCATATACAGAGAATGGACCCAAATCGAATTCCATGTATTTTATACAAATATGTACCTAGAGGGAAATGAGACTTAGGACGACTAAAGAAGCCGTTGGAAGGACCAATTTTAAGAATATAGCTGCGGAGACGGAACAGCCTATAGGCTTAAACCGTGAAGTTTATGATGGTGATTTTTCAAACCCTCAGAGTAAGTCATGATATGAAAGCAAGATTCCTCCCCCTTATATTGAAGGCAGATTCTCATCCCGTTCTCACCAGTGGCGTAACAAGCTTAGGTGGTAACCGGTGCGGAAAATTTCGTGTCCCCCCCCCCCCGCCATTTAAATTATAAAAGATGGAACAGTTCCAAGTGTTATTTTTTGGATACTCAAAGGTAATCCCACGAGAGTTTAAGAGTTTATCGATAGATGCAGCTGCAACAAATTTATCTGATGTAATTCGTAAATTAAACGGATTATTCAAAATTAGTAATAATTACTTTGTTATATAAAAAAAATACTATGCTCCGAAATCATAGCATACCATGAATCAACCATCCATAAAGCAATTCGAGATAATGCACATTGTGCGCGATTCCTTAATTATTATTATTATAAAGCAATTCGAGTTACCATGTTATCACATTATGCTGTGCATTGTACATTGTACTGTTAAACGACAATAAATGCTTTTATTATTATTATTACTATTATTATTAATCTAAAGTACGTTATAGACAGACAGATATACATTGTTTTCGTCACGAATTGTGGGTGTTACCATTAATAAAGCAAACATCTAGGCCAAAATAAACTCCCGAAATTGTGCAAAGTTTTATTTTTGGAGTGACTTTTTTATATTTTTATATTTTGTTTTCCAAGCGAAATCTCGATTTTTGGAAAGATGAATTTTGGTAAAAGGGCAACATTTTGTAGTTATGTCAGGTACCTTTCAAGATCTGAACCGAAGATTGGAGACATGTTTTCCTTATTTTTACTTAAAGAAATTTTTCTCGAAAACGGCTCTAAATTTTGCACGTGGTTTGCTTAAACTAAGATCTAAAACTTTTATTTGAAACACTTTTTCGAAATAATTCTGTGAAGGGTAGTTATAAGCCACCCCCTATGAATACGCGCTCTTTGCAATACGGCCTCTTGCAACGGAAAATCGTACGAAAACAAAATTTTGTAATTGGGTTAAGTACCTTTTGGGGCTTGTGACACGAAGATTGGCGAAGACTTTCTCTTATTTTTAAGGGGAGGCTAACTTTTATTTTGGCAGAGGATGTCATGTAAATTATACATAAAGATTTTTTTATAGGTTGATCCTAATAAATTGCATAAACAAGTAATGTAACTATTTTACGGAACTGTATTATTAATAATCTATTCTTAAATATGCGCACATCCCAGTTCAAAATCTAGATTGAAGGAGACTTCGGAGTCAAGTGACATTCGAAGTTTATTTTCGCCAAAGTCATGACTGTCGCAGCGGGTAGAATTGGTTGCGGCTTGAGTGATATAAAATATCACCGATTATTATTGAAGTCTCATTTAAATTAATAAAACTGCAGAGACAAAGCATCGGCAGAAATAAACACCCCTCCCTCTAACCATAATATTATTGTTCTTATCAACACAGCTGCCAGTTCAGCCGCGTTTTATGACCTTTGTTGACTGCATTTAAAACTAAAAGTTTCAATACACATGTTGACTGCTAGAAAGTTGTTAAGCTTATTTAATTGTTTTAAATAATATTATTATTTTCTTTAAATTCTCTTGAGCGATTTTTTACTTACAAAGACATTTTTATTTTGTCACCCCCAGTGTGATGGCACCCGGGGCGGCCCGCACCCCCCGCACCCCCCTTCCTACGCCACTGGTTCTCACCAGTGATCTTAATCTTCCGACATGCGCCAAGTCTAATCCAAGCGAGCCAAGTTTACTGAGTTTGGTTCCTTTTTGTATTTATTGCTCCTTCCCTTACTCCAATTACAGCCGCGATTGTCATTCAAGTGAAACCTTAATCATACGTTGAGCAATTTATGTCTAGGCCTATATGTAATGTGTCTTTATGTAGGCCTGTGTAGCCTATATATATATATACACATATACCTTATATACGCCAATTTTTATTTTTATTTTTTTAAATTTAAATATATAGTGATTCACGAGGTTTACACCTAATTTCAGGAAATGACCAGGGGATACAATTTTAATGAACAATGTTTACATCAACGTGTGACCTATTCGCAATGGCTATAGATAGTTATAAGTTACACAAAAGCCTTGCGCCTTCATTCTACAACTAAGAAAGTTAGCCTAGGTAAAATACTATAGGGAGAAAAGGTATAGGCACATTCAAGGAGGATGACGTACACAGCTTCTTAATATTTCAGAACCATATATGTTTGAATTTTTTTAGTAAGTCCACTTGCCGCAAAGAACTGATCAAGAAATGGCATAGGGGGATTTAATACGAATTGTCTCTTATTCCTGTTCCCATTGTGCTGCAATTTATGATGTCCTGTTAGAACTATGCAGGAAATGTAAACAGTTTTTTGACTAGTCGATTGTGTTGACAGCATAAACGTCCTCTTGGAACTGCTTTATGGCCACCATATGGTCTCTGCGACCTCTGCGATCTCAACTCACCTGATGAACTCAGTCCATAATAAGAAGCGAGGAATGACATTCTTACAAGTTGCTCCATGCAAATGAACTGCTAATGCCTCGGGACAGAAAGTGATTATTACTAGCCTGCACATGCCTTTACTAATTCCTTACGTCGTGGTTAATTGCTACATAACTTAATAAAACCATTTCGAATAGGCTCACTGAGTTTGCTGGTTATGGATTTTCAGATTCTCAATTATTAGTAAGAACAGCTAGCGAATTTGTGAAGCATATTTATTTTGGCCAACCGTCCTTTATGATTATGACATTTTCTGTCGGTTATTAGGGCTTATGGGGCAATGTGCCTTTGAAAATCAGATTATGATTCACTCACATAAATTTCTCTACCTAAGCATGGGAAACAACTTCTTCACTTCACATTCTGATATAGGATAGTGCAACTAACATCAGAAACATCAGCAAAGATAAACTGAACAATAATATAGGCCTACTGGTGTCGTGTGCCTATAATATATGCCTATACATCTTATTGAGGATATAAGGTGGTAAATAAACCCAACATAAATAATATGATCCTCAATGAACTAAAATTCATTAACAACTGTAGACAGGCCTACCTTGATTTTTATATAAATTGCATTCTTTCAGTTTCAACACTTCGTTTTAGCAAAAAGTTGCGAAAATGAAAATGATTACGTTAATGTTATTGTAAAGTGCCAGTGAGCTCTATAAGATCAATATCCTATGTGGCAAGAGTGGAGGGAGTAATGAATGTGTTCGGCCTATTTCAATATTTTGTACATAAAACCTGCAATACGTCCACACAGTTAAAAATGAGTTATAGATGCGACAGTTTTTCAGTCGGATCACTCATCGTTTGCGTATGATCACGATTTTCTCAAATGCATTCTTTTCAGTAACTGTGGTTATTCTACCCGGACGTACTAAAAAACCCACGCTAGACTATTGGTCTGTTGAAAATTCAGCATGGATGTGAATAACCCAAATGCTCCCTATGAGTTTCGGTTGGCCTGAGTAGCACAGTCAGTATGGTGTGGCTTTCTTTGCTCCAGGTAGCGGGTTCTATTCCGGCCTATTCGATGGCATGTCCCCACGCCCATTACTGTATTGTATATTGTGTATAGAATAATTCCACCTATTCCCTCAAATTAAATATTCTTGTTACAATATCAGCTCAAAAGCTTTGTCATATGTAAAATCTTTCCCTGTCAGTATTATAAAACATTACTAAAATCTGTAGCTGTCAGTATTATAAAACACTAAGATTTCGTGTTTCGTGGGATGGACATTAAGTTACCTTTTGGCTATTCCACCATCTACAGGTCCTAAAAACACACATAATTATTTTTTATATCCTTCATAGGAGGAAAAAATGAAATTTAACAAAACCATTACTGTAGATTTACAGGGATATAAAAGAAACTGCGGAACGAACTTCCTCCATGGGGAGACAAAAATCCAGTGACTAGACTTGTTGTTTATTTAGCATAAGGAAAGTGTCTAAAAAGTGTCTAAGCCTACACACTCAAACCTATCTCGAAATTTTGATTCCAGAAATATTATACTATTACGAGATTACATGAAAAAAAAATTCAGCTACTCATTGCCATGGAAATTTATTTATTTACCCTTCTGCTCAGCGCAGATTCCCTTCAAAGGAATACTGAAAGCTATTGTTTTTCTTTCACAAAATTATATGATTACATAATGAAGTTTAACAAATAAATCAAACACTTCATATGATTATATATATATATATATATATAAATTTGTGTCATTATAGCCTAAGTGGTTCCTCAGTTAATAGTTGGACTCACGCCTTCGGCGAAGAAGGACCCGACATAGACTTTCAAAATTTAAAAATTTTAATTAAACATGCAGAGGTTTTTCTGTTTTTAATAATTTGACAGTGTTATAACCTAAAGATTTTATATAATTTTTATATTTAGAGGAGTATATGATTGCACTATTATTCAGATAAATTAATTTACATTTCGTTACGTTTTAACTGGAAATAAAATAACTTAAGCCTACTACATAGGGATACCTTTAAGAACAATATACTGAAGGTATAAGACGGAAAACATTACGACACAAGATAATATAACCCTTAACGAAAATAAAATATATAAATAAAATAATGAACCTCTTGTGTTTTGTCATAGGCTAGAATACCGAAGAACGCAGTTAGGCATTGTCTTTTTCTCCCTAGCAAAACGAATTGTGTAACTGCAAGTCATTGAGTTTTAAGACATTAAGATTGGAAACTGACCGTCGTCTTGTTAAGACACATTGTTTCTATAACCAATATTTCAATGGATATTAATTCAGTACGTTACAAGCTTTGACAATTTTCATCAATTTTCTGGCAGCTACAGAGGTAACAGATTTTGGTTTAAATAAAATTAGTGCAGGAGAAGTGTTTTAAGTATATTTATTAAGTTTACAGATAAGTGGGCTGCTAAAAAATATTTAAAGGATTATTACTACAGCACATAAATTACTGTATTGTAGAGAAATTGATTACCTTATGAGGAGAACTGTGAGAGAAGTAATTTCTCAAACAATTATTGTTTTCTGCTACATGGAAGGAATTGACAGTAGAATTCAGAACAAATCTGCAGTAAGTTTCTTCGGTTTCTGTCCTTCAGTTGTTAATGTAAGTTAATATAGGCCTACTTTTAATACTGTTGAATAATTGGAGCATTGGAATATATCGTCGTCGTTACGGCAGAAGTCACTAAGTTCAAAATATTAGTTTTGAAGCTGTTTTAAAGTCATTGCTTATATGGACTTCGTGAAAATAGAAATTTCCTACTTGGAAATGGGTCGGGATATTAATTGGCGAGTTCTAACTGCATATAAGGAACCCTTTCACCAACGCAGAAATAACTTATATATAACTCAAAATGGTCATTTTTGGAGTTAGTGACTTTTGCCGTAACGACGATGATATTAGAATAGAAAGAATCCACTGGCGTTAGATATCTTCTGCGATGTGACATTCAGATTAATGACGACCAAGTATTATTTTTAAAACCACTTTATAAGGAGAAAATTTCTCGAAAACGCCTCTAACGATCTTCAATAAATATTGTACACGAAGTGCTTCTACTAAGCGCTAATAGTTATTTATGATACAAGGGCTAAAACAAGTTTTATTTTGCGAGTAGGCATAGCCTCTTCTACAATATTTGCGACCACCGTGATACATTTAGCGTTTAAAAAGGCGTAATGAATTTTAACATTTTCAATTTATGTCAGATTGAGACTATTTAACAACCATATATGCAATTATTCTGAACTAAAAGAGTATTCTTCATTCAAAGTAATCGAAGTTCGTCACCCTGGATTGTCATAATTTTATAACACTCAGTGTCATAATTTTATCCTTTTAATTAATATCGTCTATCGTTAAAGTGCTTCTTTTACTTTCGACTGCCTAAAACATTTTTTTACCTATTACACAGCCCAACAAAAAAGAACTTTTTGATTGAAGTCTCAGATGTTTTACCGGATTTTGGCTATAACTTACTTAGTGTGCTTATTCCAAATATGTAAACAGCTTTTCTCTACCAGCTCTATTTTTATATAGATTTTATTCGTGAACTCTTAGCCTAGCGAAACATAATCTTGCTTGATAATATAGCTAGTGAATGTTCTTGACCATACTTTGGACACGTAGGACGAAAACTGTACGAAGTACAGAAAAACTAAGAGCTGGATTATTTTTTGGCCCTCAAATTGACAGCTCATAAGTCAAAAACGACCATACAATATGTGATAATATCAATTTTTTGTAAGACCACATGTTATATTGTTATTGCAATGTTAATGTAATGTTAGCGTGTTGATTTTTTCTTCACATGATTTAGAAGCTAAAAATAGGCACTGTTTTTTAATTATATGAAACGTAAAATGGGATAATATGCATAATGATAATACCATCTCTCACAAAATTAGGGCAAAACTAATGGCATCAGCGATCTAAATATACCCAAGAATAAGTATAAATTGTAAGGAAGCAAAATGACTATTGGTCGGTGTTATCTAAAGCTTACCTTTGGTAGTATTATTTTAGTAGTCCAATATGTTTTTAAGTGATGCTGTCGTAGTTACATCCGTATCCATGCTTACAGATTGTGCTGAATGAAGTTTAGAAGAGTTGATTGCGTTCAAGCAAAAACCGTCATGAATCAGCTTTGAGCGATGATGAAATTTTGAAATATTCATATTAGGAACGAGTTCTTCTCGATAAGGATCGTTCCCAAGATGGACAGCTCCTGATAGTAACCTAATCATGTGAACTAACTTGCTGTCGGCCTTTAATTAAACCACATAATAGCTTGTCATTAAAGTGACATAAAAACTGAAGCGGTCTCCGCATAAGCGCAGTGTTTCACTTGCTTTGGATAATTGCCAATCACTTTAACACCTGCTTCTAAGAGAGAGGTCATAAATATGTCAATTGCTAATATTTATTTTATGTAGAGTTATGTGGTTTTGAAATCCTGGAACCTGAAGTGAATTATGTGGCAACCTGTGGTGAGAGTCATGAGGTCGATTCTTTTATGAAGCTCACATTATCGTGCTTGGAACATCTGAATGCAGATCAGAAATAGTTTCTTTGTTTGTGAAATTAACGGTTTACAGCTTTATGATGACGTAATATTATCTCTGTTTTAGAGCATTTCTTGTCTCATTTGGAGACTGGATAAAAAGGAACTACCTGTACTCTACCATTATTTTGAATAGACAGTGTAACGACGCAAATAGCGACGTGCATAATCAACGATAGGAGACCATTCCTAAACAAAGGAAGGGTTGGGGGACCGCAACTAATCGATATTGAACATTTTCATGATTATCGATACTGCCCTGAATTTTATTTGAATTACAGAAAAGGAGAGGTGCGCATGCGTCGACGGTGAATCGACGAGGGAGACGTGCGGAACCTAAAAGACGGTTAGTAGTACGTGCCTGACCACGAGAGAGAGAAGTTGAAAAGGCAGAAGGGAGAAGACGAGATTGGGATGTGTGACAGCGGTAGAGGCGGTCTGGCATAATGGTGTGTCAGACTTTCATCTAAAGGAAATTCTGGTTGTGAACTTCCTTGACACGGCTATATGGAGATAGTCATTAATCAGAAGAATACACCAAGTCGGCCAGTACGAGACACCGCTACAGCGAACATCAGCTGTGAGAGTGAGTCGTGACTGCTCGCTCTGAATAAGAGCAGATATGGACATCAGGAAGTAATGGAAGACAACTCAGGATCGGAGGATAAGTTGGACATCACTGGTTGAGTATAATCGTCTAGACTTTTTCTTATTGTTTGGGGAGTGAGAAAATTGAGATATCCTTTTTTTTTTGTAAGGATGGTTTCTAAGTCATGTATGGCGATTAGACACCGTATGGAATAATAGAATAGAATAGAATAGAAACATAGAAGTGAGAATTCTAGAAGTAAAGTGATGAAATCCAGTAATCCAACTATTTTCTATTTCTGGTCTAAATTAATTATAAAAGAGCAGTCAAGAGCCTAACAACTGAATGCCAAAGATAGATCTCTTCACTTTAGGTTTTTTTGGGTGATTGTCCCACGAATGAATACATAGCTAGGGGCAATTGGTGATGCTCATATAAACTTTGTTATTTTTGAGACAGGACGCGAGGGGAGTAAGGAAGAAAGGTAATTAAGGGGCATGCTTAGTACTTCTTACGAGGGCCCCTCCCTCTTGGGTTTCGTTCAGGTGACGGGTGACTATCTATAAATAGATTTCATGCTGGCCTGTAGTGTTAAGTTATTTTTTTATAGAGATTTATCTACAAGCGAAAGTGTATGGAATATGGTAGAGGGGGATAAGAAGTGGAAAGATTGAAGGGCAAAAGAAGGCCTACGAGTGGTAGTGCAGTAGGTGTGTACCATTGGAAGATTTACATGTTAGGGTAGAAGTAGAAGTCACTACAGGGGTTATAGAGAAGCTTACTAATCTGGGCGTGAATTAGTTTCAGTTAGAATTCTAGGGAATTTAGAGACAAAAGAAGATTGGGTGCCCATGCTGAAGAGTAGTAACTTAAGAAGTAGGAAAACTAGAATAACCACCAAGTGAATTAAATCAATGGTATAAGCTGAAGGGAACTCTACTTAAAGAAAGAAAGGGGTTAAAAGATAATAGCTGATGACTGGTCAGGTTAGAAAGAGGTGAGTGAGTTGAAAGATAATAACAAATAATTGGTTAGGTCAGAAAGAGGAGAAAAGGTAATTACGAGTAGTGTACTGATAAGTATGAACAAGTACTAGAGATTGTAAGGGTGAGGTGAGGGAACGCCGGAAGTATCCCGAATCAAACAAATAAAATCTGGTAGTAGGCAAGGCCTATACTAGTACATATAAAGAAAAGAAATTTATGAGAGATTGTGAAAGCCATCGATGTTGGAGGCGAACAACGGCCCCACGTGCCTCTAGGAGAGAGTGTCAGGGACCTCTGACATCGATTTACAAAATTTTATTTTTGTTTGCGGCCCATTAATATTTTCCCGGTTGCAGGAGAGGAGTCAGATTGTTTGTAACTCAAGATCTAGACGCCGCTCCTGTATCGGTGGTCTATCGCCACAGTCACTCTGTAGGTATAGGCCTAAACTTCTATTTCTTTCTTCATGAGACTGTCTTTCCTATCTATCTTTAAATACAATTCTTCATGGACTAAGATGACTAGTAGACTCGTATAGGAGACATAGGTGGGATTATTGAATGTAATCTGTAGAGTTAAGGACTGGATTATAAATTGAAAACCTTTATTTATTCTAAAGAGAAAAAAAGGGGGTATAATATATATATTGAAACATCTTGAAGTTGCAAATGTAAGTGACTATACAAGTTAATAGTAAATAATACGAGACGTTCTAGTAGATACCTGGAAACAAAAAAAAAGAAAGAAGGTTAAAATAATTAATTAGGAATTTGTTATTGTTGAACAGAGAACGTACTTATACAGTTAAAATTGGGTATACTAACCTTGAAAAATTAAGTACTATCCTACCAATAAAAGTGTTGAATGGTTAATGTAGTGTAAATGTAATTTATTGTATATAAGATTGTTATTGTTGAAAGAAAAGAAAAAAAAAAATATAATAAATTAAATAAATTATGGTTATAGTTATGCAAAGTAAATTAACGTGAAGTTCAGATTTTTGACCCTTATCCTTGTAATGGTTTGAGAGTCGCTGATTTTTTGGGCTAAGTTATATACCTTGGTAGTGAGTATTAAAAAAAAAAAAAAGGAGAAAAAGAAGAAGCAAAATAATAAAAGAAAGATAAACCCGAATCCATTCCCGTCTCCACTGTTAATTTAAAAGCTAGTCGAGAGGCATGTAGATACATAGCCTGTGTATCTATAATTTAATTTGTGACTGGGCTGATACATAAAAAAAGAAGAAAAGAGGAAGCGTATTGATGATGGCGCCCGTTAATAGAAATTTTCATCAATATTATCAAAACTGGGTAAATTGCTAAAAGAAAGAGAAAGTAGACTGGGAGTAGGAAATTTGCAATCACCCGGTGACAGAGGTAGTTGTACTGAGTGTTGGAATGTGGACTATGCAGGCAGTGTTATGATGACACGGCAGGTGCATGAGTGACCTTGTTTTGTAGGAGTTCAGTAAACTTATATACTACGATTAAGAATAATCACATATTAGTCGTCACAGATTTTGGCTAAGAATTTTGGCGAAGATTTAATCCAAGAAATTAGGGAACTTTATAGCATAAAGTAAGAAAGCCCGTCACATATTTTGGCGCCCAACGTGGGGCTAAGTAGGGTTAAAACAAAACAGTATTGCTAATTGTTGCAACTTAATTTAGTTAAAATTGTTAAGTAAAAAGAAACCTTTATTCAGTTAAAGTTTCACATATTTTGATATACCGTGGGGCGATAGTTTGTTAATTTGTAACGTGTGGGGCGATAGTTTGTTAATTTATGACCAAAATATCGTGAAGTTCAGTCTTCACATATTTTGTCGCCCATAGCGTGGAGCTTGATATAAGAAAAGAAAATAAACATTAATCAGTTAGAATTGGAAACTTGAAATACGAGTCGTCATATATTTTGGAGCCCATAGCGTGGGGTGAGTTGTGTTGAAATCACAAAGTTTGATATCCTAACGTGAGGCGAGATAGTGTTAAAAGAATTTTGGGAGTTAGGTTAGTATAACTGAAATTTATTCTCAAAAAAAAAAAAAAAAAAATAATAATAATAATAATAATAATAACATATTTTTGGGAAAAGAATAATGACTATTGACAAGTAAGGACTTCTATAGATGACTAAGACAGACGACTGAACTATTGTGTTCTAATCTTTTTTTTCCAGTGGTATTGTTAATATATAAATATGGCTACTTATGTTGATCCATATGCGCAAATAAGAGCAGCTGAGTTAACCCAAGCTATTAGGAAGTTGAGGAAGGCGGATTTAGAGGCAGAATGTGATAGAGTAAAGTTACCGACCACAGGTACAAGAGATGAGTTAAGACAACGCTTGTTAGATTATGCCCGCAAGAACCCTCAGTCATTTCAAGTGTTAATTACGGCTTTTGCTCTGAGTCAGGAAGTTTTGGAAGAAGATTTGGTTGAACATAATATAACGATTCCACAAGATTCATATGGAGATGTAGTGTATACATGGGTTAAGTTAATGCGTAGGAAGGCCATGGCGGTAGCTGATTCGGAAGAAGCTGTACCAGTAATACCATCGTTTACAATTCAGTTAGAGCCGCATAAACCAAATACTTTGGATCTGGTTCGTAAATGGAACATTAAATTCAAACCTGGGGATAGTATTTACTTATTTTTGGAGAGATTGGAAGATTTAAAACAAAGTTCTAAGTTACAGGGTGCAGAGTTATTGTCAGTATTACCCGAAATTTTACAAGATTCAGCTTTACTTTGGTACAGGAACAGATTAACAGATTGGCCTACATGGGAAGCTTTTTTGAAAGAATTTAGAGAATATTACTTGCCTGTTGATGAGGAAGACTCGCTTTTGGATGAGATTAGACAGAGAACGCAAGGTCCTAAAGAATCGATTTTTGATTATGTTAATGCTATTCAAACGTTAATGAGGAGGCTGAGTACTCCAATGAGTCCTCAACAAATGATGAAGAATGTTATCAAAAATTTGCGTCCTGACGTAAAATTGTACATTAGACCTGCAGAGATTCAAACTATAACAGATTTAATACGTGTAGGTAGACAGTATGAACAAATATTGTTAGATTCTGAGAGATATATTCCTCCTCCAACGCAGGTTAGAGCTACAATTAAAGAAACGGCTTATAAACCTCAGAGACAAGTTGTTATACCTTCAGTTCATACAGCGCTAGGAATTCAGGGAAAACAGGAACTTCCATCGTCCGAGTTACAAAAGAAACCCAATGTTAGTTTTTCTGCAAAGACGTGGGACAAAGAACGAAATTCAAGTCATGTAAATGATTCCAGAATAGTTAAAGCAACAGAAAATAAAGAGAGACAGGATGAGTCGAGGGATAATGGTAAAAACACCACCTTACGTTTTTCAAATAACCAGCGATGTTGGAATTGTGATAAAACAGGACATAGGCAGTTCGAGTGTAAGGCACCTCGTAGAGTTACTCCACGCACTACGATTAAATGTTATAATTGTAATAAGCTTGGACATAGGTCTATTGATTGTAGGATGCCCCAAGAAAGAAAAGTTAGGCCTACAAATCCCTTATGACAATTAACTAAAAATCAGGCTTGTGTGATGTTAAATATAAATCCTACAGATTTAGTTAATGGAGATAGATGTTTTGTTGAAATTTTGCTGGAGGATATTACATTTATTGCTTTAATAGATTCCGGTTCAGATAAAACTTATGTGGGAGAGAAGGGTGATTTTTTGTGTAAAATGTTAGATTTAGCAGTAGAAGAATCTGAAGTTAGGGTGGTGCAACTAGCAGATAAAACTTATAGTTCTATAACAGGAGAGAGAACTTTTGAGATGAAATTGCAGGACAGGATTTTTCCGATAAAATGTAAAATTATGCCAAATTTAGCAGTAGATATGATTCTGGGCATGGACGTTTTGAAACAAATTGGGTTAGTAGTAGATTTGCAAGATGGGACTTGGTATTTCAAAGATGAACCAGCAAAAATTTTTCAATTTGTTAAGGCTATAGATTTAAAAGAAGAAGATCAACTACATAATATTCTTACCTTACCTACACCTCAGGAAAGGGACAGATTGAATGTGTTTTTGGAAAATCAGTTACAGAAATTTGATCAGTGTACTGGACTTACCGATCTGATTTCTCATGTTATTGATACAGGCGATGCAAAACCTATAAAACAAAGATATTATCCAGTATCACCCATTTTGGAAAAAGTTATACACGCGGAAATAGATAAAATGTTATTGGAAAAAGTTATAGAGCCTTCAAATTCACCTTGGTCGTCTCCGGTAGTTATGGTAAAGAAACCAGATAGAACATGGAGGTTCTGCGTAGATTTCAGAAAAGTAAACAATTGTACTAAAAGAGATAGTTATCCTTTGCCATACATTGAACATGTTTTGAGTAAATTACGACATGCTAGGTATATCAGTACAATAGATTTGAAAAATGGGTATTGGCAAGTTCCATTAGATGAAGCAAGTAAAGAAAAAACAGCATTTACCGTACCTGGTAGAGGATTGTATCAGTTTCGAGTTATGCCTTTTGGAATCCATAACGCACCAGCCTCGTTTCAAAGATTAGTTGATACTATATTAAGAGAAGAGATAGGAGAGAAATGCTTTTGTTATTTGGATGATATAGTACTTATTAGCGAGACATTTGAAGAACATTTGTCCTTGTTAGAAAAAGTCTTAGAGAAATTAAGAAAAGCTAACCTGAAAATTAATAGGGAAAAATCAAAATTTTGCAGAAGTGAATTAAAATATTTGGGTCATATCATTACTCCATTAGGAATTGCTGTAGATTCAGATAAAATCTCGTGTATCCTTGAGTATCCAGCCCCTACAAAAGTCAAGGAAGTACGAGCATTTTTAGGATTGGCTTCTTGGTACCGACGATTCATTCCATTTTTTTCTGAAGTTGTAAAGCCCCTCACTGCACTTCTGAAAAAGAATCAGAGATGGCGTTGGACTAAGGAATGTCAGGAATCTTTTGATGAATTAAAATCGAAATTATCTAGTAGTCCTATATTAACTTGTCCAGATTATACTAAACCCCTAGTGCTACAGACCGACGCTAGTTTTTCAGGACTAGGAGCAGCATTAATTCAGACAGGAGAGGAAGGAGAGGAAAAAGTAATAGCTTATGCTAGTAGAACTTTAACAGTAGGTGAGCAAAAGTGGGCAATAGTCGAGAAAGAATTGTTAGCTATATTGTGGGCAGTTCAAAAGTTTCGTCCTTATTTGGAAGGTTATCATTTTAAAGTATATACTGATCACTTTGCTCTGAAATGGTTAAATACATTACAGAATCCGACTGGACGATTAGCTAGGTGGAGTTTATTGCTCCAGGAGTATGATTTTGAAGTAATACATAGGCCTGGTAGATTACAAAAAGTTCCGGATGCTTTATCTAGAATACACGAAGGGAAAGTTCAAGAGAAAACGGTAGAGGAAGAATTTTGCCTCTTGTTGACTGATAACTCTGAAGTAGTGGAATGGGAAAATATACAAGATGCTTGGTATATTAAGCGGAAAGAGCAAGTACAGAGTAAACCTAAATTTTGGCCAGATTGGAAGGTCGTAGATGGGAAGTTGTACCATCTTAGATTAGATCAGTTAGAACAAACTTTAGAGGGAACAGTAAATAGGTGGAAATTAGTTATTCCGCAAGATTTTAGGATTAAAGTATTGCAGGAATGTCATGATGCACCGACTGCAGGGCATATGGGGATAGCTAAAACTTTCTTTAGGATAGCAAACAAGTATTATTGGCCGGGAATGTTTAGAGATGTTGCTAAATATGTTACTGCTTGTGAAATATGTCAGAGACAGAAAGTGTTACAGACGGCTCAAGCAGGACCAATGCATTTTTACCAGAAAGAGAAACCTTGGATGACTGTAGCTACTGATTTGTTGGGACCTTACCCACGTTCAAAAAAGGGAAACCGATATGTGATTGTATTTCAGGACACCTTTACCAAATATGTAGAGTGTAAAGCGTTAAGGAAAGCAACCAGTAGAGCAGTTACGGAAGCATTTTATGAATTGATTATCCTTAAATGGGGAATTCCGGGATATTTGCTGATGGATAATGGACCGCAATACACTAGTAAATTAATGCGAGAGATAGCTAAAGCTTTTAATATAACTCCTTGTTATTTACCTGTATATTCGCCACAAGGAAATCCAGTAGAAAGAGTCAATAGAGTATTGAAAACAATGATTTCTAGTTATATTCAAAAGGATCAGACAGTTTGGGATGTGTATTTGAGAGAATTTAATTTTGCTATAAATACGGCTAAGCATAGTTCCACTGGATGCACTCCTTATATGCTAAATTATGGGAAGGAGCCTGAAATTATCAGTAGGATTGAAAAGGTGGAAAACCAACCGATTTATAAAGAAATTCCAAAACTTTGGGTGGAGAGACTCAATAAATTGAAAACGGTACGTTTAATGGTTAGACATAACTTAGAAACCGCCTATAAGAATTCGAGTCATTATTATAATCTTCGGAGGAGAGAGGTGAGATTTCGTCCAGGAGATCTAGTGTTAAGAAGAAACTTTAAATTAAGTGATGCCTCACAAGCTTATACAGCAGGTTTAAGTGCAAAGTTTGTCGGGCCCTATATTATAAAGAAAAAGTTCAGTGAAAATAGCTACGAACTGACAAACCGTTTTGGTAAAAAGTTGGGGAAGTGGCACGTCAAAGACTTGAAACCCTTTGTTCCTGGATAAACATTCTTTAAGGCTGGTAAAAGAGACACGCACAAAAAAAAAAAAAAAAAAAAAAGTGACCTGTGTCAACATTATTTTTTTTTATGGTGAGTGCGGGAAGAATGTAACGACGCAAATAGCGACGTGCATAATCAACGATAGGAGACCATTCCTAAACAAAGGAAGGGTTGGGGGACCGCAACTAATCGATATTGAACATTTTCATGATTATCGATACTGCCCTGAATTTTATTTGAATTACAGAAAAGGAGAGGTGCGCATGCGTCGACGGTGAATCGACGAGGGAGACGTGCGGAACCTAAAAGACGGTTAGTAGTACGTGCCTGACCACGAGAGAGAGAAGTTGAAAAGGCAGAAGGGAGAAGACGAGATTGGGATGTGTGACAGCGGTAGAGGCGGTCTGGCATAATGGTGTGTCAGACTTTCATCTAAAGGAAATTCTGGTTGTGAACTTCCTTGACACGGCTATATGGAGATAGTCATTAATCAGAAGAATACACCAAGTCGGCCAGTACGAGACACCGCTACAGCGAACATCAGCTGTGAGAGTGAGTCGTGACTGCTCGCTCTGAATAAGAGCAGATATGGACATCAGGAAGTAATGGAAGACAACTCAGGATCGGAGGATAAGTTGGACATCACTGGTTGAGTATAATCGTCTAGACTTTTTCTTATTGTTTGGGGAGTGAGAAAATTGAGATATCCTTTTTTTTTTGTAAGGATGGTTTCTAAGTCATGTATGGCGATTAGACACCGTATGGAATAATAGAATAGAATAGAATAGAAACATAGAAGTGAGAATTCTAGAAGTAAAGTGATGAAATCCAGTAATCCAACTATTTTCTATTTCTGGTCTAAATTAATTATAAAAGAGCAGTCAAGAGCCTAACAACTGAATGCCAAAGATAGATCTCTTCACTTTAGGTTTTTTTGGGTGATTGTCCCACGAATGAATACATAGCTAGGGGCAATTGGTGATGCTCATATAAACTTTGTTATTTTTGAGACAGGACGCGAGGGGAGTAAGGAAGAAAGGTAATTAAGGGGCATGCTTAGTACTTCTTACGAGGGCCCCTCCCTCTTGGGTTTCGTTCAGGTGACGGGTGACTATCTATAAATAGATTTCATGCTGGCCTGTAGTGTTAAGTTATTTTTTTATAGAGATTTATCTACAAGCGAAAGTGTATGGAATATGGTAGAGGGGGATAAGAAGTGGAAAGATTGAAGGGCAAAAGAAGGCCTACGAGTGGTAGTGCAGTAGGTGTGTACCATTGGAAGATTTACATGTTAGGGTAGAAGTAGAAGTCACTACAGGGGTTATAGAGAAGCTTACTAATCTGGGCGTGAATTAGTTTCAGTTAGAATTCTAGGGAATTTAGAGACAAAAGAAGATTGGGTGCCCATGCTGAAGAGTAGTAACTTAAGAAGTAGGAAAACTAGAATAACCACCAAGTGAATTAAATCAATGGTATAAGCTGAAGGGAACTCTACTTAAAGAAAGAAAGGGGTTAAAAGATAATAGCTGATGACTGGTCAGGTTAGAAAGAGGTGAGTGAGTTGAAAGATAATAACAAATAATTGGTTAGGTCAGAAAGAGGAGAAAAGGTAATTACGAGTAGTGTACTGATAAGTATGAACAAGTACTAGAGATTGTAAGGGTGAGGTGAGGGAACGCCGGAAGTATCCCGAATCAAACAAATAAAATCTGGTAGTAGGCAAGGCCTATACTAGTACATATAAAGAAAAGAAATTTATGAGAGATTGTGAAAGCCATCGATGTTGGAGGCGAACAACGGCCCCACGTGCCTCTAGGAGAGAGTGTCAGGGACCTCTGACATCGATTTACAAAATTTTATTTTTGTTTGCGGCCCATTAATATTTTCCCGGTTGCAGGAGAGGAGTCAGATTGTTTGTAACTCAAGATCTAGACGCCGCTCCTGTATCGGTGGTCTATCGCCACAGTCACTCTGTAGGTATAGGCCTAAACTTCTATTTCTTTCTTCATGAGACTGTCTTTCCTATCTATCTTTAAATACAATTCTTCATGGACTAAGATGACTAGTAGACTCGTATAGGAGACATAGGTGGGATTATTGAATGTAATCTGTAGAGTTAAGGACTGGATTATAAATTGAAAACCTTTATTTATTCTAAAGAGAAAAAAAGGGGGTATAATATATATATTGAAACATCTTGAAGTTGCAAATGTAAGTGACTATACAAGTTAATAGTAAATAATACGAGACGTTCTAGTAGATACCTGGAAACAAAAAAAAAGAAAGAAGGTTAAAATAATTAATTAGGAATTTGTTATTGTTGAACAGAGAACGTACTTATACAGTTAAAATTGGGTATACTAACCTTGAAAAATTAAGTACTATCCTACCAATAAAAGTGTTGAATGGTTAATGTAGTGTAAATGTAATTTATTGTATATAAGATTGTTATTGTTGAAAGAAAAGAAAAAAAAAAATATAATAAATTAAATAAATTATGGTTATAGTTATGCAAAGTAAATTAACGTGAAGTTCAGATTTTTGACCCTTATCCTTGTAATGGTTTGAGAGTCGCTGATTTTTTGGGCTAAGTTATATACCTTGGTAGTGAGTATTAAAAAAAAAAAAAAGGAGAAAAAGAAGAAGCAAAATAATAAAAGAAAGATAAACCCGAATCCATTCCCGTCTCCACTGTTAATTTAAAAGCTAGTCGAGAGGCATGTAGATACATAGCCTGTGTATCTATAATTTAATTTGTGACTGGGCTGATACATAAAAAAAGAAGAAAAGAGGAAGCGTATTGATGATGGCGCCCGTTAATAGAAATTTTCATCAATATTATCAAAACTGGGTAAATTGCTAAAAGAAAGAGAAAGTAGACTGGGAGTAGGAAATTTGCAATCACCCGGTGACAGAGGTAGTTGTACTGAGTGTTGGAATGTGGACTATGCAGGCAGTGTTATGATGACACGGCAGGTGCATGAGTGACCTTGTTTTGTAGGAGTTCAGTAAACTTATATACTACGATTAAGAATAATCACATATTAGTCGTCACAGATTTTGGCTAAGAATTTTGGCGAAGATTTAATCCAAGAAATTAGGGAACTTTATAGCATAAAGTAAGAAAGCCCGTCACAACAGAGCCGAGCGTACATTCGAAAATGCACGAACTCCACATAGCTTGAAGTAAAGCACGTAAAGCACGTAAAATGACACCCAATAGGCTAGAAGCCGCCGTTACGACAAAAGTACTACTGATTTAGTAGAGTGGGTGCCACTTTTTAAAGACTCTTTTTCCAAGAACTTCCCCTATCTGCCGCCACCCTAATCCTCTTCGACCTGTCAAACAGTGAATAGAAAGGTAATTAGGCGCATTCACTCTTGTCTGCAGTTCAGTACAATATTTCCTAATACGTACCAAAGCACTTACTTTACTTAAGAAGTAGGGAATGTCAGTGGCAATACTGGGGAAAGCCACGAGACTACAAGAGCACCTTCGGTGTCAAAGTCGGTGCAGATTTTCGGTTTAGGGAACAATGTTATTATATTCTTTTGTACATAGACGATGGTTTGGGACGAGGCCTCCTTAAAATGGCACCAACTGTAGATGAGTTAATTCTTCTTAAAGCAACCAGCTCTTGCACCAATGTGACTGAGCTATTGTGTGAATAAACTTCAATGAAAGTTTAGAATTACAGTGTTACTAATAATCCATGTTTACCATTTATACCATAATGTACACAGCTGAGGAGAAAGTGTTACCAATAATCTCTGTAAACACGACTGAATGTGTGCAATTCGATATTGGCAAGTTATACACTTTACATGGCCTGACACCCTTGTATAAACGTTATGTAAATAATAAAGATGGCAGACATCTGTAACAGTCGGTCGTTCTGGTTGTTTGATACTGAATTTTGAGGTTATATGCATCCATTTTTAAGGCAATTTATTATTAAACACTCCCAACCGCTTTGCGCTTTAATTTTCTCCATTATATTTTGCCCATGATTACAGCTTTCTGAAATACCGAAACTAGACTTTTTCCCCACGACATATGACATTACTGCTGTTTGTAAACTGCTCGGATAGATGGAGACAATGGCGGAGTCCAGTCACATTCTTCATTTACTTCCGCAGGCAAGAAACGTCATCCCGAGATGGCGTGCACGGGCAAAGCTGAAGCTGAATCTGAACCTTAGAATATTAAGTAATACAAACATTGTTGGCGGTAGTGTACAGTATAAAATGTGTACCGAAATTAACTGTAATTTTCAATAATCTTAGGAATCTACGTTTTTACATACAGTAGTTATGTACAGCAACACAACACTATAGCCCAGTGTCTAAGCTGTCTCAGGTGGAAATATTTAGGTTTCTACGGACACAACTTAGGCCTATATCATAACTTATATGAAACTATTTTTACGATAGTGTTTTTCATCCATTTCCCGTTCTTGCTGTCATGATGGAAAGTCGAATTTTCAGTACCCAGTGACGGCAACCTAACTTACCACACACATTAATGCACTACTTATCGCCCAGGTGCGTAATATTATCAAACCAGCAAAGGATAGAGTCCAGAAATATATGTCTTTAAGAGTTTTTTCTCCGTACAGTAAAAAACGTGTGTGTGAAGTGTTGGTTGGTTATACAGTGAAATCCCGATACAACGATTTCGCAGGGACCAGAAAAAAATATTGTTGTAGAGAGAGATATTGTTATATCGACAATTTATAAAAAATGTTCAAATATTGGTAGTATATGTAGGAAACAACTTCAATAATTGAAATGCTTTAAGTATTTAAGGAAATAAAGAATTTTTACACAAGAACTGCTATACTGTACTGTATTCACTCCACCCTTAAATTATTACACTAACTTATGAGCAAATACATTGTCTTTTCAGGAAGAAGCTGGTAAAACATCCCAGTCTCGTCAGCATTATAAATATCTTCTGGCAAATATTTCTCAGTAATTTTTTTTTTTTCATTTCATTACTGCGCCAGAGATTTGCGTCATTTGTTGGTGCAGATTTCTCTTCCCATTGAATTAACTTAAAAGTTATGCCATGGCGGTCTCTAAAGCGGACAAGCCACCCATTGCTAGCCTTGAAGTCCTCCACACCAAGCATGGTAGCAAACTTCTTAGCTTGACTACAAATCAGCGGTCCATTATTGGAATGTTTATAGTTCTTTTTTCATTGAAGCATTCCAAGGTTGCAGCATCCAAGTCAATAAATGTTGCCGTTTTCTTTCGTTTTCTAGTAGGATCCACGGCATTTGAATTGAGAGTTTCCTCGATCTCATTCCTTTTCTTTAAGAAAGTTGACACCGTAGATTCCGAAAGCCCGTACTTTTTCGATGTTGCAGTTTGTTTCATGCCTGCGTCAACGTCTTTAATTACAGCTAATTTCTGCTGCATACTAATTTGTTTGCGAGAAGCCATGCTGACAGAGAAGCACAACAATACGCGAACACCACCAAACAAACTTGCCGTGCAGTGCGAGTGCAGGCACTGACTGGCGACTGGTTTACTCCATTGTGCACGTGAGCGAGGGTGAAGCGCGATCAAGGTCAAGGAAGGCGATTCCACCCTTTAAACGAGGCGGGGGAGTTCATGATTTGGACTTTCACGATCTATTTTTATCGTTGTACCGAGGAAAATGTATTTACGGGGATTCTAAATGTAATCGTAGTGGGGAGGTTTATCGTTATTAAGAGTATCGTAAAACCGAGGGGAATTTTATATTATTTTAATGGAAAGTATGCCGGGACCAAAATATTTTAACGTTATAAAGAGTATTATCGTTATATCGGTAATCGTTGTACGGAGATTTCACTGTATGTATATTTAACGACGGGAATGTACTGCAACTTATGCTTCTGACAATTTTGTCCCGCAGGAGATTTTACATAATATCTCTTTCAAATCTACTGACTCCGTCTCTTTTTCCCCCCTAGATTTTGTTAAGTCACACTTCCTACAAGAGTATCAGAATATACTATTATATAAACTGTATTACGCTGAAATAATGCCATGCCGCATCAGTTTTGCTACACCTGAGCTATAAAGTCGTAACTAGCAGTCATCGCAGTAGGGAAACATAAGTAGTTCTATTCGAAGATCAGAGGAAGGAGTGATTTCCACTATCTCTATCCCATCCCTGCAAGAAAAGAAAGAAAGAAGAAAGAAAAAAAAAGGCACACGAATGACTTTGTCTGCCATGTTTTCCTTATTTGGATGTGCACACGAGAAGCGACTATCACCGGCGACTCTCATTCATAATCCGATAGAAATTTATTGGAGGAAGTTAAAGGCGTTATAATTGTTTTTAGACAGCTTGAATTAAAAAATAGAACTTATGTCAAAAAGGCACACGAAGTAAAGTTGTACAATATTGCACATGTGCTACAAAATATTTATGCCACACCATTGTTGTCAACTATAGTACAGTCACATGGACAGTACTCTTTTTATTAAGAATAATTGCATATGAATATGAAATAGACTCAGTTTGATAAAAAATTTGAAGATGTTAAAACGTTTTGCGCCTTTTCAAACTTTAAATTTCTCAGGTGGTCGCAAAAGCAGTCATATACTTGGCGGTTCAAAAGATTGTTGACTCCATTCCTTATGTTGGCATCCGTGCACCTGAAAATCAATTACAGCTGCTTTGTGCACTAATATGGTGCCAAGGTGCGTTAATCAATAGAATACATTTAATATATTTTATTATTATTTCACTTAATATTAACGGCTGTCTATAAATAGTGTAAAGTGTATGACATACATGGTAAAATGACTTTATTTTGCTCGTTAGATTGCTACCCTTGCCCTTATTGGCTTTTTTTTCGCAAACATGCTTACTCGCAAAATAAAGTCTCTTTTGCCACTTGCATCATAAATAACTATTCCGCTCCTGTGATCAGAAATCTCCGCCTTCAAAGATTAGGCCTAATACAAAACCTACCCTCAATAACTTGTATTGCAGGACAGAGTACATGGTGTATTGCAGTAGTGTGCATTCAGTTGCCTCAGCGTAATTTAAAATCGCATTATTCGCAAGGCGAGACATCTACTTAGCTTAGGTTAGGTTAGTTGAGTATAGGTAGCTCTAGCGGCAACCCCATAACCACCGTCAAACATAGTCAGCCTTCGCTGTTTCACGATGAGATTGAATCTGAATACCGTTTCCCGTTTCCCACGCCATCACCATCTCCCGAATCTTGTGGTTAACCAGTACAAATTTCGCCATTGTAGGTTATATGAGTGCCCATTTGTTTACTTTTTCATTTCGCATATTTTAGGACCAAACTGAATTTATATAAAATGACTTCTATAGTTTCTAAAGAACATTACAAATCAAATATGGCAGTTTTTCGTGTTTTCAAAAAGAAAAAAAATCAGCATGCAGTTTTGCCGAAGAATCCCAATTCAAACTAAAACCTCGGAAGTTCTGAAACAGATTAATTTTTTGTCAGAAAAGTATAAGAGTTAAGTGCTTTACAACACCAATCAGTAATTTAAATAACACAAACATTCGTTTTAAAATCAAACCTAACCTGATCCAGAAAGAAAAAGTCTTAAACATGAAAAAATTACAGGAACATATTTTAGAAAAGATTGATCCCCAAGAATACGATGTAACGGAATTTGAGATATGTGGCCCCATCCTGCCTGCCCTGGGTAGTGTCATAGGCTACTTGTATTGGTAAACATCACGACATTTAATTAACAATTGATTAAGTAAGTCATAATAATTCTTTATTGCAACAAAATGGTCATACTATGATAAATGGAGCAACGGTGGAACGATATATGTGGCAGGGGAAACAGGAACATCTCGAGAAAACCTGCCCCGACCCCATTTTGTCCACCACAAATTCCACAAGGATCCACCGAGAATCGATATCGGGTCCCAGCCGTGGAAGGCGAGCGGTCCAACTCCTCAGCCTTGGGGACAGCCTATTAAGTACGTTATGTGAGATGGTTACTGCCAACACATTAAAAATGTCAGCGATTGTAAGGAATTTTGCGCAAAAGACGAGCGGATTGTTGCCTTTTATAAGCTTACTCATATGTTGAGTTGTACAAAGAAAGAAAAACCCATAGTCGGTCATATGCTAAATTAACCTCACTATTAGGATTTAGCATGTAAAATAAAACTTGAAATATGAGAATAAGGATTACCCAGGGTATACCTGATGTTATATGATAAACCCCACGTAATATTTTGACCAATCGGGGACAACATATTCACCATTTTGTGGTCATTCTGGAAACAACTAATCTTTCATTTGCTTTAGTCAGCCGGCTTTCCTGTGTATTCATGGGTCGTACCCTTTTGCGTCCCAAAGCGAGTGGTCGCTTCATCAAAACAACCCTCGTGCGTCCGGTGCAACTTGACGTAAACAACCCTCGTGCGTCCCGTCTTGAACAAGATCGATTCATCTATCTGACGAAGCCTTGAACAATATACAAGCAGAAACATACATTCACACACGCTCAAAAACAGTTGTCAATGCCAATAAAAATGAAAAAGAGGCCTTCTAGGTAGAAAAAATGGTTGAATATAGAACTGAAGCACTCGGCAGACTGGAATATGTGCGAACAGTATTATTTAAGTTCCTATCAACCACAAGAAAATAAACTGGTACCCAAAAGACAAAGAGTAACTTCATTCTCCGCTTCAATTTTATTTAATACTGACAGTATTGCAAAGATTAAAATTTTCGGGGTGTGTAGCAATTCGCCTCCTCGCAGTGCAATCTGGGAAATGCTAAACGAACTGCATGGTGCCAGTTATTAATTTTACCTGTATTCCATGGGACGCATTTTGGTCATTGCTCTAGAGAGACCCGGGACGCAAACGGGTCATTGGATCTGAGGATCTATGGACGCAAAAGTCCTAGTTTAGTGTTTTCGGGACGCAAAAGTCCAGACCCCGTATTCATTTGTCCATGCCTGAGTATCCTTAAATATTAATGAATGAAGGATATTTTGAGTGACTGATATCGATGTTTTAAGTTGGAAAGGTATAGTTCTAAAGAACGGAGTAAGTTATAGCACGATTAAATGTCGCAAACCGAACTTCAACTAACCTAACCTAACCCAAGCTAGCATACCCTCTGATAGGTATGCACAGCAATGGCCTTGGTCAAGTCTCAGTGAAGAGGGCTCCATTCTTTAAAAAAAGGCTCTTCACAAAACACCTAAGATTACGCATCTTTAATTATGTGAGATGTCTTGACGAATGGTTTAGTCCAACCCATCTCTTAACGATAGCTTACCCAATATTACATCAAAATCTAGTTGAAAGTTACGGAATTTCCACCAAAATACATTTCACACAACCGACAAGAAACTCGTGATTGGATGTTGGTGGCGTGACGTCACATAGCGAGAATGCTGGGTAATAGAGTGATCAACAAACATAAACACGCGGAAGAATAAATATGGCACATTATGAAATCCCAACAATTTAGTATGCCTCTGCTAAAACTCATATCACAGTTTGTAACCTAACTGTCAATTACCCAACTCTACATGTCACTAACACTAGGCTACTATCAACCTTTCCGACTTAACGGACATTTCTGACACTAAACTAGGCCATTGTACTGATACCAAGGTGCAAGAAGCATAGTCGATCATCTTATTTGGGTGGAAAACAAAACATCGCAGCGCCCGAAAGAACCTGCATACCGCGAGATGGAGCCCTCTTCATTGAGACTAAGCCGTAGCCTTCTACACTGCAGATAGGCCTACTGTCTTCTTCTCTGAATATTTCACTAGTATTAGGCCTACTACCACAGTATTTCATCCTTCCTGAAATGTGTTCGAACGAACACCTATATCTGCTATTATAGTACAGGATCGATAGATTTCCTTCCCTCTTACAGGAGGGCGAAATTATTGCATCTGAAAAGCTCAGCCCACACAGAGATGCAAACTTTTTTGAACAACTAATTTGTGGTGGATGCTTGTACAATATATATTGTACTTATAGACCTTTATGTTTAAGTCCTTTAATATCTTTGCATATTCGATTTTCCCAAAACCTCAAGAGATAGTCTTCCAAAATAACTTCACTTTGCCAATATAGTTGCAACATTTATTTACGTTGCTGGTACAAGCTCTATTTGTTTTAGGCCATATAACTGTTTATAAGTCATTATAGACCTGGGATTTTAAGGCAAATGCCTATTTTGTTCCTTATGAAATAACATGAAATTTTTAAAATATGTTGACGTTTCATGATAAATCACGTACATCTATAGAGTTTTATAGTGCCCTAAAATGCCTATTTTGAGCTTTAGAGCCTATTTTACTGTTTTAGTGCCTAACATGAATATTTCGTACATTTAAAATAAAAATTCAACTTCTGTAATTTTTACAATCTTATAAAGGACATCCCTCAATGAAAAGCAGAACAGCAGATGTGGGTTTTTCACAGAAACTTGATTATTCCAAACAATTGTCGCTAAAGGAATGCTGACTGACGGGGGATGGGGAGGATTAAGGAGGAAGGACTACTGTGTCAAGCCACCAGTGAAAGAACATCTGTTTAAGTGAATATAGTTCATGATGCCTATTGCAGTTAATTCAGTGAAGAATAGGTATACCACGTTTCTTCCAGTAAAAAAAAGACAATGTTACAGTTTAAGTGTATATTGTAATATTTTAACGTCTATTTTCTATCTATTTACACATTTTAAAGCATATTTTCAGTGCCTATTTTCTCTTTTAAAAGCCTATTTACTTTTTTTAAAAGCCTATTTTAGGTGCCTAAAACTAATTTTCTAGAGCCTAAAATCCCAGGTCTAGTCATTAATGATTAACAACACAGCGCTTACCTTTGTGAATAAAAACTCTTATTTCTCAATACGTCTATTTTCTATCTATTCACACATTTTAAAGCATATTTTCAGTGCCTATTTTCTCTTTTAAAAGCCTATTTACTTGTTTTAAAAGCCTATTTTAGGTGCCTAAAGCTAATTTTCTAGAGCCTAAAATCCCAGGTCTAGTCATTAATGATTAACAACACAGCGCTTACCTTTGTGAATAAAAACTCTTATTTCTCAATACGGATAACGATGATACTAGCACTGCACCACACAAAACTGTTAAATAGACTACTATTCGCGGCGAAACCGCAAGCACTATACTGTATACGATACTATGACGCAACTGATCGAGCTACCCCTATACGGGATCTTTACAAACCGACTGCATTCAGTATGCCCGATGGACTATAAAAAATGTAAAAATCCAAAGTTTATTTACCGGGAACGGTTATTTCAAGTGCTGAATATTCCACCAGCATTGAGAAATATCTCTCGCCTGGCCTCATTTTCAGTTCGTTGGCTGCGCAATTTCACAGGAATTATAGTAGAAGAGACAGTAGCTTGTTATTTGTAGTGTAGTTCTGTAAAATGAATATGTAAAACACATATAAACTGTAATATTGTACACAAGAATTTCCATGAAAGTGTAAAATTCTGAAAATAACAAATAAAGGAAGATAGTTGTTTTTGGGAGAAGTCACAAGAACTGAATTGCAATGGATCAAGAAACATAAAGATTCTGTCACAGAATGGCTCCAAATCACACTGTGAAAGACACTCAATAATGAACTTCAAAGTTACAGAATACTTTTGTATTACTATATTTTGCTCTACTTGCTTTGTAAGTTTTGTATTCTGTTTGTTCATTAAAACCTTAGTAATAACAAGACACTTCACATAAAAAATAAATAAATAAAATAAAGGAAAAAAGTAAAATCACGATGAATGCTAGGTCCTGGTTTAAATAATCAGATACCAGGACATAAGATTCACGAATTTTATTTTATTTTTTATATGACAATCTCTTGTATGTAGGTTCTGTGGAACATTTAGATTATGTAGATTTACAGGCATGTAAAAGAATTCCTGTGGAACAAAATTCCGGCACAATGGCGATGATCCTAAGTAGCAGGCCTAAGTAGCAGTACATCCCCATTGTCAAATAACCGTAACAGTCAAATCGTTACAACATGACCCCGAACACAAAACCGGATATAGGCTATATAGTGCGATTAGTTAAATAATAAGCGTGTGAATATTCGGGCTGCGCATCGACCACACCTTTAGCTCTATTATAGTCCCTCTCTTCCACTCTGCTCCTACCACCAGATCGACTTACGGATATGCCCGATTGTGAGACTTCGTACATTTTCGTTGGTGTAAAGCGGCGAGCACGCAACAGGCCAGCAGCCTATAGAAGTAACACCTTCTACATTGTAACAATACACATGCAATTTAAATGTACTAATTTAAATCTGTAATAGTGAATTCAACCCTTAACAGAATTCTACTTTCTCCAGCTCATCACCATCAATTGTAACAATTCAGAAAATCGATTTACACTTTCTTGCACACTTACAAATTTGCACTCAGACTGAGAAACTCGTGGCTGGCTTGCGGAATGGTGGAATAGGTACGCTGAAAAAAGAGGGGTAAGCTGCGCCTACTCGCTTTTGCTTGGGCTTCTGCGCATATTGCTCTTTAACTTGTCTCGCTAGTATTCATCCTGCCAATATAAATATTAAGCAGCTGTACAGAAAATATCTGAGGTATTGATTCATTGTGCGGGCACAAAATTGTCTATGTTGTAGTTAAATCGTGATGTGGTTTATCTGTAGGATTTTACAGGTCTAACTTTATGCTAGGATTAGTGTTAGTAACGGCTTCTTAATTTTTATTTTACTGTACGTGAATGTACACCATGGCCATCTCACTGGTTCAAAATTTCCATTAAGAATTCTCTATTGTTTTCTGAGATGTGATGAGACCACAAAGAATAATTGAAATACAGGACATCTGGTTGTTTTTTCCTTAGTCTCTCTCATGAAATCTGATTCTGTTCAGCAGTTGGAATGTTTGACAGCAGTGCGTGTTGTCTACACTGATTGTTACGATACAGTCAAGTGCACGTAATATTTCACATTCAGCAATAATATTAATCTGCGTCTGGAAAGGTCTTGAAGGCCTCCTGCAGAGCTTGCATAAATACAAGACTGCTTCTGATCACCTGGACCAAAACATGTCCCACTACAACTTTAAATCTGTAATCTTAACATGTGGACCTCCTAGGGATGCACGAATAGGATGCCACATCCTGTAACAAACTTCGGACTTCCAAAAACGATTCAGTACCACTTTTTATGTTTGTAAAAGCTAACTGTTCTGTTGCTTTGGCGGACATCCACATTACTGACGTTCTTTTAGAATTTTATTACCACTTTACCACTTTTATTTATTTCTAACTTGACCAATTAAACATCGGTCGAAACAATTATTTACAGCAAATTCATTTAATAATTTAACAAGCTGAAACATCAAATGATCTTACGCTATACCTTAAAATGATATATATACAAAATTGAATAAATCACCTAAAATATCCTCATGAGGGTATTCTTCTAAAACATGGTATAACTACTTATTCCCTTCCCTTGTCCAAGAATATGCATTTATTAGACGTTTCCAATAATGTCCTCAAAAATTTAATCACTCTGTATGACGAAGAAAAACCCAATTCTTCGAATCACTCTGTATATGCCGAAGAACTTCTGCATAACATTTATAGTGGCAAAATCCCCAAAAATTAACTTGAAAAATGCTCTGGTTAGTCGGTGGTAAACTCCAAGAAACCCCGTTTTGAAAAAGCTATAAGAATTTAGCCCCTGATCCAACCTTTCGACCAATACTATCTCTTTCAACCCACATTACTAGCTCTGAGTAAAATGCCTTTGCTAACGGGAGAACATGTGAAAACAACCCATAACAGACGAACTTTAGACTGACTGAAGAATAGAAATAATTACGGATGCTGTAGGCGTAATTTCAAACTTGACTCCAGAATCGCGATACTGCATAATAATTAACTATAGCGAAGAACGGAAATTTAGACAAGGCCAAAACTGGGTGAGAAATACTAAACAGAATTACTTTAAATACCTTAAATTCATGATAGAAAAAGCAAAGATCTCACCCGAGAACCACGTTGAAGACGACGGTCGCCATCACGGGAAACGCCCACCAAACACTGAGTTGAACTTTGCATACGGAGAAACTGCTCGTGCGTGATCCCAATTACAACTGACGTTTCGAGGCACGGCCCTGACCTCCCTTGCCTTCATACAGATGGCAGCACAAGCGAATACCAATTTCAGAAAGAGAGAAAACAGAGTTTACCACCGGGCGTGTTTTACTAAGCATACATAAAATATAGCAAAGATAGCAGAATGCGACAAAACTGTTAGATAATCAAGATATGAGCCGAATTCACGGCTCAATTTAAAATAAAATAAATACTGTTCATGTTAATGTTTTAATTATACTAAATTGAGTCCATTTCGTCTTGTAAAAATTCGTTCGTTTCAAGAAAACGGCCAAAGCCGAGTTTCCATTTGAGTAGGCCTATACGCCATCTACTGCCTATCTATAGCAGAAGAAAAGAATTACGAGAACTTGATAACAGCTGATTCCCCCGGTCATCCGATTTATTTATCTTTTTTTATGAACCTAAAATCTCAAAACGTAAACATTTAATTATGGTCCAACAAAAACAGTTGTATAGAATTTGCCTGGTAATTAAGATATTCGTACAAAAATTATGAAACAAAAATTGCAGCTAATGGAGCCAGTCAGCTTGTCTCGCTATGTCGCGCGCTGTTCAGCTAAGAACATATTTCACACTTTTCTTTACAATTTTATTATGACATGATATTTAGAGATGACAAAAATGTTCATATTTTCATTAAAATGTAATTTTGTTAATCCCTATTCCAGAGACAAATAACAAAATGCCATTAGAGGAGATATCAGATGTAAGGCCCACAGTATTATTTAGACAGATCTTGGAGGAACACCCTAGTGCAGGGCTGCCCATCCTTTTTTTAAAATGCAGGGCTACTACTTAAACTAATCAATTAGTCGCGGGCCGTATGGGCAGTTAACAAAGTTATATAAATTTAATATCTTGTTGAATATCAAAATGGCAAAATAGGGTTTACCTAATCCTTTTGAATATATTTATATTTTAAACAGTATTAACCAGTTTTGCATAGCTTCTTTTAAAAATGCATTCAAAATTACTCACCTAATGAGAAATGTGGAACTAGTGTTTTAAACTTAATAAGTTGCTAATGTCTGGTTTTGCTCGAATGTGCTCAGAAACAATACATCTTTGAGATGCCCATCACTCAAACTGGATCTTAGTGCTTTTTAAAATTAATTTGTAATTTCTTTCTTTCTTTTTCGTAGTTTTACCTCTCCCTTTTAGGATTTAAGCGACCCAAGCCGCCCGGGCCTTACAGGGCCGCGACCTGTCGGGAGAGGGATTACCTTTGGATCACATACATACTTTTTTGACCAGACAAGGACATGGAGGGCCTCCCCGGATGAGTGATCAGCCCAATGCCGGGGCCACCTCCGAGACAACACAAACACAGAGGACGATACACACCATTCACACACACTCACTCAGAATAAGGTGAGGATGAGGATGATGATGATAATGACGGCCAGATGATATCCGGGGACCACAAGGGCCTAAAGTTACCGGTACCTGACATTTGTCTCATAGGTGAGGGAAAACCCCGGAAAAAACCTCACCTAGGTAACTTGTCCCGACCAGGAATCGAACCCGGGCCCGCTGCGTGAGAGGATTGGACGCATCCCTTGAGCCACAGCGGTGGACAATTTGTAATTTGTAATTTGTAATTAATTTACTCGTTGATGCAAACATGGAGATCAAACGTCGGGCATATTTCTTCAGTGCTGGATATTTTTCATCTGGCTATAACTTATAGAAATTGAGAAGGTTGTAACGGTTCGGGGGTTACGAAACCAATTACAGCCACGGTGTCGCTACAGTCGAAGCAGAGATTATCTTCAGTATCTGGGGGGCAAATCTGGGTAGTTATAGTTCTTAAAAACAGTCTACTTTATACTCTGATGCAATCAAAACTCACTGGTTAACTGGTAAGAGTGTTGTTTATTTTACTATAATTATAAAACAGTTAATAGGCTTTTGCAGAGTACTCGTCGTACGTGAACTTTGACTTCAGATGAGTGGATCTCGTTATTAAGGTGTCTTTCTCCCTAATCTCGTGTATTCACTAGGATACCTTGTAAAGTCGTTGATTCACTGGTACTTACAGTTTGATACACACTGAATTTAAGTTGGTACTCAGCTATAATTAAGCCGTACCTCAAACCTGAATATATTCGTCGTGTAGATTTAAATAATACTGTAGTAAATGATACTTAAATCATTTACTGACCGAAGAATATTAATAGCTTCCCGACTCCTACTAAGTCGGAAGCTGGATGCTGAGAAGATCGTCCCGCTCACCTAGAGCGTAGACGAGAGAGTGTCGATACCATTTACTGCGTGTCCCCACTTCTCATCGTTCAAAGTCCAATACGCCTTGTATTTCTTTTAACCTCTAATAGCTATGTTTACATCAAATTACATTGTTTTTCCGAATCTTCGGACACAAACCCTTATTTCATTGGCTAATGCTCCTTACCCAGCATAGACGCTAATACACGTGGATGGCAGCGCTTGGCCACGCTGTCAGTAATAAGAAATGATGCTAGATTCCCCGAAGCGCTATAGAGTAAGAACTTTCCCACTTACTAAGCCTTTAAATTTCAATAGAGTCAGTAAGCTCTTCTTTCTCTGCGTTTTAAGTTCAATAGCAGTGAGTTTCGTGATGAATGACTGTCTCCTACACCCCACTGAGATCCTTTAGTTTAGTTCATAAGTCTATTCTTACGTTCCGGGAAATCCGTCTCGTTTCAATATCTACACAAGTCCAGCCTGAATATAATATTGCAAATATTATATTCTTATTCCATTTCTGCTGTAGCCTGTTCAAATAATTTTAGTTGAATTTTACTTATTTCTACAATGTTATTGGTAATGCAAAGTCCTAATTGATTAATATTTATCTTATTATTCTGATTAATAATTTTATATAATAAACTTATTTTGTTCATTATAATGATATGGGCTGAGTAATTTAATTGCAAAGTAGCAATCGTCTCACATGCCCAAGAGAATTCTACGAAAATTTATGTTTTGTATTCAAAATTTCAAATTTACGGAGTAATTCTGTTTTACTCCTGACATGAAGTGCTTAGTGTGACATAAGTGAGCAGAGTTTGTTGTGAATCCCAGTACAATGACCTTCGTGCTAACTAGTATTCTATTACATGGAATAACTTCCAACCTTCTCACAGTACTATTATTTGTTGTGATGAGTGAATGACATTTCCTATACCTGGCACAACTGCTTCATTCATACTTCACATACTACAGTATTTTCTTACTCTCTCATACACCACACCCTTCGCACACGGTAGGCTATCTTAGATCATGACCACAGATACCTCACCTCATCAGGTAATAATGAAACATTAATACAAAACCTAATTTACCCTATGAATACAAACACTTGAAAACACTTACTAAATCTATTCTAACCTAGATAAAAGCGCGACCGGATATATTTGGTACAACGTCCAGATTAAAAAGAGATAACAATAATAAAAGATCGACGGATTTAAGTGTCGAGGTCCATATTACAATTAAATAACAACAATATAATCGGCATAGGATATATTTTATGCACGTCCCAAGAATTTCACATTTTTGAGGTTATACTGCAAGCCTACATTTCGCTTCATATTTGCTCCGCGGACATGTATACTTACAATAATAACACCCTCAGTTTCAGTGCCTTAATTCTAGTGAAATGACCCAAGCCTATTGCAATGTTGTTTTACCTATTTAACTGGTTATTCTTTGTATGGCCTCACAAATGAAAGATTGTACCGTCCCACTACTTTATTAGTTTTAGGATCAGTCACTTCATAGCAAATTCCATTAAAAATGTTAGTCACTATAAACGGTCCTCTATAAATTAACTCGAGGCGAGACATTCTTTTATTTACTGCATTCGACAGATTCTTTTCCCTCTTTTTCTTTTCTTTTTATGTTTGTGGTAGTGATGTTTAGGTTTCTTTTGTGGATCCTTAATAGGCGTGGTGCCGTCCAATTTACTCCTTAAAATTTCTAAGATCTCAGATTCTCGCAATTTTTCAGTACCGTCTTCTCCGTTCTCCTCACTATAATTTCCCTGATCACGGACATCTGTCTCACACATGTTTATCTCATAACTCGATCCTACTTCGTATACTTCCTCTACAAATGTATTATTAAATTCATCAATTTCCGTGCGTTTCTGATACTGATCTGGCGTTCCGCCATTCTGATTCTCAACATTATTGCTTGGGCTCGATAGGCCTACATTCTGCATAATTGAAAATTCTTCCCCCTCATTATCTAGTTGCATAGTTGATAAACTTTCAATAATAAAGCATTCGTCTTGGATAGCTAATTCCCGTTCGGAGCATGTATGATGATCTGTTGCATGAGTCGTGAGAAACGGAATTTCAGTACTTTTACTTCCATTTACGAGAACTTGTACCTTTAAATTTCCTATATTTGCTTTAATCTGCGGTGGACATAAAATTTGTTGGTTTAACTTTTTATTCAAGTCATAAGACACTTCTACGGTATTTATGTCATTTCTATTTGTTTGGAGGGTGTCCCCTGAGGTCACTGGGCATGAGTTAGATGGGATATGACCCCTTATCGCATCTATACTAAGTTTAAAGCCTCTGGCTGACATCTGTCATTTCCTACACCTGCTGTGTCGGCTTGAGAGTGATGAAATGCATTCACACTAGGATCTAATCTTTGTTGTGAATCTGGCACGTGGCTACAATTATCCGTCCCGTTATTTTGATGAGGAATGTACCGACCGTCTTGTAACTGTCCATATCGGTAGACCTGATCGACATTTCCTCTCTCTTGTTCCTGGAAGGCTATGTGATTTATTCCCACGCTTTGAGGTCGTGACCTATTTCTATCATCAGTGTGATTATTGTTGGCGTTACGTAAACCATTATTATTATTCTGGTTTTCTCTGTAACTATTATTATTTACCCTCTCATTCCTTCCATTTCCGTAATTAGAATTATTCTGATTTCTTCCATTTCCGTAATTATAATTATTCTGATTTCTTCCATTTCCGTAATTATAATTATTCCCCCTTGCGTCCTGATAACCTTGTGTAGGCCTACCATTACTGTCATTATAATTCTCATTATTTCGGCTGGCGCCTGCGTACTGTGCTTGATTTCCTCCACGATTTTGCGTACTGTTGTATCGCTGATGACTATGGAATTTCTTTATGGCTCTCTCGCCTTCCTCAAATTCAGTTAACAAGCTAAGCATCTGCGAGTAAGATTGTGGTCTTGCCACGGTTAACAATTTATGAATATCTGGACCGAAGTGTTTCATTGAAATTTGGATTACCTCTTTTTCGGAAACTATATTTAGCGACTTGGCTAATTTTATGAGTCTTACGAAATGTTCAGTACTCGTCATTTTCCCTTGCTCATTATAGTGCCCTGAATATAGTTCAGTCCTAGCTTCACTCTGACGTGAATCGCTCCAATATTTATCCATAAATAACTTTTTGAATTCTTGGTACCCCGTTCCTTCCCTCATTACAACCTGCATCCAGTCTTTGCAACTACCTTCAAGCGATCTCTGAACAACTAATATCTTAAATTCTTCTCGAATGCCTTTAACTTTAAAGTATGTCTCTAGCTCCCTTATAAATTCATGAGGATTAGCATTCTTCTCATCATTATAATAAGGCAAAGGCCAATCTAAGTCCGCGATTTTATTTACATGAGTATTATTATAACCAGTTACTGGCATAACAACATTGTCGTGTAGGCCTAGGTCACCTCGCGAATTTTCTGATTCTAGGCTTATGCTCGGAGTCCTCGGTTCACCATCTTGACTCCCGTGTGGGTGGGTATTTTCCCCATTCGAACAATGAATTAATTGTGAACAAACCCCTCTACCATTAGCCTGAATTCCGGTACAAGAAATGTCATTACTCATCCTACTTAGTTTATCAGCATGATCATTAACCTCTTTAGTCACATTATTCTGTACTGCAACTATTTTGTTTAGTTCAGTTTTAATGTCATTAACCTGCCCTTGAATATTAGTACTTATTACCCCCATATCCACTGACAAAGCTTGAACTAATTTTTCCTCTAAGTTTTTATTCTGAGTTCTTATATCCAGCTCTATTTTCTGTTCCAACTGTTTTCTATTTTCTTCGACTTTGTTTTGCACGTGGTCGATCCTTTTAGTTAATTTTACAGTAGTTACTTTACATTCGTCTGAGAGTTTATTTACCCTATCCTCGTTTTTCTTTGATTTGTCAGATATTTGATCAATCATTAACCTCATCTCACTGGTACTCCTATCCAATTTTTCCCCTATCTTTCTAATTTCCTTTTTTGAACTCTTATCAATCTTTTCAGCTAATTTGCTGCTATTTTCCTCTAATTTTTGACTTAATATTTCATCCCTTTTTTGATTCTGTATTTGCATATCAATTATGAAGTGCTTCATCCATGAAGGCGGTCCCTCATCTACTTAGTTTGACATTGTATTTTCACAAGGCCTATCTCCCTGAACTAATGAAATCTCTGGTTCCCTCTCCTCACTAGTCTCCTGATTAATTACTAGGCTTTCATTAACTAATAGAATTTCAGATTCATTACTATTATTAATTTCCTGGTTACCTAATACAATTTCATTCTCTTGGATTTGATCTACCTCGCTATTAGTTAGCACGTCTTGACCGTTATACATTTCCTCGGTTTCCATATTTGAATTGACAGCTTTTCCGTTCCTTAACGTCATCATTTCTACACAACCCTAGCTTTATTTATTGCACTGAGATCACTCAATATATAAAAAGCATGCTCACTCACCTTTGCATACATATAAATCATACCCTTCACAGAACACAAATACATATAATACCCTCTTATATCTAGCAATAATACCCTCTTATAAAGTATATTTTTACAAGGCTTTTTACTGCTGCTCCGGTATTCTATCTTCGGTCTGCCCACTCCTGATTCTTCTTACTCGGGTCTTGAATTTATCTATCCCTATCTTGACTTTTTCTTCCCGTTAATCGTTGCAATGTCTGTAGTCTCTACTGAATGATGTGTGTAACAGTTATTATTTTAATTTAAATATTCTGAGTCGACACAATTTAGCTTCGAACCTTTAACTTTGAGCTTTTAACTTCGAGCCCCACAGATTGGGTAAGCCACGTATGTAACGGTTCGGGGGTTACGAAACCAATTACAGCCACGGTGTCGCTACAGTCGAAGCAGAGATTATCTTCAGTATCTGGGGGGCAAATCTGGGTAGTTATAGTTCTTAAAAACAGTCTACTTTATACTCTGATGCAATCAAAACTCACTGGTTAACTGGTAAGAGTGTTGTTTATTTTACTATAATTATAAAACAGTTAATAGGCTTTTGCAGAGTACTCGTCGTACGTGAACTTTGACTTCAGATGAGTGGATCTCGTTATTAAGGTGTCTTTCTCCCTAATCTCGTGTATTCACTAGGATACCTTGTAAAGTCGTTGATTCACTGGTACTTACAGTTTGATACACACTGAATTAAGCTATAATTAAGCCGTACCTCAAACCTGAATATATTCGTCGTGTAGATTTAAATAATACTGTAGTAAATGATACTTAAATCATTTACTGACCGAAGAATATTAATAGCTTCCCGACTCCTACTAAGTCGGAAGCTGGATGCTGAGAAGATCGTCCCGCTCACCTAGAGCGTAGACGAGAGAGTGTCGATACCATTTACTGCGTGTCCCCACTTCTCATCGTTCAAAGTCCAATACGCCTTGTATTTCTTTTAACCTCTAATAGCTATGTTTACATCAAATTACATTGTTTTTCCGAATCTTCGGACACAAACCCTTATTTCATTGGCTAATGCTCCTTACCCAGCATAGACGCTAATACACGTGGATGGCAGCGCTTGGCCACGCTGTCAGTAATAAGAAATGATGCTAGATTCCCCGAAGCGCTATAGAGTAAGAACTTTCCCACTTACTAAGCCTTTAAATTTCAATAGAGTCAGTAAGCTCTTCTTTCTCTGCGTTTTTAGTTCAATAGCAGTGAGTTTCGTGATGAATGACTGTCTCCTACACCCCACTGAGATCCTTTAGTTTAGTTCATAAGTCTATTCTTACGTTCCGGGAAATCCGTCTCGTTTCAATATCTACACAAGTCCAGCCTGAATATAATATTGCAAATATTATATTCTTATTCCATTTCTGCTGTAGCCTGTTCAAATAATTTTAGTTGAATTTTACTTATTTCTACAATGTTATTGGTAATGCAAAGTCCTAATTGATTAATATTTATCTTATTATTCTGATTAATAATTTTATATAATAAACTTATTTTGTTCATTATAATGATATGGGCTGAGTAATTTAATTGCAAAGTAGCAATCGTCTCAAGGTCTTTAGGGATGAAAGGCTCATTTCATTGCATAACCACACTGCAAGTCTAATAGCAATTTTAGCAGCTCTGATGTTTCATCAACATCAAAAGTGAAATATGAAGAAAACAGATAAAATTCTGATTCCAATTTTACAAAATCGGCGAACCTATTAATTTTGTAAACTTTTCTTCAACATTTTCGATAACTTTTGCAAAAGAATTAGTGTCGAAACATGCTTCTGGATACTGGTTTTTAAGAGCACCAAGTGTTGGAAAATATCTCCAATTCTGCGAAGAAATCTATCTCTTGAACAATTTCAATTTCAATTCAAACAATTTTACTGCACTGTGGGTTCATTGATAAGTCTGCCTTTGCCTTGTAGTACCGGTTCAAGACATTCAAATGTACCAGCTACGAGGGCCATTCAATAATTAAAGAGACAAACTGACCTGGAGAAAAAACAGTTTATTTTAAAAAAAAACAAGACTTCTCCTACTTTTCAACATAATCCCCATCAACATTTATGCACTTGTCCCAACGGGTTACTAGCTTTTTTATACCGGCAGCAAAGAACTCTTTGTCTTGGTATCGGAGCCAATTTCCCACAAATTTCTTGACATCCTCGTTATCCTGGAAATTCTTCCCACGTAATGCCTCCTTCAGTGGACCAAAAAATTCGAGTTTCAAGTGAGGAAGTTGCAACTTCAACAGGCCGGCCAGAACGGTGTTCGTCAGTCACTGATTCTCGACCACTTTTGAACTGTTCTACCCACTTGTAAAAATTTTTGCGGTTCATACAACTTTCACCATACACTTTAGTCATTCTTGAGCAGCGTTTCTCAACCTATGGTCCGCGGACCACTGGTGGTCCGCAGACATAATAAATAAATAAAAATAATAATAATAAAGCAAGTGGAAAGTAAATAAGTAAATTTTTTCACATATTTCCTTATAATGACCTATAATTAATACCCCAAATATTAAGAATATAGGCCTTCTTTTAAAAATCTGATGTAAAAATAGGGTCCGTAAGATTTTTTAGACATTTTACAGGTCCTCGGGTTCAAAAAGGTTGAGAAACGCTGTCTAGAGTATATATATTAGCTGGTTTTTCACCTTCAGCAATCAAAAACGAATCACAGAAAGATGTTCAAACAATGTGGAATTTTCAAGAAGACCCGACATCGTTAAACTTAATGTTGAGGTTATAAACAAAGGAATGTTGATCCATCAGCTGATTAGAACTCATCCAAGTGATGCTAACTTAAAATCCTAAATGTATCAAACTTGTACTACCAACCGTCTTTTTCCCCAGACCTATTTGTCTCTTTAATTATTGAATGAACCTCGTAGTTTCATTTCCTTCTGCTGGACAACTTTGAACAAAACTGCCTGATACTCTTCGAACAATATTTGGCCTTACTTTTGAGGGAAAACGATTTGCTTAACTTTTCTCATTTTTGTTTCTCGCTGAAATCAGTTCAGGCGAGTCACATAAAAAGCCTGGTCGGGCCGTAGTTTGGTCGGTCTTGTCCTAGTGTGTGATTAACACGACGGCATCACAAACACAACTGGAACTGCCCAAAGAAAGTTCCCCTTAGGTTTAGAGTAAATTCCAATCTGGCATTTGCATTTGCGAGTGAGGGAAACCTCAAATAAATTACACTGAGATTTGTCTGCTTTGGGATTTAAAACGGCGTCCTTGGGGTTGTTGCCTCATTCATCATGAATATACAGTTAAACATTGAATGTGTTACTACTAACTTAACTTACTAGTCTCTGCCACTCCTAGGACCTTACTTAATCCGTGGGATAATCATTTGTAATTTGAAGTTAAAATAAAAATCAATAAGAAACTTTAGTTTTACAGAGTGCATGTATTTCAAATTAATTAAAAACTTTTTACTGAATGTATAAATTGATTCTATACACATGGCATCAAAATTTTAGTGTTCTATCCATTTTGAACACTTTAAAAAGTCACAGCCCCTTGCTAAACGGACGAAACTTGCCGAATGTCGACTATGCTATACTAAATGGGATTTTCTCCCTTAGTGAAATCAGCCTTACCAGCTAGTTTAGCCCGAAACCCAAGGGAATGAACACATACCTTTAGTCTGCATGGAGTTGTGATTTAAACAGCGCAGGCATTTAAATATGGCGTCATCAATGCCAATTGCAATACATTTCCATAAAATTATAAAAATTGGTTATTTGTTCACTGATTCCTTTTACAAATATTGGCCCTACTTCCTTTTCAAAAGATACAAAACAAGTTACACATTACTTATGACATGACTGATGACACAACATAAGTTATAAAATATTGCTGCATCCCTTAGTATATAGCTATGAGAATTTGTGAATGTAAGCAAAGCAAAGCAATTATTAAGGAAAACTGCGTTTTATTGTTATAAAAAGTATGACCAAGGCGAGGCATAAAACAAAGATAGTTTATTGTCTGACGTGATGGAATTTTATTGTATGTTGTTAGAGCAATCTACAGCAATTTTCTAACTTCTTTCAAGTGAAGTAATTTTAAAATGGATGCAATGAAACGTGAAATTTGCTAGTTAACAGGCCTTTCGCATAAATTACAACGTAGGCATATCCTGCAAATAAAAATAAAAGTGAAGAAGCAATGATCTTAACAGCAATCTGTCAAGCCAGGGATGGTATGTGGAAATGTTATTATGAGGCCAAAGGAATTATAAAATTGCTGCAAGTTGTCTCGCGAAGTGATCGGAAGTCGGTGATTACGTTGTTTACATGTAAGTCATCCTTATAGGTCCGCTTATGTGATATGTTTTTATAGAAACCAGATTATGAGCAAGTTCTCTGTAAGGATTAAAGGCACTTAGACACTACAAAGTCGCCATTACACCATTCGTGCACTGATTTATTCATCGAACTCATCTGCCCTGTAAGGGGTCAGGGTAAGGATGTTGTGATAACATCGGTATAAGTATGGATACTTGCAACAAAGGAAATATGAGTGGTGCTGATGTATGGTGTATTACCCAGGACAATTAGGAATGCCGCTGGGCAAAGAGCGTTGCTGTCCTTGCAGGGGGTGAGAGGAGGAAAGGAGAAATAAGTAAAATTTTTGGCAGAATGTCATGCATAGTAGTGTGCCGTATTTTAGAAAGACTTGCAGTATTGGACTGTCTTTTAATCCTGAAATGGAGCTACTGATTCCATAAGCTAAGTATACCAACTCTTGTCAGGTGCTGTCCGCAGCACGACACAATGGCAACTCATCAGGTTATGGGCGACTGACATTTCGTGCTCAGTGTACTGCACAGTGCTATGACATCACTGTTGAGGAAGATAGTTCGTAAATACCGGCAGAGATACTTCTCCTGAGTTGTATGTACTGGTATCGGAAGGAAATTTGAAGAAATGAAAAAATTAAACATGAAGCATGTACAATATCCACTGGTTCCGTCTTGACGTGAAACTGGTGTGCGATACTTAAAAAGCTTAATGCAAGAAACCAGCATAAAGTCACTATAGATCTGCCTTGAATCCTTTTGAAATCCCCCTGGTTCTTCACATATCTTTAAACTCTCTAACCCGTGTCTTCCAGATTGCGAAATGTCTCGAATGGGAACATTCCATTAACAGTTTCGATTGCGGACTTAAAATATTTGGGAACAGTAAGCCTATTAGTATTTCTATGTCTCCAATGCGGACACCATTTCATACAGATGAGCCTTTGTGAAATAAAGCATCCTTCAATAGCCGAAATAGTTCCAGGTAGGCCTAAGTGGTTAAGTTAGTATAGGTAGGTTAGATTAAGTTAGGATGGAATTAATGAGATTAGGTTAGGTAAGGTTTAGTCCAGTTAAGTTAGATTAGTTAGGTTAGTAGATTGCACTAGTATTAGAAGTGCAATGTAGAAATATAAAATAAATCCGTAAGTGCGTTTAGGGCTACATAAAACGCATGATATACCTGTTAATCCCACGTCTAGGAATTGCTTGTTTGCATCTATACCTCCCTTATCAAAGTTTCGAATTATTTGGATGTACTTTTTCACACATACTCAGTTAAATCAGTTAAATTTGTCCACTACAATAAGTTAACCGGCAACGATATTACTGACGTTTAGTTCTGTGAACTGTGGACCTAGCGTCCAAACAACAAAAAATAAACGTAGGCTATCTAAAATCTGCTCTTCGTCTTGAAACAGAGTCAAACAATAAAAATCTTTCACTTATGTCGTCTTTAATGACTTCAAACAACATTCGTGCCAAATTGGAAGAAAATCGAACAACGCGTTTGGTCGTAACTGACTAACGTAGCCTACGGTGGAGTTGAAACAGGACCTCGCTTCACTCGGTCTGTTAATTTATTGGTTACTTAGCGCAGCTTCTTGGCAACGAATAAAAGAAAAGACAAACTTTGTCCGGAAATGAATTCAATGTTAACAACAGTCAACCCTCGATTTAATGCCACCATCCGTTCTCTAACATTTAGTGGCACAAAGCAAGGGTGGCACTAAAACACAATACAATGCTGTATTTATATGCAATAATAATACAAATGCTGTATAATACAATGCTGTATTAATTTACTGTACTGTATTGTGAAAGATAAATTAAATAAAAGGCAAATAGAGAACTTTAGCAAAATATAAAATACTGTACAGTAACTCAACTTATTACAGTATATGTCCAGTGCTACAGTACAAAGGGTTGAAAATCATGTGGGTCCATATAAGTGATTAACTATAACTGAGTAACTGTAGTGTAGTGTTAAACAACTGAATGGACACTGGACTAAAATAAGTGAAAGTATGAAATATCTCATTGTATGAAGGGCTCTTTCTACCTGCTCCACCCTCATACAGAGTGTCTGTCCGATTCCTTAACATGGCTTCCTCTTTAAAACGCACTACATTTACAGTTAGTGGCAGGGGAACACTAACTTTTTGGAAATACATTACAGTATGTTTTTTTTTTAATAATCTTCCTAACATTCACGCCAGTTATAAAAGAATTTTGCAACTGAAAAAAATCACTGCACGTTATATTGTCTAAAAATTGTCTTATTTCACTGGCACTAAATGAATTGGCACAGTAACGAGGTTTCTTATGTATTTTATAGGGGGGAAGATCCGTTCACTTGCATTTATTGGCGCAGTACGAGGGTGGCACTCTAAAGAGGGGCATTATATCGAGGATTGACTGTATATTATAATTTTTACAGTGATTATTCTTTTAATTATACATCTCATTTCTATTTTTTTAAATTATTAACTTATTCTTCCAAGTTCTGAATCACTGTACAACATTTGGTAGAGATTGGTTAAGCGGTTTAAAAGTGATGATATTTTTAGTAATTAGCAATTTCCGGGAAAGGAGGAGCTCCGCTCCAATAACACAGAAGGTCCTATAGAAATTTGGTATGCTTCGATTCAGCAAGCATAATAATGCTTTTCAAACTACAATCAGGGGTGATATGCATTCTTTTTTAACCATTTCAAAATATTGGGAACATTTTGCGTAACTTATATATTTCAAATTAAATTAGCGAAATGGTACATAGATTTTGATGCCCAATTTAGGTGCGCTTTTATTTGCATACCTTCTTGTTATCATATTGAGATGTGATGTTTTGTTATTTTTGCAACATCCTGGATCATATGGATGTATTTTGATAACGGTAATTATGTTTAAAATTACAATGGCTGGTTTCTTTGCTGTGATTGTTATAGGCCTATCAGTTATTAGACTATTTTTTTCTTTCCAGAGTACCGTGACTTCTTCCTTGGTTGTGACTGTATGTGGGCCGTGATTTACCATTTTCCGTTACGCCGATGCTGAATAATTCAAAATTTTTCCGATGAACAATTTCTGGTATTATTTTGATGTAATTTTAATTTTTTTCGAATAATCGGTACTTTTATTATTATTATTATTATTATTATTATTATTATTATTATTATTAAAGAGTACAAAGCAAGGCGTCGCATATTAAGGGATGTTTACTGTCAGATGTCATCAGGTGGATTCTCGCCACGTGCAGCAGAAAACTTAATTACACTTCCCGTTATCCACTACAACACCATCCGCAATAACTGCATCCGTCGACATGAATGTAGCTCCATGTGTGGATCTGTTGCGGTAACATCAGTAACAATACAATGATGATGATGGTGATAGTATCCCCAAAGAACTCTAAGATCCAATACGATTTGTAGTTAATCCTTAATTCTACTGAGTCCATCAAGCTAAGAGAACACTGATACATATCCCTGTTAAAATATAATTATAGATATGTATATAGTTTTAAAACATTGAAATTTAATTAAAATGTTCTGATTATTACCTGGCCTCGGGCGTTAATGCCGTTTTATTTGCCAACGGATTGAAAACAGTTAAAAGAACTCATGCAGTAAGCTATTGTTCAGGGTGTTCATAGAGGTTCGTTTTATCATTTGTGCCTTTTGATATCGGTGCCAGTGGAGATTGGTGGATGCTGTTTTATAATTTTGTCGTAGATGAATAGAAATTGGGGAGAATATAATGATTTTCGAATTGGAGAACTAACTCAATTCGAAAGTAATTTTTTCTTACGCTTAGGCTATTGCATGTGAGGTAGCAGCATCATAATGATATTCATTACAGTACAGAATTACATTATAACACTGTTGTGGTATTGATTAATATCTATTCTTTAAGCCTAGAGTGCAGCAAATCAAACTGCGTAATAAACAACTGTATTTAAAATTAAATCAGTACTCTTCGTCTTAATTCTAATGTTATACTAAATTGAGTTCATTTCGTGTTTTTGGCAAGTTAATACTTTGCGACTCACCCTGTTCCCCTTTCCACTCGCCTGCCATGTTACCTAATATTTCACAATAAAAAAAATACCCTTGCACCTCCACATAATATTTCATAATTATAAAAACGACCCTTGCAACAAAATAAGCTATTTTGGATTGAGAGTAGGGGGCGGGGGACTCGGGTGAGTCGCAATGTATCATTTTCCCGTGTTTTTAAGTAAATTGGTTTGAGGATAAAAAGAAAAAAAAAAGCTTCGAGTTCCCCGCACGCCATCACCTGCATCTATCACATAAAACAACGACGAGAACTTACCAATAGCTAATCGCCGAGGTCAGCCACGAAAACAGTCGTGTACAACTTACCTAAAATGGAAATTAAGATAACTCATATGAAAATGATGAAACTCGCTTCGGTCGATACATAAACAACATACTCGTGTCTTACAGGCTCGTTGCCTAGTGTAATATTCCAGTACCATTAAATCCGGACCTTAAATTAATATGAAATTTGCATTGCATTATTGGAGAGCAACACATAAAACGGTTAATGGCACTAATGTAAATATTTTTCATTTGTTCAATGCAAAATTATTTATTTAATGTGATAGAGAATGTTTCCCACCACTATGGCGCTGGGGATGCATTCGGTGCCCTCTCGCAGCGGGCCCAGGTTTGAATCCCGGTCGGATATAATATTATCCCGTTCGCGCCTTGTTCGGAATGAGTGTGTGTGCAACTGGTGTATCTCATCCTTTGTGTTCGTGTTATCTCGGAAGTGGCCCCGGCAATGGGCTGATCACTGATCACTTGGTCCCGGATTTTTAGGTTTTATAAACCCTGTTTTAGTTTATTAAACATATTCAGATAGTTTTATTTTAGTGTTACCATTTTTAAACCTTTTCTTTTAGTTTGTATGCGTCTGTATTCATGTGGGAAGTGTGTTTGTGATATGAAAGGGAAAGAGCAAGGAAGGAGGTAATTTTAAATTTATTGGCTCTGGAATATTTTGTGTTGCGGAAAAGCGTGACAATTGGAGACAATGGGTTTAATTACGGGTTCTGTAAGGTTCGCACCTGGGCGTATAAATCACAAGTGCTCTGGCAGGGTCTATCATAATTCATAACTCAGCCTGTACATGTTACACAATATGGGTCGCATGACGCCTTGCAAGGACAACACTCTGATTGCAAGACGTACAAGCATTATTGTAAAGGTAACACATGCCATGAATTTCATCTCATCTCAAGGCGCAATGTTTCGATATGAGGCTATCACGAGGCCAAGCAGTGCTAAGACGATATGCAGGAAACTTACTATCTAAACTGGGTAAATATTCATCCGCATTGAAAATTATTAAATTAACCGTAAACATATTTAAAATTAAGAAAATGTTTTAGGTGAAAAATTCCTCTGACACTTGGTATCGAGCCGTTGACCTTCGGTTTTCCGTGCCAATTCCCTCCCTATGTTGACACTGAATAACATGTACATCATATACAGTATTGTGAAGCACACTAATTTAGTGATCTTGTGAACGGATTTCTACTGTTAATGTAGTAACATTGCATGTCCAGTCCTGTCTGGTAGTGTTCATTTACCATGGCATACAGTACGCCATATTGAAAATTGTTAATTTATTATTTAATAATACTGATAATAGCCTGATAGTAAAACTAGTAATGTATGTCCATGTAAGTAACATACTTCCGTAAAAAGTATGATTATAACACTTCAAATTTATTTGTATAGCAAAATTGCTCTCGTGCAATTACAGGAACCGCCACTGAGTTTAAAAATGGCTTGCTGCTCAGTTTTCCTTGTGGTAGACGTTAGGCTGAGCGCAATTTGAGACGCAGTTTGGTGAGGTGAGGTGGCTCACCGTGAAACACAGAAATAAATACAACAGCGAATGATCGCACGCAGGGTGAGATGACGCAGGTTGTATCTATTTCTGTGTTTCACAGAACCTCACGGTGAGTCACCTCACCTCACATTACCTCACCTCACCTCACCTCACCTCACCAAACTGCGTCCCAACTTGCGCCCAACCGGGAGTGGAGCAGGTAAAACCGGCTCCCTAGAGCCGCGTACTGATGATGGCTGGTCTATAGTAAAATCTGAAGGGGTCTAGAGGTATTTTGGAATCCGTCTGGGATAGTTCCCGTGCAGCTGAATAACCTAGGTAAATACTACACAAAAATATCCATTTCCGTTCTCACAGGACAAACTTTCCTCTAACATTAAAATCGTTATTATTACATTTTTCAACACAGCTAGTTAAAATATTCTTTAGTAGTACAGTAAAAACCCCTTGTAAAGGCTTTCGAGGCTCTTACAGTTCCTGGAGGTTGAGAATTCCGGATTTTTAGACATTTGGTAACATGACGATAGTAAGATCACCCTTACGCACAAGTTGATTTTATCACAAAATAGATGCCGGTACTGATTTTTGTTAGCAGTTTGTCGACACCAAGGATAAAATATCTTTAGAAGGACTAGACCAATTGAAGAATCTCATTGACCTTCCAGTTTGTATCGCCTTGCCTGAACCAATTGCAATACGGTGTACAGTACCTCTTAATTAGAATAGGAGAAATAATAATGCGCATTTTTTCGATAATATTTCGGTACTCTCTCCCAAATTCTCAAGAATTCCTCCAATGCACCCTGTTTGCATCCACAGGTTATGATCCTATCTCGAATTTCTACATTTGCTTAACCTGTAAAATGACCTACAGTAGATAGATGTGGAGATGGATGTCTACGATTATTTATCAATTACGTTGCCTCTCTGAAAAGAGTAAACAGGAGAAAATTTGGGGGTGCGGTTTTCTGTTTATTAGTGTATCTTGATTCTTTCTTTCTTTTCTTTCTTTCTTTTTCGTAGTTTTACCTCTCCCTTATAGGATTTAGGCGACCCAAGCCGCCCGGGCCTTACAGGGCCGCGACCTGTCGGGAGAGGGATTACCTTTGGATCACATACATACTTTTTTGACCAGACAAGGACATGGAGGGCCTCCCCGGATGAGTGATCAGCCCAATGCCGGGGCCACCTCCGAGACAACACGAACACATAGGACGATACACACCATTCACACACTCACTCAGAACAAGGCGAGGATGAGGATGAAGATGATAATGACGGCCAGATGATGTCCGGGGACCACAAGGGCCTAAAGTTACCTGACATTTGTCTCATAGGTGAGGGAAAACCCCGGAAAAAACCTCACCTAGGTAACTTGTCCAGGAATCGAACCCGGGCCCGCTGCGTGAGAGGATTGGACGCATCCCCTGAGCCACAGCGGTGGACGTATCTTGATTCCGGTGTTTATAATGTACAGATTTCGGTGAATATCTCATAAAAAAGAACATTTGGCAATTTTTTTTAATAAGTCACTCTATTAAAAACCATAAGTCGCTCTATTCATGTTCACTAACTCTTATTCAAAACAAGAATTTATACTTTAGAAATAACACATAAATCATAAAATGATATATTAGATTGAAATAAACTTTTAAATATTTTTGAAAGATTTCTTCAGTTTATACATTTTTTTTTAAATTTTACTATAGGCAAAAAAGGAATAATGTGGATTCCATTCATTAGAATTCTTTTATGACTGATGTTTGACTCATTTTTCGTGAAAATTTGTGCAAAATAAATTATTTCATCCAAATTCACAACCGTCGGATGATTATGTTTAAATAGTTTAATTTCCTGACAATACTTTTTTTTCGTCCAATTTTGGAAGTAGGCTACTATTTTCGAAACGCGAAAAAAATTGAACTTCGAAAACTTACCCTTAAAACAAAAAATGGCATTCCTACTAAGTTAATGACGATTATTTTCATGTATAAACAACACGTGATCCTACGTGTCCATACAATAACTTTAATACAATACAGAACCATATTATCGATACCGTACAACAAAACTTTTAAAAACATATTTCACAGTTGTACAAAATGAGGCCAACCTTTTGTAATCTTATAGGCTATATTTAGACACCTACTTGAGCATAGCAGTGAGTGCAATATAATCCCAGGTTTTCAACGTCAATCGACTTTTCTTTATCAGTTTATCGAATATCCTGGAACACACCTGACAAAATCATATAACGTCATTATCTCTTATCGAATAAGTACCTGCGCCTCCAAAACTCTTGTTTTCCTAGATGAGATGCTGTTGTCATTTGGAGGACAATGACGATTGTAAACATGGTGTTTGTCTCAGAGTGCATGAGCACTGATAAGTGAAGTACAAGTAGGCCTATACAGAATTCCACTTGTTTGTCGTAAGGATGTTTCGTCACACATTACATCTTATCTTTTATTTGTATTTCCAGGGGTTTTAAATATTTCTTACGAGAACGGAAAGACACGTAATTTCCTACGTTTCTGAGATTTTCGTCTTGAAACCATTGTGGAGTTATAGTAGCCTATATCGATGGTTTCATGCAGGCATAATACAGTTTTGTGGTTAAATGTGTTAAGTGTAATTCAGAAAATTCCTGAGGCGTATCTTTACGCTGTATAACGGTGACACTGATAAGTGAAAAATGAGAAGCTTACTATATTTTCTGCAGGGGCAAAATGTGGTAAGTTACTTTTCCTGGGTGCACATTCGTGATAATTAGGTATTAAATTTGATTTACTAAAAATTATAGAACGGTACTTAGCCCATGCATGCCCTAAACCAGCGATATATGATTTACGGTAGTTCAGAAGTGGAGCCATAATGAATTGCCCGTTCCTCAATTCGGCGGCCATAACTTATCGCCAAATTATCCCATTAGGGCCTGTTAGTGCTAGGGATATTCAGCCAATTTGGAAAGAGTCCCTATGACTCCCTATGACTCCTCTACAATGTCGTACGAGTGTCGCGACCAATGCCCGGCAGAGCTTAACTTCAAACGAAGGTCCAGTCCTCTGAGGGATGTTTAAACATTCAAGAATAGGTTGTCGATAACAGAACTCCGTCCTACTCTACTCGACCAAAGGGCACCTAGAGAAGGTCAGTTGCTGGGGCTCAGCTAATGTTCGAATTAACCCTTCAACCACGCTGCCCAGAGAACGCCATCCCCTGTTCTTGCCAAAGATGCCTGACGGGCTTGGTAAAGTGACAGAATCTAAGCTCGTTCGATATGCTATCCGGCCTAATATTTCTTACTCTATTTATAGAGTTCTAGACCAGTGATGCCCAACCTTAAGCGAAAGAGGGGAAGGCGGAATGCACTGTAATTAATGACTACGAGGTGGGATAAAGCAACAATGTGACGTCACCAGCTCTTAAGAGAAGACGTTGGGAATCGCTGCTCCACACTTCAAAGTATAAATATATAGTCGACGCAGAAATGTTTTAGACAGCGGGTTGGGTAGGTGTTGTCCGCTCTAGAGCCGGCCCTAAAGTAAAACTCTCTATCACATTCAAGCACATTACTCGTATCTACTTGAGACAGAGATATTTGTTTACTTTATGACTGGTCCTGGAGCAGACAAAACCTAATCTTTCCAATGACGAAACATTTCCGCGCCAACTATACAGCTGTGAATCAAACATGAAGCCACTGGGCTTCTACCGTACATAGCGCGCGACCTTCACCAGCCATTGGTCGTCTGATCGCCGCTACAATTTTTACTTCCCTCTGCCAATTTCTTCTCGCATTGAACATTCCAGAAAGTACCAAACGAAAATAATTTCAGTATTTAACTCAACTATCTTAAAGTATATGTTGAAGTTGCTGTTCTCTCAGATCTAAAGCCTACGTATCTGACAACGACGTATAAATTTTATATGGAAGGACCGTCGAATTTGTAACACGAATATTCGAGAAATTCCAACGTCTTGAGCTAAACGATTAATGTGTGTCTCCAGACGATTGGCTACTGGCTTTCTCTTGTGGCAGTGCAGAGAGTAATTGGTAGGCTATGAGACGAGCAACATTCGTGGTAGATGAAAGTAAATTTCAATCCAGTATTCGCCACTGAGAGAGGGAAAATCCCCGAAAGAAACTAGACTCACATTGGCCGGACCTAGGACTTGAACCCAAGACCCCAAAATGGGAGTCCCCAATGATACCGCTTTGGCCAACTCGCTCCATTAGATTTATCTAAATTCTGAAAGGTAATGACAAATTATTTCCGATTCCATGAGGACTAACAAATTATTATAATTATTGTGTTAAAATATTTTGAGAAATTCATTAAGAGTAAATCGTTGGAGGAACATTTTATATCGTTTAGCTAAAGTTAATAGGCAAGAGAGGTGAATATTTGGTTAAGTACGTAATAAATTGCTTTCTTTTTTAGTACAAATTTACGTAGTCAAAGCTTAATATTTTTAAAATTCCGGGATGTTACGGTCCTTGAAATGGCAATAAGAACGTATTTTTTAAAGTTTGAAATTATCACTTTTATGTGCATTGACGAATTTAATTTGCCTTTTCTCCCTTGTAATGTTTAATGCGGTTAATTGATTTCATATTCCCTTTCGAAGTCCTGGTGCGAAACTTTCTGTGAATATTTTGTTACTGTTACCAACAATAATATGCATAATTTTCTTTGTACTAACAGACAGTTATCTGATTATTGTCTTTAAGACATTGTTTATAGCAATGACGAAAAATAATACTTTAAAAAGAATAACGTGACATCATTTTATTGGTTCTATCTATATTTACCAGAATTCTAAATACATGTTTTTTTATGAACTAAAATAAAAATAGAATTTTTTTCGTGTTTTGTAAATAAAATTTGGGGAAGAATAGGGTTCTGAAATATATGTATTTTTTACTTCCATTGCCCATACTATAGGTAGTATAGATAGACCCCGAAATTCGAAGTTGAGTTTTAACAATAATACACGTTTTGAGGTTCCCTGAATCCGAAAATACTATTTTCAGAAACATGTCTGTTTGTCTGTGAACAGCCTACCTCCAAAACGAAAAATCATATGAAAAAAGTTGAGATAGGTACCCTCTGAGGATGTGACACAAAGATTGGCGACTACTTTCTCTTACTTTTAATGCTACTTTACATTAAGAAAATTTCGTTCTTCGCGATTTTCTCGAAAACGGCTCTAACGATTATGTTTAAATTTTGAACGTGAGGTACCTGTACTAAGAGACAAAACTTTTATTTGGGCAGAGGAAGTTATATGTTCCACAACACATTTTTAAATTATTATCTTAAAAACTAATCTTGGAATTCTATAATAATTTCTTAAGAGTACTGTCTGCCCAAGAAATAAAGAATCTATGTAAACGTTTATAGAAGTTGGCAAATTCACCTTGTCCCTTCAATTTGTAAACGAACAACTTATAAAAAGTAACAATAAAAAGGGTTACGTGTATCAGTGAAAGAGGCGTATCGAATGACGCAAAACTCTTTTCTAGTTTATTATGCTAACATTAAACACTGCCACTACGAAGCAAATTAGTTTGAAACGAATAAACATTTTGAAAATAATTTTATAATTTCCTGCTGACTTGCATGACTAACAACTTATGTATCGGGGTGGCCTCCATTAAAAAGTTCAGTGGATTGGAAGTAAACGCAGCAACATACTGTTTTTCCGTTTGCAGAACTAAATTGCTTCTTTCTAAAGGTCAATGTTTATGGCAGCTATTAAGTTTCATTCTCTTAGTTCTAAATGAGTATTCAAGGAAGGAAGTCTACACATCGTAAATATTAAAAATAAAACATTAATTTTCAAGTGATACAAACTTCGGTTAGGTTTTTGTAATTACCTGTAATGTCACAAAGGAAAGAGGGGAAATTTTGTGGGAGAAAATTGTGATTTCATTTTCTCGAAGTCCCCCTGTTCCCACTGTCACACAATATATATATATATATTTTTATTCTGCTATAGTAAGGTCTCCATTGAATTAGCTCTTCTGTGCGTTGGTATTGGTCAAAGTTTCAATGTAAAGCTGGTTTCCACGAATGATAGGCTAACCGTGATAAGTGGAAAATATTCATCTTTTAACCTAAATCAATAATTTGTTTATCTTATATATTTACAATTTTATTGATGACGCAGATGAAAAGGTTGTTATTGTGTGAAGACATGGTACTTTAAAAGCTAATAAACCAATTTAAATACACAGCAACAAATCACAATATAGGCTATCTAAGAAGATTAGAAACAGACAAGATCATGTAGGTTAATCTCCAATAATCTCTTATTCTTGTCTTGAAACTCTATGCTTTTGTTTTCCCTGAACTTTGCAAAATATTCTCCCCCTACAAACCCAGCTCTTGTGGAAGCTTTGTTGACTCTATTGGCCTTCCACGTATTGAGCTGATATACACTAATTTTGTTGTAAATTAAGAATATATTATAATTATAGAAACAAATAATTCTACAGCTACTATAAATACAGTTTTATCATGCTTTTATATTAACCTGTCATATAATTAAACTAAATTAAGCGTTATATTACAGAGTATTTTATTCGATAAGGTTGGGTGCACTTTAGGCCACACATAAAATACAAAGCGTTTTAAACTTTGTATAGAAAAGTAACTTTATTATTCTCCTCCGTGCGAATAACCTGCCTGGATTCTATCATCGGTAATATAACGAGAGGTCCGGATTTTACCGATAAAATTTGTTGCTCGTGGTTATTCTGGGAGAATGCGGAAATCGGGCTATATTTGTTGTGACTATTTAGCGAATACTAACATTATTAAGCATGTAATGAATAATATAAAACCACGAAAGTGAAAGTTTTGTCATTGAAAACAAGAGAGCTTATGGCGAAACAATCGATATATGATATAACGATCGCCGCGACATCGTAGATCAGTGTCCGGCAGATGCTGCAGTTGTGACGTAAGAGCCGATCATCTCGCAAGAGCTTGAGAGAGCGAGCAGTTGAGTTGCATTCCTGTTAATACGCACTAGCGCAGTGGCGTTCAGTGCAGCAGTAGGGGGGTTAAGGTGAGCCGTAATGGTACATTGAATTGCGTGCATTAACCATGGCAAGGGTGCAGAGGTCAGTTAATCAGTGAAATGTATGGTAAATTTAGTGCATTCAGATTAATACTAGACTTACGGAAACATCAGGTCACCCTCGGAGACACGCCACATTTTCCAAAGTTGTCTACAGTATGTCATCCAATTACAGACATTAATAATTATGTACAAATATTAGAAGAACTGGATCAGGATATTTTATTACAGATTTCAAGATTTTGCAAAACTCCAATCCGATGTTTGCATATTTGCGACACCATTTTCTGTGGATGTTGACAGTGTTCCAACGTCATTGCAACTAGAAGTCATTGATTTGCAAAAGAATATTAAAATGAAAGACCGCTTTCAAAACAAAAAGGATCTATCTATATTTTATAGAAGATTTCCCCAGGCAACTACATAATATATTTGCTGCTAGAATGTTGAGTATATTTGTATCGACGTATGTATGTGAATAGTTCTTTTCTTGTATGAAGATCTGCAAACCACAACATGGAAACCGCCTATCTGATCAGAACATGAAAAATGTTCTCGTTTGTGTGTTAGCCAGACTATGTCTCCTAATATTGCAAAATTAGTGCGCGAGAAAAGAGGGAAAAAATTTCGACAATGCCTTGAGCTTGGGCACGATAGTGACACAAAGTAAGGGTGTGTATCAAAAGTCTGAATAGGCCTATACTTGGCATAGTGCTCACAAAGGTGTATAGTTTAATTTGTATATTTTGTATATTTTGTATACTTCAACATTTTTCAGTTTCCGAGTAGACAAAGTTTTGCAGTACTGCTTAAAGTATTCTTATGTTTTATGTATTTGTATGTTTATAGTAGTTTCGGAGCCTCATTTAAATAACCTGACGCTTAAGCACCTGGATGCATTTCAGATTAGTGTAAGTAGGGCCTATATTAAATTTCATTACAAACAAAACTGTTCTGTTACATTGATTTATCACAGTTGTACTATTTTGTTTCCGTACAAATGCATTGTAATTGTGCTATTCCCATTCTATCTACGAAGATCGGAGCGCACTCTGTCAATGCATAGGCGTCGTTCCGCCACTGGCCAGTTGAACCCTTCCTCCACGCTCAGTACGGAGATATTGCCGAGCAAAGAGCGTCGCTGCTCTGTAGTATGACGTCACAGAGCACGGAACATGCCGGTCACTGTCGTAGATAGTCGCGAAGTGCGCCTTTTCAATTTTTCTTATCGGCATCAACTGGTTAGATCAACCTCATTGCTAAAATAATATAGTGTTATTAATATTGTGTTTGTTACTATATAAGATTTTGAAATGTTTTACCTCACATACAAATAATGATATAATAGTTTTCGTGTTATATATTGCTCATATGCAGCTTATATATACCCAATCGCTGTGCTTGAATAATAATTTTTTTTATCAAAGGAGCTACAGGTATGAAGACGTTTCATTGCTTAGTGTTTCAGAATTTAGATGAAAAGCACGAGGTGCGATAAAATGAAAGTGATAAAAAATATAACAATAAATTATGACGATAGACACTTGCGATTGGTTGAAATTCCACATATTCTTACACTGGATTGGTCTCTGATTCATGAGCTAAATAGTGTAATCGTTCCTTATATAGCTTACTCTGCAATACAATTTTAACGGCATTATACGGATGGCAACATTTGTCAACTCTATTCAGTTAACTTCAATTTTAATTCAGTATTGTGGCATTGTTACAATGGGTAGGTCTTTTACCACGTTGTTCAAATCTGAACTATTATGGCGAAAAGATAACAAATTTTGCTCAGAAGTCTTTTTTTCTCATAATCGTTATTGATAATTAAATGTCAGACACGTATCCCCTTGCTTGAAGGCCTGCCTGAACTACTCGTATTAGCGCTGAAACTTTCTTCTATTTTCTTTCTTTATTCCTTCTTACTTTCCTTATTTCCTTTTTCTACATTCCTCCTATTCCTTTTTCTTTTGTCCGAAAAATCATTCACCCAGCATAGACTCAGCAACCAATAACTTAACTTCTTAATTGAAATTACTTTTTAATGTATTTGTATGGGCTATTTCATCACTTCATATTCTCATAACACTTTTTTTCACCATTCCCACTACAAACTTTTATGGACACCCCTGTATAACATTGAAATTGGCGCTTGCACCTGTGAGAGATGACGAACACATCATCCATTTCCAAGCATTGCAATTCTCACATGATGACTTAATCTGAGAAATACGTTCATTCACACCTACGCCACGCGTTCTTTCTTGTTACTCATCGACTGTACAGAGAAAGCAGAGGCATTGTGTTTGCATTATCTGTTTCTTGAGACTTTGTTATGTGACCAAAATTTTATTTTTCGGATAGGCCTACATTTAATAACTACATGCATCGAAAATAACTGGCAAAATTCAATACACTATCTTTGATAATTTTTGGAAAAATATTTTGATGTTCAATTAGCGATCATTTAGACACAACTCCAGTAACTAACCCTTTATATTTGAGTTTGTGCTGTTTGTTGTGTATTCTCTACGAAATGAATAACAATTATTATATAAATTATTTTTATTATCATTATCCTTTCATCTAAGAGAAAACCGGATTAATACACAAGAACGAAGATCAATAGAAAGATTTTGCCACTGCATTATAAGTAATACAGATACTAAGAGCCTCTGCAGATACTCCATGTTCACCTTTACCTGAAGCAGAACAACTAGACTTATTTTTTAACAATCCTTGCAATGTTGAAGTGTTAAATTTTAAGGCTAATTCTAAATAATTTTTAATAATCTAAGTTATGTTGTATGTATTTTGGATCCTTAGTGGTCGGATGATTTATTTACTTTCATAATAAATCTTACTACTATACCTTTGTGTTTTATAATCATTTTGATTAAAAGAATTGATAAAACAGAGCCCCACAAGGGATATAGGTCTACAGCCTGGTTCATAACAATAATTGAAATAATTTATTGATGTTAACGACTGACATCGTTATTGTAAATATCTGAGAACTTGGTCTGTGCATTTACAAAACTTCCTGATCGAATAAATTTTAGAGTGAATATTTTCCAGTTCAAACACTTCTCACTTATGTGCAAGTATTGATGTGTTCCTTGACGGATTGTTTTCAGTTTGAAGGTGGTATCGCTGTACTCCAGCCCTATCATCTACAGCCGCTCTAAAACTATAACTCACATGTCAGTGAATCATATTAAAACATTTTAAATTGCCAATGCATTCTTTGAAATATACATAGTTTAAAAAAGATCTATTACATGACCATAAGGTAGTAGAATAGTGAATTTAATTACTTATCTAGACATAAATGTCCAGTTTACTTGGCCACCTGTCGATAGAGGCAAAGTATGGAAGCTTCACGTGAGTCTACTAGAGTAATTAAGTAATTATATTGTTACATCATATGAACTATAGGATAGAAAAAATTCTTCTTCATTACCTGAGGTTTACCTCCTCCTTGTAGGGACGTTTGTGCGCCCGGGCCTTACTGGACTGCGACTTGTCGGAGGAGGGAGTTTCTATGGATTACACACTTTTTTGACCAGTAGAGGATATGGAGGGCCTACCCGGATGAGTGACCATCAAAATGCAGGGGCCACCTCCGAGACAGCACTAACACATAGAACGAGACACACCAGTCACACACACTCTCATTCCGAACAAGGTGCGGATGGAGTGAAGTTTATAACGATGGTCAGATGATATCCGGAGACCATAAGGTCCTAAAGTTACCCAACATTTATCTCGGAAAAAAGCCCACCTAAGTAACTGGTTCCGATTAGAAATCAAACCCGCCCATTCCGTGAGGAGAGCAATTTTTACTTTAAAAATGCTATGTACCAAACGGATTCTTAATTTTATTTGCATAACGACTCTGCATGCATTGTAAAAATGTGGTAATTATTTCGTACCATTTGCATCTCGTCAAAAAGAATATTCTGAAAACGGAACTTTGTCTATTCTCAGTTTTCAGTTAATAAATCTTCTTTCAACTAACTTTCCATTTCTTTACAAGAAAACCGCTTTGTAACGATAGTAGGCCTATCCATTTTATGGCTGCAATATTTGGTGTAGATAAACTGAACATCATCACATTTTTCATACAGTACTGCCAACATAACATACTACACATTACACATTAATGAATTAACCAGCATGTAATATTCTGAAAAATCAGATCTATTTCAATATGATACCAAGTTTGCAAATAGGCGGGGAATGTGCTAAACGCAATCAGCGTACTCCGATCTGACTACGCCATTTTAACATAGTAATATTGTGTTGTGGTTTAAAATACAACGCTTTCAATAAGCGGTAAAGAAAGCACTCTTTTTAGAGTCCTGAAAATCTAGGGCTCTCCGTTAGTACTGACCGTCATTCTGAGTTCTAGCACGTAACCCTACATGTCTGATTCTAGGTTAGGTAATGTGGAGGCATGCATAAGTTAAAAGTATCATTATCACTAAATAGGAAAAACATGAGGTTTGAATAGGTAAATGCTTGACAAGATTTATTTCCCTTTTTTTAAATTACCTTAAAGAGATTTTTAGAAATCCTGTTCACAAAACTCCTCAATCTCAACACACCAAGTTGTGTAGCCTACCGTATACCAAATCCAGCCCACGGTCGTTAATAACCGGCTCCTTAACTTTTTCTAACTTTCTGCATTTCTTTTTAATCGACATGCACTCTATTTTCAACACTGTTCGCTGTCATGTAGCATTAATAGCGGCAAATTCCTTCCACCTACGTAACCCTACATTTCTCCAATTTCTGCAAGAACATGTAAAATCAGAAACTTGTAATTACAGTAGAACTCCAATTATTCAAAATAATTTAGGCAGGGTCCGATAGTCAAATATCCGGATAATTTGATAAATCATCAAAAAGGTAATTTCTTAAAAGAAGAAAAAAAAAACTAAATTGTACAGTATGGTACTAACATAAATTGTTATATCTGAACTTATCGGTCCGTGTTAGTTGTTTTACTAATAAACTGCCGATTTTGTTGCTAAAAGTTTTGCTTTTTGCAAATAATCGGCCCTGAAAGAGGGTTACCCCATGCTGCTGCAAAAGCCATTTGAATACGGCGTCAAAATGATCCGGATATTTGGCGATCCGGCTAGTTGGAGTTCGGATAATTGAAGTTCTACTGTTCAAACAAAAGTTGCAAAATACAAAATGGTTGTGCATATTAACTTTTCTGACTGACCTTACAGAACATTTAACATTCTTAATCTGAGACATCAAGGTAAAAATCAGAACATCATAACGAGCTTACGAGTCAAAAAAAAAAACTAATCATATTTAAAGAAAACATTTCGAAAAATGCTGCTCTATAATGAATATAGGCGCTAGAGTGCCGATTTCTCTGCATTTGCTGAATACTTGACAGAGATTCAGAAGGAATTTACTTCCAGGTCTTCTGATTTTGAACTTCAACCTAGATTTTTTTTTCTGTTTTACAACCCTATGGAGGCATCTCTGACTGACGATCCAGGTATGCAAATAAGCTTTGTGACATACAGAGCGACAATTTTCTTATATCAATGACAAATTGTCAGCCCATTGAGTTTTGGATAGTTAACAAGGGGCAGATCCAAAATTGCGAAATTATGCCTTTGAAAATATAATCCATGTTTCGTAGTTCGTGCGTGTGTGTGAGTGTGCATTTTCTCCAATGAAATTGTTAAAACTAATCAGAGGAAGAGGTTCTCACAAAGATTTACTGTAATCGTCACTGCGACTTGTCATTACTCAAATGATTATGGAAGTAGGTATTGAATCTGTAGTAAACCAACAGGTAGCTCAATTTCTCATGAAGTCTATGTGATTGTTATCTTTGTACTATTTGAGTTTTTAAAATAGGCATCTAAGATAACCTAGTTTGATGTAGGCCTATCATATTTCTTCCTACTTTTTAATAATTGTAACTTAATTTTTAATGTTAATATTTTATTTCGGCCCGCGAATTAATTTTGAAAGTGCCATCTGGCCCTTCACCCGAAAACAGTTGAACCACACTGTTGTAAGCTACGGATTTAAAAAAAAAAATATTTTAATCATATTTGCTTTACCTGGCGCAAATGAATGTAAAATGCCCAAAATTAAGTATGAAGAGCTGAAATAAAACCGAACATGAAAACGTAATAGGAAAGTTCGGGCTGGATAAATGGTACTATCTTTTAGTACCGAAGTTTGCGGGTTCGATCTTGCTCAAGATCGATAGCAGACATCTAATAGAACGCCAGCAGAATAAAATTCTGGCACTATGTTACAGACCTGTTGAATAGACAATAATAATAATAAAAATAAAAATTTGTCGTTATCAGTTTTGCAACTCTCTATGAAGTAGGCCTATTTACAGACCTACGCCTTTAGGGGAAGAAGGGAGTACTCTGAATCACATGGACGAAAGAGGCGTTCTCCTGACGAGTGTTTAGCTATGTCTAGACGCCATCTCTGGGACACATAGACACAGGGACAGAAAAACGAACTACAGAGAGGATGGGGAAGGAAACTGACGACTTTGGTTTTAATTATGAGTGTGGCTTCGACCACGGTAGAAGCAGGTTGTCGTTACGTGTATCTTGCATTGAGCTAGTGGTGCGCTTGAAAGTTACACGGTACATTCCCCAGCCGAACCACGCTACCCGGAGTGTTTACATCGTGTGTAGCCTCCGTTATTTCTCTTGTTCCTCACTGGAAGTTAACAAATAGTAACAAACGTCAAATATGGCATCTATACGCCGTGTCAACACTATCAAAGTAAAATTTGAAGATACTGCTCCCAGACCAACGGCACTGGAGTTGCATATGTGGATTCAACAAACCTTACAATTATCACCAGACAAGGTAAGCATGCTGCAAATAAACACCCAAGAAAAAGCAGTGTACATAAAAATGGTGTCTCCAACAGTATACGAAAATATAGTACAAAAGTTTGAAGGTGAGATACGGGTTACATATGATTCGGGTGAACCAGCCCTTGTAAAAGTTAGTAGAGCGGACACTATGGTTGTAACTGTGCGTGCCTTCAATCTCCCCCCTGCAGTGCCGAATCCTACAATACAGGCTACATTAAATCACTACGGCGTAATTCTTTCCATCCGAGAAGAACAGTGGAGCACAGCTTTTCCATTTCCAGTAAACAATGGTGTTCGGGCACTAAAAATGGACATCAAACAACATATTCCGGGATCAGTGACAATTGGTGGATTTCAGGCACAAATCACGTATGTGGGTCAACCAATTGTATGCTTTGTTTGTGCCATGAGCCCAATCACAAGAAGGAAGACTGTCCGAGGAGAAAGACTGTCTTGAAAGTTAAAACACAGCCTCGGAACTTATTACTGAGTGACGTTGTGAGGGGAGAAAATCCGCCACAGAGACAACACACCACATCAACAGAAACGCAACCCACGCCCATGGAGGGTCTAGAAGGCTTCGAAGATGACACTGATACGGCATCGGAGCACGAGACCGTTCCTAATGAGTCAACAGAAACAGTAAATACTGATACCGTTCGAGTACAAAATGTTGCACACGAAGTAGTAATACCACAAATGGTTACACAGGACACCGCGATCGAAGATAACGTGACACCACCTGTAAAGGTAACCGTGCAGCAGACTACGTCATCGGGAGACCCGCTGGCTGATGATCCCCACAGAACCTCAGTTTCGGAGCGCGGCGAGGGTTCCCCGCTTAAGAAGTTAAAACAGACAACGCAGCGTGATCTTCCGCGGGACCCACGCCTAAGAGATAAAGACACAGTTCCTGCCGGTCCGGTAACCGATACATGCGGACTTACCACGAAAGCTAAAAACACTCCGCGGCCACACCCGTATGCAGTTCACGGGCGAACCAAAGATACAACTAAGAAAGAACCTAATGAAGAAACTAGTATAGATCCGATGGAAGGCGTCTCGCCTCCTACTGATCCCACGCAGCCATAGAAACATCCTGTATGGCTGACACATGTTTCTACGCGGTGTGCCATGCCGCCAGAGGAATGTCTTTATACAACTCAACACTGTTTTCATTTGTTTTTGCTGTTTCTGGTCCTACAGTCGAACTATGGAACCTTAAATATCAACTGTTGCCAGGCAAAATTCAAGCGGCGGATGCTTTCTTTGTTTTTATACATGCATGGCATCGAAGTTCTGTCATTACAGAAAGTAAAGTAAAAGACTGAAATTTTGACTTCCTTTCTGCGTCTAGCCTCATACTACAGTTTACAAATCAATGTCTGTTCTAGTTGATGTTATTAGATTGTATTTCTGGTCCCTACTTTTTGCATATTCAGTGACTACTATGGTGCTACTAAGAAATTACGCCACGTTAAATATAAATTGTCTACAAAGTAAATTCAAACAACAGCAGTTATGTTCTTTCATCTATAACCATGACATAGACCTTCTCCTGTTACAAGAAGTAAACATAAACAATTTCCAGTTTTTGGGCCCACAGTACGATGTGGTAGTATATACGGGTGAATACAATCGAGGGACAGCAATCATACATAGATCAGGTTTTAAAATCGAACGTCCTGAAGGTCATAGCAGCGGTGGTGTGACGTCACTATTTATAGACGGAACACACATTATCAGTGTTTATTTACCATCTGGAACCAACAAGCGTACGGAACGGGAACATTTCCTTCGTGCGGTTTTACCATACTATATGCGACACAAGAGTAATCGGATCGTGCTTGGGGGTGACTGGAATTGTGTGCTCCATGCGAAAGATCAAACGGGTCATTATAATCCTTCACCGGTGCTACAAGCATTAGTGCAAGACTTACACTTAGTGGATGCCTGGGAGGTTTTTCATGGAAACCATGTTAACTTTACTTTCCATAGACAAAACAGTGCTTCACGCCTTGATCGATTTTATATGTACAAAGAGCGTAAACATGCAATATATAACATAACAATCATTCCCACTCATTTCTCCGATCATAACTGCGTGCTTCTGACTACTACAGTGGAGTTTCAACCCCCATTATATGGTCGAAGTTACTGGAAGCTGAATGAAGCACTCCTCGGCATGACAGGGACAGATCAACAATTTATTCAACACCTCACAGCCTTAAGAAACAGAGCTGCCAACTCAAAGTTTACTCCGATACAACAATGGCTTTGTATTATCAAACCAGGAATTCGGTCCTTTTATCAGGCAGTTGGATACCAAAATGCACAGGAAAAAAGAGCAACAATTTCTTTCTATGCGCAGTTATTGCATGAACTGTACCAAAAGCAAGAGACTGACAAGGATCGGTGGACCGACATTGTACAGGTTAAACAAAAATTATGTACTTTACAAGAAGAACAAATGAGCGGTGTTATAATACGGTCTCGGATACCTTCCACCCTGGATGACGAAAAATGTGTACTCTTTCATGTTGTGCAGGAAAAACGAAGAGGAACAACTAAATTCATCCATCAAGTACAGACGAGTACAGGCGTTACGGTTAGAACAACCAGGGAATGCCTCCGAGAAGGCGTTGCACACTTCCGATCCCAATACGCTGCTCCAATAAACACACCCACGTCTGTATCAGAAATTCTCACACACATCCATCACCAACTTAGTTTACACCAGCAAGAAGATCTCCAGCGTCCCATCACCGAAGATGAAGTGAATCAGGCGCTAGAGAGTACGCCGAAGCATTCCGCGCCGGGGCCAGATGGCCTTACGTACCAATTTTACAGGACTCATTGGAGGGAGATGAAAGGATATCTAACCTTCTTGTTTAATGAGATATACCTGAAAGATGATCCTCTTGATGGCTTCAGTGATGGCGTGGTCACACTCATTCCCAAGAAAAAATGTCCTCAGACAATAGCGGAGTATCGACCAATAACTTTATTGAACACAGATTACAAATTATGTATGAAAGTACTAGCTTTACGCTTACGAAATATATTACCAGACATCATTGAAATCGGACAGACATGAGGAATACCTGAGAGATCTATTATCCACAATCTAGCTATAATAAGAGACACTTTGCCTTACACCCAGAAGATAAAGGTGAACTTCTCTCACTGGATTTTGAGAAAGCATTTGATAGAGTTTCACATGACTATTTATATCAAGTTCTGCAACGGTTTGGTATACCGCCGACAGTGATAAATGTACTCAATAGGTTACATACGGCAGCAACATCCAGAATACAGATCAATGGTTTCCTCAGTGAACGCATCCCCATTAAGATTTCTGTAAGACAAGGATGCCCGCTATCGATGGTTTTATTCACTGTCAGTTTAGAACCATGTCTTCGGATGCTACACACAACATTACAACAGGAAAAATGTGCACCCTCCCCACTTTTCACGGTTCGTGCGTATGCAGACGATGTTGTGATCTTCTTGCGTGAAACGACGCAATGTGTAACATTACCCAACATGCTAGATATTTACTGTAGTGCTTCGAATGCCAAACTTAGCTATGGCAAATCGATACTTCTGCCACTCGGCAGGTGGTCACCTCAATATACAGTATTAGGTGTGCCAGTACAGACGACAGCAAAAATCCTTGGTCTGTTAGTAAGCAACTCCTTCGACGACATGGTTCATGATAACTGGAAAATCATAACGTCACATAGCCGTGCCACTTTATTTCAGCAGATCAATAGAAATCTTAATTTATTTCAACGAGTCTGGCATATAAACGTGTTCAGTTTAGCCAAACTATGGTACGTGGCGCAAGTTTTGCCAATGCCGAGACAACAAGCAAACATCATGGACAGAGCAATCTATTGGTATCTCTGGAAAGGTTATTATTATAAACTTAAGAAAACACAATTACATAAGCTACTGACTGAAGGTGGCTTACAATTAATCGATGTGCAAGAAAAATGCAACGCCCTGTTCACTAGAAATATACTGCTGGCGCTAAATGGACACGGATATCCAGGTGGTGACATACTCTTCTGGACAAAGAATCGACTTTTCACGAACCCCGAAATCAGACGGTTACCAAAATCCTTACAAACAATCGGGAAATGCATAAACGTCTGTGCGGAGAAGTTCGATCCAGTGGACACTGAGATCAACACGCGCAGTATATATCAAAGACAAATGAAATACCTCGAATCATGGAAAAATACCCTCAACAAAGTTGGACACGCATATGGACCCACCTCCATAACCCGAACATACCTACCGATTGGAAAGTAGCAGCATACAGTTACATAAACGAAATTGTGCCCACAGAAGAAAAGAAGTATCGTCACAATCGCTCCGTGTCCCCAACCTGCAAAATATGTGGTTACATAGACTCCTTACAACACAGAGTGAAAAGTTGTGGCCAGGCCGCTTTGATATGGCGAGAAGCAAAACGTTTATTAAATACAGTATGCCCGGCCCTAAATAGCCTTGACGCACAGCAGATCCTCCTTTCGCTTGATCCAACTAGTGACAACAGAGCCTTTGTGCAAATGTGGTTAGCGACTGGTTTTCTGTACTATCAACTCACTACAACAAATCACACTGTACCAGACTTTCTTTGTTTATTACGGCAAGAACAACAAAAACTGTATCATAAATTTTCTGATACCGCAACGCAAATTATACAAGTGCGTCTAATAAAATTGTGACAATAAGTGGACATTAAGTGTACAAAGGTCCGACAATGTAACTGATCATGCAAGAACTCAATTCTGATCATGTGGACAGTAGACTACTACAGTAGACTACCGGTTCGATTACAGTATTTCATGACTACCTGTCAAAAAAAAATGTTTTGCTTGTTAATTTTTACATCAATGTAGCTATTTAATTGTTTTTTGCTTTTCATGTTGTTGAAAAATAAAAATAAAAATTATTAAAGTAAAAAAAAATATATAGGCACAAGAGAGTTAATAATATACAAGGAGCAGCAATATTCCAAACAAGCAACATTGTGAGGAAATTCTTAACTGTTGAAAAAGAAGAAATTCTTCTTATTATCAACTTATCAACAAAAGTTATGGATTATTGTACGAATGATGATGATGATATGATGATAACAATAATAGTAAAAGAAGACGAAAAAGAAGAAGACGACGACGAAGACGAAAAAGAAGCAACTTAGTTATCTGAAAGCTAACCAAAAATTCTCGTGCTAATAGACATTTCAAGTTAAAAAAATAATAATGAATAAAAATGAATGAATTAAAAACCTAAGTCAGTCAGGAGGAGGCATATTAAAACGAATTTGTTGCAATTGCAGCTAGTGCAGCTTTCGCGGGAGATTTTCAGCTGACGTGTCTGCACGAGTTTTAATATGCCACAAAAAGTACAGGGTGAGATTTAATACGCCACTTTTATCCTAATTTCACTGTTGCTAAACTGAAGTTTTTGATAAATGAATTTCAAACTTTTAAAATTTACAAAAGATAAATGAACCTATTTCTCTTCTCCAAAACCTGTCATTAAGACCGATCGTTTCTCAGAAAAAGGAACCGGCCGCAAGAGGTAAACAAAGTCTGAGCAGCCGAAACTACAAAGGTATGTATGAAATGAGTAATTATTTATTTTTCTTCAAACAGTTTCCCAACAGAAATATCAGTTCAGCTAAGTAGATGCTGACTGCTCTGGAAGTAGCGATATTATACTCCTTTTTTCATAGAATAGTCTACTAAACTCGTGTTTCCTAATTAATATAATGCAGAAACCATCTTTTATTACTTCCGTTTGAATGTAGAATATAAAAAAGTAAAATGAATGGAAGTCTGTATTTTGATACAACACGAACGCAATAAAAACACTACAGGTTTCTTTCATGTTCCATTCAACAAAAGTAAAGGCAAAAAGTGTTAATTGATGAAGGAAAGGATTTTGTTGTTTTCGAAATCATGCAAACGAAACATGAATGAAGAGGCATCACACATCTGGAGTAGCCTACTGATTCAAAAGGAAAACGATTAAACCCTTTTTCACGCATCATGGAGTTTTGGAGCACGCCCGCCCTATGCATGCTCAGTAAATGACAGGAAGTGAGGTTAGAAGTCTGAAAAAGGCATTCAACCAAACACCGTGAATCATTCATACCTGCAGTAACGAGGAGATATGGATGTATAGCTATGAACAAGCTATAATTAATTTAATCCCTTAACAATGCAGGATACACGAATCTGCTATTCACAGATTTCACGGGTTATAAACCACTTCAATCACTCAGGCCTAATAGACATTACTAATTTGTTTGTCTCGATGTATCAGGTAAATATTTAACGAGTATTTTTAAATACTATCAGCTTAGGTAGAACAGTTGATCAGGCACTTGCTTTCGCTGTATATTCCCAAGTACGCTGGTTAGATCCCTGTCCAAGTCGATGGCATTCATGCATACATGCGACATTCCCACATCTGTAGATTTATTGGTAAGTAAAAGAACGTATAATAATCTGTCTTGGTAAGGCTAACAAATCTGGCAGAAAAGTAATACGGGTTGAGAAGAGCAAGGAAATGCAGACAGTGAAAATATGTACTTTATAGTGGTATATAATGGTAGTCTACTCAACTCGGACAGGTCAAGTTATGGGTATAAGTATGAGTAATTTTATTTTACCTGGCAGAGATCATTTGGCCTTCTCTGACACTCAACCCGAAGAATATAAAGTAAAGAAAAATAAAATACGAAATACGAAAAAAGTATAAAAATACAAGGTGCAAAATAATAAATAAATAAAAATATAAATATAAATCCAGCTAGGAAGATATTTGAGAGCACATGCGCTGCTTGTACCGTGCAATGCAAACGTCCCTTCTACCCACTCTCCCCCTCACCTTTGGTGGACGTCTTCCTAATTGGACCGATCTCCGCAATGATATTTCCACATTTGACTGGCTGAAATCACATGGATGTAGTGAGAATCTGACATCGTTTCTTCCAAACGCCAAAATTTCATGTAAGGATTTATGAGCTTAATTATTTACGTTATTAAATGCCCTACTAGGTATGGTTTGCTTAATATTTATTAAATCACCTGCCACAACTCTCATTTTTGGTATACAACCTTCTTCATCTCAATAACTTATCCTCAGTTTGAACTATGTAATCCATTTAATGTGATATGTAACTCATAACTCACGCAAATGCCACAGAGCACATTTACTCCACAACTTACTCCACCCCCTGAGTAGGAGTAAATATTGGCCTTATTTACTCCACAACTTACTACGTTAGTAACGTACTCCGTGTTGGTGCTCTCCACCACTTGTGGAGTAAGTTCATTTACTCTGGGAGTAAATAAAATTTTTACTTCTTTAGTACATTACTCTATGTTGAAAGCCGCCGAGTTTAGTTTACTCCTGGTTGGTGCACGCCGTCCTTACTAAAAGAGTACGGTTACTAAAAGTGTAGCTTACTAAAGTAGTTAGAACTAAAGAAGTAAGGCTTACTAAAAGAGTAAATGGCATGAGTTTGGTGCACGCCACCCTTAGTATATAACCTAATAGTTGCTGTCGTCGAAAAACGTATTTAACTTACGGTATATACGTTCTTGATTCTGTTGGCTTAATGACCTTGACATTAACTAGTCAAATAATAAACATCAACAATTTGGTCTAACTCACTGTAGCTTATGTCATATACGCATGTCATCCCTTTTGTCCATTCTTAGCAAGATGGGAAAAGTACTTCGAGCATTTAAGAACTCAACAGTGTAAATATACATTGATTAAGGACTCCTTGACTACGATAAGGAGACGAACTTGTTATACTATGATTATCGTAACATAATGTTTAATATGAGACATAGCTGTTGACATTTCCCAAAGGTATGCTGATTGCATTTTTTTTTCCAGAATTTGGTAGATGATGATTAAGTGATCATGTGATGCTTATTGCGTTAAATGTTTAAATGTTTCTCCCTTTTAACACAACTGAGAAACAAGCAACTTAAATACATAAATACCGTACTTCACTTTAACATAATACCGTACATAATATATTAATGGGAATTAATATTAATGTAGGTCTATATGGATCTCAAGTAAGCTATCTTATAGGTCTCTAGCTAAATTTGAATTCGTTTCTGCTTTCAATGTTGAATATAGAAGTGGATTAAAAAAGGAGATATTTTATAGAATTTTGAATCTTAAATTATCTTGTCCTAAGAGTGTTTCACCGAGTGAATAGCCTATTTGGAATGATAAATATTTTGACGTCTTACGGACGAATGGAATTTCGCTTGGTAACGTTCATTCCAATTGCTCTGACAAAATTACAAGAGACAACCTTTCTATCATAGTAGTAAGTAGACATTGAAAATTGATTGCCTAAATGATGTACAAGCGTCTTCATATAATTTAGATTGTGAAATGTGTCATCGGTACACCTTCCAGCTTTGTTACATTGTCATCTTCTTTCCGCCTGATTTTCTGCATGAGCGACAACCCTTCCACTATTATGATTATTACTCAATGTCTACTTGACTAATTTCCTACTCCTATAATAAGTTGGGATAGGAGGAAATTACTTAGGTTTCTGTTTAATTACTTCCGATTAATCATTATAAACCAAAATATTTAACTGGTATAATGCATCCAGAACAAAAGGATGCGATATTAACTGGTAAAACGTCAGCTCGTTGCTGGAAGCATAAGGTATCAATATACAGTGATTTATACGTCACATGCTGGCTGTAAATAGAATAAAAATACATTATTTTACATAAACAAACTTGTTTGGAAATTTAAATAATATGAATGTGCATGGATTAGAAACACATTTCGATTGGGTGAAAGCCAGTTCGTGTGCTTTATTGTGTTCTGATGTTAGCTTAACTGGCTTAGGTTAACTATTCCTGATACGCACTTCTGGTAGCATTGGTTAGAATCTGGTACTCATTCTATTCATCATTAATTTAGTAGTCTATCCCTTAAGTTCACAGTTGAGAGAATATTGATTTGACTTTAAAGTACAAAGTAATTATTATTATTATTATTATTATTATTATTATTATTATTATTATTATTATTATTATTATTATTATTTACATTTCATTAATAAATTCCACTGAAGTTTACGAGTTTAATTAGGTAGATTCCCTAGTGATATATATATATATATATATATTTGTGAAGTTAAAGGCCGTAAATTGGCGTATATATTTCCAAAAGTTTCCAGCTGCGAAGAACTTCTTCATATACGTGAGCTATTACTGAAGAAGATCTCCGCAGCTGTGAATGAAACGTTTGGAAATAAATACTCCAATTGAAAACGGCGTACACCCCGGAAAAGTTGTCTATTATTGAATATTCCGGCCTTGAAAGCCTAAGCTATATGGTATTTTACACCATTTATCACAAGGGTAAATTGAAAGTAATGTTATAGATGAGGCATGCGACCTGCGTTAGTAACTACATATAAAGTCAGCCTATAACAGAATTTAGTACCGGGAGCCATACCTAGGGGTGAAGTCAGCTGGTGCATAAGGCTAACAACCTAACCGTCGACTGGCCAAAATTCGGGAACTGTACCTTCAGGAAGCATAAGAGTCTCGAAGATTTGTATAAACGGAGGAATTTACCTAACTTTATGATGATGATGGTGATGGTGATGGTGATGATGATGATGGTGATGGTGATGATGATGATGATGATGATGATGATGATGAGTGTTCTGCCCATAGGCAGAACCAGATCCGGAACGAAGCCATATGTGACAATGATCATGCCTCATTCAAAGCTCTTTCAGGCAAGGGTGATATCGCGGAGGTTTTGTCTCTAGCAGGATGAGGATGAAGGGACAATACAACACTCAGTCCTGAATCCAGGAAGGGAATTTTCATCTTCTGGGGAGCCGGAGTGGAGGATAGCATGCTACCAACTCCCGCAGGGCGGCGGAAAACTTTATTATAAAATAAAAGCAGGACTTTTAATACATCGAGTATTAAGGATGGTCATGTGGATTTTGAGAGGTTGTAGCTGTTATAATCAAAACGGGGAAAAAGTATAATAAACTTGGGTTCTGAAATTAATACTTTCCACGGTATGAATACATATTCAACAATATCATAAATACTCAATTGAGTCATTCACGGTAAATAATTTTCATTGCTGCTGAGAAATGGCAGTGTTCATAGAAACTTGGAAATAGCTATTTATGTATCAAGTAGGCAAAATAACGCTTTAGCGGACGAATCTAGTATTGCGGCCGAAGCCTAAGTCGAGGCGGAAATATTGGATAAAGCCCGCTAAAACTTTTGCGTTCGTGCTGCATAGAGTATTTTTTAAGTAAAAGCTCTGTGAAAATTTTTAAAGAATTTACCTATGATTTTACTAAATATTTTCAAAATATCTGAAGCCTTCACAGAAAGTCTGATTAGGCATTTTATTACACACATTATAAAGTACATCGCAGCTGTAGCATTTTTTTTTTGGGGGGGGGGGGGGGGAGAAGATAGAATTTGAATGTGGCAAAATAACATGGAAATTGAAACCGAGAAAATAAGCGTTTCAAGTATATTATCTTTACTGGCAGCTAAGAGCGCACTGAGGTTTAAAAGTGGTGTCAGTACTCAGTAGCACTTGTTCCGTTTGTCCAAATGGCTTAAAGTTATGCACAGTTATACTTTAGGGAATGCATTATTTTTCATACTAAATTAACAAAATAGCTTTTTTTTTACCTCTGTCATTCCTTCAGTGGAGTTAAGTAATTTAAATATATAATATTATTACTTTTATTAATCAGCGTAGAAGAATTATTATAATTTAACTGTCTATTGATGAACAGAAAGTAAAGCAGATGTGGATTCCCACTGGGTAAGTATAGTATATTCTATGACCGATGCAACAAGCTTCGCATAATCCAGAAGGCCCCCACACCACTGCGGTCTCTAAGAACAGCTTTTGATCTCAAGAAGAGGGGAACGGCAGAGTACAGATGCTGTCAATATAATAAAAGGGAATTAAGATCTAGAACTTCGCATACACGTCAACCAATCTGTCACACGATTCAAATTTCAAATCCAAAACCAGTACCAAAGTCATAACCGTGTCTAAATGCTCATAAATACCACCTAACACTTCCTCAAGTTTCCAACTGCATGACATGAAGAAGAAGAAAAGACACCATTTTATATTGAGCCTCGTTTGACCGGTTGGGGTTAAACATACGGCTGAGTGTTAAATCTGGACGCTTTTGTGAATCCCCCTCCCTTCAACTTGACTCTCTTTCCATTATGTAAACCTACACATATGCTACTACACACACGTGATGTCAAGGGCTCCGTTGCAAAAAAATACAAACAGGGCGTCTTTCTCCAACCCCCCCCCCCCCACAAAATAGCAGCCTTTGGTTTGCGGGACAACAGCAGGTGTCTTCTCACGGTCTTCAGAGTTCCAGAGACTCAGGGCAACATCGTGTTAAGTGATGCTCAAGAGGAAGTAGTCTTGTTTTGACCACCTGGTGCACATACCGAGATTATTGTTAAACAAGACTGAGCTTTTTACCATGCAGCCTGCCTGGCCTCAGCTGGGATTCGAAAATCTTTTATAATAAAAAAGTAATTCTATTCTGCTGAAAGCACGGAACAAAATAATGTTTATTCTTAAAAATCATATTAATTTTTAAAATAGCTCAGCTGATTCTTATAGCTATAATAATAGAGAAAATTCAAATGAAATTCAAAATGAAATTAATCCATTCGATGTATGATATGATCTAAAAAAGAAGAGAGGAGGTACACTATAATTTTTCTTATTATTTTGGCCCTGTATTTAGATTATTTTCATCTTCATTCGTTTTGATGATTATCCCTTATTTGAGGGGACTAGACTAATATCTTTTGATTTTTTTTTTTTTAATGGGAATTGTGCAATAATAAAGAGGTTGCCTTGCACACTGCATTAGAATGTAGAGAAACAATTTAATGCAGATAAGGTTTAGTAGACAAGAACAAATTAAAACTGAATAAATTAAAGCATATAAGAAAATTTTATACTTTTCAATTAATAAAACCTTTTAAAATAGGCTACGCAAATTCTTATTTATGGTAAAAAAGGGATGCAAAGTGGAAGGTTAAAAGTGCATGGTTGGGTCACGAAATGGATATATTACAATTAAATACTTCGAGAAATAAAACTTTTTGAGTTATTGATTGCTTTGTTTAAATGGAACTTTTTTGTGTTATTGATTAGTTTTGTTGTTAATAAAGATTGGTTTTGTTTTTAAAAATGTAAACTTTTATTGCATGTAAATAAATTTATGGTATGTTGTCCCTCTGCAACCAGGGATGTAACGGGGAACATTATTGATGTATGTATTGTTTGATGAAAATAAACGGCTAGCCAACGGCAGTCGTTATAATAATAATAAAAAGTATAATATCATACAAAGTTATATCTAATACGCCGGCATTTATATCATAGACCTATTGACGTGATTCCGTATGATTATAGTGTCCCCAGGGTAAATGTAAGGTAGTGGATTTCTCCACGTCGTTAGAAATTATTTGCATTTATTACAAGTTCAGCTTCATTTAATTAGGTAGGCCTTGTTTTTTATCAGTTCTGAATTGTGAGATTCTACACTCTTACCTTCGCACCCAGACTGTCTTTTAGTCAGTATTACATACCAGACAAGAAACACAATTAATTTATAATCTATTATATTCGAAACTGTTTTCAATGTTCAATACATGTATAATATAAGAGTTTAACTTGTCACAGGCAAGAGCACGATCGGCTTTCAATTGGAGATACCGGTAATTATTCTATCATGAGAGAAAATATGTGAACCCTATTTCACATACAGTACGTGCCATATCGACTTGCTGCTAGTTTGTTTATGACTCTTCCTTAAAACTGTGAGAAAGCTAGGAGTAGGCACATCTTAATCAAGTCGATTAATCAAGACGACTATCGATATCTGTCATTACCCTTTTACAAAGTACCGTTTGACATAAACGTCAACATAAAATCCGGCTTGCTTAAGTTTCAAACCTTAGTACCAGCGGAAGTAAAGCGTTTAATCAATAAAAGAAAAGAGTGATATAGTCTACGCTCGGCGTTATCAAAGATAGTTTGATGATTTTCACATTTTTAGCGTTGGATAGGCCTACCTAGATGCCGCATGCGACCCTCAAAACATATTGAGTGGAGTGAATAAAAATTGAGTAGTTACTACTAGTAATAAGTACTAGTAGTAGTAATTACTTTCAATAATTACTTACAAGTACCAGCTTTTACTTAATTTTTGAGTGAATAACCTTATAGCCTACTTGTACTTCTGGATGAACATTAGTAGTTACTACCTGCTTACAAACTATATGTAGTGGACCGTGATTACTTAAAGTTGGCCATGATATCTACATAATAAGAGGATGTGTGTCTTTCTGTCTGTCTGTTTGTCTGAGTGCGATACCCAGCAAAATCTAGGGCATGCAGAGATGGTCTAAAGCAGCCTTTCTCAACCTATGGTCCGCGGACCACTGGTGGTCCGCGAAGATGGTGCAGATGGTCCGCTGACATAATTAAAAAATATCATAAAGCAAGTAAGGAAGTAAAATCTTTTCACATAAAATGGACACTAGATGTCAAAGTTTTTAAAATATTCGAAAATACAGGTCTATTGCAAGTTTCCTTACTTTTGCAGTTACGAACCACAGTATGAAACCCCTGATGCACTGACGTCTATGGTTCCCTCTTTCATTCAAAACCCTGAAAAATAAGACTTTGTCGGAATTTGTTATTAGAGGCGCTCTCTTAACAAGGGTTTTATTCTTGGAGGTGCCCGAGTGTCTGATACCGGTAAACCTATGTGATGTTAGGCCTATAATTCCTAATTATATTATCAAATTGGTAATAAATACTAAATTTTACTGTCAATAGTTTACTTCCAATTCAATAACTGTGTTTTCGTCGAATTAAAAAATGTATTTAAATTTATTTCGTTATAATGACCTATAATTAATACCCCAATTGTTAAGAATATAGGCCTACATATAGCCTGCTTTTAAAAATGGGATGTAAAATGAGGGGTCCGTAAATTGTTTTAGAGATTTTAGAGGTCCTCGGGTTCAAAAAGGTTGAGGAACGCTGGTCTAAAGGATGTCTGAATTCACCTTAAAGCCGGATTTTCAATTTTTTGCTTTTGTTCGCGATTTATGAGCTCCCCCCTTCAAAAAAAACTGTCAGAAAACATAATTTTTTCCACTATTGCAGCATCAGATTTTGGTAATAGGCTATTTTTTCAATTGTAAAATTAATAAGTACTCTTCCTCTTTTGCCATAGCGACTGGGGAAGAAGAGCATTGCGGAAATAAATTTTTTCAACATAACGCATGGAGATGTCGATTGCTTTGATTTTGTTAGCTCACTCTACTTGGTTTATTTGTTTATAACATTGGAGCCCAAAGAGATCTGAAATTTTTAACATAGGTGGACGGTAGGTCTGAATGGGAAACATTGCTCGATTTGGAAAAAAAAACTCACTGTGCAGGGGAGAGGATTGAGCCTGGAACTCGAATCTGATATCATTTCTTTCCCTACGGTGTAGGCCTAATCGAATCGTAGAATGCACCCCAAAGCTGGATGTTTTTAAAATTATAATATTTTAATTGTTTATGAATGACTTACATTTAAGCTGAAGGTTCATAATTCTATGGTTTATTTTAATCATTTCACTCTCAATCTGTACGCCCACATGGCAGCATAAGATTCATTTAGTAGTTTTAATTATTTATTTACTAAGTCTGACAATACAATAACAATAAAATTAGATAATTAATGCAACTTATTTAAAAACAGTGTAAGTTTTAATAAATGAAGTTTTAATTTTTTTCCTATTAAGTGTAGGCCTATCTAGCGATTATATTAATAAATATGGGCGAAGTTGCAGACACCTGCTGGTTTAAAATAAAACAAAATAAAATATATCGGCTAACCTCAATACTACCTAACCTCAATACTACATAAGATTGGCCATGCTGCTTAAATAAAAACAACAAAAGAAAATTGTGTAATTGTTTAGGTAATAATACACAGAAAAAAATTTTGAATCGTATAATGAATTCTGACTCTGAGAGCCTGGATCACTAAAAAATGAAAAATTTATAACTTCTCCCTGTTTGCTATGTGTTACAATATTTTCATCCATGAAATGTGAAGTATGCCACTTCATATTTTCCTTTCTGAATCTAAATAAATTGTGACAATCATCTTCTTGAGCCTCCGTTTGCTCTCTGTACACTTTTTGCTTCATAATTCTTGTAAAAACAAGCATTTCAGATAAGGCATTACAATCTTAAGCAAGGTCTGTACCACACTTGAATATTTCACAGTATTTACTGGTAATAATAAGTAAATACTTGTTATTATTAACATATTTTGCAGTAGGTACTACTTGTTCTAGTATGTACTGATTACTAATAAGCAACAGTATTTACTGAAATATTTTATTCACTAAAATGCTAGTACAGTATTTACTTAAAATTTTGCAGTAAAAGCATTTACTGTCTTTTATTCACTCCACCCATTGTTCGGTACCCGATGCTTTATTTACTGTATATACAGTATATGCATAAATATATAAATATATATATATATATAGCATATATATATGAAATGTTTTCATAATATTCGTTTATACCCTTACAAACTACGTTGTAGAGTGTAGAATATAGGACATCCACAACGATCGAATATGCTAATTTTATTATTTATTCTTTTAGGCAAGCTTACAAGTTGCAAGAGCACTTTAGTGTTATTCATACCTTCTAACATATTTCATAAAAAAAAATATTAATAATAATAATAATAATAATAATAATAATAATAATAATAATAATGAGAAGAGGAAGAAAAAGAAGTGCATACCAATAATGAATAACTCTGATATCCTCTTCATCTCTAATAAATACTTGTGTGTATATCACATTGCAAATATACCATTGAAAGGTAATATAAACAGACATTTAGCTATAAACTTGGTAGTTCAAGAAAACTAGTTACGTGAAATTTGTCCTGTAGTGCCCTGATATGAAGGATTACACTCCTTTCCAAAATTTGCTGTGTTGACAATATGTAATTCCGCTAACCACTCATAACATTTGGCCTTAATTTGAAGTAGTACTTCACCAGATACTCTTCAAAATGCTTTAATTGTTGCTCAGAACATGACAAGTAAAATTCCTAATAGCCTATATAAACTTACGTAAATGACTTTTTATTCCTGTAGTAAGTTTTAAAAATTGTATTCTTGTGTTATTTTTTTGCCCATATAATATTCGTCATATTTTTTAAACATTTCCGGTAATCTACTTATCTCCCACCTTCGAATGTATCAAATGTATCCTATGTTTGATCAATAATAAATTTATCTTTGTAATATGTAGGTTATTGGAAAATAATTGTTCCTTAGTTTGCTACAGAAGGATATAATGAAGTTACATCGGATCATATGTATTAAAAAGTTATTCCACCTGAGTTTGACATGTTGCACACATAGCGCCTGAGGGAGACATCTTCCCGCGACGCCTTTCAGTTAATGGAAGAGCAGCACAAGTTGCAAACAACATGGTGTGTGGTGGTAGTCTCCATGAGGGTTTGTTGACATTTGTAAAAGTTTTAGTTGCCTCCTAGGTCCCTGCGTAAATTGCATCTCTTATGATTAAGAACGGAAAAGTTGAAATCCGCCACTTAGGGCCAACTGTATAAAACTCACGACCTGATAGTTATTTTTAACTGAAAATTAGAAAATAGCTAGCTTATTATGTTGTATAAAAAAACATACATTGTGTAACTCACAGTTTTAAATAACTGGAGTAAAGAATACATTCGGCCACAGTGCAAAAGTTGAGGGAAATTTGCAGAGAGTATTGTGTTCATATCTTTATTATTTGATTTTCAATTGTTTAATCAAACATAAAGTACCGTATTACACATAGGCTATGTCTTTGGTATTTATTTTCAACTGTTTAATAAATTTATGAGTTTGTTAAAAAAAATAATAAATTCATTGAAGCCATGTATATTTTTGCTTCAAACTGCTTTAAACCTGTCCATAGATGTGTTTAAGTGTGTAAGTGCCATCTGTAGGCCCCCCCCCCCCGATTCCTGGAAAGTTACCGAATATTGCAGATATCTAGTATTGTTTTCTTATTTCACTGTCCTTACTTGCCATCCTAATAAACCGAGGCCTTAAAGCATCATTTTCTCTTGTCACATTATAAATGGTACAACTGGCTGTTCCTTTGTCCCCAGTAACTATTTGGAAGCTTCCAGTCAGAATACTTAGCATAGGACCGCAGGGCTGACCCTGAGTATCATGGACATATCGTGATTTCGCTTTGTTCTTTATTGTAATGGGAGAAAAAACCACTGTCTAGTTCTTCTACTCAAATTTCGGTAACATTGTCATCCAGTACTAATAAGATATTCCTTCTCTTATGACGTACACGAGGTGCAGGATGGAATTTCATTGCATCACCAGATGAGGTACCGGTACGGTATTAGAACAATCAGTAATCTAGAAATAGATGTTGCTATTTTGTAATGTAGGGCTACCAAAACCAACAACAAAGCTAAGATACCGGTATCTGCATTTTTCATAGGCTATCATTAGACAAAATGAAAGCAAACTGAATCTAAATGATATGAAAATAATAATTAACATAATTAATAACTCACATTGCATGTATAACATGAATTGCTAGTGTCTTTTCACTATTTGAAATGTATTTAAAATTTCCAAATCATCAGTTAATGTTTTAGCTTGCAAAAATTCACCAGTTATATTAAACTGTTGGTTAGGATGAGATAAACTTGGATTAATGTTTATACAATAAAAAAAGACAGTTGAATGTAACTGAAAGTTAATTTTGCATGCTAACCACAAATTACATGTTTATACAACTGGCCCTAAACCACTTTAGTTCACATGGATTTAACGAACGACTTCTTGATAGGAATGAATCGAAATTCATCTATACGGGAGATTTGGGCGTAACTCTCAGCGTCAATCAGCCCTACCACAAACAGCTGTGGGTCTTCCCAGAGAAAATTAAGCATTCTTTTAACTATCAGCCTTCGCAATGTTTACTATTTTATTTTGAAGTTTTACAACATATTCAGAGCAAAACATGCATTTATCATCGGATCATATAATTTATCACTTCTTCAGTTTCTTCAGACTGTTTTAAATTTCTCCCTAAAGAGCGAAAGCTTAAAAAGAATTGATTATCATCAAGCTTCAAAACCTAACATAATTTTAGATTATTTTTCGTCGTCCTTAAAATATGCATATTTATTCATTAATCATTATGATTTTAAATTCCATCATCAGTATTACAATAATTATAATCATACAATTATGCTTTATCCATTAAGATTTGCTTTATCTTTGTGATTCAGGACGTGTAGAGTTAAAAAATTATAATTTTACTCTCGATATTTCCACATATTTTAAAGTTTAATAATGCTTTGACGTAACATTTTGCATTAAAAAAACTTTACAATAAGTATAGTTCATATTCAGGTTACTGAATTAAAAACTATAGACTTTTTTCGGATAGGAACAATGAAGTTTTATACATTTCAGTGATTCATTAAAAAACTGCAAAATGCCGTTATTTCTAAATACTATAGTCCTCTCAGCAATAAGAGAGCACATTACATTTCAACTTCCAAGTTTTAACATATGTAGATCTCAGTAAACATACGTAAATATTTGTTGTGTTCTGCTGCATCTTGTTAAGCATTGAAAAATGGTAGGCGTAACAGTTAGATATGCCGAAATTATCGTATCAATTGGTTTTTAAAAGTTCTCAAAGCTCCCAGTCTAATTCATATGTGCCCTGTTACCCTGTCATAAATGTAACTAAATTTATGTGAGACACATGGCAATATATTTTTTGGCAATTTTAAGCCATATTTAACACACTCAGTTAAAAATAATTACATCTATATTTAAGTCTATATCCAGTTTAAAATAATTACGTCTATATTTACATATTTTGTACACAAGTTATACCTGTTTATAATATGGTTACCTACTGATCTCTGGAAAATCATTACCCAAATAAATTGTTTACTCCATCTCCTTAAAAAATGAAACCATACTAAGTATTAATAGGATCTAACCGATTAATGATTATTTAATTTGTATCTTATACGAGAGACGGTAGATGACTTATAATAGTTATTTATTTTGTGAATAATTTACAAGTTCATGCACCGAATTACCTGTATCAATCCCATACAACTCAACGGTGAAGATCTCAGGAATTTTCATGAATTATAGAGTTCCCGGACTTGCAGAAGCCTGCAAAGAGGAAAGTATTTTAGGTATCTACCTTCTAAAACCACCAGAAGTATATGATTTGTCTGTAAAATGCATAAAATAAGACCACAGCACTCTTTCTCTAAGAGCGTTAAACTTGCTTCAACTCCGTTTTCGACTCTCAACAACTTCTATAAAATGTTTAAAAAATCCATACAAGTTCACATTATCAATACCAACCCACTGCACAGTTTTGCTCATCTTCGTTCACCATTGCTCAGTGCCATATTGGCTCAACTAAAATTCACTAGGTTTTTTTAGATTTTTATATAGGCCTATTTGTGTTCATTGTTGAAAAGAGACAAACATAACTTCTACATCTGAATGATTGCTCTTTTTCACTTGAAACAATACTCTGCAATGAAAAAATTAACAATCAATCTATTTTGTATTTTATATTTTTATCTACATACGAGAACAGGCTTTTCAAGTTTTATGCTGTCGTGCTGAGAAAATAGGCATTAACTACATTAATCTGAAAACAGAAAAAATTGAGATAAAAGTTTAATCAACTTCTCTTTACTTTCTACATTAAAGATGACGTCGAAATTTACACGTTAACTACAAAACAAACAGGATAATTTATATCGGGCATCAAAAATGATTTTTTCTCGAATTATTGAATTATGACAGGTATATTTTACAAAGTGTAGGCCTATGTGATTGCTAAAGCCGTACGTGGAAGTTACTGCCCTTTCTTACTTTGTAGCCAGTATATACTGCTTTCTGTCATTGTTGAGTTGTTACAGCATGGGATAAAAGTTCAACCTTAAAAAGCAATTCACTGCAGTGCAGTCCTCACTTACTTCTTCTGTTATTGTACATGTCGAAAAAATTTCAAAGACAGTAACTGATTTTTTCTTATATTTTGAACAGAAAATCATGTTCAATTACTTTCTAAGGTTGTATTGCGATGCAGAACATTGAGACGATTCAAACGATAGCAAAAACTCCATAACTTTGATTCTCTCAGTTACTGCCTTCTTCCTTAGCACGGCAGTATGGTACTGAGCCACCCAATTTCGACTATGGAACCCTCTACCTATATAATGTATCGAACTTTTGTAGAAATAATTAAAATTATTCTAGTCTATGATTGGTTAATGGTATTGTTATTGTTGTTATGATTATATTATTATTATTATTATTATTATTATTAATCTATTCTGTATGCTGTTTTTGTTACGTAGTAGTATAGGAACAGGTATACAGCGGTTTGAGGGGAAATGGAGTGGGGGGTGATGACGTCATAGTAGTGGGGGTAGAGGGGAGGGGAGAAGGCGTGGCCATGGAGGGGGAAGAGGAGGGGCCCTTGGAGGGGGAAGAGGAGGGGCCATTGGAGGGGGGAAGAGGAGGGGGTGATGGGAGTGGTCATTGGAGGGGGAAGAGGAGGGTGTTGAGGGATAGAGGAGGGGCTAGATGTTAGGACGCCATCTTGTCCACCATCTTATCCGCCATTTTGAATCCGCCATCTTATCCGCCATTATGAATCCGCCATTATTGTTCTACACTTACGCCCTCTGTCGTCATCAAGTATGGAGGGGCGCCAAATTCAAATTTCGAAAATGGAAGAGGGGGTTAAGTATAAAATTTATATTTAACGTAGAAGTGAGCTAAGTCAAAACTGTATTATTTTAAATGGCGGTATATTTGAAATTCAAAATGGCTGCTGGCGATATCTACTGGGCGTAATGCAAGAGTAGGTTAAGTATAAAACTTATATTTAATGTAGAAGTGAGCTAAGTCAAAAGGGTTGCAGGCATTGTCGACTGCCGCCAATTCAAAATTTGAAAATCATAGACAAGATGGCGACTTGTACCGAAAATGCAAGAGTCTTATATGATTTGTAGAGTACTCATCAAAAGCTTTTCAAAGATACCCCACAAGACGTGGTTTTCAAAAATTTGAATTTTCCATCCCATGTCAAAATGTATTTTTTTTTTAAATGGATGTATATTTTAAAAAATCAAAATGGTTACTAGTACTCATCAAGAGCTTTTCAACGATACCCCACAAGACATGTTTTCAAAAATTTTGAATTTTCCAACCCCCACCCCTACTCGTACCCTCAAAAACCCTGAATCATCCTTGTCATTGTAAACTCGATAGGTAGTACTCTAATTAATTCATGCAAAGTTTTTTCCCTCTATACTTCATAAAGGCCGGGATATAAATTTTTCAAATTTTAACCCTCCCTCAACCCACCCCTTGGGTCGATTTTACTCCTTAAAGAACTTGTCCTAACTATGGGGCTTAGAAATAACATATTAAAAATTGGTTCGATTATCTTCAAATTTACAACCGCTAGCGTGTAATAAATACGTACAAACCCCCTCCTTAAAGATCATTCCCTTGAGCCGATTTTGTTCCTTAAAGAACTTGTCCTAACTATGGGGCTATGTCTAGTTAAGCCTTTAAAAAACCATTACACTACAGAGGCTTTAGCAATGTTATGAGCGCCCCCTTTGCTATCGTGCAAACTATTTGGGACTAGAAATAACATATTAAAATTTGGTTCAAATATCTTCAAAAATTACGTTAGCTATCTGTAAATACGTACGTAATGAATACCATGTGAGAAAAATACCTGAACACAATAATAATAATAATGACTAAAGGCATGATTCATCATCTCCTATAGAAAAAACCCCAAGGTTAATTGTGATCCATCTACAGAATTATGTAAATAATACGTCAACAGGAAAAACATCTCATACTGTTGTTGAAGAAAAGAGATCACGGATGTTTACAAAATAACTCAGTCAACTTTTGCTATAAATACCCTGATCCTTTAACGATAATTAAAACACAGAGAAGTTTAGTTTTCTGTAAAACAGCTGTGTTCCATGAAGATATAGACTCCTCAGCTGTTGATTTATAAGGTAAGTAATATTTATATCAATTTCTTTTTTACCTATATGTGTGTCATATCATGTAAAGAAACTATACTAATAGATCTAAAGATGTGTTTGTGTACTTTGTGATATGTATCTAGTGTGCCTTTCGTTTTAATTAAAGTTGAGGTATCAAAATTAATTTTGAAAACTTGAACAACTAATTATGTTTAAATTAAACCATGTGGCGCTACATCCATGAAAGGACTAAGCCTATCACCCAACTGTTACTCATTTTAACATAGACAGATGGGAATGTGATAAATACCTAAAACTATTTTTATTCCGATTAATAAATTAAACACCGTGGCGCTACATCCCTGAAAGGACTAGGCCTGTAAGTTATGTGTGTGCGTTTCATTAATTAAACTTAAGGTATCAAAATTAAATTTGAAAACTTGAACAACTAATTATGTTTAAATTAAACCATGTGGCGCTACATCCATGAAAGGACTAAGCCTATCACCCAACTGTTACTCATTTTAACATAGACAGATGGGAATGTTATAAATACCTAAAACTATTTTTATTCCGATTAATAAATTAAACACCGTGCCGCTACATCCCTGAAAGGACTAGACCTGTAAGTTATGTGTGTGCGTTTCATTAATTAAATTTAAGGTATCAAAATTAAATTTTGAAAACTTGAACAACTAATTATGTTTAAATTAAACACTGTGGCGCTACATCCATGAAAGGACTAAACCTATCACCCAACTGCTACTCATTTTATCACAGACAGATGGGAATGTGATAAATACCTAAAACTATTTTTATTCCGATTAATAAATTAAACACCGTGCCGCTACATCCCTGAAAGGACTAGACCTGTAAGTTATGTGTGTGCGTTTCATTAATTAAATTTAAGGTATCAAAATTAAATTTTGAAAACTTGAACAACTAATTATGTTTAAATTAAACACTGTGGCGCTACATCCATGAAAGGACTAAACCTATCACCCAACTGCTACTCATTTTATCACAGACAGATGGGAATGTGATAAATACCTAAAACTATTTTTATTCCGATTAATAAATTAAACACCGTGGCGCTACATCCATGAAAGGACTAGGCCTATACCTAAAACTATCTTCTATACAGATTAATAAATTAAACACCGATAGGAGTTGGATTATGTAAACTAATATATGAAGTTAGGAGGGGGAATACAGAAATAACAATGTGTAAATAAGATGATATATGAAGAATCTGTTTTATTATAACATAAAAGTATACATCAATGTCAAATATCCCTCTATAACCCCTTGAATGAGCAGTAGATAACTACACATTGACCAATGATAGATTGTGTGCTCGTGAGTTGGGGTACGGTCCATTGTAAATGAGTTTAAAAATAGAGTCTCCTCTATTGATACCACTGATTTCGGTTTCATCAAATACCTCTGTATATTTTCGAGGTAAGAACACTGAAAGCAGTTCGTCATTCTCGCTCTTGCGGATATGTAATAGTACACATCTACCGTATCTCGTTTCCTTCACTGATGCGTAGAAAATAATGTAACCAGTGTTCGTATCCAGGTCGGAAATTGATACACATCTAGGCATTACCGAGGCGGAAGTAAATTTCTCAACTAGAGAAGAAGAAGCCATCTGAAACAAAAAACGAAGTCTAATTAATTAGATTAATAGTAATAATCCCAACACATAAAGTTTTATCCTCTCCCTCTTTAGAATTTAAACGACCCCAACCACCCGGGCCTTACAGGATCTCGAGCTGTCGATAGAGGGATTATCTTTGGATCACATACATAACAAGACAAATATATGGAGATCTCCCAGAATGAGTGATAACCTAATGCTAAGACCCCCTCCATGATTTAAAATGACCATTACCTATAGGGAGAGGTTTTATTTTCTGGATCATCTACATAACAAGACAAGTACATGAAGAGCCTTCCCTTGGGATGAGTGCTCAACCCAATGCCAAGGGGCCACCTCCTAGACAACACAAACGCTTAGGACGAGACACATATCATAAAATACTTTAGATGTAGTCTTACCTTGTTGTTTTTTTTTTCAAAGCAACAGAAGAAGAAGATGATGATGATGATGAGTGTTGAACAGTAGAACCGCTTACACTATTAACAGGATCTCGTAAATATCTGTCTTTTATACAGAAACTCTCTGAGCAACATTATGACGTATTTAAAGATGTTGTTGTAACAAAAGACCTTGAGACATCTTTAAGTAAGTAATCAAGTATGATAAAATTCTCCGAGCAACGCTATGACGTATTTCAGGATGTTGTTGTAACTTGAGATACCGTTAAGTAAGTAAACAAGTATGATAAACTCTCCAAGCAATGCCATGACGCTGTTTACTATGTTATAACAAAGACCTTGAGACATCTTTAAGTAAGTAAACAAGTATGATAAAATTCTCCGAACAAAGCTATGACGTATTTCAGGATGTTGTTGTAACAAAAGACCTCGAGATACCTTTAAGTGAGTAAACAAGTATGATAAACTCTCCAAGCAATGCTATGACGTTGTTTAGTATGTTATCTTTAAGTAAGTAAACAAATATAACAAACACAGCAAATATGTTACATAGTTTGGGTATTTCCATAGCTTCATACTTTCTAAAAAAAAAAAAAAAAAACATTTACCAGAGCTACTATAAATAGAGCGAACGTACTCCCATCTTACATTGTACTACAACGCTTTCTACAGATAAGGTAAGTGTTAGTGTGCTTTTTAAATTCGTTTGTAATTACATGTTAATTATACTGTTACATACTTTTTTCTCTCTTTGTTATAGTTTTAAAATCAATCCTTCTCTCTCATTGCATAGTATTGTGTGTGTGTGTGACAATGTCTACCCCCTTTATTGATATTTGTTCGTCTTCAGAGTCCGAAATCGAGATGGATACTATTACACTTTCAGATTCCGAACCTGAAGTGTACACAGTCCCAGATTCCGAATCTGGAAATGAATCAGATGTGTACACGATCTCCGATAGTGAACCTGAGATATATACTATTCCAGATACGTTACCAGAGACTGTTACACTTCCTGAATCGGTATCTGGAAATGATGTAAGTGACATCATGTTATCGGATTCTGAAGATGCCGAAGACGAAGCTGAGGATGTTAATCTAGCGGCACCCAGCACGTCGAATAATACAAGGGGAAGTGTGAGGGCTTCACCACCTCCTACATTTCATCTTGTAGAGAGTGCACGTAAAGAGTACTCTAGGTTCGATGCTGTTGGGTTGCAGATGGTTATCAACCTAACTGAACCATCAGGTGATGTAGAATCAAATCATTTCGAGAGGTGTTTGAAAGATGCCATCGACTATGCTTTAGTAGAGGCTAATGACTGGGATTTCTTTGGCGTGTCCATCTACAATGAAGTCAATCAGATGGACAAGCCGATAGGTCTGAGTTTTAGGAGAAAAGATCAATTTAACATTGAGGTATTGAAAAACGTCGTCAGTAAAGTATGTCAATCTAACGCCAACTTCCGTGTTACCGACCGTTTGCGTTTAGTAGTCGACATTGTTCATCTACCTAACGGAAACGGTATTGGGACTGGTATCAAGACGAAGGGTCGTAAGATTGACTTACTGGCCCATTTGAAGCGAAGTGTTATTAAGATAAAAGCACTGATGAATTGTTTGGCATTCGCTGTAGTGATTGCAATCGCTAAGGTGGAAGAAGACCCTGATTTTCGTACCTACTGTGACCATAATATGACTGGCAAGAAAATAAAAGCAAAAGTTGCCAAATTTATTAAAGATTCAGGCGTTGATCTCAGTAGAGGAGGGGGACTCCCTGAGCTTGCTGTGATTCAAAATTACATCAAAGATAAGTATAGGCTAGTGGTTTATAGTGGTTTTAAGCTCGCTAAGATGTTATTCGACGGTAACAACGGACAGGACAAGAAAAAACTGTATCTCTTATACGATCCCGAGACTAGACATTACCATACTATAACCAACTTACGGGCAGCTATGGCTGTTAGATACATCTGTGAGGGGTGTAATAAAGGGTTTAATATTGTAGCAACGAAACATTCCTGTGATTATGTTTGTTCTATGTGTAGATCGATACCGCCCTGTATCGATAAAGGACTATCCTTACTATGCAATGTATGTGATAGAACCTTTAAAGGTCAGGAGTGTTTCGATAAGCATAGAAGCAATCTGATCGAAAGACGTCCTGTCTGCATGGCTCTTCAAAAGTGTAAAGAGTGTAAAATGCTTAAAACACTTTGGAAAACTCATGAATGTTACAAGTCTTTCTGTCAGTATTGTAAAAAGCAGCAACCATCGGGACATCAGTGTTACATGGCCAAGTTGACGAATAAAGATGACGCTAAGAAGTCATCTTCCTCAACTAAAGACAGTACTTTAATGGTGTATTATGATATCGAGTCAACCCAGGACACCAGACTCGAGGGCAATACGTTTCTTCACGTACCGAACCTATTATGTGTTGAACAATCTTGTTCTACGTGTGAGTCATCCAAGGATGATGTGTGTGCTAGATGTGGACCACGTAAACATTCTTTCTGGGAAGATCCAATCCGTGGTTTCATGGAATATCTAAGAATGAACAGACCTCAGTTTGAGAAACTCATTATTATAGCTCATAACGCCCGGTCTTACGACCTACAGTTCGTTCTTGACTTTGCTATTAAGGCCGGATGGGTTCCTGACGTTGTTATGTCCGGATGCAAGATACTTTGCCTAAAGTTTGAACACTTGGTCTTTCTAGACAGCTTAAACTTTATCCCACTACCTTTGCGAAGTTTCCCCAAAACTTTCGGTCTGGCTGACGTGGCCAAAGGTTATCACCCTCATCTATTCAATACGATCGCTAACCTCGATTACGTTGGTCCACATCCTGGTATCGAATTTTACGGAGCGGAGACCATGTCTAAGGAAGGTCGCGAGGTCTTTCTAGAATGGTTCGAGACCGTAAAAGACGATGAAGCATACGATAATCGCGCAGAGCTCCTAAAGTATTGCCAGATGGATGTCACAGTCTTGAGAGAAGCCTGCACTCTCTTTAAAAGACTTTTCAAGGAAATAGCTGATTTCGATATCTTTGAAGAATCGATCACTATTGCGAGTGCTTGCAATCGCATCTTCAGAAGACTTTTTCTCAAAGAGAACACAATAGGTCTGATCCCTCCCTGCGGTTACCGTAAAGCAGACAGGCACTCTAGGAAATCCCTCATGTGGCTTATCCACGAAGCCAGGGAGAGGGGAATATTCATACGTCATGCAGGTAATGGAAGAGAAGTTCGCCTGCCCGAGCTTCCAAACTGGAAGGTGGACGGTTTCTGTGATGAAACACGAGAAGTGTTTGAATTCCTCGGCTGTTATTATCACGGCTGTCTCTGCAGACCCAACAGAGATGTACCCTTGATGGATTCGTCTTCTGAATCCCTGTCCGTGCGATATGAAAACACCATGGCCCGATTGAAAGCTATCCGAGATTGTGGGTATACTGTTCATGTTATGTGGGAATGTGAGTTTAATGAGGTGCTCGAGAAATTCCCACAACTGCGCAATGACCCCCTTGTCGGAGACTCTCCTCTGGTCTTGAGAGACTCGGTTTACGGCGGGCGAACTGAAACCATGCGCCTCTACCATAAAGCGGAAGAGCCGCAGAAAATCCTCTATGCAGACGTTATGTCTCTATACCCATACGTCTGCAAATATCTCAAATTTCCAATAGGGCATCCCACTGTTCATGTAGGGGATCAGTGTTTGGATATCGATGCCATGATGAAGAAAGAAGGAGTCATTAGATGTACCGTCCTGCCTCCGCAACAGCTTTACCATCCCGTTTTGCCTTTCAGGTGGGGTGGTAAGCTCTTGTTTCCCCTTTGCCGTTCCTGCGCTGCTACTATGGAGCAAGGGACCTGCACTCATGATGAGGAAGAGAGAGTACTCACAGGTACTTGGATTGTGGATGAGGTGAGACTGGCAGTAGAGAAAGGGTATACTGTTCAGAAAGTCCACGAATTCTTAGAGTATGAGGTTACCACCTACTCTAAAAGTTCTCGTCAAGGAGGACTGTTCGCAGACTATATCGACCTGTTCCTTAAAATAAAGACAGAGGCCAGCGGATACCCTAGCAAGGTTGTGACAGCAAAACAGAAAAAAGAATATATCGATCTGGTCTACGAGAGAGAAGGCATTAAGCTAGACCCTACCCAGATCGTGAAGAACGCTGGTAAGAGGGCCATTAGCAAGCTTTGTCTCAATTCTTTTTGGGGGAAATTTTGTGAAGATCCCAACAGGGCAAAGACGAAGCTTGTTAATGACTCTCTAGAGTTGGTTACCCTCCTCACGACTCCAGGTATAGAAGTGAAACGGCTCCTTTTCGCCAGTGATGAAGTCGTGTGGATTAATTATATCCCCATAGAAGAGGAACAGGTCCCACTCCCACACACTAGCGTTGTACATGGGGCTTATGTAACAACTGGTGGACGCATGACCCTTTACAAATACCTCGATCAGCTGGATCGAAGAGCCTTATATTGCGACACAGACAGTGTGATTTACACTCAGACCGACACAGACGAGTACGTCGTCCCCATTTCAGACTTTCTAGGCGACATGACAGATGAGCTTACAGACTATGGACCTGACGCTTACATCTCAGAGTTTGCTAGCGGAGGACCCAAGAACTATGGATATAAAGTTTCTATCGACGAAAACACCACAAAAACTGTATGTAAGGTCAGAGGTATCACTTTGAACTACGATACTTTGAAAGTGGTTAACTTTGACACCATCAAGAGTATGGTTTTAGGCGGTGATCACAGTGCAACAGTATCTGTGAGAACCGAGAGGAAGATTAAAAGAAAGCCTGGCCCGACTTTAGTGTCAGAGCCTGAGGATAAAATGTACCGTCTCTGCTTCAGGAAAAGGCGTAGAGTTAGCGGTGGGTTCGACTCCCACCCTTACGGGTATAAATAAGGACGAGGAGACAGTACCGTGTCAGTATGGACTCGTCCTCGTCACAAGAATGTTTTTCAGTGAAGAAGTTGTTGATCAATAGAACCCTTATTCATCATACTAGAGAAGAATTGGCTGAGTTATCCCCGGATTTTTTAGCTTCTTGTGCAGCTCAAAGTATTTATCTAGTTTACGATAAACTCCCTCAAAGTGTGCAACGTAGTGGAATAGTAAAAGAGTGTCTTAGATGTGATAAACATTACCCTGTTCACGATTGCTGGGATGGACCTTTGCCTATGATAAGAGACTGTTATGGTTGTCGTAAAGTTTGAAGACCCTTTCACTTTAATTGTCTCAGGTCCAAGTTTTTGTGGTAAAACTACTTTCACTATAAAACTGATCAACAACTTGAAACATCTATCTAGCGTAGGTAAATACAGCAGAATTTTGTGGTGTTTCGGTGAAACTAATGCCATTCCTCCGTCTAGCAAATTCAATACCCCTGTAACGTATCATAAAGGTCTACCAAACTTTAAAGACAAACAAGACTGTAGTAAACCTGTTTTAATAATTTTAGACGATTTACTAGACAAAGCTTACTCTAACGAGGTATCTTCGATATTCACAAAAGGTTGCCATCATCGTAACATTTCTGTAATATTAATCACTCAGAACCTTTTTCATCAGTCTTCGCACAGTAGAGATATTTCTCTCAATACAAAGTACATGGTCTTGTTTAGAAACTTGAGAGATAAAAATCAGATTACTTTTCTAGCTAGACAAGTGTACCCTGAAAACTGGAGAGCTTTTTACAAAGCTTTTCAAAACGCTACGAAGAAGGCTCACGGCTATATGTTGATAGATTTTTGTCAGAGAACTAACGATTTGATTAGATTCCGAACTAAAATCTTTCCGTCCGAAGTTACAAAGGTTTACGTGCCAGTAAAGCATGAAACGGATAAAATCCCATTACCATATCTTACAAGTTCTTAAAAAGGCTTCGCCCGAGTTGAGAAGTTTTATTCTAAAGAGAGGTAGCAAAGAGTTGATACTTGCTATCATAGAGTGTGCTCTGAACGTTTTGAACGGTCAATGTAAAATTCGTTCGTGTTCTAAACGTAAATTGAGCAAACATAAAGAATCTTTGAGACATCTTATCGATAGAAAAGTTTCTCTGTCTAAGAAAAAGAAAACTTTAATTCAGAAAGGAGGATTTCTAATTCCCCTCTTGTCTGCTGTATTGTCGGGAATCAGTTCTTTAACGTAATGTTACAGACAATGATGTTACTTAGTATAAAAGAGTACAAACGTTTAAAACGTGGTGCTGATGATTCAAACACGTCAGTTGCTAGAGATCCTTACAAAGAGTGGATTAAAATACGTGAAAAACAAGATCCTATCTCCGAGAAGAGACAGAAAAGAATATTGGAGGAATCTGGTAAAAGAGATGATTCAATCGAGAAACCTCCGACACTCGAGAATCCTCCGACACCTGAACCCTTAGATGTAAAACCTAGTGTTATAGGAGATCTTGCTGGTAAATACTTGGCAGCTTATGTCAACTCCCCCAAGATTGTAGATACGCAGTTTGGAATCTATAAAAATAAAGAATCGGGAGAGTATATGATAGGTAATTTTAAAGTACAGATAGACCACAACACTTTAATTATTAACAATAAGAAGTACAACACTACTGTGGGACTGTGGGAACTTCTCACTAGGAAGACAGTAGACTTGAAACAAGTAACCGAGGAAGACCTTGACACTTACAAAGACATTCTAATAACGACAGGTGGACACTTGCATAATAACGAGCTTAAAACCTCTAGAACCAGTAAATATAAACTAGTCATTTCTAAATTATTTCCTACGAAAAGGTGGAGTACTTACAGTCAGAGAAGATGAACAGATTACATGACCTCTATTACAAACCGGAAGAACCTACGGGTTTTTCCACTCTAGGTAAACTTTCACAAGCAAGTACCATTACAGATAAGAATATAGAGGAATGGTTGATTGCACAAGATGTTTACAGCTTACATAAACCTATTAGGAGAAAGTTTCCAAGAAATCCTTATTCTGTAAACAACATTTACGACATGTTTGAACTTGATCTAGCCGATGTGCAAAACATTTCGAAACATAATGACAACATACGTTATTTACTCGTAGCTATTGACGTGTTTTCCAAATACGCCTGGGTCGTTCCTCTAAAGTCTAAGAGAGGTATCGAAGTGAAACGTGCATTCGAGTCGGTGTTGGAGAAAACTATTAGAAATCCTATCGTAGTGAGAACAGATAAGGGTAAGGAGTTTCTAAACAAACCTTTTTAGGACTTTTTAAAGAAAGAGAACATAGAGTATCGTGTTTCCAACAACCCCGATATTAAATGTGCGATAGTCGAACGCTTCAATCGCACTTTAAAAACTAAAATGTACAAATATTTTACTTTCAAGAACAGTTACAAGTATTTAGACGTGTTGGATAGATTTATGACTGGATACAACGATTCTGTTCATGCCAGTACAGGAATGGCTCCTAGTAAGGTTACCGATAAGGATGTCTTGAAAATATGGAGACGTATGAGAAACAAACAGCTTCGTGTCAAACCTAGACCTGTACGCTTCAATGTAGGGCAGACTGTTAGAATAGGTAAAGAGAAGATGAAATTCGATAAAGGTTTCGAACAAAACTATTCCACGGAAATATTCAGAATCGTTAAAGTAATCAAACATTCACCTCAACCTGTCTACGAACTCGAAGATCTTAGGAACACTCCTATTTTGGGTCAGTTTTATAGTTATGAACTCACGCCTGTAACTATAAACAAGGACACTGCTTACAAAATAGATAAAATTCTACGCAGTCGTAAGGTAAAGGGCAGTACCGAACATCTCGTTCGCTGGAGAGGATACGATCCCGAGTTCGATTCCTGAGTTAAAGCTAAGGACTTGTTGTAATGGATGAGTTTTACGTTACTCTACTGAGCGATGCATCATACAAATCTTTTCCTAGTAACACTCTTGCTAGTTTTCAAATGCAGCTAGCACAGAGCATAAAGTTAGAGAGGAATCAATGGGATGTAGGTCTATGCGAAATTAGTTACTCTCAAGGAAGTGTATCGGAAATGTCATCTACGAAAACAAACCTAACAGCAGCAGCAGCAGCTTCTAAAACTAATACGGGTAGGAAAGAACTTGTTTTTATATATTGTAATATAATATCTCCACAACTTGTAGGAGATGCTTATGTGAAATGCCTCAGAATTATTCAATTCCCTTTCAGTACAGCAACTCATGTCTTTCCTACAGTTTATTATGTTCCTGTCGAAGCATCCGAATTTCAGGTGATAAGTATAGAATTGGTAACAAAACTAGGAGGATTGGCAAACATAACGTCTAGCACTAAACCTACTATGCTTGTTTTACATTTTAAAAAGAGAAGGCAAATGGTTTTATGAATTAGTTTGCGATGGATCCTCTTACAGCATACTACATCAATCAGTCGGGAGGGCGTCTTAACAATCTAGGACCTTTCTACAACGGCAGCCCATATGTTCAAAGGGGTGGAGGTCTAGGTAGTTTCTTGGGTGGACTGTTTAGAATGATAAAACCTGTTCTCTTTTCGGGTGCTAAGGTCTTAGGTCATGAAAGTCTCTCGGCCGGTGCAAATATCTTATCCGATATAGTATCTAGGAAGGAAGGAGAAAAAGTAAAAGACATTGTCGCTAACAGAGTAAACGAGTCAACTAGGAAACTTGTGAACAAGATGCAGGGTAAAGGTAGAAAGAGGAAACGGTCATCAAAAACGAAGACGAAAACTGAAATAAGAGATATATTTAGAGGTGTAAAGAGAAGGAAGTAGTCAGTAGTGTCGAGATGCTTGCCTTAACAAAGTCAGAGTTCGACATCTTCGATAAAGCTCCTATCCAGGCAGCAGTGTTGGGGAATGTTACCACATTATGTAAACCCATTACTCCAGTCGATCAGAATGTTCTCGAATTCATAGTTCCTGCAGATAACGATCACTATATTGATTTAAACGTACAGGTCAAGGTGGAAGGACAATTCGTTAAAAACGATGGGAAAGAGTTAACCGATACCGATAAGGTTACAGGAGTAAACAATCTCCTTCATTCACTCTTTGAGCAGTGTAGCGTTTCTTTAAATGGAACACCTATTACATCATCTGAGAACTTGTATAATTACAGGTCGTATTTTGAAACATTGTTTGCATATGGGGAGGATGCTTCAAAAACTCATCTGACTAACTCGTTTTGGTATCTAGATAAAGCTATCGAAGGTTTAACAGATCCTCAAGAGGTTAAACTAAACGGAACATTAGGGGCAAACGCTAAAAACACCGGTTGGGTTGAAAGATATGAAAAGTCTAAGAAATCAAAAACAATAGTCATGATTGGTAAACTTCATGGTGATATTTTCAATCTATCGAAACTTTTATTGCCAGGTGTAAATATGCAGATACGTCTTACAAAATCAAAGAGAGAGTTTTATCTTTTAGGTATGGACAATGATTCTAAAGTTTTCTTTAAGTTCCTCGATGTAGGTCTGTATGTGAGGAAAATCAAACCTTCTCTTAGTATTCTGTTAGCACATGTTAAGACATTGGAAAAAGGTCATAATGCCCACTACCCCATCACGAGAGTGGATTTGAAAACATTCACGTTTAGTTCGGGATCTAGATCGATTTGTATCGATAATGCTTACATTGGTGCTCTACCCAAAAGACTCCTCTTTTCAATGGTGAAAAATTCGGCTTTCTCAGGCTCAGTGAATTCCAACCCCTACGAGTTTCATCATTTTGCTTTGAATTCTTTTGCCATGTATATAAATGGTCAACAGATTCCTTCAGAAGGGTTAAACATTTCTACAGATCACGAAAAGACTACAACACTAGCTTATGATACTCTTTTTAAAGGTTCAGGGATCCATCACACCAATAGCGGTATGCAAATCACTCACGACATGTATATAAATGGGTTCTTTATGTTAATGTATGATCTAACTCCTGACGCCTCTGCTTCGCATGGTCATAGAAGTTTACCTAATAACGGTAACATTAGAATAGAAGCCAAATTCGACTCGGAATTAACACAAGCTGTTACCTGTATTCTCTATTCGGAATACGATAACAGCATTGAAATTACTAAAGACAGGAAAGTAATGACAGATTATTAAGAGAGAGATGAATACCATTCAAATAAACCATGCACTTCGTAATGTTCACACTTTTGATGGAGCTTATCCTAGCGATCTACTTCCTTATAGAGTAACAAACAAACCTAAAGCTTACATCATTAATCTAGACCCTCATTGTTCACCTGGTTCACATTGGGTTGCCGTGTTTTTTAAAAATCAGCATTTTGCCTATTACTTTGATTCTTTCGGACTACCACCTCTCATTCTTGGGATAACTAAATTTATTTGTCAAAATTCAATAAACTGGTCATACAACACTCTGAGACTGCAAGGATTGACAACATCTGTCTGCGGACACTATGCCTGCCTCTTCACCCATTACATGGACAGAGGATGGAACATGCAAGAGTTTGTAAATCTCTTCAGCACGGCAACAAGTCCTGACACCGAAGCCGTACACATCTTCCATAAAGCCTTTGGGTCATTGTGTGGAAAGAAAGGAGGCCAGAGATGTTTTCCAGGACATGCGCTCTGTAAGTATTTGACAACAGTTTTATTATTAGAATAGAAAGTAGTTTACATATAAGTTAAAACCTTTACTTTATGTTTTTTAGAACAAAACAGTTCGATTTTCATAGGACTGGCTCAGTTTCGTTGCAGTGTCTGGAACGAGTGGTTCTCCTCCTAGATCCTTCGAGATGTCTTCATCAGAGACTATCAAGAACAAAAACAACAAATGTAAAAAGGTATGTATCGATAATTGTATATTCGTTACTCTATTGACTGTAATGTACTAATTGTTTTGTTTCAGGTTTCGTCATCAGACTCTGTATAAAATTAGATTTCTTACGTGTATTGTTTGTTTGTTTCAGGTTTCGTCATCAAGATCTGTAAAGAAACAGAAGATGATCGACAAGGTGGTGAAGGAAGCTGTGTCAACAACACCAAGAAGAGTTGCTCCAACTGTAATGGCACGCAGAACTTATTTCCTCAACGCAAGAAAGGACCGATACATCAGTTTTGGATTCTACTCCATTATGAACTATATCGCCTGTGCCGAGGTTGGAAGTTCTAGCGGTGCTTGCCTTATCTTCTCACCTTACCTACTGTCTTCGTTTTTTGTTGCATTTACCTAAACTGTGTGAGAACATGTGTTACTCTAAACCATATATATTTAAGGAAGACTCTTTCAAACTAAAGACACGTAAGGACTTGAAAGATTGTGTGATACAATACGATGGTGCTCGCATCGTTCTCCGAAATGATGACATTACATATCTAATGATAAACTCTAACATAATAAATGACATTATGAATAAATACATTCTCATGCAAAGTGATGTGTTTAATTATATAAACAGTGAACGAAGTGTTCCTACGAGTTGGGAAAAACTATCATTATTGGACATGGTTACAGATGAAATAAATCATTCAACTCTACTACTGTAAAACCGTTTTGCTTGTACATGTTATTTCATAGGAGCGTGACAACCTTGTGGTACAAAAACAAAAATGATAATAAGGTTGTGACGCTCTGTAAAGAAACTTAGCCTTAACCGTTTTCCTAATCCCTACACAGTCATTTCAAATAGATGGTAGTGATACTAACACTAACACTCATCATGAAGCAGATGAAGAAAGAAGAAGGGTTGTGTAAGTATAAACTTATTTTATCTATTCGTTTGCAAGTCGCCATCTTGTCTATGATTTTCAAATTTTGAATTGGCGGCAGTCGACAATGCCTGCAACCCTTTTGACTTAGCTCACTTCTACATTAAATATAAGTTTTATACTTAACCTACTCTTGCATTACGCCCAGTAGATATCGCCAGCAGCCATTTTGAATTTCAAATATACCGCCATTTAAAATAATACAGTTTTGACTTAGCTCACTTCTACGTTAAATATAAATTTTATACTTAACCCCCTCTTCCATTTTCGAAATTTGAATTTGGCGCCCCTCCATACTTGATGACGACAGAGGGCGTAAGTGTAGAACAATAATGGCGGATTCATAATGGCGGATAAGATGGCGGATTCAAAATGGCGGATAAGATGGTGGACAAGATGGCGTCCTAACATCTAGCCCCTCCTCTATCCCTTAACACCCTCCTCTTCCCCCTCCAATGACCACTCCCATCACCCCCTCCTCTTCCCCCCTCCAATGGCCCCTCCTCTTCCCCCTCCAAGGGCCCCTCCTCTTCCCCCTCCATGGCCACGCCTTCTCCCCTCCCCTCTACCCCCACTACTATGACGTCATCACCCCCCACTCCATTTCCCCTCAAACCGCTGTATACCTGTTCCTATACTACTTACGTACAGTATAAATAAAAGCGTTTAAATTACCACAGTGGAGGATGTAAGTAACATAAAATCTCAATTACTTGATTCAAATTTCTATTACATAATGTCGGTACTGTAATGTCACTTGTGATTTATATTGAAATTTTGTGTGTTAATTTTAGGATTATACTAGGGTTACCATACGTCCTGTTTTGACCGGAACAGTCCCGGTATCCCGCCGGTTAAATTGTCTCCCAGTTTCCGCAGGTTTTTTAACTGCAGTATTTTAGAATTGAGAAAATTTAATGTTGGTGTCTAGTCAGTCTAGTCTAGTCTCTATGGTATGATTATACAGTATACAACCATGGCCGTCCGGAAGGGGGGGGGCAGGGTAGGGCCGCTGCCCCTCCCTGGAAATTGTTTACACATAAACCTCTAAATTAAATGACTATAAGCAACTAATGGGAATTGAGGTTTAAGTCTCCAAATACTGTTGTATGTTCGCGTCGTTTGGATGAAAACGAGTTGTAACAGCTGATTAGCTTGTAGGAATAACTACAGCACTCCCCCTAAACTTGAAATCATTATAGGGCTACCCAAACATTTTATTATAATAAAAAAAAAGTAGCATTTTATATTTCATATGAATAGTACCTGTGAAATTATAAGGTGTAAGAAAAGTCATGTGAATGTATACATCATATGTTTTCTTTGTATCCATGGCCATAGTCCAGCTACAGTAAATGAAGGATGTTGATTATATAATAATAATAATAATAATAATAATAATAATAGCAATTATGTGAATAGTAATAATAATAGCAATAATAATATGAATAGTAGTAGTAGTAATAATAATAATAATAATAATAACAACAACAATAATAATAATAAAGTGATTGTACTCGTAGTAGCGTAGTGATGGTGGTGGTGGCAGTAATTCAGTGGCGGTTTCTCCTATAGTGCTGCAGTGCTACAGCACACAGCTTCTTTTCTGCTCGCCGTAATGTTATTTTCAAACGCAATAGCCTACTATATTTTCTTTTACTTAGATTTTGAACTTGGCGCGTCCACGCGAGAATTCCTTAGCTGACGTTGGAGAATGGAAGTCGGTAATGTGAATATTATCTTTCCCGCTTCGTGAATGCAGTTTTAAAACAGCTCTTCTCTTGTAGGGCGTGACGTCATGCTTAAGCTTGCCTTTATGGCGTGTAAACTGGTTTCAACATACAGAACGGGCTGCCGCTGAATTGCGTTCACGAGATTTTAAGGCGACTCACTGGAGCGCTGTGATCTCGCCACAGATATAGACACAAAAAGTCACTTGCCGCGACATCTGTTGGAATATAGTTGAAACTGTAGTTCTGGTTTTAGCCACTAGAACAGATTGAAAACAGATTGAAAACAGAACTGAGTGTTTTGTATGAAAGAAATGATTACAGGAAAATTGATGGAGCTGTTCCACTACTATGATTAAAAACAATTTGGTAGGAACATTCTCCGAAATAACAAAGCTTCTCAGGATTATAGTCACCACTCCTATTACCACAGCAGAACCAGAAAGATGCTTTTCTACCCTGAAAAGGATAAAGACACTCCTAAGGAACACCATCACAAGAACGTCTTACAGCTCTTGCAATGCTTTCCATAGCGAAAAAGATGGTTGCAAACATGGATGGATTCAACACGAAAGTCATCGATAACTTCTGTAGTAAGAAGGAACGTCCCATGGACTTAACTCTGAGACAGTAATTATTTAAGTAAGCCTAAACTAAACTCCATGGCGCGACATCCCCGAGGGGACAAGGCCTACCACCCGACCACTGCGTCATCTACCTATAGACAGATGGCAGGATTGGGGGCATGTGGTCAGCATGCCGACACCCACGGCCGTTAATGGTGGTTTCCATGACCGGAGCCGCTACTTCTCTATCAAGTAGCTCAATATTTTAAGTTTGCTGTGTGAAATGGTATTTGCAGCACACTCTCGTTTTGAGCCACGTGCCGCTACTGCAGTAATTTGTTCATTCGCCCCCCCTTGACAAAATTTCTGCGGACGGCCATGTATACAACCATTTAGCTTGTAGTACGATTGAATGTTGGCAGAGAGGAACCTTTCTAAATTGCTGGAATTCGGGTTCAGCCTACCAGGGACTTCTGCATCTGGAAAGAGGCTGTTTTAAATTATGACAAATGTGTAGTATGATGAGTGAAATCACCGAAAATGCTGTCAAATCTCTTCTGCTTTGCAACATCAACATGAATTTAACATGCCTAGATTTATTGAAAACATAACAAATTACACAACATTTGTATAAAAAAAGTTTGTAGTAAAAAATACGAATAGTAAGTTACAAAAAGGTGAAGTAGCTTGAGCTGTAAGTAGGTAAGTTGGATTGGTTTCTATTTTTAAAAATATAAATTATATTTCCGAAATAGTTTTTTTTTAAAGTGAAAAGTTAGTATTCATAATACCTGTAATAATACCGTCGAAGTGTCCCGTTTCGGGAAATTAGAAATATGTTAACCCTAGATGGCGACCATATCTGAAGAAGCTTCTATATGGTTCCGGGCAAATTATTTCTTAATGAACGAGAAAAAGACTCAGTCTATGACCTTTTCTTTAAGGCAAGTATGTAATGAATCTGACAATGTAAAACCACTAGGTTTTACCCTGGACCGAAAGCTTACATGGAGTGCCCATATCGCCTCAGCGTGTTCTAGGTTATCTAGAGTCACATATCTACTCAGACATCTCGTAATCTGTGTACCTAAAAATTATGTGAGGGCTTGCTACTTGTCCCTGTTTCAGAGTATAATAATGTAAGGACTTATTCTGTGGGGAGGTGCTGCTGATGTTATGCATATACTCTTATTGCAAAAGAGGGCAGTGAGGATTTTTGCAAAAGCTGTGTATGATGCCCATTGTCGTCCAATATTTAAGACCGAAAAATTAATTACAGTATTTGGTCTGTATATATATGTATGTTTTGTAAGGGCAAAGAAAGAAATTGACTCCCTGCCCAGTAGATCGTCCATTCACAATTATAATATTAGGAGTCAGTACAAGTTGGACGTGCCTTATACTAGGCTGCACAAAGTTAGCAGTAATAGTTGTCAAGTTAAGCTAAAGTTTTTAATGCCTTGCCATTCTCAGCTCGAAATTTACCACTTGAATGTTTTAAAAGGCGCGTGTGGGATTTCTTAATACAAACACCGATGTACTCAGTGAAGGAATACTTCGATGTGTCAACCACAAGAATGAGTGGCTATTTCTAGAGACTCTATCTTTATATCATATGTTTGTTTTAGCCTTGACGATACCAATTGCATATCTATGCCCAAAGGTAAATAAATTATTATTATTATTATTATTATTATTATTATTATTATTATTATTATAGATCATACTAACGTTTAGTCTATTTTATTGCAACTTTTCAATAGACTACAAATTTTGGAATCTTGGTAGAATGAAGAGAAGGCTAACGGCCTTATCTCTACCTCGTTAATTAAACAATGATAATAATTTAATAATTAAATATTATAACATTAAGAATAGTATATTTATTACAGTGCTATCGTTACTGTTATTATTATATTATTACCAGACGAAAGATGTGTTCCACGTAGTGTATTGCACAATTTTTAGATGCACATTTCAGAGCGCCCCTCCCTCAAGGCATAGATACGTCAAAAACCTGTAGGCTGGAATTGAACTTTAATCACTAACCACTACTCACAAATCGATAATAACGGAAGAAATACAAGAGCAATAAAGAGGATACCGCCTCGCAGGTATTAGGTCAGACGATGTTACATCTACCATGCGATACAAGGTTCCCAACTCATTTTAAAATACAATTTATAACAATCATACCAGGTAACAAAGTCTTTCATAACTCAGCCTCAGGCGGATCGCAAAGGGCAGCTAATCTTCGTACCTCTCATAGGTGTCGAGGGCAATGTTTCTCTGCAGGTCTCTTGTGAAAAGCACAGGTGGAATTCATCAACCCTTGCTTATCCTCCGCATCTTTATAGTGGCATTAGTGGCTCCGGCAGTATGTGAAGGGGAAGTCAACCAAAATAGGACATATTGTTATTTTTGATTGCTAAAGATAAAGTTGCCATATATTGCCATATATCCGCGATTTGAAAATCTCAGATTAAAGACCGGTCCGAAAATAAGAAAGTTCGCAAGATTGATTTGTTTTTAAATGTGTACATATATTCATTATTTTACAAGTTTTGATAAGTTCCATAATTTACATTGTCACCAATGTACCTACACCTACTCCCCATTACCTGGCTAATCGTATTCAGTATTTATCTTCAAATCACTCACTAAATACCAGATCACAACATGACTCTCTGCTTTCAATACCTATCCATAGAACATCCATTCCCAGTCTTTTACTGTAATTTCTGCACGTTCCTGGAATCTCCTTCCTTCCAGCATCAGGGTCTGCTGAACGCTGTCAACATTTAAAACTAGGCTAAACGAATATCTCTCCAAAAAACGATAATCTTTTTGTTTAGGTATAAATCATTTGCGTTTTATTGTTTCTTGTATATTGTAGATATAAGATAAGTTACTTATTACTTTTTTTCTCTCTCTAGTATAACACACTTTACTAAAATAGTTTTATTTCATATAACATAGACTAAATTCACTACTCTATATATATGTATCTAGTGTATTAGTATTACTTATAGAACTATGTTAGTGTATTTGTTTGTTTCTTCTTTTCTGTCTCTGGTTGAGTGTAAGAGAAGGCCCTAAGGCCTTAACTCTGCCAGATTACATAAAGATTTATTATTATTATTATTATTATTATTATTATTATTATTATTATTATTATTATTATTATTATTATTATTACATTCTGTTACCACGAATAAAATCTATCTATACTCTTGGTCCCCCTTTATGAAGCTTTCAATTAATGTTTTTTCTGGTATATATGTAGCCACAATGATAGTGTCGAGTGCTTATTATACACCTAACTTTCACGTTGTACTTTTATTATCTTTGAATAGCGGTTATAATAAGAGGGAAAAGGAGGTATTTATTTCTTCACAAATATTGTCCCTATACCATTCACGAACAGAAGAAAGGGACTTGACTGATTTTGTAAGTACTGATGGAACTCACTACAACTTACAAGTTTCATGATTCATTCGATGGAAATATGTGTTAACCAATTTCTTTTTCTGTCTCACAGAGTGGAAGTAGGCTGTGCAAATTCTAAAAGTTTGTTCCTTCGGTAATAACAGACAAAAAGTTCAAATAACATATCGTCCGAAGTGAGGACTTTTTGAGAAAAATAACTTTACTTGATAAGTACTGGCCTAACTGTTCTAATGTTTTGCACTTTAACAGAGAAAAGAATAAGAATTAAATTTTCCCTTCGAGGTATTTTAATAACTTTGGCATTTTTCGGGCGAATTAATCTATTTTTTAATTATTGTCTCTTTTAATATTTTTCTCCTTCAAAAGAGTAGTGTGGTCACGGAATTTAGTAAAGCGTATTATTTGATAGGAACAAATTCGATGATTTGTCAAGTACTGATTATCCAGATGCCTTTCAGACACGAAAGCAGGTTTTCCATTATACGAGATCATATAGCCTATTTATTCTTATTCACATGGGAATTCTGATTTACCAATCAAATCAACAAGTCAATGGTTGGCTAGTATATGGTTATTTAACGACGGGAATATACTGCAACTTAGGCCTGTGACCGTCGCCGGTGTGCCGGAATTTTGTCCCGCAGGAGTTCTTGTACATGCCAGTAAATCTACTGACATGGACCTGTCACATTTATGCACACATAAATGCCATCGACCTGGGCCGGGATCGAACCAGCAACCTTGGGAACAAGTCAATGGAATCAACTGAGAGAAGAGATACAAATGATATCAAAAGAGAACAGTAGGTGCTACAGCACCGCAAATAGTCTAATGAAGATGATCGTCAATTTTATCCTTCAAGAGCTAAACTTGTATTCTTATATAGGATAAGCAATCATCAAGTAAAATCATCAGTTTCCAATCAGTGAGAACAGTTTTAGTGGGGGAACTGGTCCCTGTAGACGTTAATCGTAACACGTGGATGAAAAGATATTTAAATTTTACATAAAGTAGTATTATACTAGTTTTATATCTCTGCTTTTGTACAGTTTTTATGTGACACATTTATATGCCAGTAGCAGTGAAAAGGGATTGTGTAGATCTATATATTTATAGGCAGAATCAGAGCAGAAAGTGCATGATGATTCACAAAAAAGTTATTTGTTTCTCATCGTACTACTACTAAGGTCACCTAATCAAAGAAAATTATCTAATGATTGACAGATAATCCAACCTATGCTAAGACAACTTTATCTGTCTTCCTCGCCTATCTGAGTTGTACCACCGAAAAGTATTTTATGAGGGATAATTACCATTTACATAAGTAACATAATACTCGCATAATGTACAGAGGTAACAAAAATGTGTATTACTTAACTTACAGAACTCGTAGAACTAGACTAAATACAAGAAAACAGTTCCCAGTAAAATGTAAAGGACGTATATGTATACCTTCCCCTAAAACTATTTAGACAACATATGGAACTTTTTATAAAATATTGTTTGACCCTTGACGCCTGAAGCAAAGTCTGCTTATTTTCGTGGTCAAACCCTTCAACTTTGTCGATTAGAGAATCTGTGGTTAGAGCCACCCGCGTTGTTACTCGTTATGGATATAATGATCTCTCGAGTTATCTGCATATTTTGACGTCTTGAATGTCTGCTTTTGGTCACATGATACAGGACACGTATGAATCACTTTTTAACCGTGAGAAATTTATATTTTTGTAGGGTAACCAACTTTTCTGGCCTTCGTTCACTGGACTACTAAGGTTCAGCGAAAGTGCAATTTAATGAAAATACACGCAGATTAACTTAGGTCTATAAGTTATAATAAAATCATATACTTTAATTTTCACGCAGACTAACTTATATAATAAAATCATATACTTCAATTCTCATAATATTGCTGGTAGCAGTTCCATATTAATGTTATGCTGAGATTAATTAGGCGCTATATGTGATGACAAAATGTGAAATACCGGTAACTTGATGGGGGACATCTGTCAAAGAGTAAGCCTAAGAGGGTGACAATTATTCTTCTTCAATTACTAAAATATCGTTTAACGAAAATGAATTTCCGATTAAAAAAAAAAAAAAACTTGCGTCAGACTTTGAATAAGAACAAGTTGAGCCCTTTAGGTCTGCTTAGGTATTAGGGAATCAGATACCTTATGGTGAAAGTAATTTCTATTTCTATAACCTGAAGGAAATTGCGAATCAGGGACGGTAAGATGCAAGTAATAGCGACCGATCAGATGCAGGTAATTGTAAATCAGGTGCCACAAGGTTGTTTCGACGAGAATACAGTCAAAGGTGATATTCAGGATTGACTGAAGTCAACGAATTCTTTCACTTGATTAGTGGATAGGAAATAAACGAAGTGGTTGTGGTTCTTAATCGTAAAATGTTAGTTCTTTCTGGGTATCTGCCCTCAAGTTTACCACTTAACTCACAAAACTACCCGATAAACTTCCTAAAAAATACCAATTGTACTATGTACTAGTAATAGGTTTTTCTTCTTCATAGCCTATTGATGATATATTTTTATATATACTTCCTTCATTACGTAAGTTAAGTTAGTAGTCTTTAAACCCAAAACTGACCTGTGGTCAATGGCCACTGAGGACCAGTTAGAAAGATGAAGAACCGCGAAAAATTCTGTTTAAGTTATCTATTCTGTGTTTCTCCAAACTTTTCGCAACTGTACTTTGAATGTTCTTGTAATTACCATCAGGAAACTGCAGGCACAGAGCAGCAATGCTCTAAACCCTTCGCCAGAAATTGACATGCTTTCATTTAAATCCTTGTCTAATTCCGATTCTCCTAAAACAATAAAATCAGGTGGAATGATAATTCTTTCACACTGGCCGTGTGTAGGTTGAGGTGGAAAGGTTGAGTCAGACCGAAAAATTCAATGCCATAGGGGTAATCTAATAACAAACTGGCAGATAGAGTTAACAGCCCATATTTCAGGAACTATTGAGCATCAGACAAATGGTTTTGTCAAAACATCTGAAGCCGTACAAATAAGCAGCCAACAATTATTATTTTAGACGGAAATTTTTTTAATAATGAACGTTTTTGAATTGTCCCATCGGATTTAGCTTAAAGCTATAAATTTGCCAAATTTAAAGATTGTAACTCATCTGGAAGTGGGTAAACATCAATGTTAATAAGGGGATGATTAGACTGTCGTAGATGTGAATGACGTGGACTATCCAGCCAGCTTTTTCCATACTTATGGGGAAGCTGGAAACATCAACAGCTAATGGCTGTTGTATGTGCCAATATTCCTATTAAATTTTACGCTTCTATATGTTCTATAAGTGAGTCGAAAATTACACAAAATGAAAAGCAGCAAAACATCTCATGTCATTTTGCGTTCTCATATCCGTACGAGAATAAACTTTCTATTCATAATCATGAAGAAAAGTGTAGAACTGATGACACCTAGTCAATTTTCGACTTGGATACGATAGCTTCAGGATAGGCCGAGAGAAGTGAGAGAATATTCCTTGAAGTTATTCCAAGCGACGAATGTGTAAGGATTTTTATTTTAAATTCCGTTTAAAGATGGGGCCGTTTTAATTTATGAAGAGCAAATCTTATATTCTTTTGAAGATGAGGTCTATCTGTTCACAGAACTACTAATTTTAATTTACTTTTAAGTCATATAAAATATTTAAGCCTATTGCTTATGGATATAAAACATTAACGTAATCTTGATATCATGTAGTATCTAAAAGAATTTAATACAGTACTATCCAGAAGTCTTTCCGCAGTACTGGTTATGTTCGCCACCCACACGAAGGCTGGTATTTCTTTTTCCCTCCTGATTCCTTTCAAACCCTTGGAGCGTGTTGTTCTTTGTGTATTTGTGCTTTTAGTAAAATGTTATAACAATATGCCAACTGAATTCCATTTCTTAGGTGATTTTCACCTACACTAGTAGTGCGGAGTGACTTCTCGATGACACTATAGTGTAAAGATCCTAAATTATGCTAATATTTTAAGGAGAGCCCAAAAACAAAATAAATATTTCTGGTTAGCCAAATTGCCCGGGCCGTTGTGATAAACCATTTTGAGGCTGTAACGGAGTCTAGATTTTTTTTAAAGATATTTCTACGTTATGACTCAGACATAATTCATAATGCGTTATATTGTACTGAGGGGAACATTATAAATGGAAAACAATGTAATATTGACCAAATCGTTGTGTCAAACAATATGTAGGCCTAATAGCTAGATATCCTTTTTAGCGTGAATAAAAAATTTAAATTTCGGTACAAAAGATACAATTTGCTGTTGTTTCACGTAAATAATACAATTTCAGCGTTAATTCGCGTTAAAGCAAATAGACTTATGGCTCAAGTGGTGCAAAATATTGCATGTTTGTGTGAAAACCCATTTTCATTTCATTTTGTAGATTTCAAAAATTCTTACCAATTTACTTTTAACATTTGCCTAAAGTATAGATAAACTGATTAGCCCAATCTTTTTAATCTATGTATCTGTGCATCTAGGAAGAATCCAGAATATAAAAAATTAAGTATAAAATTAATTCACTGCTAAATTATAATATACTACGGCCAAAATCAGCTTACACGAATATCTTTAGACATCAGATTATTTTAATTTTATTTTATGATTATTTTTATTTTTTCAGAAAATATGTTTTGAGCTCCTTACAGCAGTGGCGACTCCTGGTTTTTTAATTGTGTAGGATGGTGTGGAGAGAGCGAATTAACCCATTCACTGCTATTGACGTACATATGCGTCGCCGTAAAAAATACATAAAGGCTGAGATGTAAATTTAATACAATAATGCTTTATCCTAAAATATGAAAATATTTAACCACGTATGAAAACTGTCGTTTACGGAAATCAGCTATTCTGCTATAATTTTCATAGTTGATATAAAACTTGATATTACTCCAGGAATACTTATATTGAAATATAAACAGCACTGTAAAGTTTAATAATAGCTAGGCCTATAATATATACCAAGAAATGAAATAAATAAATAAATATTAATAAAAATATGATCACTCCCCTCTTAGAAAACAAGCTATCGAACGTGAGGAAGGACTGTACTGTAAGACGTCCTCAACTTCTTCCATATGAAACTGGCTTCTCACAACATTTCCCTTTCCCGCCTCCCCCTTCACATGCCCCAGAGATCTAACAACGGCATGGACTGCGTAACACCAACACTGAGGACATCCTCGCAAATACCAACCTGCACAAAACAGAACCGCTAACTTCCTTCCCGAGTGCTCTACAATAACGCTGTTTTGTCATTTTATTGTTTTAATTTTGACAATGAATGCTAGTAAACATTTATGTAGATGAATTATGAAGTGTAGGATGATCCTCACATCCTATATGGAATAATCGCCACTGCCTTACAGTTTGCCTATATAAGTACTGCTTGCCATGCCTGCTAACATGACGTTTAAACGGTTTATTGACAACTCAATATTTAAATGTTTAATTTAATATGTATTTGTGTACATGTGGTTATCAATAAGCATATCACTTAAGACCCTTAGATTTCCCTTGAAAAATAAAATTTTGTGTTAGAAAATATAAAAGTTCGTGTTATTTCGCGAGTGTAAAACGACAACATTCCAAACTAGAAGTGTTCGAAACAAATAAAAAGTCACTTTAACAATGTGATGTCCTCATTTCATGAATTCGATATTCACGAAAACCAGGCATCTCAATTAGCCTAAAATACCCTGAATCAAGTCAATATTTTATAGTCATCCCCCAAAACAAAAATAAAACATTTCCATGAGGCAAGATGGTTGGGAACCGGTTACATAACTCTAAATTATGCAACAAGTCCATAATGGCATTTGTTAGGATACTAGTAGGCCTATGTTGGTCATTTCATAGTTTTCATACGAGTATCTTAATTACCATTATTGGCAAGTGGCTGTTTGTTCGAGCATAATTAGTCAAAATGTTTAAATTTTGGGAATATAGATTCACGCAAACGAACTGGCTAAGCTTCAGCCCGCTAACCTTCACACCAGCTGGTTGACGTAGTTCATGTCTTCTATGAGACTTGGCAGCTTACGTCATGAGTCAAATCGAAGCTTCCTTTTGCTGTTTTGTTCAAACCAAAGTATGATATTTAAATTAACACTAACATAGTTGACTTTATTTTAAATAAAGGCTATTTATTATGCAGATTTTATATGATACCCTCAAGGTCTCGAGATCGTTCCGTGTTCGATAATAATCGATCCCACACTGGTTTCTAAATGATAAATATTGTCGAAATTAATGTCATAATGATACCCTTTACGTCACACGCAATAAGCTTATTATAGTATGGTCGAACACAAACCTTTTTGGAGCATACAAGGGGCTTAGATTTTGAAAAACGTTTCTGTGACTACTATAAAATGCACCTGTGTCTTACTAACAAAGGCTCGTAACATGATATAAACCGAGACAATTTAAGACAAACCACAAGTAAATAGGTAAGATATGTCGCTGTTGCGCTAAAAGTGAGTATGCCTGGAGCAGGTGAGATGAGAGTGCTATCTACAAGTTCCAGTTCCCACGATGGAAAAATCACGGGGCGGTGCGGCGGCAGCTGGAATGCGCAACATGTGAGGAAGGAAGGAAACCAGCTGCCACCCACCAGGCGTCGCGTCGTCATACTCGCTCATAGGAGTCACTTGTTTCTTAACTAATGCATTTTACATGTGTCATTCCGCCAAACGAGCTCTTCTTCCTTTCTGCGACAAGGTTTTCGAAAGTGTGTTTATGGTGTGACATCTCTTCGTTCTTCTTCGCGAGGGAACGCTGCGAAATTTTAAAAATCTGATGTGAAAAACACAACTTCCTCTGCCTACATAAAAGTTCTGCCTCTTAGTATGCATGACATTCTCTTCATGGAAATTGGTTGTAAAAATGAAGAGAAAGTCCTTAAACATATTGAATCGCATTCCCGAAGGATACGTAACCCAAATAAAATATGATTAATGCACTCACATAACTTTCTTTACTCTAAGAATGGGATATAGCGTTCTCACTTCATTTTCTGATATAAAATAAGAAACATATTTCAAAGAGCCGTATTCATTTGTTTGCCCGATCCACATGTTTATTGTTCACCACGCAAGACTGAGTTTCTGCACACAGTGGGTGACTTCAAATAATTTTTTTCGAAAAAATGTTACAAATAACACTTGTTTTAGCTCCTAGTATAAGCACTTAATATACAAAATTTGAATAAAATCGTTAGAGTCGTTTTCGAGAAAATCGCGAAAAACGAAATTTTCTTCGTGTAAAGTCCCTTTAAAAGTACAGTAGGCTAAGAGAAAGTCGTCGTCAATCTTTGTGACACATCCCCAGAAGGTAAGTAACTCAAATACAACATTTTGATTTCATACGATTTTCCTTTCTGGAGCTAGACCGTTCACAGACACACAGACAGACAGACAGACAGACATGTTTCTGAACGTAACTTAGTATTTTTTATTCAGAGATCTCAAAAGGCGTATTTGTGTTAAAAACACGTCTACGAATTTGGTGGCCAAACATAATACTTCCTATACCTATAGTACCTATGGTACGGGCAGAAGAAGTAAAAAAAAGTGTCGACTGCAAAAACGGGGAATTTCACAATGTTGCAAAATTGTAGGCCTACATTTGCTCAAAGGGAGTATAAAGGTTCAAAAATTTGGACTAGAAGTAAGTGGGAAAAATCGTACTGAAGCAATACAAGAAAGGGGAATGTCGAGTTGTGTGTTTACATTGGCATCATAAGTACGAGGGTAAGTCAATAAGTATCTCCACTTTTTGTTTAATATTTTATAGGCTGGCTGTACCACTTTGTGCTCGCGTACGTCGACATATTGTTCATTTGTCTCCGCTTGTGGAATGTTTGAAAGTTATGACTCCACTAAGTGTTGCTCTGTTGCACATTAAACATGGCCCCACCGCTCAGCGTTTGCACCAAAGAAGAAAAGCGTGCAGTGATTCTTTTTTTGTCGTCTGAAGACGTAGGCCTACCAGGAGCCGAATTCCATCGAAGAAGTCTTATCGGCAAGTCAATAAGTATCCTCACTCTCTTTTTGAAATTTATTGCAACAACAATATAAAACTTTCAATTGCCTCATTTTATAACAAAGTCCTCTTGATTCTCATTGTATTTGATCCATCGTTGCGGAAGCTTCCTGATGCCCTCAGAAAAAAAAAGTTTTTTTTTCGGCTGACTAGCAAGCAACGTATGCACCGCTTCCTTCAGCTCAGTACGCTGTTCTTCTTTTGGTGCAAACGCTGAGCGGTGCAGCCATGTTTAATGTGCAACAGCGCAACACCCATAATGGTCGAACATTCCACAAAGTGGTACAGCCCTACCTTCCAAATGCAATGTTCACGTTGGCATCACAACAAAGCATTCATTGTTTTACAGTCAGTGATCATTGCAAAAATTGTCACTGATATTGCATGTGCACTCAAAACATGAAAAAAAAAATTCTTAGCTAACCACTTAATCAATACTTTCATGAGTAGCAATTGGGGTAAGAGGAAGTTATTAGACGAGGATTTAAATGTAAGTATGTTCATTCTTGGTGTAGGATTTAAGAGCGTTACTACTTTGTGCCTGCGGCCTGCTAATGGTAAGTTACTGGTATATTCAAGGTACGGTCTGAGATAAGAAACACAGAATAGGTCTAAAGTCATAATTCTTCGCGGTCCTTTTTCATCGTTTTAACGGATCCTCAAGTCCCATGACTTTAGTTTGGTGTGTTATCCAGTTTTAAAGACTCCTTTATGAAGAAATCTGTAAAAATCTGTAATCAATATCAACAGCTGCATAACATTATTGTAAAACTAGTATTTTTTTAAGAAGTATCTTGGGGAGTTTTTAGTTTAGTCATATATTTGAGGAAGATAAACTGAAAGAACGAATACCTTAGAATTAAGAACCACAACTATTCCGCTCATTTGCTACCCACTAATTAAGTGGAGGAATTCGTTGATTTTCAATCAATCCTGAACATCACCTGCTGTATAGCCGTCTTGGTATAGTCTTAGATCTGACATGAGCTAATAACTGAATACAATTTGTCATTCCCTGGTCACGATATTCACAGACTCATAAAAGTAAATTGTACCCATTTCTGCCATTTAAAAAAAAAGGCAAATTTTCTAATAACTGCGTAATAAGGGTATTTTAGGTATTTTAAAAATAATATTAGCTCATTATGCAGAAGTCTGCAATTTCTGCAACATCAACATCATATCATTTTATTTCCTCTGCCCGTACCACAGGTAACATAGGTACAGGAAATAAGTTATTGTTTTCGACCCCCAAATTCGAAGTTGAGTTTTTTTTAGCTCCCCTGAATCCCAAAATACTATTTTCCGAAACATTGTGACGGACTTACTTTACTTTATTAGTATTAATTTCAATAGTATTTCTTTACGTGATCTGCTCTGACGTCTAATAAACTATCGTAACAGTGACCTAGTTACCCAGTTACGTAAGTGCACCTGTTTTAACATTCCTAGGTACGCCACTCGCATACTAGCTTTCCAATGCTACTATCAATGCACCACATCTACAGGCTGTTCTCAAACTTCTTCATTATAATTTCATTGTTAAAAAAAATTCTCTTTTATTGATGGAAATACTTATATAGGGCGCCATCCATCAATTCATCATCTAATTCCCAAATTAATTTATCACCACTATTAATTTCTCTCTTAATTATAATTTTTTTCTTTTTTTTTCTAAGTTCAGTCACAAAATATTTTATGTATATACAAGGTTATATATACAAGTACCTCGGCTTAGCTTTTATACAATGGAGATAGGGTAGGATTCTTAATATTTAAAGGAGTTAATATGTTTATTTCATCACTTGAAAAATAAAGCCACTTTAACTAAATTTTCTTTCAACAAATAACAATAATATTTTATTCAACAATATTCAGGTTGTTTGTACTAATTTTACACATTTAATTTTAAATTACACTAGTTTTTAATTCTTTATATATTTATGTCAAAGATATGCTCATCAACAATATATTTGCTACGATTATAACTATTTATATACCATTATTATCCAAAATCAACATTTACAGGATGAAGCACTATATTAAACTTTCTACTCTTGATAAGGTTAGTATTCTGAATTAATTTCAGCGTTATACTGGTTTACTACCTTCCCACCAAGTAATTTCTAAATTTATGTTACAGGTTGTTTCCCGAATTCTACATCAATATTTCTTGCAACAACCATTTACGGTATCAACAATTGAATTTCACAACAAAGAAATTGTATCAAACCCTACAATGTAAATACTTCTTTTAATAAATGTTCATTTTCAATTATGATGTATTCTATTTTACTTTTTCACTGTGCTAGCATGTCCTTGTCTGTCCAGTCAAAGAAGAAGAAGTTTTTAAAGATAGATAGTAAAGACAATATATCGAAGAATGAAGTGGAAATTTAGATCTATATCCACAGATTGAACTATGGCGATAGACCTCCGATACAGTGGCGGGGTCTATTTTCTGAGTTACAGTCAACCTGACCTCTCCCCTGCAACCGGTGAAATGTTAAAGGCCTATAAAAAAACTTAATTTTGATAAATCGATGCCCAAGGTCCCTGACAAGTTTCCTAACTGCTCTTGGGGCTGATAAACGCCTCGGACATCGATGAGCTCTAGAAATCCTTTAGTAATTATTACTAACTTGCTAGGTTCGGACCAAACCTACTACTAGACTTTACTTTAATTTTCCTTTTTGGATACTTCCAGTGTTCACATCACCTTATAGTATCCCTACCTTTATAATTCTTAGTTATTTTTATTCCATTTAATTTATAACAACTATAAAAGAATTATCAGGTTCTCTCTTTTAACCTTACTCTCCTCTTTACATTCACCTTAAGTGATTTTTCAATGCTACTCGCCCTTTCTCTTAAATTTACTTCAACCCTTAAGTTCTTCAACCCGCAATACTTTGATTTCTGGTCGTCATTCATTCAAATTCCTATCTAGTTCCATTTCACTAACTCTATAACCTTTATACTCTCTTATTATTTATTCTTGGTTTTGGGTGTACATTTGTGTTTCTGAATTCCTCTGTGAATTCCAATACGAAACTAATTAACCCCACCTAAGTAACTTATCTTTTTTTTTCCTCTAGGTTTTCTCTTTTAACCTAACTCTGAATTTGAACTACACAACCTATCCTTAACTAACTACACAACTAATCCTTACTTTCATTCTTAAGCGAGTCACCATCACCCACGCTTCTGTTCTTTCATTCCTATCCTTCTCTACCTTTACACTTGCTCTGCTCTATTTCAAAACCATCTCTTGGTGAATCTCTTTATTCATAAAGCAACTAAATATTACAGGCCAGCATGCCATCCAACAGGTAGATATCCATCTGTAACCTGAACCAAAACCAAGTGGGAGAAGCCCAAATAAGGATTACTTTCATGCCCCTATAATTTCTTCCTTACTCTTCTCGCGACCTGTCTTAAAAATATAAAAGCATTTATAAGCATCACCAGCTGAACCTAGCTTACGGATTCGTGAGTTGTTCAACCACTTAAAAACACCCAAAGTATAGAGATTTCTACTTATTACTTACTTCTCTCTTCCCAACTATTTCTGCCTTAACTTTTCCGACAGGAAGTGGAAACATTGGATTACTGTATTGCTGTTACAACTTCTAACTTTTCCACTAGTCTTATTTTACTCTCATTTCTACAATAGAAATCTATTAGTCAAACATAAGTTAGAATCTACAGAACTAGAGTTATCAATACTCTTTTATGTTCAAAAACCCAAATGAAGTATCTGATATTAATAGTTTTTATACTCAACAAGAAGTAGATTAGTGTAGTGCTTCCTTCTTCTTGTCACCCTTCTGTCCGATGTCCGTTTACTGTAGGATTCCATTCCATATCTAAACCTCACTTAGACTCGGCCCATTTCTTCTACTCCCAGCGGATGTTCGCTGTCGGCGGCCACGACATAAGCCAACTACGTTCAGGCTCATTCCCATCCACAGCTATCTCCACATAGCCATCGATCGTTGATTTCCAGTTTTGATGGTTGCCTCCCAATTTAAGTCTGACAGGGAACGTCAGGCCACTACGTCGTCACGACTGCCGCTCATTCCAGGCCTCGTCCGCCAACTCCACAACCTTCTACTTCAGCCTTCCAATTCTGACTCTTCTCGCCGACTCTCTGATGCTTACTCCTTCCTTCCTTCTTCAGACGTAACGGTCTTCTTTTTCCATTTCCCGCGCGCGCGCATGCGCACTTTCCTCTTCCTGTAATTCAAACAAAACTGACACAGTATCGATAGTTTCTATGGTTTCCGTTGTTTATGAATAGTTCCCTCGTGGTCCATAGCACTTTTTATACGTAACGTACGTACAACGTTACAACATGTGTGTGATTGGGTCTGTTAACAGCCTAGCTCAAGAACGGAAAATCCTACAAAAATAAAATTTTGTATTTGGGTTAGGTACCTTCTGAGTAGCCTATAAGACATGAAGATTGGACGACTTTCCCTTATTGTAATGGGACTTTACATGAAGATTTTCTCGAAAAGTCTTTTTTAAATTTTGAACTTGGGATGCTTATGTTAAGAGCTAAAAACTTTTATTTGAATTTCTTTTCGAAAAATTCTCTTAAGGGTAGTTATAACCACCTACTGCTTGTACTAGAAACTCAATCTTGTCTGGTGTACTGTAAAGCTTTGCATCAAGTTCAAACTGAATTCGCGCTCTTTGCAATATGACCTCTTATTCTGTATCACAAAGTGAAGTAAAGGAAGTTACATGAGTGCATTAACCAGATTTTATTTGGGATATGTATCCTTCGGGGATGCTATACAATGTGGTTATGACATTCCTTTCATTTTTACAACCAATTTACAGAATGGCAATACATAGCATATTCTATCAAGAGGCAACTTTTATTTTTGCAGATGAAGTTATGTGAGTTTCGTATCAATTTTTCTTTAAGTAGGTTGCAAATTCCATGGTAACCGGGAAAATTTTCTAAATCAGGTGTATGCTTTGGGAGCAAAATTTCCATCTTGAACAGATTTACAAAATTTGTAGGCGTATATCATTCATTACATAAATTTTAAAATCATCCATTTATTTTAGTCACGCAGCATATTTAGTCAAAAGGATATTTAAAACGATCCTCAGCCCTTTGCTTTGTCTTCAAAAACGCTTCATAAAGATTTGTTTATCTAAGCCTCCTGACTAATCTTCCAAATTATTATTTTCTGAATTTAACGTTTTCACCATAGACCAAATTTACAAGTATGTCATACTGAATTATTTTCATAAACATTGTGACAATTACAAGTCAGAATCTCACGTATAAAACACGCGAAGGAATCAATTTAATTTATTACTTGAACCGAAAAATGTTACAACTGCTGGAGCTAAGCACTGTTCAAGTTTTGGCCCAAGACTATTCAATTCATTTATTACCAACCATCCTGATCTAAATAGCTTAAACAACAAACAATTTAGGTCTAAAATTAGGAAATATAAATAATTATTACTTCTGTTTTCTACTATTGCTGTTATAACATTTTTCATATTAAAAGTTAAAATTTGGATAGAACTTAATTTTTTTTTTTGTTTTTTACTAAAATTTGAACAAATAAATTGTTATGTATTTATTTTGTATTACCTCATACCTTTGTATTGTAAAAAGAACATGTTCTAACCTTTTATACATAATATTCTGTCATACTTCTGTAAATTTTGTATTGTTTTAAGTAATTATTTAGTATAAGTTTTTCTCATATATAGAACTGAACCACCCCCGAACACAAGCTCTGCTTCTTCGTGTGGTGTATCAACTTTTTATGTACATTTTTCGTGTAATTTGAAACAATAAATTGTAAATTGTAATTGTAAGTCCTTACTTCAGTGCCTTTATAAGCCCATGGTAACTTATAGCGTTATACAAAGGAAGTAGGCTACAATATAGCCTAAATCCTTCCAGGATGTAGCCTATACATATAATAAAACGCGAAATTACGTTAATTTACGTGCAGCTGTTATGGGTGTAATCGAGACTATGTCACACAGACAGACAGACGGACACAAGAGCTGAGAAACAGTTACCTTTTCCTCCTAAATGGATAATTACTTCTTATCGATTTCTTAAAAAGACGATGTACGAACGTCTTTATTATTATTGTTATTATTATTATTATTATTATTATTATTATTATTATTATTATTATTATTATTATTATTATTATTATTATTAAATATTAGACCTAATTATTATTATTGTCGTTATTATTATAGTTTTATTTCACCTATAAATATTTCTTTAAGGGAGAACAGAGAACAGCAACTAATTATGGCGTATTATTGAACGAGAAATCTATTTAAACATGTCAATTGAATCAATAGAATCGTCATTTCTTGCACTTAAGCTATAAAGCTTACGTTACATTTGAGAAAGTGGCGAGAACACAGGAGATAATGCTTGTGTATTTCTGTGCAGCAGCTGATCATTATTATACAGCATATTAGGCCAACATTTCACACGCCAGTTTATATAAAACACCTGATGACTATGTAACTGGAAAGCTGTTCCGAAGAGGGACAATGTCAAATTTAATTATTCATAATTAGATATTGAAACCAGCTTTAAGGATTGCATATGGTTCCCACGAGACTGTATAACACAACTCAGAGTTATAGTTAACTAATAATTTGTCAGCTACCGAGATAATTAGTCAATAAATCTGTGCAACTTTCCCATATAGGCAGCTGAATTGAGTCATGTCACGACACTTCCATGTGTGTACACATCTGCAGACTTTAACACGTCATACACTTTACATAAAGAACTGATCAAATTGCTTTGCTTCTTTTTAACTACGAGTACATTTGAGAGCAATGTTCTCATAATTTTTGGCATAGGCTTACGATGCCAACTATATTGGGACAAAGAGGCATATGCTTATTGAACTCTGTGTGGCATGACCCCACATGAAGTATCTTCTACTTTACCTGAGTTTAACCTCGCCCTTGAAGGGTCTTTTATGTGGTTCATGCCGCCCGGGCCTTGTAGGACCGCGACCTTTCAGGGGAGGCATTTCTATAGATCACATACAAACTTTTTTGACCAGACAAGAACATGAGGGCGTCCCTGGATGAGTGATCAGCCCAATGCCGAGGCTACCTCCAAGACAACACGGGCACATGGGACGAGACAAACCAGATGCTCACATATTAAGTCTGACCAAAAGGGCCTAAACTTACCTGACATTCGTCGCACAAGTGAGGAAAAACCCCACCTAGATAACTTGTCCCGATCAGGAATCGAATACGCTCGCCTCTCATCATAATTTCCTCACCCGTTCACGACATGACTTAACACTATCAGTACCATCCCATCGCACAGCTCTTCGTTCACCATTTCCGCAACACGATTATGGAACTCTCTGCCCGTGAATGTTAGGGACTATCAAAATCCCAGACAATTCATACGAAAACTCTTTGAATACCTAACTCACTCAGGCATATCGCATTGTAGGCCTACATAGAAAGTTATAAGGTGCAAGATTTATTTTTATGATTTTATATCATTGCATTGTGTTTTTACTATAATTTTAATTATTATTATTATTATTATTATTATTATTATTATTATTATTATTATTATTATTGTCATTTAGTATTTTTAATGCTAGTACTTTATTTTTTCTTACTGTATTTTCCTGTATTTTATAGTTATATCGTAATTGTAGTTTTGGAATTCCTGGTAGAGGGGAAGAGAAGACCTGATGGTCTTATCTCTACCAGGTTAAATAAATAAATAAATAAGAACCCGAGCCCGCTGCGGGAGAGGAGCGAATCGATCCCCTGCGCCACATTACGTCATTACTCGTTATCTCAATGTGATTCACTAGTTCATTTTTAAAGAGCACTACTTATTATTTCCACGTTAAACTATTTAAAGTTTTTAGATACTGAGGGGTTGGATGTTAGTTTGTGTGGGTGTTAGCATTCAATGTTGTCGTGATTTAAACAAAATATTAATTTTTCGCCAAGCACAGCGAACTAAAACACTAACAATCTTACTAATAATCCAGTTGTAGCATTTATACCAGGAATATACACAGCTGAGGAGAAAAAGTGTACTAATAATCCTTGCATAAGGCTGAATGTGTGCAACCATTACACAGCCTGGCCCCCTTGTATAAACTTGACGTAAATAATCAAGATGGCCGATATCCGTAACAGCCGGTCGTTTCGTAGATGTCTGAGATTGAATTTTGAGGCTACCAATATTCTGAGCTGCTTTTGCGGAATTATAAACATTGTTCCTTGTTTGCGGGTCATATTTCCATACTTGTACCCATGATTACAGCTTTCTGAAAACAATATAATGAAATACTGAAACTACAATTTGTCTGCAGACGATCCATCGTTGTTTGCCCGCTATACCGATAGATGGCGTTCAGCAGTCCCTTCATAGCCTGAGGCTAGTAACGTCACAACTAGAGTGGCGTATTTGATGACGTTGGACGTACAAACCCGGTGTAAACTCGGTAGTTACACTCCGATTATTGGTAATGCGGCTTATGCAGAACTTGCACGGTGAACAACCAAACAACCGTTCAACGCAGGTATAAGCAGCTTTTATTAGTAAAGCTGTAACGCTTCAATCATCCTGTTCACGATGTTAACGTTTCTTGTACAGGCCTAGCAAAACATTTTAGGTGTTAAGAACTCGGACCAACATCAGGGTGCGGCAACATAACTTCCTTTTTTGAAAACGCAATAAAACCCATTTTAGGAAACAGAAATTTTTATTTTATTTTTTATAATTTAGGTACATATCTAAAGTTTTGTTTTACACAGTTTTGAAAATCATATCAGGTAAGTGACGCCCCTATTGTCCATACACCGAATAAGTCGATTATTGGAGTTTGTCATGACCGTTACCAGCACAGCAGCGAGTATGTTAGCAATTTCTGCCCGGATGTTGGCCTTCAGGTCTTGTAGGGTCCTTGGACGGTTGACATAAAGGCGGGATTCAAATAACCCCACAAAAAGAAAACCGCATGGGGCCAAATCTGGGGAGCGGGCAGGCCACTCTAAATCGTCCCGTATTGAGATGAGGCACTCCGGGAAGTGTTCCCTCAAAACTGCCATCGATGCCCTTGAAGTGTGAGCCGTTGCTCTGTCCTGTAGGAACCAAATGTCCCCTAAGTCAAGTTCATCAAGTCTTTCACATATCGGACGCATGTTTGCGCGCAGAACGCCGTGGGGATTGCCAGATTGAAGCTCTCACTGCTTCAGTGTTCTCAGGTGATCTAATGGGCCGAGGGACTCCAGTTCTTCGTCTTGTCACACTCGCGGTTTGCCTGAACGTAGTGACCCATGTAACAATTGATTTACGGTCCGGGACAGGACCCATCGGGGCTACATTAAAGCAATTTCGGAAGGCGCGCTGGATTGCGGCCTCAGAACATCCATTTGAAAAGTAGGCCTCGACGGCAAAGGCACGTCCTCACTGTTCCAACGTATGATGGCGACTCACGTGGAAGGAAACAAAACTTTAGAACCACGCCAGTCAAATGAAACCACTTCCGCCCCGCAATGACCCCTACAGCCTGAATGGCGCGCATTTCAAAAAAGGAAGTTATGTTGCCGCACCTTGTATTTGGCCCATCGTTATGGGCCAAAATAAATAAATCTTTCGAACAAGGTAAGATGAGGCTAACTACGTATTCCAGGAAACCTTGCCTTCCAAACAGCTTCATGGGGTAGCTAAGATACGTAATTCCCTTCCCCCTCCGACAACTGTAAGAGGTTACTCTATATTTCCATTTTACCAAATTCACTTAACTTTTACGCATTTGCATTTAATTTGAGCTGCTAATTTTTTTCCACGTGTTTATCTGTAATGAAGACTTATCAATACGCTGGCTTGAAGGATAGGTAACCAGTACAGTTCCCTTGTGAGTCAAAAGAAACACCATACACATTTTTATTTCCGTTCCTTACCCCCGTACTTGTATAACTGTGTTATAATATGAAAGAGCAGCCTAATAGTGAAAGAAATATGTAACACCTAAACATTCTTTAAACCGAAATTTTGTAAATAACAGAACATTTTGAAACCATCATGCTAATAAACTTTAATTTATAATTTATTTATTAATCTTTTCCAAATTGTGAGTTTTCCGTCCGTCAAAGAACAATACATAGTATTTGTTACAAAAGAATATTTACATAAGACTTTAGCTTGAAAAAATGAGTATGGAAAAGAATATAAGTAAAAAAAAAACCTCTATTGTGCACATGCTACTGGGTAAAATACAACAGGGTTGGGTGAGCAAATTATCTCTAAGTACAGTGTTATACATATAAAATACACGTAAAATACGTAATGTGAAAACAATTTTATGCACGTGATGTAGGGTAATTTAATTCTAAAATATAATACTCATTACTTTAGTATAATAGACAATAGTAAGTAATTTTATTACTGTTTTTTTAAAACAAATATTATTTGCACTGTAAATTCTATCAATCGATTATATGATCGCAGGGAAAACCTCTGTATGAGGACTAACCTGTAATAAAGAAGAAGAAATTCTATATGTTACTAAACGAAAAATATGGCGTGCAACTGCAAATTGAATTCAATCACATTGTCACAATTCTTGAACAGAACTGAAGCGTCATAATTATTATTCTTTCATCATGAATGTAATACCACATGTTAGTGTGCAGCGGTTTAATTCATAATTAGTAAATATAACTTTAATTCTTAATTTTTAACTTCTTGCTTCTGTTAAATCACTGAACCCGTGTAGTTATCCTAACTTGTGTTTATACTTCTATGGATTTTAGATATCAATCTTACTATTCTACTTCTGCAAGCTTATAATTTTTGCTGTTCTAGTTCTTGAACTGTAATTTTTTTAATGAAACATGGTTAAAAGTCATCAGAAGAATTTTAGGTATTTTACCTGTATTATATTTAATTACACGTTTTTACGCGTATTTTACACGTCATGAAGAAAACCTTTTTTTACGCGTCAAGTCCCACTCCTGAAATGGGATCTCATAATCTGTAGGATGATTTCAGTGATTCTAAAGCTGTCTCCTTAATGGTATTAGAGAGAATCTGAAATTGCCGACATTTAGTAATATATAGGCTTATATACAGTATATATACATATATATAATACTCCAATTGTACAAAATACTTAGATATATTATTTAAAAATAATGTAAGAGGGGCACAGGTTAGGTTATATATAAGTTTTCATAGTAATCGGTTCAGTCATTCTTGGGTTTATAAGTAACAGGCTTAACGATGTAGGATCTGAGGTTTTCCTGGCGCAGAAGCTGAGTGAAGTTTTCTCGGGCAGTCAGCCAGGTGGTTTCGTCAATTAAACCCGACGTCTCGGAGGCCAACGCTGCCTCCATCTTCAAAGGCGTTGAAGTGCCGAGTGGTCGTCCTGGGGTCGTATATATATTAAAGGCTACTTGGATCAATTACACTACATTGAGCTTTAAGAACTGTTTTGAAAGACCTTGTTGGAACCCTGGGTTGCTAATTCTGTTGTTCACATGTTGTTTCCCACATTGGTGAGGGGAAAGGGCGTCACCCAGACTCGCAGGAGGGCGTTTATAAGAACGGTCTTTGTTTGGGTTAAACGTCCCAGATTTTCTATCAACTTAAAAGATGATTGATGGAGGAGTGACGATGGCTCGCTAATTGGTGAATGTGGGGTGGAAACCGTCGTGATGGGAGAGAGTGTGCAGATGGTTGCCGAGAGCGACGGCGCTTCGCTAGGTAACGATTGCATCAAGACGTTCGTTGCGGTAGGTAGGTAAATGACGAAATTTTAAATTCGATTATCCGTTTAGATGTACGTCTTATCTGCTTGAAGAGGCCACACGCACGTTCATTGCTTGAAATTAACTACACTGTTAATTACAAGTCGTGAGTACAGTGTAGCCAAGGTGAATAAGTTATAAATAGGGCCCGGATTTGTATGTAAAAAAATGTTTTTTTTCCTCATGCGTACATTCCTAAAACAAAGTTTTGTATCCAAATCGAGGTCCGACAAACGCAAATTCCAAATTTTATTTCACATAAAAACACATATTTTACAAAAAAAGTTATGTGAATAAATATTTTCGATATGTTCTCCATAAATACATATTTTAGTACTTTTTTCGGATTTTTTATGTAATTTTTTCCCCCTGATGCTCATATCAAGGTCCGACAACCGCAAATTCCAAATTTTATTTCACATAAAAACACATATTTTACAAAAAAAGTTATGTGAATAAATATTTTCGATATTTTCTCCATAAATACATATTTTAGTACTTTTTTCGGATTTTTTATGTAATTTTTTCCCCCTGATTCTCATATCAAGTTCCGACAACCGCAAATTCCAAATTTTATTTGACATAAAAACACATGTTTTACAAAAAAGTTATGTGAATAAATATTTTCGATGTATTCTCCATAAATAAATATTTTAGTACTTTTCCTCATTCTCTTTTAACATTTTACAACAAAAATTTGTATCTCGAAAGAATTCAACACAAAAGCTTCACTTGCAATGAGGTGAGAGTTATTATCAGGGAAGAACAGAACAGAACCCAATCTCAACATTGTGTAATTCACTTAAAGAAATGCAATACGTTGAAAGGCAACTTAACACTATCTCAGGTTCGAAAATAGAAGTTCTAAGAACAAAATTTAAAGGTATGATTGAGAAAAATGGTGGCAAAGTCGCTCAAGTTTTGGAAGGCCAAAACATAATCGAATTGATTGTGTGTGGGTGTGTTAGTGATCTACCCCTCTTCAAATATGTAGAACATTCCTTTTCTCAATATAAGGCATTATTCTCGGATAATAGACAAGGATTTGTGATCCATAATCTGGAAATGACATTTGTTGTGCACTGCAACTCCTGTCAGCATTTTACATCTGATGTTGGCGAGTTTCAATATAATTTGTTCTAGTAAGTTACGAACATTCTGGTGTTTTTGTTTCTTTTCTCATTTTTTTTTTAAGTTTTAGCACATATTTTTAAAATTTTAGCACATATTTTTAACATTTTTAGCACATAAAAATAAATATTTTTAAGTTTTTTAGCACATAAAAATCCGGGCCCTAGTTATAAACATGCATTTTCAAGTTTTAAAGTACATGATATAGCACCGTTGAGCTCGGTAAATAAAATAAAATAAAATAAAATAAAATGTATAATTAAAGCCACTAGTTGAATAACCTTTAGGCTATATTACGCTGCCTAGGCTTTCGGCAGCCATGGTATACCATGTTCTTAATAGTTAATGCAGCTACGCCAGCACAGTAAGATGCCATAAGATGACATGACTGTCCTGAGGATGAAAAAAAGGGCGTCGGAAGACCTAGGAACATAAAATAAAGGCTGTTGAGCTAATGGTTTTAATTACACATTTTATTTCATTTTATGAATTTTCAAGCTAAACAATTATTTTTCGAACAAACTCATTTAATTACTCATACCACTGTACAAAAACCGACAGCAGTGTTGTGAAAATGTAAGGTACAAGGCATAAGCAATAGTAAAGTAGGGAGATAAAGTTTCATTTTATAAAATATATAGGCTATTTTATTCATAGTTGAGCTTTGGAATACTCGTGCATCCTGGTTGCGGAGAGTTATGAATTTACATTGTACAGCATAACCGGAACCAGGTATTCAAGAAGAAATTTCCAGTATAGGCCTACTGAAAATATCTACACGAATAAACGAGGATATGAAATCTCATCACCAATTTCTATACAGAGCGGGCTTAGTATAATAATTTATGCATGTTTAAATACCTTGTTCCTTCAGTAGAAACAACAAAAACATCATACACTAATTTTACACCAAGTGAGTACTTTTACATTATAAAAAACTTAACTCCGTGGCGTAACATCCCTGAAGGGACAAGGACTACCACCCGACCGCTGCGTCATCTACCATAGGCAGATGGCAGGATTGGGAGGCATGAGGCACGGATCTGTAGTCAGCGATGCTAACCACAAGATCACGCCGGCGGTCTTTTTTTCCATTATATACATTAGGGATGGGTCGATACCAGATTTTCTCAATACTCGATACCGATACATGATTTTTTTCCTCAATACTCGATACTTCGATACTCGATACCTTCAACATTTCCAGTTTCAATAAATAGGTAGGCCTACATTAAAAATTAAAATTTGAGAGAACTGTGTAATACCAACTAAATTAATTAAGTCTGCATATTTAATGAGACAAAATTTAATATCATCAGTAGCCTATAATTATTTTTAAACTCTACATTAAAACTAAAATTAGTTTTTTAAACAGTCCACTTACAAGATTTTGTTAAAAAGTATTAGCATTCTCAATTAATTGCAGAAGTGCAGAATTACAAAAGTATCGAAAAAGTATCGAGCGAGTTTTCTGAAGTATCGTTCGATGCCGATACCATGCGAGTATCGAGAGTATCGAGGTATCGAATGTATCGAGGACCCATCCCTAATATATATATATATATATATATATATTCCATCAGTCCTTAAACTTTAATCGTGCTTCATTTAGTAAATACTATCCTTACTATTCTAATATCTTTTTCGCATCAACAGAGGAAAGACTAAGGAATACATTTTTTCTTTGCGGTTGGTAATTTTCGTGCAAATTAAATGTAAAGAGTAATACATGGACCACGTATTCCACACAGCTTGGCAACGTTGGAAACCATTGCCTTTCGTCAAGTAGTAGGCCTACGTTTGTTTTATACGAATGACACACCGGTCACCGCAGGAATTATCTCTTTAACCATGGACCTAACCACAAAACACAAAATAGTTTTTTTTTATATATATTACCTATAGTCTCCTCTCCTTAATCTACACTTTTATGCTACTTCCACCCCGTATATTGACGATAGTTATAGTCTTCATTCTCGCCACCAGAAGATACCAGTATTCACTCATGCTTTATAATAGATCTATATCCTATTGTTAGAGAATCGCCTTACTTCTTATAGAGAGATCCTTCGTTACTATTTTGAAACAACGTCTAACTCCGTTACAGTATCATATTTTTCAAGGCTTGGTACATGGGCTATATAATTTACGGGTAAAATAAACAGTAGGCCTATAACGCTATTAAAGTACATTACGATATACTACCCTGTAAAAAAGCAATGTTAACCGAAAGTTTAAGTGATAATATTTGTATAAGTATAAGCCAACAATATAATTGTACCACTAGGCCTTACCGCATCTTACTCGATATCAAGACTCATTGAAAGTTTCCACAAGGGGAAGGGAATTGCCTGCAAATGACCCCTGCAACAGGATTAGGAAATGAAATAATATATCAAGTGTAACAGGACATAATAATGAAATTATTAATGAACACAGGAAAAACAAAAAATTCGTTAACGTGGAACGATTAGTAGAGTTACTCTAGCCTACAAAGTTTAACAGACCAAAGTGTTCTTTTAAAAATTCATCAAGTGAGCATCTTTTTAAAATCGCAGGTGTTTTCTGTATGACGGAAACACATCTGGCTTTACAATAGAATTCAATCTTAGTCCACGTTACGCTTTGCCCCACTTGCTGAGGAGGAACTATGGTTCTCTACCCTTTCTGCTCTTCCACCACTGAAATCAAGATGTGCAGAACAGGTGATAGCCTATACTGAGAGCAACTGACTCGCTAAGTCGTTAACAATTTTCCACCATTTAATCCAATCACTCATTGGAATAAATCTAATGACATTGTTATGAATAGAAGATAGATTTCTCTAAATTGATTACTTTTTAAATTGCGCATAACCACTTTTTTCTAAACTACTCGGTAGACCTAAAGAGTTTGACAAATAAAATATTCTCGTTTCTACCGGTAAATTCTACCGGTAAATTCCTATCGTTATTGTAAGTAACTGTCAAAATGTTCTAAATTGAAAACAAAAGTTTTTAAACTTTAAGCACTCGGGTTTCAGGGATTGAGGCTTTCAGTTTTTAGACATTGTACTCATGAAGTTAGTAAGTTTGTCAGCCTTACGAAATAATAATTTTCCACCATTTAATCCACCATTTTGAATTAAATATAATGTAATTGTTTTGAATTAAAGATAGATTTTTTTAAATTTATTACATTTAAAATTGCACATAACCTTCTTCTCCTAAACTTCTCGGTAGACCTAGGCCTATAGAATTTTAAAAAAACATACCATTGTCGTTTCTACCAAAGAGGGACTGGTAAATTCCTATAATTTTTTTTAAGAAGTCTGAAAATCTTTTAAATTAAAAAAACATTTGTTAAACTTTAAGCCTTGAGGTTTTAGAGGTTGAGTTCCCAGATTTTGAGAAATTCGACTCAAGAAGTTAGTAAACTTATCTGCCTCGACAGCCCATTCCTTAAGAATTACTCCTGATCACTCATTTCTGTCAAAGGTTGAGTCGGCCCCAGGATTATAAGCCACCAGAAGGATTAAGCCAAAAAATAAATATTCCAAATACCTCATCGGGATTGAACCCGCGACTTCCGGTTTGTATCGCAGTGCCTTAACAAACTGCACCTCAGTATACCCCTATTAAATTGCATAATGCAAAAAGCTCAACCCATGCTTATAATAACTCTGAAATATGCATAAAAAAGACTGTAGCATACAAGCTAATTAATTTTCCCTTTCATAATTTTAAATGCTTAGTGAAAATTTATACATATATTCGAATCAACCAACTACGAGGTAAACATCATTGCTCTTCAGCACCCCGCAATGCAAAACTGCTGACATGATTTATCTGCAGGGAATTGCACTACCTATCTTTGATAAGGCAAAGGAAAGGCTTGAGATTTTAACTGAAAGAGTGACACACTAAGAAATAGCTGTGAATATGTCAGGTGTTTTCCAATTTGTATTTTATTTTAATCACTTCGTATTTTGTTTTTATTGTAGGGCCTATGTGTTTAAGTTTCGGAACACTTAAGTCATGTTTATCTTTTCGAAACATTATTTTCATAAGTAAATTGTTTTTTTCAACTGTTCAACTTGTCGGTAAAAATTCCCCAAATTTTGTATAAAGCACTACCCTACTGTTCCTATACCTCTGCTTTTATGCGATTTTTAAGGTGACGAATTTATATGTCAATAGCAGTGAAGCCTGTCTCCCTTTACATCTAAGCAACATAGTTCGAAACCTTAAATATTAATTTTGATAAAATCTACTAACGACCGGTAAAATTTAAATAGGTCCAATTAAATGTTGGCTTCCCTAATATTGTTCCGAGAATAACGATATTTCACAAGAAGGAACTCGGCCGAAGATTAATTAATAATGATGACAATAATAAGCTTATATATGATTAGTCGTCTGAAATTGTTTTGCAATGTTTTACAGATGGTATTCTTATCTACGATAATTTTTTTTTAAATTTTATTTACTCTTTTAAATTATTACAGAAAGAGTTACATAAGTTACCCCAAAAGAGCAAAGCACGTGTTTGGGGTCAGTTCCTTTTAAATTACATCAGTTAAAAATAAAAATAAAAATACAAATACAAATAAAAAATGCAAATAACATGTAATGAATACAGGTACAATACAATCAATTAAAACTAAAAATACAATAAAATATAGTGATACTAGTACCATTCAGAAAAAGGAAGGAAGAGCATATAAATCATTACAAAGGGGAAAGTGTGAAATGTGGTTAATATTAATGTGTCTTATATTAATTTTTTAATTCTGGATTTGAAAATGAAATCCTTGTACATGGCTAATTCAGGGTGAAGTTTCATTATCGAGTTGTATAGACGTGGACCAGAGTTCGAGCTATGTAATAGCCCTGCCGATGTGAAACATTTAGGTTCAATTAGAGTAGGTATTTGATTGCGTCTTGTAGTATAGTCATGAGGATGCTTTTGATATTTTTTCGATTTTTATGGTAGAAATTCAATATCGTGTGTTTATATATTTGCTCAATATTTAATACTTTAAATTCGTTATATATCCGGTTAGTATGATAATCAATTCGTTTATTCAGGCATATTTTAATTATACGTTTTTGTAATATGATCAGTGGCTCAATAGTAGTTTTTGCAGTACCTCCCTACCCACATATACCATATTGGATTACCGATTCAACTATAGGTAGATATACCAGCCTCATAACAGAGGTAGGCAAGTAATGATTACAATTTTTATTTCAATCTACTGAAAATGTGTCAAACATTTCACACGTGCACCATCATCATCAGAGATGTGGTAAATAGTCTTCTGTTCAGGGCCGCCACATGGGGGGGGGCTGCGGGGTCCAATGGACCCGGGCCCGGGCCCCAAAGGGGCCCGTCTCGGTCCCGGTGATGTAATATAATTTTATGGAAAATTGGAAAAGTTTGACAAAATGTTCTGTTACATGAGTAACGAGAAAAACGTTCCACGGAGAAGTGAAGAGTCTAAGCCAGGGCTTGAATTGATTAGAGGATGGAAGATTTCCCCCTCTCGTCAAAAATGTTCCCTGGCTCATGGAATAAAATTTATTGCTTGCCAGGGATACGTTTTATAAAATTCAGTTTAAAATTCCAGGGGCCCTCAGTCAGGCTAAGCTTCTCAATTGGTGGAAACATGCACTACGTTTATTCAAAATGCGGATTTAGTTTGTGCTAAATTAATTAGGTGTTTATGTTGGTAATATGTTTTAGCAAATAGCCCCACTTTTATTTTCATTTTTCAACTATTGGTATAATATAATACCGCTGTAATGTTTAAGTTCTTGCTTTTGGAATATTTAAACTCCTTATTTTGTTTATGCTTGGTTCTTGAAATTGTTTTGATTGTAATAAAAACACAATATATTCATTTTAAAGTAGTGTCGAATTTTGTATTTAGACGTTTCAACACAACGACTTACTAATCAGGATAAACAAAATTTAGAACGAAAAACAAATACTATTATAAGGCCTAGTAATACAAAAATACTGATATATGTACTCATATATTTTGTATTCGCCAAATCTTGGAGAAAAAGTGGGAATATAATAAGTCTGTTCACCAGTTATACATAGATTTAAAAATAGCATATGATTCAGTTAGGCGAGACAAACTGTATAATATCCTCATTGAGTTTGGGATACCAAAGAAGTTAGTTAGGGTGATCAAAATGTGTCTAAATGAAACCTATAGCAGAGTCAGGGTAGGGAAATTTATATCAGATAGGTATGCCATTAGAAGCAAATTGAAGCAAGCAGATGCACTATTGGCTTTACTTTTTAATTTCGCTTTGGAATATGTCATTAGGAAAGTTCAGGAAAACAAGGTAGGCCTAGAATTAAATGGCAGTCACCCGATTTTAGCTTACGAAGATGACGTCTGTCTGTTGGGCGATGACATAAACACAATCGAGAGAAATGCAGAAAGTCTTTTCGATGCCTGCAGGAATGTCGGATTGGAAATTAATACAGAAAAAACTAAGTATGTGGTCATGAAACGTCAAAATAATACTCTACGAAATATTAGAATAGCCGGTAAATCGTTCCAGCAAGTGAAGAATTTCAAATATCTGGAAGCAGTAATTACAGACACAAATAATATTAAGGTAGAAGTTAAGTGTAGACTCAAATAAGGAAAAACTTGTTATTATGCAGTTCAAAAACTCTTATCTTCTCGTCTTCTATCCAGAAATCTAAAAATAAAGATTTATAAGATTATTATCCTGCCGTTTGTATTATATGGATGTGAGACATGGCCGCTTACTGGTCGGGAAGAACATAATCTAAGTGTTCGAAAACAGGGTGCTTAGGAAAATGTTTGGGCCCAAGAGGGATGAAAATGGGGACTGGAAAGAACTTCATAACGACAAGCTTCATGACCTGTACTCGTCACCGGATATAGTAAGGGTAATTAAATCACGGAGGATGAAATGGGCTGGACATGTTGCTCGCATGGGAGAGGAAAGCCACATCTCAAAAATATTGACTGGGAGACCCGAAGGGAAAAGACCACCTGGAAGACCTAGGACAATTTTAGGTTAGATTTAAGGGAAGTAGGATTTGCGAGGGATGATTGGATGGAGTTACCACAGAAAAGGGTTGAATAGCGGGCTCAGGTAAGCGCGGCAATGAACCTTCGGGTTCCATAAAATAGATAATATTCCTTTAGCTTGCTGAGGAATTGTCTATTGCCATTGAGTATGTAAGTAAGTAAGTGAGTAAGTAAGTCATAAAAAAATGTTGGAAATATGAATTCTGGTATCATTTGATAACTAACGACCTACGTAACACAAGTTTACAGTGTTTACACCTATTAATATGGTCAAAGTAAACTATCCTTTTTTATTTACTTAAATCAGTCAACTGTATGTGGATGGTCGGCGATCGATGAGGGGCCCGTGACCAGTAAATGGTCCTGGGCCTGACCCCGAGATGTGGCGGCCCTGCTTCTGTTGCTGCTTGTAGTTATTAAGAGAGTAAGAGGAATTGAGGTTACATAGTTTAATACACTATTCCCATCATATTATAAAACGGAGAGAGAAAAAGGAATACGACTCATAGACTCTGGACTCTGATTGTCATTTGGAAATGAGATGTGAGTTGCGTGTAGCGACGGACACCTGTACGCATGTGCAGCTCGCCAGGCGTGACATATATCCGGCACTGAGATGTTAGGCAACTTGTGATTTTCTTGAAGGAACGGAAACGGAGTCTCGCACCTGGCTGAAGGAGACCACGGAAACGGAACGACAAGACGCTAGCTATTGTTAAAAGTCACCATCTTAATGAACAAAGGGTTGAATGGAAGGGTAACTCTGGACGCCATCCGTTGAGACTTCCTTGCCAATTCCCCGAGCGTACCACCTGGTTCCTCAAAGCAATTCCCCCTCTTTCTTATTAAGTCACGGATTTACTGAATCATGCAATCAATTACAGAAAGGAAGAACTCACAAATAATTAGAGATGCAGTGCGATAAAAATAAATTAAGTAGGCTAGATGTTAGCACAAGAATTTGGGTGCATGTTTTGAAGAATTTTCATGAAATAAGGCTGTACAATTCTGCAATTTATCATAATTTCCTTATACTGTTATATAAAGGAAACAGGTAATTGTAAATAAATTGAAATCAAGATTTTAACAGAAAAAGTTAAAACTTGGAAGTTCTAATAGCTTACAAGGAACCCTTCACTACCCTCATATCGAAACATGCCTCAATATTTTTCCTGGGTCATCTAGATGCTGTAAGAAGTCCACGCTCCAAAAATTAGCTGCTGGTTTCAACTCCAAGTACCCTAAATCGAACCTGGAAAATGTCGGGTTGAAGCAGTGTAGTGGGAGAAGTTGGACAACCCTTATCTGCAGTTCCAAGTTCCGGATGCGCGGAGACAATTGACGGTCGAAAACAAAACAGGAGTGACTGGTGTTGATACTGTTCATTCTGCACCATAAATAAATAATCGCGTAATTATCACATTCTTCTTAACATGTTTTCACATTTGTCTGTAGACAGAATTCGATCGCTGAGTTGTATATTTGATTGCAACTAGACAGACAACAGAAGGTAGGTTAAAAGCTTGATCCTTTCATTTGCGAATCCAAGCCCATGTAAACAAATGCATGTGAATTGAACCGCAGCACACATCATGCTTCAAGACAATACAGTGCGGTACTACATTCGATTTTTATATAATTAAAAACTCATAATATGGGACGAAAATTATTAAGATAACATATTAACTTATTACAAATGTTTCAGTATATTGCGAAACATGGCATTCGTAATATAATCCTTCAGTTTGCAAGTTTGTTGTGAATAATTAGGTGAAAGCACGTGAAAGTTCGAAGGCTTGTTCCGATATGTTTCTGATTTGAGAATTACGCCACTGCCGGAGAACTCCGCTTAATGTACGTAGGCCTAATTATTTCACAGTAATATTCTGTATATATTCTGTACATACCATTATTCATTTAGCACTCAATTTCAGCTTGAACAACGAAATAAGTAAATAAACATGTCTTTGTTTTTAACGCATATGACAGATGAAAGTAGCCCTCGTGGATATTAATTATTATGGAAGGAAACACGGCCTACTAGAAATATTTCGTTGTCCGCGGGAAGGAGTTGACGAATCAAATACAGATAAGGGCGGAATGATACCAGTGCAATGTTTATATTCTCAAAATGAATGGATGACGTAATACTCCCGCCAGTCAGGGATGTCCAGTCCCATCTCCAGATTACCATGTTATTTTCCCTATATGTTCCGAGATATTTGCAGAGCATTTTAGGGTACTTGGAGTTGAAACCAGCAGCTAATTTTTGGAGCGTGGACTTCTTACAGCATCTAGATGACCCAGGAAAAATATTGAGGCATGTTTCGATATGAGGGTAGTGAAGGGTTCCTTGTTAGATAGCTTCTTATTTCTCGTAGTTTTACCTCTCCCTTTTAGGATTTAAGCGACCCAAGCCGCCCGGGCCTTACAGGGCCGCGACCTGTCGGGAGAGGGATTATCTTTGGATCACATACATACTGTTTTGACCAGACAAGGACATGGAGAGCCACCCCGGATGAGTGATCAGCCCAATGCCGGGTCACACACAGGACGATACACACCATTCACACACACACACTCACTCACTCAGAACAAGGCCAGATGATATCCGGGGACCACAAGGGCCTAAAGTTACCCGACATTTATCTCAAAGGTGAGGGAAAACCCCGGAAAAAACCTCACCTAGGTAACTTGTCCCGACCAGGAACCGAACCCGGGCCCGCTGCGTGAGAGGATTGAACGCATCCCCTGAGCCACAGCGGTGGACTAGCTTATATAGCACTGATATATTCATGCACGTTATACACAGAATGATTCTAGACAGTGGCGTAGGGAAGGGGGGTCCAGGGGGTCCGGACCTCCCCCGAAATCGAAACCTAAAATCCTATTTTTTTATTTTTTTTTTATTTTTTTATTTTTTTAGTTATTTAAGCTCTATTTTGTCAAATATTTAATTATTTCATTTAATTATAAAATACTGAACTAGCAAATCTAATCTATTATTTCCATTGTTCCACGTGTTATTTAACTTTTCTTATAAATAATAATAATAATAATAATAATAATAATAATAAGTATTATAACTTGGGTAACGATTTCATGTTTAAGATGGCATCTCTTAGAGTATGGTAAAAAAAATTTGCCAACTAGTTTTTCAGTGCTAAAATAGCTTAAAATGTGATTTTCAGTAGTTCAATATTTAAAAATGTTCTGGGGGTGAGCCCCCAAACACTTTCGACACCCCCCCCCCTCCGAAATGATTTTATGGCTACGCCACTGATTCTAGAGTTTGTAGGAAGCTAACAGTTAAAATAATTTCTATGAGAAAACGTTGATTAATACAGTATAAGAGATCATATACTCAATACTGAGATTTTCCCTTCAACTGAATACAATTGTTTGTTATAAAACTGGCATTGAAACATGTTCTGCCAAACAGTTCTGTTATACGTATCTTTTTCTCATAATGCAAAATCTTTGCAAAAATTTCAAACAATGTGGATCCATGCGGTCGCTGGTCTCACCGTCGTTTTCTTCCTTCAAATTCCCATTAATGAATTAATTTTGGTATTCTTTCGGAACCTATTCCCCATTCTACCAAAGGCTTCTTTTCGATTGTAGGTGTGCTTATGTCTCTTTCCTGTTGCTTCTATTATTCTTCCTATCAATGTGGTTTTAAGATGGTCCTCTCTTCTCAATTTTCTAGATGATTTCAAAAAAATAATGTTAGTTTTTGTGATCTTCTTAGCAGGTCTTGCGTTCATCGTCCATTTCTCCGTTCTGTATAATTTGAATGTAATACAGTATTATGAAAAAATAATATGTCTTATTTCGAATGTGTATTACGTGAATAAAACTGTAATCACTTTTAATTCCTTGCACATATACTTCATTATGATAGTTTATTGTGGAAGTTTATTCAAGACAGGAGGTAATGAAGTATTCCAATGGAATGTAATAAACTAGCAGGTGCCCGTGGCTTCGCCCACGATAATTAATTTAAAAATTAAAAATTAAGAGTATAGTAACTATTATTATTACCACTTGCACGCGAATCATTCATAAACTAAGCCATTAATAATTAATGAAACAGCTAAAATTCCTGCTTTAGAGTACAGTCCACGATATGAAAGCGCCCCCTGGGAAAACTATATCAGAATCGATTATGCAGTTCCAAAGGAACCTATGAACACATAATACGTATTGTTTTTCAACTGTTTATTGACATGAATATGATGTGAATTTTATTTGATCAATTCAGTGTAATTTTCAGAAATTATATAATGTTTCAAGGGAAGGAATGGTTTGTTTGGATTAATATTATCAGCGATATTTCAAGAGTTAAACCATCAATATTTTACAGCTGTTGCCCCCGGCTTCGCCCGCCATTATTCATTGACTCCAGGATTTTAAAGAAATTTACACTGGTAGATTATTAAAAATGTTTGTGGTTCAGAGCTATGAAAATTGTAAGTAAATATAAAATTAGAATATTTGTTCATTGTGTTCATTTCACTTAGGCCTTATATCAGGGTCGGGAACGAAGGCACTGAAGGCGCGAAGTTACCCTCCCTCTCGTCCCCACTACTCTATTTCAGGAGCGAGGTAATGACAACTAAACCGGTTGACTCAGAGACTAGTCGCGTGGCAGTAATCCTGTTCAGTGTTGGCTTGTGTGCAACATGAGTGAACGAAGAGTATCTAATTGGGACTGGGAGAACAAGTTTTTTTTTCCTTCAAGATGATAAAGCACAGGGTTTGATATGTCCTACTATTAATGACTACATTACAAGCTTTACCATCAGGAGGAATTTCAATTCGGCTCATGTTGGAACCTAAGGCGAGGTTCTATTACCAACAGAATTGTTGATCTGGGCAAAAGTTTGGAGAAACGGTTGATAGACATTGTTCATTTTCCCTTGCCATGGACGAAACTACTGGAAAAAAAAGATACTGCTCAACTTGCTGTGTTTATAAGATGTGTAGATACAGAATTAGCTGTGATCGAGGAGCTGCTGGACATTTATTCAAGGAAAGATCACGCACGCGGTGAAGATATTTTTGAGGCAGTGATGATGATAGCGTGAAAGTTTAAGCTTTAATGGGACAAGTTGGTCTGCGTAGCTACAGATGGGGCTTCAGCAATGGTGGGAACAGAAATGGGTCTAATAGTGAGACTGCGAAAATTCCTTTGTAAAAATTGATTTTCCTCTGATAGCTTTGTAGCCATTCACTGCATTATTCACAGGGAAGTACTGTGTGGAAAATCAGCTACTTGGAATAACGTAATGGATATCCGTGTTAAGATTGTGAATGTAATCAGAGCGCATGCTCTGTGGCATAGACAAATTCAGGAAATTTTTATACTCACAGATTCCGAATACTTAGATTTACCATACTTCTGCCAGGTAAGATGGCTAACCAGAGGCAAAATGTTGCAAAGAATGTTTGACGTACGGAAATAGATACTTTCCTCGCAAGCAAAGGGATTGCAGTTCCAGAACTTAAAGATGATATTTTTGTTTGTGATTTAGCGTTCTTAAGCGATTTAACGGTTCACGTAAAAAACTTAACCTTTGTTTACAAGTTGAACACAACACGCTTGTACATTTAAGTTTTAACAGACTGTGAAAACATTCAATCAGAAATTAAATATGTTTCAGAGCCAAATAGAAGAGAATAAATTGCACCATTTCCCATCCTTAAAATCTGTTATGAAAGATAAATTGCTTGATATGAAAGAAACATATATGGCACTATTACAAGAGCTATCAGGAGCATTCTCAGATAAATTTGTAGTCATGCAAGCGTTAGGCAATGACTGCAGGCTTTTCGAAAATCCATTTACATTATGATCCTTTGGTGGGCCATGACGAACTGTAAGTGGAATCAATTAACCTTCAAAGCAGCACACCTTTGCGCAGTTCAGGAAAACTTGGTTTGGATTTATACACTTCACTGCCGAAAACATTTCACAAGCTGCGCCTTTTTGCAAGTAAATTACTGGCCATGTTTGGAACTACTTATCAATTTGTCAATTTGAACTACTTCTCAGCCTATTGACCTTGAACAAGATCTTGCTGGGCAGTCACATTTCTGATGAATATCTACGATGTGTTCTATGTTTAAGTTCATCGAGTTTGCAGTCGGATATTAAAAAAGATAATATCTGCAAAGAGACTAAAAGTATGCCAACTGTCTAAATTAACACAGTGCCATTAAGAATACGCCAATATGTAATAATGTACGTTTAAATAATTTCACTACACTATTCAGCTGTGACGTTTATTTTGAAAATTACGGTGTAAAAATCACTTAAATGCCACTAGTAACGTAAGGGAAATAAGTAGAACTAATTAATAAATAATGTTAATTATATAGACCTGCTTTTCTAAGCTGAAGGCTTGGTTAGAATATTAGAACTGTGCTTCAACGTTGCCATTGCATCTTTCCTCATGGTACCTAGTTGCCCCATTACCTTTCTTTGTGCCTCCCTAGCCAACTCTTCAGCAGTTCAAGAAATATTAATTTCATTGCTTAAAAGATCTCTCATCCAATATCCGAGGTACCGCCACTGTAGCATGCGTCACGAGTCTGCCTACCTCTCAGGTAGAAGGAATAGGGATGGGGCGAGTGTAGGGGTAGAGCACTTCTCACTCTCAGTGCATTGCTTGCCAAGCCTGCCTTATATAATAAAGAAACGGTTTTCCTAATTCTGTAGTCGTCATGAAAGTTTAGACTGCGAGAGACGAATATCGCCGAGTATACCCGATGTCTCACGAAGCGGGCGAGCGAGCAAGCACGCTATTTAGGGCCGTTGAATTGTATAAGAGTAGAAGTAGATTCACTAATTTATTGGAAACATTGTGTTCAATTTTTTTTTCTCTTTACGCTTTCCTGAACTACGGAAATGACGCTCATTAAAGACAAAACAGATTGTTCTGTTATCTCATACAGGCTACTAGTATAACATTCTTAAGGGAGAAAACCCACTCACAGAAGTACTATTCAATACGGCTTTCATTGAAGATAGAACGCGGTCTTTATTTACCAGTCGAATAGACACTGGCTTTCAGTCCCTTGAGTTCATTCCTGGCCTTGGTCGATGACACTTACGTGTACGTACATCCGACAGTACCTACAAAAATGGTACTTGAATCTCTCTTACACTGCTACAAACCAAAGGATTTCATGACAGTTGCACGTTGTGCGCGCTGTCAGGACCTTGGCAACGGTGCAAAATATTGCAAACAAGAGAAATCAACATGTGGGACCTGTGGAGAAGAAGACATCTGAGAGCAAAATTCGTTAATATAAACCAGGCTGCAGTATTTATACCGTACAAACTACGGTAACTAGCAAAATTGATTGACTGTCCAACATATCGAATGTTACTCCTTACCAAATAACGGCCGTTAATGATCGATGCCGTGACCGAAGTGGCTACTTTATATCAAGTAACTTCTCAATTTGTATCACGAGGCTGAGTGCACCCCGTTCCAGACCTCACTGACCTCAGAAAAATCCTAGGAGGTACAGTGGATCGAACCCAGGCCTGTGAATCCTTAGCCAGCGTTGCTAATCACGAGAGCTTGAGATCACGAAAGCGGAAATAGGTTTCTTTGAACACCCCTAAATCCAAAAATTAAATTTTCACTAATATTTTTTTCGCACAAATTCTCTCACGGGTAGTAGGCAATTACCGTCTGTACAATCTCAGCCCCTTAATACCTGCGAAGAGAACATATATATTTGCACGATGCTAACAGAATTACTCTCTCCCTACACCTCGGCCTTTTATTCTATAGCCTACCAGAAATTTAAGAAAAAATGTATTGCCCATATTTAGGGTAGAGAAAGTAATGCGAATGAATCACAAAATATTTTATTCTGGTTGTGTTTCCTTATGGGATGTTACAAGAAACATGGCAACGACTTTTTCATACTTTTTACCAACTCTTTAGATGAAGATGATTTTATTTTCACAAATAATTTTTTTATTTTTATTTCGCTAAAATAAATCCGAGGATTTTTGTTTACACTCTATACTCGGATCGCATATAGGCTTCAGTACTAAGAGCTAAAAACTTTATTTGAATTTCTTTCAATCAGTTCTCTGAGGTATAATTATAAGCCACTCACCTCATCCCCAAACTCGGATTTTAAGAGTTTCCTCGCGAATAATTCGACTTTGAATGAGGATTATACGAGTACAGTTGAACGTGCACTACTGTAATACAGCCGTTTGCTCTACGTTAGAATGTGAAGGATCGAGGAAGTCGTGTGACTGTTTAGCATCAGTTTTTCTTCTGCGCTACTAGAACCGCTTGAATGTGAACATTATATTCTAGGGTAAGGTGGTACATTTTCGAACATGGTACAATTCTGAACGGACTAAGATTTTTATCCATTTTTGAGTTTCAAATGTTAGCCAACCTCTTTTTAAAAATATAGCGTCTATACTGATTGTTTTGTTGATCTGTATCCGCGAGAATGATGTTTTAAGTTGACTCATTCGGCCATAAAATATTATTTTCCAATCGAAGGTAAGAACTCCATGCTGTAAAAATGGCACGTTATAAAATTGCTTATAATCCCACGTTGTGTTACTGGAATACATTGTTGAGGACCAATTTTTAACTCATACCAACAAATAGCGTAGTCTTTAATACGTAAGTCATTGGCACAACAATGGTCATTCGTGAGCGGAATTTGCAACTATGTATAATTTACAAAAACTAGCTCGAGGTACAAATACGAACGGATTTTAGGTACAATTTCGAACAGTACTTTAACCCGCGATCGCTTGCATGGAAAAACTGTTTTGCCATCACAGCGTTCTGCATGTTTATTATTATTAACTATGCCAGTCAAATATTTAAAGGATGGCATTCCACAGCTTTCAACAGCGATATTATTTCAAGGAAGATTTATGAACTGCACTTCCTCTGGATTGCAATTACATCTCAGCAATTATGCAATACAGAATAGCAAACACAAATCGTTCTGGAGTTGTTAAGTATTTTTTATTATTGCTCTTGATGTTATGACAGACCCGCCTGCATGGTCTAGTGGTTGCTGACTACGGACCCGCAAGTCTGGGTTCGATCCCCGTTACCTCCTCGAATTTTTCTGAGGTAGGGCGATTTGGAACGGAGTGCGTTCAGCCTCCTGACACCAACCGAAGAGCTAATTCATAAAGAAGTAGCGGCTCCGGTTCAGTAAGCCATCAATAACTGACGTAGGAGTCGGCATGCTGACCACATGCCCCAAACCTGTCATCTGCCTGTTCAAATCGTGACAGTTCATTATTACGCTCATATTATTGATAAATAATAATAATAAAATATAATATTTGGAAGAAAGCAATTCGTTCGTTGAAAATGCCACTGTTCGAAATAGTACCCACTTGTGTTCAGAATTGTACCTACTGTGGTACATTTTCGAACGATATTCTGGAAATGAAAGATTGATTGCCATGACCAATTTTACAGCTGTTTGACTTCCATATTTTTTTGAAGGGTCAACTACATTGCCAACTTTGTGATTACGATACAGTTGAACTTGTCTTAAGTTTACTGTGTTCATAAAATAAGAATATTTGTTAAGTGTTCGAAAATGTACCACCTTACCCTATAGGCTAATGAGAAAAATTAATGCTTGGGCCTATTTTTTATTCGTTTTGAATTCATCACCTTACAAGTCGATCAAATGTTTCTCGTACAAAATTTTCAACAATTTTAATATGGATAAACAATTGACTATTATAAATAATAGCATGTCTTTTTAAATACACAAACTTTTTATAATTATAAATTTAAAAAGATGTAAGCTACTATTTTTTTAATCAAGAGTTAAACTCACATTACACATTATTATAATAATTTACACAGTAAAACGATATGATATAATTTTGCAGAAGTCTTTATGGCCATAGGAATTAGAGTGATTCCTGTACAGGAGGCCCTTAGAGTTCCGAGAGATTCTGAGTCTTATATATTTGGATATTCGGAGCATGAAAGTAGTAAGATAATCAGCCTTACACACCGGCCACAGTTACACCCAGGATTTTTCCTGGTACTCCCGTTTGGTATTGGTTGAGTCTATCCTAGGATCACGGTGACAAAGAATAATTATGCAAATTCAAAAATCCCAACGACCCCATCAGGATATAATTTTGCATTTTGTAGCGCAGTTTCTCAATCCTTTATATGCTCATAACTAGACTTCGGACTTTTAGGTCGCTAAAATTGCTGTTTTAGGTACCTAAAATAGGCTCTAAATATTGGAAAATAGGTTCTAAAAATCGTAAAATAGTCTCTTATAAAATCGTTAAGTTGCCAATTTTCTGAAATATCTCAATTGCAATGCAGAATATTAACTTATATTTATCGAAGTCACCATTAATCAATAATCTTGATAAAACACACACATAGGCCTATGGTACACAGAATTATATAGACCTATTACTAGGGCCTGTATTACTACCACAACAGTGAAAACCTATCCCCTGCGCCCAGAAGCTACGCACGCTAGCATATTCAACCCCTTGTATCTCTCAGAAATTGAGATAAGTTTTTTTTGTTTGTTTTTGTGTTTGTTTGTTTTTGTTTGTTTTTTCTGGATGTGGAAGTCGGGAGAAAACACTACATTTTCTTGGGTATTCCAAGGAATTTTTCTACTGAAGATGAAACATTTCTTACTATTTTACCACGTCATAAATGTGTCATGTACCACATTCCGAGATAAAAATTTAGTACGAATTGAAAATAAATGCTAGAATTTATAACAAAAAGTAACTTATTTTGAACTTTAGAGGAAAAACAAGCAAAAAGGCAATATTAGGCTCTAACGTAAAAATAGGCTGTTTTAGGCCCCATAAAAGTATCAGTTTTAGGCATAGTCACTTATGAAACATGCATACACAAGTTTTCGTCCATATATCACTTAAGGATTAAAATAGGTTTTTACCTAAAATCCGAAGTCTAGGCCTACTCATAACAAAATATGAACTAAGTTACTTGGAAAAATCATTTTTGTGCACTCTACAATTCAAAACATTTTTTTCTAGGATAATTTTTTTTCCACCCATTTCCCGTTAATTCTATTACAGTGAGAAATCGAGTTCCCTGTAACTTGCTCAATGTCGGTAATGATAACCTAACTTACCGCACTACTTACCGCACGGACCGTGCGTCACTGTATCAAAGCCTGTAACTTTCGATCCTGTATGTACTATTACAACCTGGATATAGTCATTAATAGCATTTTCAAGTTGAAGTTTACAAAATTTCAATCTCATTTCTCTTTACTTTCTTTTTATTTCTTAATTCACCATGCACCTAACTTTCGGTATGGTGCGCATGCGCGCTCCCTGCTTTGAAGTAATCGATGTATCCATCAAGTTGGTACTCTGCTACTCTCAATTATTTTCTCGTAAGTAACATCTTTATCACCAGGTTATCACATAAATAAATGTAGCATATTCTTTGCCTAGGTACACATGCCTTATGAATTGGAAAATCTTCACCTTCGGCTCGTCTCTTTCAAACTTTTCCCTCGATTCTCCAATGATGCACGTATGTCACCCTTACCGCAATATACTATTACAATGACTTAACATAATATGCACGAGACTGGTATTTATCATGTCTGATGGAAGTCCACTATGCAGTTTAAATTTATCAAATTACCAATCCTATTAACTAAATCGGATAAAAGTGCAGCTTCTGGAAATATCACCTACTTCATTTTTTTCATTAATCGTACCGTAACACATTAACATTAGCGTTAAAATATTCATTAGTTCTACAATGGTTTTAAAGGCCTGAGGCGTGTGTCAACGGCATGAATCAGTGTACAAGATGTTAAGGACGATAAAGTCAAAAGCCGCATGCGGATATGCGGGTACTGAGAGCCTGGGAAGGTTGTTATTTTATTAATTACTGACTCAGAGACCCCAGCACTATTACCTGCATCCACTGCCGAATCACAGATAACCAATTTAATTGGCGAGGGTGGGTTTGCCCGTGAATTCCAGAGTGAAGCAGGTGAAGTGAGTATTACACGCCTGGGCGCGTCTCTACAAGCGGGCTAAAACAACATCTGCCCTGTTACATCTCACCCTGTGCATATATTTGTAAGAGGGGGGGGGGGAACTGTGAACGTCATCACAACGTCGTTCCCACATTATTGTGAACTAAACACGTGTCCCGGTGTACATATGTCCCGATAAAGTATATACTCAGCTGCCATTTTTCCAACGTATTGTCAATAAACGCATGGGCAAACGGATTTTTGAATTAACAGCCAACTGTCTCTTATGAAGTCAATTTCCCTGAGCAAATGTGCTACATTTCAAGGGAGGAAAAGTCAGTTGCTTGTATCTTTTTTGCTTATATATTAGCCTATAGAGTATATATCCTTTCTCTTTTAATTGTTGGGGATGAAAATTATTTCTTCAGCCGAAAAACAATACATGAGAATTCAGGCTCATCATAAAATCATAGGCAGAAGACCTATATAATTTTTGGAAGAAGGTAATCAAGCAGGACTTAATTTCTAACCCATAAGTGAGGGACGCACCTAAAACATGTCATAAATAGGGACCGGATTTTTAGGTTTTTAAAAACACTGTTTTAGGTTTTCCATTAGGTGAAATAGTTTTTTTAGGCTTTTGTCCAAAATATCGTTTTTGGGTACAATAATTGGTTTAGTGAATTTGAATGTGCTACATAGGATTCAATACATAATAAGTTACTTGTAAAGTTTAACTTAACAAAATTGACTTAAATATCTGAGCAAACTTGCTTTAGGACAATATAATACAATTGAAAAAAGAAAACTTAAACAATCAAAAGAAGCAGTGAAAATAAGATTGTCTCACATTTCCTGTTTACAGTATATCACTAAATATCTTTCAAGATTCTCAACTGTGAAGTTATCTCTTAGAATACATTTGAAGGCAGAAGATGTCCTTTCAACCCCACATGACGTCAACAGTGGTTGTTCGTACGAATATATCAAAAGGAATACGCCGGTACTCTTACACTTCCTCTCTTGATACTGTCATCCCAGACGACATTGGGTTGAACGAAACGCTGGTGGTATTAATTTCAACCCGACAAAAATTGTCTTTCCGCAAAATATCGGTTTCTCAACTGACAAACAAAAAAGACAAAAAAAGTAGCCTAAATTAGATATTTTAGGTTTTATATCCCGTTTAGGTACATTTAGGTTTTTATACCCCATTTAGGTATTTTTAGGTGCCACAGAATTAATGTGGGTGAATCCTATGGACATGATTCGAAAAAGTGTATGATCGCTTTTTGTTTTGGAAGTAAGGAAAAAAACAGGTAAAAACCTAAGAATCCGGTCCCTAGTCATAAAGCAGGAGTTGCGCGTTGCCTTTCTGGTTTGGTTATCTTCAACAACAATTCCTGTAGGTCTACCCCGGTGTTGTTTTATTTGACATGGGCGATGGCCATTGTCAAATTAATCATCTTAATTCCACAAAATCTCGGATGCAACACCCAGCAAGTACGCGACAAGAAATACCCAATCATAGATGTACGAGTGAAAACATGTTACCCCCAAAGAGAGTTGAGGACTGGAAGAGTGCCTGCTGAACTTGAAAATACTTCAGTAGCAAAATAGTAGTACATTGCTGCAAAAATTAATGTTTTTTTTTCTTTCTTTCTTTTCTTTCTTTCTTTCCCCTCCCTGTCTGGTGTCGTGGTTAGCGTCACTGACTTGCAGATCCACAGGCCCGGGTTCGTCCCCCGCTACCTCCTCAAACTTTTCTGAGGTAGGGTAAGTGAGCAGCTACTTCTTGAGAAGAAGTGGCTCCGCTCACCATCATTAACGACCTTGGGTGTCGGCATGCTGACCACATGCCCCCAATCCTGCCTATGGCAGATGTCGCAGCGATCGGATAGTATGCCTATTCTCTACAGGGATGTAGTACCATGGAGTTTACTTTATTCCTATACAATTAATTATAATGATTTTCTTATAATTAGAATGTCTAATTAAAAATAAGTGCATAACTTTAAATAAAAATATATTTGTTTAATTTTTTAATATAAATCATACAGATGACTCATTTATAAGTGCACTTTACATTGGCATTAATGTTCTAAAATTTCGAGGCGGGGGGGGGGGGAATGGAGAAATATAGAGATTACACGTGATGTAAATAATTTGTATTTACGATTAATAAAAACAAAAGTTAATTAATCAACTAAATAATTGTACATTAAAAATAATGTATATATTTTTAAAACTGAAAACTCGGATTTCCTATTGGCGTAATTTTTGGAAGAGAATTGAATGGGTAGGCCTACATAAGTAGTACCTTAGTCTGACTTCTTATAATTATAAACAGTCTACTTTGATTCTGTGGAGGGTGATTTCGTGAATGTTTCAAATCGCTTGGAAGGCATTACACGAGTTCAATCGATTCCCGAATCGAAATAGGCTATAACAAGGCTATTGCGAGTCAGGTATAATTCATATAAAAGTTACATATAAATTAGATGTAATATATAGCATTGGAGACTTCGAACCATCAGCAAAAGTGGTACCACAAACAACAGCTGTAAATAAGAAGACAGTATTTGGCGTTGGTTAAGGTAATCCTCTACAAACCTTAAGGTAGAGGTTGATTACAGATGAGATTGTGGATTATTTTCAGTACTCTCTTGTTGGTCCATATAAATCTTTAGAAATGATTACGTAGAGGAAGTCTGGTCCTAAAATTTGGAAATCCCCGCACTAGATGCTCAAACGGATTAGCGACGAAAGTTAAAAGGGAGAAGATGGTGAAATCTAAGCAAAAAAGTTAATTTTTTCAACAATAGCTATTTATGTACTGTACAGTGCGCAAGAGAACTTTCTCCGCAACGGCGACATGCTGGAGAGGGTGCTAGCAACAGCATTTTGTTGGCATCAGAATGCAGGCAGGCAGGCAGAGGTCATTGGCACTTTTATCAATGGGTGCTTTGTCTTGCATTCATCAGCACGTTACTAATCAGTCCACATTGCATTATGAAAGCATTTAGAGCGAATATTGTGTACACAATTGACGGTTTGTTTTCATAAAACCTCATCCTTCCAACATAACCGCTGTTGATAGCACCCTTTCCAGCATGTAGCCGCTGCGGAGAAAGTTTCCTGGCGCACTGTATTAACTAAGCAAAGTAAGGACGATTCGAGTATTTCGTTTTTCGTACGAAGCGTAGTCGAGTACAATAGTTTTAGTAAACGTTCACTAATTTTATAACTAATGAGTTCAGTTTTCACTCATTTTCAATAATCCTACGTAAAGAAAATAGATATGACTCTTGTACCAGTAGTGCCAGAAGTGGCTTGGTATGGATTTGTTTCTTAAAAAAAATACTTTTAAAAACATCATTAAGACAATAATTTTGATTAGTTAAACTAAATGCATTTACTTCAATTGAATTTACACGCCATTTTTATAACATTTTTCGCAAATAAACTTATTATGCCTTGTTAAAAGAAGTAATTCGTACAAGGGGCTCATCTGGCAGTTTGGAGTAGTGGTACGAGCTATGGTGCGCTAATGAACCTTCTCAATCAGGTTCAATATTATTTATTGAATACAAAATGTCAGAATGACAAGGTTTACGATACGTTTTATTAATAATAACCTATGCTCATAAAAACACATAAAAATAAACTTCACTTGCAGATACTGTAGAAGCGTCTAGGTGCCATTGTTGGAACTAGTATAGAGAGTCTGAAAGTTACTTTAGCGGCCTAGGCCCATAATAGTATTTCTTTTAAGCGTGTAACAGTCCAAGAAGCAGGCGTGTACTAAAAAGAAATTTACTGTCGCAAACTATTTTTGAAGTGAAACTTCTTTAGGCGCGCTAGGAGTAAATCGAGAGCTAATCCAAAGTTGCGTTACGCTCTAGCGTTACGAACAAAATCGTCACGATAGTAGGGGGGTAAGTAAAGTCGACTCGCTCATTGCGTTGACAGTTAACATGAAAGAAGTCGCCGCCCGACCTTGTCGCTTGGCATAGTTGCCACACTGCATAGTGTTAAAAAAAGAGAGCGGGAAGATATAGATGCAGCAAAACACTTGTGGCAATGGCATTGAGCAATGAGAGAATTGGAATAAAAAAACACGAATTCAGTCAGCGGTTTCTTTTGAGAAAACCTTTTACAGTAGCAACAAACATTGTAATATGAGAACAAAACGAGCCGCCCATCAACGCTATGAGCGAGGCGACTTTAGCAAGCATAGATTTGTTATCGAAAGAGAGGGACCACGGGAGCGCGCGGGGGAAAGGTATCAGGCATTGAGTGGGGGGTTATTACTGCTTCGAGCTAGTGGCGTGGTGAGCCCTTCACCATTAAAGAAGGCTATACTCGTTGCGTGAGCATCGTTTACACTTCACTAACGTTTTCGGAAACTTAAAAGCGTCCCGTTCATGCAAATAAACTCAGTGGCTACGATCAGTGACAATTTGGGCATTAGTTCATCACAACTGTGTTATTGTTTTATACGTATTCGATTTAAAATGTTTTAGGGACCAATATAGTACAATATCCGAATAGCCTACTTTTCATTTTTTTTTAATTCAGGCTTGTTCGAAAAAATATAGTAGGCCTAATCAACATCTAAGCCTGTCGTACTATTTTCTTTAATAATATCCTTATTATGATTGTTGTTAATAATATTATTATTACAGGTGGCTTATTTTGCATGCTTTAACTGCATATACGTCATATCACGTGTTTAGAATGTTTGTGTGCACCAGTAGACTCTTGTAATAATTCAATCATGTGCACCTATTTCCATTGTTCAGTCAATGTCTCCTTTTTTGATAACTTATTCGGTGTAAATGATTATGAATCCGGTGACTTAGCGGCGATGAGTTATGGAATGTAAACAAGTCCGACAAATCCAGTGTTTGTGTTTGCGAATGAGGACACCATGAAACACCCAATGGCTATTTTTGTTTTTCCTCGTTTTTAAAAGGGACATCAAAGTGTATTAATACTATGTCTACATGTTGGCGTTTCGGACTATGGATACACAGATACACTCAGCCTCACGAAGGCAATTGAGAAGCTATTTTAATAAAGAAGCAGCAGCTACGGGTAAGAAAAAGCCATTACATGCCGTGGGGATCGGCCTACTGACATGTACTCCAGTCAAGCAAATGAAATCTCAAGACGAAGGTAGGTGATGCAAGGGTTGGACATGCGAGGAATTTATTGTCATGTGCTTTAGTTTAGTAGCATAGGACAAGCAGACTAGGCCTATCCGATGGTAACTCTTTATTGTTAGTTACTTAAGAAAAAGTTACAAGGTGGTTACCATAGCGTTTAGGTGAGTTTTTAATGCTCGTAGGTCTATTTTTCCCTTCCAATAATTGATGAGACAAATATTTTTTTCTTTCTTTATCGTAGTTTTACCTCTCCCTTTTAGGATTTAAGAGACCCAAACCGCCTAGGCCTTACAGAGCCGCGACCTGTCGGGAGAGGGATTATCTTTGAATCACATACATACTTTTTTGACCAGACAAGGACATTGAGGGCCTCTCCGGATGAGTGATCAGCCCAACGCCAGGGCCACCTCCGAGACAACACGAACACATAGGACGAGACACACCATTCACACACACACACACACTCATTCAGAACAAGGCGAGTATGGGGGTGAAGATGATAATGACCTCCAGATGATATCTGGGGACCACAAGGGCCTAAAGTTACCTGACATTTGTCTCACAGGTGAGGGAAAACCCCGGAAAAAACCTCACCTAGGTAACTTGTCCCGACCATGAATCGAACCCGGGCCCGCTGCGTGAGAGGATCGAACGCATCCCCTGAGCGGTGGACGAGACAAATATTTAAAGAGCTAAAATGTTTTATTTTCTTGACATGTACCGTTTCCCCTTCAATAATTGATGGGACAAATATTTAAAGAGCTAAAATGTTTTATTTTCTTGACATGTACCGTTTCCCCTTCCAATAATTAATGGGACGAATATTTAACGAGCTAAAATGTTGTTTCCTTTCCTTGACATGTACCGTATATAATTCAGATCTGAATTTCAATCTGCCTTACACTAACTTGTCTTTTTTCTTTCTTTCTTTCTTTCTTGCTTTCTTTCTTCCGTTAGTTTTTCTTATTATTCACTACATTCCAGGGTTGCGTGATGTCGCCTTTTCCAGTCTATGTTGTTAAGCCCTATTTTGCTCAGTCTCTCTTCTTCCTGGAGGTTCATAACGCAATGGCTAATTATAAAACATTTCTTCTCTCGTTCTGTGTTCATCATATTTCCATTATTTTCTGTAGTCTTTCTTTTCATTTATCGAAAATATATTCCGCTATTCTATGACTGCATCATTTCTTATCGTAACGTATTTTGTATCCAGAAATAAGTAGGGTCCGGAAGTTGTGTACAATATTTTAAGAAATAACAGAAAACCGATGGTTTCATTTTGATAGGCGTATTGATGCATATTTTTTTAGTTTGCAACAGTGCATCAAATTTGCTTGATGTTAAAATATTCGTGTATATTTTATTACTTTGTCACATATTTCAAGGAGCATTTCTGACAGATTTTAAATATTGGACATATTTCTGTTAATTCAAACATTTAAAGATATTTGGCTTAGTGAATGTTTTGAGAACTGACTGTACAATAATTGAACAGTACATACGCTGATGTCTTCAGAATTGATTGTATAATGTTGAAGTGATTATTCACCTCATTAGTTTTCAATTTACTTAAATCTGATTCATGATTTTTGTAATGTAATTTATACTACTTCTACTATTTTTTTTTAATTTGCCTAACTTATGTAGTGTAATTCAGGTAACATGAGAACGTAGAGCATACTTTACTGGTTCTGCAGCATATTTTACCGATTTTATAGCATATTTGGCATGCATATTTCGTCTTCTGATTGAACATTTATCGGCTTGAAATACAGTTTTACATTACAATTTAATTAACAGCAAAGGAGAGGAATAAGTCCACCACTGTTTTTTTTCCGGCCATGGGCCAATTTTCCTGATTAATTTATCTTCTTTTTTTACCATTTTGTTTTCCTCGTTTACCTTTTTTTCCTTATTATATACAAACATCTATGCCCGAGGCGGGACTCGAACACACAGCCTCCTTCACCACGACTCCAAGGCTCTTAGCCATAGCCTTAGCTACCGCGGCTAGGGAGACCGGCATCTGTTCGCTCCTCACGCAGCGGGCCCGGGTTCGATTCCTGTTGGGAACGCGTTTCCTAGGTAGGGTTTTCCTGAGTGTGTATGCGACTGCTTTGTCTCGTCCTATGTTTCCTTTCTAGTCCCATTATAATTTTTTTACACATTTTCTATTTAAAGAGTACATTTTACATTATATTTTCTATTCACTGTAGTTATTTTCTTTTTCTCCTTTCCCCGAACTTGTCCTTCCAGATAGATTAAATCATTACATCTATTTTAATACATATTTCATTAGATCAAGTGTTGCTTTTGGAATGATGTCTTGTATCTTGCTGAACTGCTGTTATATTTTGTCTTATAGGTTTTGGGTGTCGTAATTCTGTTCTTGAATAACGGAGTGTATATATGCACTCGCGAATATGACTTGAATTATTCGATCGCATTTCCCCTCAACTTCCAAATGCATCAGCAATTTACAAATCGGATTAAAATTTTGTGGCGGGAGAACTTTTTTTTTTTACTTTTGTTGTTAGCTAGTGCCACGTGTTTTTAACTTCTGAACACTACAAAAGGGAAAGTAAAATCCAGAGAGAGAAGAAGAAGAAGAAGAAGAAGAAGAAGAAGAAGAAGAAAGGAACTAAATAATCAATGAAGAAATAGAAGAAATAAATTCGGTAAAATTCTATAATGTGTTATGAACAGCCCTATTCCATCGTATGGAGCTGAGATAGCCTATGCGTGTTTACGAAAAAATAAAAATAAATGCCTTCAGGTCAGATACAAACCCAGAAGTGCAATTCTTATGCTGATAATGAGAGTAAGTGTTAACATTTTCCTTGATAGTAAGATTATAATTCTCTTGTAGTCTATTATATCTGGAAAATGCCGTGTAAAACAGAGCTTAATAAGCAGGGCCCGGATTTTGATGACCTAAAAATATTTTTAAAATGAGCTAGGCTATAATATATGTGCAAAAATAAAATAACAATTACCCGAAAAAAGACCCAAAAATTTGTATGAAAACACTAGTTTATTAATCAGATTTGTGCCTAATCTTTATTTATGTTGTTGTTCAATTATGGGCTTGCAATTTGTTGTTTGCTTGTTTGTTTTTTATATAATGTTTATAATATAATTTTAGTATGACTGAACTGACCCGAACATGAGCTATGCTCATGCGGGGTAAATAATACTCTCTTGTAATTGTAATAATTCTGTTTATATGATTTATATTTGTATTTGTAATAATTTTGTAATAATTTTTTTTGTAAATTGTAATTATTATAAAATGTTGTTATAATAATAAATAATAATCTAAAAAAGATTAGTTAATCAATTGGTACATACGATTAAATGCTTATAGCAAACACCGTTTTTCTGTATCCAAATTAGCCTATAACTTTAATAAGATTTATTTATTTCTGCTTATTTAGAGTTCCGATAACATTCATGCAAGTAAATGCACAAATATTCTATGTATTGCGAAACAACATAAAATGAGAAAATAATGACTTTATATTTTAAAAATTGCCTAAAATATGGAATGTTGATATAAGGACGTAAAATGGTCAAAAAATGATCAAATAATGACATTGAATTCTAAAAAAAATATACCTAAAAATTAAAAATGGGGTAAAATGCCTAAAACGACCCTAAAATTACCTTTTGCGGTAATAATCTAGGAGTTATTACCAGAATATCTGCACTAGTGGGCAACGTCCATGCTGTACCAATTAAAAGATAACATGTATTATATATCCGGGCCCTGTTAATAAGCTATAGTAAAGAATCCCTGCAACAGTGTAACACAAAGTTGTCCAAGCTCTAGCATTTAAATACCACACAAACTGTAGTCAGCTTATGAATCTAGACTTAATAACGCTCAGAGAACACACACCCGTATGATTTATAAAGAGCATAAAACAGCTGAAGGTATAATTTCCCACGGGAGAGAAAAAAGGCTTGTGTACAGTACACAGATATAACATGCAATATGTTGTGTACCAACCCCTTTGCACTAATGGAGAGTGTTTTGTTTGCAACATATGTGCCGGCAGCCGGCAGGAGGTACGACTGTCGCGTGTCCCAGATGCCGAACGCGTACCGCCGTTAACAATGAGAAGGGACAAACCTTTTATATAATTTTGTAAATGCTCGCTTATGCCAAATGTAGTCTTCAGAGAATCACATATGCTCAGCAATCAAGAAGTGTGGGGTCGTCCACATCATAATCAGCAAAGCTTAGATTTCATAATTATCGTATTAGGCTTAAACCTAGGGGTTTACTGCTACTGTAAATGCGTCAAACCGAACAATTGTTCAAAGCAAAGATTTAAGACTAGGCCTAATAGAGTAGTGTTTTATGTAAAAACGGAGAATTGTTATCCACATATTAGGCTTTCTTTATTATTTATGGAAGCCTGCTATTCTACTGAATTATCTTTCATTCGTTTCAAACTTAAAAGACCACTGATTTTTTCACTTGATGATTGCTTATATCAGCGTTTCTCAACCTATGGTCCGCGGACCACTGGTGCCCGCGAAGATGGTGCAGATGGTCCGCATACATAATTAAAAAGTATAAAGCAATCCGAAGTAAAGAAGTAAAATTTTTTCACATATTTCGTTATAATGACCTATAATTAATACCCCGAATATTAAGAATATAGGCTTTCTTTTAAAAATGGGATGAAAGTTAGGGGTCCATGAAATTTTTTAGGCATTTTAGAGGTCCTCGGGTTCAAAAAGTTTGAGAAACGCTGGCTTATATACAAATACAAATTCAGCTCTGAAAAGGCCAGTGCTTAATTTCGGCCGGAATTTGTTTTGCACTGTGTTTTTAATGAAACTGTGCCTAATAGAGTTTAGGTTACCGGGACTCATTGGAACATAGTCCGCAACGGAGATTTAAAATGGTACAAGTGTATTAAATCGAGACGTAACAACTTAACTGTAACTATAATAGTAACTATAGTGATGTCTCATTTCGATTACTGCGATATTCTGTTCACCAAATTATACGAGCCGTATATATATAACTCGATCGGTAAGACCCGAGGCAAACACGCGCAGATAGCTTATCGTCCACCGATAGCAATGGAGGAAGTGCAGAAGATGCGCATATACTGTACTATTCATTCCAAACTATGCGGTTGAAAAAAGCCCGTAACTATTGAAAACATAAATAAAGTGAATAAAGTATTTATTTTTTTAGTTATGAAATATTATTTAAGTATTGGTATGTAACTCACGGAATATCGCTGTTGGGTCTTCACTATTGATGCTGTGAGGCTAACTAAGATGTTTTTACACGGTCTGTACAGTATGAACTAGCAAAGAGCATCACGTGCTATGAAGATCAGGCAGGTCTAGATTACGTCATCGTAGACTAATGCTCAGCCGTTTGTTTGGCTAAGGTCTTACCGATCGAGTTATACCAGCCTTAGCGTGCACATAATGCTTGCGATAGATTTATCTGTAACTAATATCAGACGATTTGACTATATAACGCCGGCTTTTCAAATCTTGTCATGGATGCGCCTCAAACAATGAAGAACGATCCATTCTCTTATCTTGCTTCAAACATTCAATTATCTTCTTATTTACATTCTCGTTTTAATCTCCTTTCGACCTCACGATCGCATAACCAAAATCTATTAGCCCAGTCAAATTAGATAAAAAAAGATGGTTTTGCTGCAAAAAATCATGTAGTTCCAAATGTTTCAGGAATGTGTAGTGGGAGGTCCCCTGAACAACGCCCAATGTTTTCCCGCCAATTTCAGGTGCCGCGGGGGGTGGGGGGGTGGCTCAAAGGTCCCTTTTTTCAGTTTTTGGCGCAAATCTCGAAAACAGTGCATCGTACAGAAAATGTTATGGTATTCAAAATTAAAGCTTATTAAATTCCCGACAAAACGGTATATTAATATTTATCTTTATATTTTACCGTCTCCGAGAATGAGCCGGCGAAAATGGAAAAACTGCAGAAAAATTTGTAGCGCCTCACGTTTTTCGTCGAACTCGCCCTTCCAATTCTTTAGTTTTCCATTTTACAAGAAACTTGTAAGAAAAGAAGTTGTAGAGAATTACATGTTCTTCAAGAATATACATACATTTCATAATTTATCTTCATGTAGTCAAAAGTTAGACAGTTTTTAAATTTCGGGGTCGATTTTGAGATTCCGCTAGTAAACTGCCCATCATTTTATTTCCGTTTTCAAGTGCTTTAACTCTCTTTATCACTTTATGTATTGTTTATGTAAACATAAATGGTATTTATTACCCATATAACTAATATATACACACACATATATATATATATATATAAATGCATGTGAGCCTTTATACCAGTATGTATAAAATGTGAACTTTTATGTACGTTATTTATTGTTTACATAATCGACGTAGTATACATAGTTAGTTAGTCCATTCTGTGAGTGGAGAACAGCATGTCGACTTTCGAGCATCACGAGTTAGCAGAAATGACCAAGACAGAAGGAAACTTGCTCAGTGGTTGGCTGATCACCCGCCATTTTCTGTACGCGATTCTTTGATGTCCCTTTCAACCGGAGTAATAGGAACCAATAACATCAACTGTTACCGAGCAATGGAAATCGGAACCCGTACAATGGAAACTTTTGTTAGAATGAACTTCGCAGAAATGAAGCAGTGTAAGAACGCAGTAGTCCCATTGGCTGCTATGAGCAACACTGTCAAACTGGACAACGGAGTGGTGGTGATTGAGCCTTTAATGATTTTCCAGAGGACCATAATTACCCAGAAAACTAAAGAGGACGTAGAGGAGCTGTTGAAGTGTGAGTTAGCCCCATACCCCATGACTCTTTTCGACGAAGGGATCATGAGGAAAACGAAAAAGTCAGCTCTCTACGATGCCTTTCCTTCAAGCAATAAAATGGTTAACTTGAAGAACAGTTTCACGGTAATCTATGGCGGCTTCCTCTTTCATAGAGTAAAGTGGAACAACAACACCAAGTTCGCCTCCATCTGCGATCAATATGTGTCTTACATGATCAACCGTTACGGCTACAACTCTGTTGTGGTTTTTGACGGTTACGAAGACACGAATTCCACGAAAAGAGCCGAACAACATCGAACAGTGGTTATAGACTTTGATGAGAACATGGTGGCTACTGTTCAGCAGGAAAACTTCCTTTCCAACGAAAGGAACAAAACCAAGCTGATATGTATGTTAGCGCAGGCCTTGGGCGCAAAAGGTGTACAAGTCATCATAGACAAAGGAGACGCTGACTGCAGCATTGTTAGGTGTGGACTGGAAAATACCTCTCATTCAACTGTGGTGGTAGTTGGCGAAGACATAGACCAGCTCGTCTTACTCGTGGCACTCACACCACGAGACACGAATTTGTTTTTTATGAAGCCTGGACGAGGCAACACAGAAGACAGCCATTCAGCCCATACATTATGTTTATCCATTGCATCACTGGATGCGATACCACTTCTGCGATTTATGGAAAAAGTAAAGCAGCCATACTTAAATGTTTCCAGCGGTTTCCTAACGAAACCAAAAACATCGCTGAAGTGTTTTACGACTCCACATCCACGCCAGGAGATATTGCTGAAGCTGGGGAACAAAAGTTCCTACTGATGTATCAGGCCCCGCCCAACGAGCATGACCTCAATCATCACAGGTACATTTCATTTTGTATTGCATGTACTAACTTCATTGAATCATGCTGTTTGATAAATAAATATTCTATTCTATTCTATTGTGTTTTATCCACAGGTACATGTGCTTCATCAAATCTTCAGCCAAGATGAAAGCGAACTTGTCTTCATTGCCACCTACAAAAGATGCTGCTCTACATCACTCGTGCAGAGTGTTTCTACAGGTCCAGCAGTGGTTTGGAAATGAATCTCTAGAACCTGAACGTTGGGGTTGGACAAGAGAAGATGGGGATATCTGACTCCTATTAAGACAAAGGCCCCTATTGCACCTGACAGCGTGCTCAACTCCATATTTTGTCATTGTGCCACAGGCTGCGGTATGAGATGTGGATGCCGGAAAGCCGGCATCCACTGCTACCTGTCTGTGACAATTACCACGGTGATTGCACTAACAATGCTCCCATTCAAGAGGACTTGGAAGAGTTGTACGATGAGGAATATGAGTATGAACAGCTTTAAATGTGTGACAGGATGGAAGGGTGAGCGGAAATTGGGTTGTGTAAGCCTCTTTTATTACTTTTGCATTATTAGCTATTATATATACATATATATATATGTATATATTAGTTATATGGGTAATAAATACCATTTATGTTTACATAAACAATACATAAAGTGATAAAGAGAGTTAAAGCATTTGAAAACGGAAATAAAATGATGGGCAGTTTACTAGCGGAATCTCAAAATCGACCCCGAAATTTAAAAACTGTCTAACTTTTGACTACATGAAGATAAATTATCAAATGTATGTATATTCTTGAAGAACCTGTAATTCTCTACAACTTCTTTTCTTACAAGTTTCTTGTAAAATGGAAAACTAAAGAATTGGAAGGGCGAGTTCGACGAAAAACGTGAGGCGCTACAAATTTTTCTGCATGTTTTCCATTTTCGTCGGCTCATTCTCGGAGACGGTAACATATAAAGATAAATATGAATATACCGTTTTGTCGGGAATTTAATAAGCTTTAATTTTGAATACCATAACATTTTCTGTACGATGCACTGTTTTCGAGATTTGCGCCAAAAACTGAAAAAAGGGACCTTTGAGCCTCCCCCCACCCCCCGCGGCACCTGAAATTGGCGGGAAAACATTAGGCGTTCTTAAGGGGACCTCCCACTACACATTCCTGAAACATTTGGAACTACATGATTTAATGCAGCAAAAAATCTAATTTGACTGGACTATATTGCTTATTCCCCGACATACTTCATCATTCTATTCTTCATCTTTTAGTGTGTCAATCCCTCACTTTTGGAATTCGTTGCCTTGTCATTTCAGAGACTGTCGAAATGTAGCACAATTTAGAAATAAATTGAATATACATTTTATTAGTCCTTAATTTTGTTTTAGTTTAGTTTAACAAACTTGTAATTAAATCCTTAACATTTTTATTGTCAGTAGCATGTTTAATTTCAATTTCTAATTTATCAAATCTTGTATTATTTATAACATGTATTATATGTAATATGTATACTTTTATTGGTGCAATGGAGGACAAGGCCTTAACTTCGCCAGTATATATAAATAAATAATAAACAACAATAGTAATAATAATAATAACTCGTCGCTGTTCTAAAACTGTACTCAATACTCATTAACAATAAACATACAGAATAAATAAGAATATTACATAGCACCTTTTGTTTATATTAAATATTGTGGTTTTATTGTTTTTATTATAAGAAATGGTGTTTTTAAAACCCGATTTTCGGAAAGAGTATTGGTAAAAAATGATTTCTCATTGTAAATTTTATCATAAGTTATCAAAAATTGAAACTTGTGAGTTTTATTGGTGTTCGTATGGTTGAAAAGAGGACAAAATGTGCGGGTATGCGTTCCGGCACCTAGAAGTTAAGCACTGGAAAGGGTTAGGTTCATTTTTTTTCTTATTTCGGTAGTCTGATAGTTGAAAAAAAGAAATAAAAAGCAGAGTAATTTGATTCAATGTGCAAATTAATGGAAAAGGGGGAATTTCCTAACTTGCTACCTGCTAGGGAAAAAATGGTTACCCCTCTGTTGTCCCTAGCTTCTAAAATGACTTCAGTTATGTAAATATTTTTCTTTGCTACTTTAATTGTTTATTTATATTTGTCACAAATATGTTTCTCTTGAATAAGTTAAGTTATTCGTCTTTTTAACTTGCTGTATTTTTCACAGGCCGTCATTAAGTACTTAAGACAAGTTTTTTATTCTATTTACATGGAGTATATTATTTGATATGCGTGAAATAATTACCCGAATGAGCAAGATGCACTTGTTCAGTACAGTTCGGTTTAATTTAACATACACAAATAGATAGCATAAAATATAATTTATTAAAATTTATTAAAGAGAAAAGTGGAAAAAGATCATTCTAACAATTTATGAAATAGATAGTTAAATAATAATTATTATTAATGATAATTTAATTGTCACTTTAGAAAGATTATTGAGCGATTCAAAATAACATAAAATGTCGTGCGACGTTTTGTGATTCATGTTAACATAAAACGTCGTAAGACGAATGATTTAGCACGCGAGTACGAAGCTAACAAAACGAGCACTAATGTAAATAATTGTTTTGTTGTAGCCTATAGACACCTTTAAATTGGTCTTATGGGGGCATCATATTGCTAAAATTGCCTATATCGGAAGTAGCTGTGAAGGATATAATCAAGTCTGGGCAAACGAATGTAGAAAGCACGTCCTCAATAGTCCTATTACCCTGAAACCCATTTTTCATATAGGCTAATAGTCTTCCGGTATTATGTTTTCGTGCACGAATGACTTGTCATGTATAATAATAATAATAATAATAATAATAATAATAATAATAATAATAATAATAATAATAATAATAATAATAATAAAATAAGCCCATTGGCATCCCTTTAGGGCAAGGGCCTCCTACCGATCGTAGGGCTGGCTCTAAGTTTGCTCGCTCGGTGAGCCGGTCCGTGCGAGCTCAAGTGCTGCATTTGATAGGTATCATCACTTATCACTGATCACTGTTCACTTTGGGTTTGTTAAGTCTTTCATTGTGTTTCTCCACTTTATTCTGTCTCTAGCCGTCCTGCTCCATGTTGCGCCTAGTGTTCTCGTGAAGTCGTCGGACCATCTTCGCCTTGGACGTCCTCTGCTCCTTTTCCCTATTCGGGGGTCCCACATTGTTGTGACATACGCCCATCTGTCCTGGTGAAGTCTTGCTGCCCCCTATAGGTTTGGATTGGATTTTAACCCTAAAGGTGCGTATACATTTGCGCTCTGTACGCGTACTGTACGCGTACAGAGCGCAGATTGGGACGGCATTTGAGGTGTTCGTGTGACGACACGCGTACAGAGCGCAGACAGTACGCCGCGATCCGTCTCCTGTCGGTTTTTTCGACAAACACAAAGGATTTCTGATTTCATATTGGGACGTGTTTTTGGTAGTTGCGCTCCGTCCGCGTGTCATTTTCCTCCTTGCTCTCTCTCTGCTCAAGCATGTTGTTTTGATTTTGAACACCAGCAACAATAACATCCGGCAGCTGTGCACACAATGTTTATACAAAGTTCAATATTAATATCATTAGTGCACGGATTTTTATGTGCTTAAAAACTTACAAATATTTATTTTTTATGTGCTAAAAATGTTACAAATATATGGTAAAATTTTAAAAATATGTGCTAAAACTATATATTTTTTTTCTGAAAAAGGAATAAAAACACCAGAATGTTCGTAACTTACTAGAACAAATTATACTGAAAATCACCAATTGCAGCTAAATATCATATGTAAAATGCTGACTGGAGTTGCAGTGCACAACAAATGTCATCTCCAGATTATGATCACAAATCCTTGCCTATTATACAAGAATAATGCCTTTGAGAAAAGGAACGTTCTACATCACACGATGTTAACCTTGTATATTTCAAGAGGTGTACTGTATATCACTAACACACACACACGATCAAGTTCACTTATGATTTGACCTTCCAAAACTTGAGCGACTTTGCAGAGGGTTTGGTAGCCACCATTTTTCTCAAACATACCTTTAAATTTTGTTCTTAGAACTTTTATTTTCAAACCTGAGATAGTGTTAAGTTGCCTTTCAACATATTGTAGGCCTATTTCTTTAACTGAATTACGCAATGTTGAGATTGAGTTCTGTTCTTCCCCGACAAGCAAGTGCAAGTGAATCACTTTCACCTCATTGCAATTTCTGTTGAATTCTTTCGAGATAAATATTTGTGTTGTAAAATGTTAAAAGAGATTGAGGAAAAGTACTAAAATATTTATTTGTGGAGAATATAGCGAAAATATTTATTCACATAACTTTTTCTTGTAAATCGTGTGTTTTTATGTAAAATAAAATAGGAATTTGCGGTTGTCGGACCTTGACAAGAGCATCAGAAAAAAAAAAATTACATAAAAATCCGAAAAAGTAGGCTACTAAAATATATATTTATGGAGAAAATATCGAAAATATTTATTCACATAACTTTTTTTGTAAAATATGTGTTTTTATGCGAAATAAAATTTGTAATTTGCGTTTGTCGGACCTCGATTTGGATATTGAACTTTGTTTTAGGAATGTACGCATCAGGAAAAAAAACCTTTTATTACATACAAATCCGAGCCCTAATCATTATTATTATTGTTATTAATTTCATTATTATTATTAAGTTAAATCCCTATAATATAAAGCCACATGGCTGGCTGACTCACTCACCCACTCACTCACTGACATTAATGTTTGCCCACTTCCAGATGAGCTAGAAACTTGAAATTTGGTATACATATAGCTTTTAGGCTGCAAACCACAGGAAAATTCCAAAAAAGTTTTTTTTTTTATTTTTAGCCCTAAAACTCCCGAAAAAGGGCTTGGTTTCCAAGGGAACGGTTTTATCAAACTGTGTTCACGTAGGGCTCTGACAGATTAAATACACGCACTCTATCTCCCATAGATCTTTTAAAAAAACCTCTCCCGAGAACCTCAGTGGAGGTTTGGGGGCTCCGCCCCCCAGCGAAGCTAGTTTTAATATAAAGATGTTGTGGGCCCTATATTAGGGTTATTGGGCTGTGATATGATTTTTATCACAATAATAATAATAATAATAATAATAATAATAATAATAATAATAATAATAATAATTATTATTATTATTATTATTATTATTATTATTATTATTATTATTATTATTATTATTATTATTATTATTATTATTATTATTATTATTACAAAATGTTCTAGTTATTAAAATCACAAAAATACAAATTATTACAAATACAAATATAAATAACACAATAATAATAATGATGCTGGTGGTTCGCAATATGTTCGTCGCTTTCCTATGGATAATTTCAACGTACTGTTCGCGTACTGTACGCGTACTGTACGCGTACTGTACGCGGACAGAGCGGAACGCGAGAGGAGCGCAAATGTATACGCAGCTTTAAGTGAGAGAGCCTCAATTTCTCACGCAAATTATAAATGTGTGCCGGACCGCATAGAAAAGTTTATACAATGATTAGGCTAATAGTTTATTTCTCGTTACATACCCTATTAGTAAATCTTACATTAATTTTACATTTTCTCTTGAGTTATATTCAGTTATTAAGTGCCAGTATGGTACTTTGTGAGATTGTGTGGGGGACGAAAAAATGTCTGTCAGTGCGTCTGTCTGTCCGTCCGACTGTCCGTGTGTCTGTACGTACCATAACTCAAATACGCTTTTTCGGATTTTCATGAAACTTGGAAAACACATTTATAATATCTATGGGAAGAACCCTATTGATATTGAACTAAATCGGTTCACTGGTACCTGAGTAATGCCCAATTTAGTGCCTATTTTAGTAGATTATATTAGAAAGGCGCCATAGCTCAATTACGCTGTAGGCCTATCGGATGTCCATGAAACTTAACATACGCATTTATGATGCCCATGAAAAGTACCCTGTTGAATTTGAACCTAATCTGTTGACCGGTACCGGAGTAAAACCCAATTTAGTGTATATCTTAAAGGCGCAATAACTCAAATACGCTTTATCGGATTTTTATGAAACTTCGTATACGCATTTATAATGTCCATGGAAAGACGTCTATTGATATTCGACCAAATCGGTTAGCCAGAACCGGAACAATTCCCAATTTAGTGCCTTTTATGTTAATATATAGCCTAAGAAGTCGCGATAACTCAAATATGCTTTATTGGATTTTCCTGAAACTTCGTATACCCATTTATAATGTACATGGGAAGAAGTATACTGATATTGGACCAAATCGGTAGACCGGTACCGGAGTAAAACCCAATTTAGTGTCCATTTTAAAGACGCGGTAACTCAAATATGCTTTACCGGATTTTATGAAACTTGGTATACACATTTATAATGTCCATGGGAAGACGTCTATTGGATAAAATCGGTTATCTTGTTTCGGAGTAAAGCTCAATTTAGTGCCTATTTTATTGTAATATACGTATTCGAAAGAATTTATGAAATGCACATCAGTTATCATGACCAACACAGCCCATTATTTTACTGTGATCTTATAAGGCTTTGGCAATTCAAATACAGTTAGCTATGAAAAATAACACTATTGCTTTACATGCGCTTATCCAACTAGACCGTTAAACTGACCCAGGTGGCCGAGAGGGTAACGTCTTGGTCTGATATTCTGGAGTTCCATGGTTCAAATCCCGAAACCGGCCAATTTGACTTTTTTTGTATTCTGCATATCATAACTGCAATCATAACTGATTGAACAAAAACATACTGGCACTTTGTTACATCAGTTTACCTGATTTGATTTTATTACCAAATATTTAAGGCAAAGTATTGTATCCTACAGGCCGCATTATGCACTGAAGGGTTGCACTGAAGTTACTTCCACCTTCTTCCACTTCCATCATTTAGAACTATTGAAAACACTTGGGCTCAGTTTCATCGACAGGTGTTAAGAATTAACTTCGGATTAGGCTACACGTTCCAAACTCTCGATTTGACAACATTTTGTTTCATCGACAAGAGTTAGTCTTGCCTGGGGTTCAGTTAATCCCTACATTCCTTTGGGTTAAAAGCCTAACTCGGAGCTAAAAATGACTGCTATAAATTAAGCATGATGAAGAGTTTCCATATCGTCTCGGAAAGAAATGATGAGTTTAAAAATAACATTGTTTTTTCAATAATAACATTACAGATATTACTCACCCTGCCCATCTTCGCAGAAGTGAAGAACAGTGAGAACTTAGTAACAGCTGATCGCCGCGTTCAGCCATTTTGTTTTTCTTTCTATCAATCTTAAATCTCAAAACTTAAAGGGGTACTGAACGAAAATGTTTACTTTATCTTAAAATAAAATATGATTCTCACTAAGTGCAGAGTCGAAAACCGTTTCTTTTTATGTTCGCTCATTCTCATTCTGTGAGCAATTTAAATTATACTGTTGCAAGGCTGTGACGTCACGCGGCTATCGCGCCGCGCCGTCAGCAGTTTTAGTTTGGCTTGCTCCGGTAATGTGTGAAAGGTGCCGGTCTTGTATTCCCTATAGTAATGTTTATTGTGTAGTGTAAGTGAAGATGCCTGCGTGAAGTGCTTACGGTTGTTCAAATAATTCTGGTGTCCATAGAAATGTTGGTTACTATGCATTCCCCGATAAAAACAAGAACAGACGTTTGCACAACAAATGGGTTTCTTGCATGAAGCGTAAAAATTTTGTTCCATCAAAAAATTCTAGAGTATGTGGAAAGCATTTTAAAGCAGATTTTTAATGAATCGGATACTTTAAAAATCAGAATATTGAAGGATGAAAAATTCAGGTGCCCTAGACTAAAAGACAATGCGGTACCTTCAAAGTTCTTAATAGGAAGTAAAGAAATTCCTTCTCCCAAGAAAATGAAGTCTAATTACTTTAAAAAGAGGGAAGTGTAGGAATTAATTGATAATTCAATATATGATTCTAAACAAGAAAAAGAAGCTACACAAATTTATGAACGTATGCATGTAGAATTGAATACTGACGCAGAAATACAGTGTGAGATAGGCACAGAAATTTATAGAGCTGCAAATTCTGTCTATATGAACTACATTGATGAACATGACACCTCGGATGAAAAGGATAAGATTACGTCCCCGATGAAATCACTAGTGAAGGAGAAGAAGATGGCATAGAAAATATCAACTTGTCGAAAAAATATTCTTTTGTGTTTGTGTAAGTGCCCTTCTTACACTATTCAGTATATGCCATACATGTGGCGCTCCAGTTAATGAACGTAAAGTTGAAACGAGAGAAGTAATGTTACGAATAAAAACTCATTGTGTGAATGGGCATACATACGAGTGGTCTTCTGGAAGCATAGGTGGAAGTTTAAAAAGTAATGTGTTCATAGCCTCAGGAATGTACCTATGCGGATTAACATTTAATTATGTATCAGCTTTCTCAAATTCTATTCAGCTATTATTTTTTTCTGAATCATAGGCTACTTCTATAGGCTAGTAAAGAAATTTGTATTTCCTTCCGTGCACAAAACGTGGTTGAAAGAAAAAGAAGCTAACTATGTAGATGCTATGAGTGATTTAAATTTATGTTTATGTGGAGATGAACAATATGACTCCCCTGGTTTCTCTGCCAAGTATTTGACGTATTCCATTATGAATTTAGCAAGAATAAAATACTAGATTTTTTAATTGTACAAAGAGGAGCTGTAGCTGGTGACATTGAAAGAGCAACTTGTGAAAAAATAATAAGCACAATGAATGAGAAACTCCCTATTAAATTGTTAGAGCATTAATGGCATTAATTAATGGTCTAACAGGCATTAGAGCTTTAATGAAAAACAAATTTTCACACATACACCATGAATTTGATGTTTGGCACCTTGCTAAATCTCTAATGAAAAAGATTAACAATTTTCCGAAATCCTGCGTCATTCATGAATGTGACAGTATACTGCCAAAGGAGAAGTTTACCTTAATTCTCAATCACATTGTTAACATTCATAGTTGGGAAGGTAATGAGAAATACCATTCATGTGCTCACGATGTGCTAAGTGCTGATATAATTAAAAATACTAAGTGGCTCAGTAAGCATTGGAAAGACTACCATGACCTATATAACAACATTATGAATACCAGATTTTTAAATGATATTATGCATCTCAATCATTCGTGTCACATTTAGCGAACGTCTTAAATATGTGCCAAAAAGAACCCATTTTTCATTTGAAGGCATGTATTTACGGTCAATGATAGCAGCTCATGACCAAAACTTCCATCAAGGAAAAAGAGTCGTGGGCGGGTCAGTGGAATTTTCTAAATCATGTGGAGATTGGGTTTATAAGAGAAAGTACGACAAGAAAACATTTGAGTGGAGGCTTAATATTGTAAAGAAAACTGCCAATGATGTTAATGAACACACATCTCTAACAATGGATACTCAACAATAAAGAGTGCAACAATAAAACTAATATTATGTTGTGTTGGGGCTGTTCCGTGTGTAATGCGCCATGTCCAGACCCGAGCTAGCCGGGTGACGTCACGAGCGCTGCTATAGAGCGCTACAACTAGGAAACGGTAAGTTGGATCGAGTTTTTATTTTCGCCATAGTAATACACAATCAGAGCTCTTACTCATTTGTAAATAAAATACATATGTAATTTTTTAGTTCAGTTCCCCTTTAAACATTGAATAAATTATGGTCGAACAAACAGTAGCATCATATTATATTCATTGCATAATGTACTATTTTAGTATGATAATGAAAATTCTATTTTTGGTCCACGTACGCAATTAAAACTTTTTTCATTCAATGTAATCCTAGTAGTTTATAAATGTCAGTGTTGTTTAACGTTATATGGTGAAAATTATTATAATATGTTTGGATAAATGATTGGTTGTTCATAATTTTAACTGATCAATTATCTGCACAGCTCAAAACCCTAAAACTCGGCGACGTAATTCTCCGAAATAACATACAAGTTTCACTAACGCAAGACTTTTGCTATTCGTGGTCGCGATTGCACTGAAGACCTAAAGGTTCTAGTCCAGTCAATGAATGCTCAAAAAGAGGTGTAGAGGGAAATGGAAGGAACACAATTTTTGACTTTGGGACTTTGTTTGGACTAGTTAGGAGGTAAACATACTAAAAGTCCCCACTCCTAGGAGGTGAGCGGGGGGCAGGGGGGGCCCTTAGAAGGTCCCTTTTTTCAGGTTTTCGCATATATCTCGGTAATTATGGGTCCTAGCGATAAGACCCTTCTATACAAACTTAAAGCTGGGAAAATTCTCCACAAAATTGATCTTATTCATTTTTTCGCTATCTCACCTAGTTTCTGAGATATCCGCGCTCAAAATTAGCTAATTTTGAAAAAAAATAAAATTGCCTCGAGTTTTTGCCTTATTTCGTTAGGTAACTCTTCGGCCCTTCGTCCTACGAAAAAGTCATAAGGAAGGAAGTTATAGAACATTAAATTTCCTTCAATAATATATGATAGTTTACTTTTTATCTTCAACCGTTCAAAAGTTAAGAGTAATTTTAACTTTATATGTAAATGCCGGGATTTAGCAGAAAAACGTAACTTTCGTATCTTCCATTATTTCACTGGTCTAACACTATATAAAAGCCAATATATATAGATATTTATATGTATAAATAGTATTTACTACATATAAGTTGTATATAAATGAATCAACATATATATATATATATATATATATATATGTATTTTATAATATATTTTCAAGTAACATATATGCTTATGTATAGTCTAGTCAATGACTGAATGAATAGAGGGAAATGGGAGGAACACAGTTTTTTACTCTGGGACTTTGTTTGGACTAGTTATAAGTTAAACATACTAAAAGTCCCCACTCCTAGGAGGTGAGCAAGGGGCAGGGGGCCCGTAGAAGGTCCCTTTTTTCGGTTTTTCGCTTATATTTAGGAAACTATGGATCCTAGCGGTAAAACCACTCTACACCAAATTAAAACTGATAAAATGTTCCATCAAGACTGATTCCATTCATTTTTTTGCTATCTCGCATAGTTTATTTTAAACTTGTATGTGATAGGAAATTAATTTTCTGGATTTCAAGAATAACAACAATTTTTTTTCTACCTAGAGTTTGAAAATAAGTATCAAACTGTCTCGGAAAGATTGAGCACTCCCCCTTTCGACTGTTAGCTCGTCAATTAAGATCAACGACGAAAGGGTGTCTGTGGATCCTTTTTTGCTATTCCAGCGCAAATCCGTAAGTAAGAAAATCGACGAAGATTTGAAAACTTATTTGCAATATGAATTAGCCCCTTTCCCTTTAGTCTTCTTCAATGAGGGTGGGACGAGGAAATCGATGAAGTCAATTCTCTAGAAAGAGCTCAATCCAACTTTCAAAGATGTAAGTGTGACACACTTTGTTGGACGGAGGACTTCTTCTACACAAAGTTATTTGGCAAAGAGGTTCCACGATATCTGCCATTTGTGATGGATATATCAATTTTGTGAACAGTCACTATCGTGGAAAGAGTTGCACTGTAGTGATGGGTACACGAGCTCATCCTCAAGTACAAAAGGTCGCTGAGCAGCAAAGGCGGTACCGTCTCAGCAAGTCAGCCGACTTACATTTCAATCAGGAGACAGTCATGACTGTGAAGCAGGAAGACTTCCTGTCAAATGTCTACAACAAAAGTCTGCTGATTAACATGCTGAAAGTTACACTACAGGCACATGGAGTCAGAACCCTTGAAGCACGAAATGATGCGGATGTCCTCATTGTAGACATGGCTGTGGAGTTGTCACATACCAACGCTGTTGCAGTTATTGGTGAGGAAGTCGACCTAATAGTCCTGTTGATGGCCAAAACACCTAGTGACCAGAACATAATTTTCGTCAAGCCTGGACGTAAAACCTACATTGTTTTCTACCAAGAAGCTTCAGACCCAGGGGCTGCGAGACATACTACTTCTACATGCCTTCACTGGGTGCGATACCACCTCAGCAGCCTTCCGAAAGCTGGTATTTACCATACTGTATTTGAAGTCTCCAGACGTCCAGGGAGCTGCTGCAGTTTTCTCAGACCCTTGCTCAACCAAGGATGATATAGAGGAAGCTGGGGAAAAGTGTATTTTGAGGTGGTTCGGGGCCCCACCTAAAGAGAAACGCTTACTGTTGCCAATCCTTTGTAAAATCGGTAGCCAATATCAAACCGGACATCTCGTGCATCCCACCAACTGAGAGGGGGCAGCGAAACAACATTCTGAGGACATATCACAAAATCGAGATGTGGTTGGGACATGAGCTGTTTCCTCAGATGTATGGGTGGGAGTTAACCAACAAATTTCTAACCCCGGTGCACTGTGAGGAGCAGGCTGCACCGGATGAAATATATATTTTTTTTTTGTCGGTGCACAAAGGATTGTGCCACCACCAAATGCTGATGCAGAAAGGCATCTCTCAAGTGTTTCCCTGCATGTCAAAACTGCCAGGGGAACTGTCTTAATGGGGGCCCCCTTTTGGATAATGGGGATGAAGAACTTGACATCGATCCTCGGCCAGTTATCCTAGAAGATGTATCCCCTTTCTCAACAGATGAAGAAGAAAACGAAGCAGGACCAAGTTCCCATGATGAGCCAGGAGAATGTCTAGTTAATATATGCCTATATATTATATTAACTGTACATTATATATTATATACATTGGATACAAGTATTATTGCCTATGTTATGGCTCGTAAATAACAATAAAGATTTTGTGATATTCGATAAATTGTCAATTTTGAGTATTATAAAAAATTTACATAATATATTATAGTAATAATTACTATAATACAATTATTGTATTTCTGTGGGGTAAATGATGGAGCTCTCAAAGTGGTTCCACTAGGTTCGGGGTACGAAAATAGTATTAAACGACACCAATGATGAACTACATATATACTAGAATATATATTTTGTAAATATATAGCCTATATATACACATATAATTTCTTTATATGCCATTTATATATAATGCATACTATTTATACACATAAATATATAAAATATACGTATATATTGGATTTTATATAGAGTTTCAGCAGTAGAAGAAGGGCAAATACGGAAGTTAAGATTTTGTGCAAAATCTCGGAATTTACACATAACGTTAAAATTGCTCTAACTTTTGAACGGTTGAAGATAAAAAGTAAACTATCATATATTCTTGAAGGCAATTTAATTTTCTACAACTTCCTTTCTTATGACTTTTTCGTAGAACGAAGGGTCGAAGAGTTAGCTAACGAAATAAGGAAAAAAAACGCGAGGCAATTATATTTTTTTCAAAATTAGCTAATTTTGAACGCGGATATCTCGGAAACTAAGCATGATAGCGAAAAAATGAATAGAATCAATCTTGTGGTGCATTTTATCAGCTTTAATTTTGTATAGAAGGATCTTATCGCTAGGACCCATAGTTTCCGAGATATAAGCGAAAACCCGAAAAAAGGGACCTTCTAAGGACCCCCCTGCCCCCCGCTCACCTCCTAGGAGAGGGGACTTTTAGTATGTTTACCTCCTAACTAGTCCAAACAAAGTCCCAAAGTAAAAAATTGTGTTCCTTCCATTTCCCTCTACAACTTTTCATTGACTGGACTATTCCACTACTTGCCACACACATCAGAAGCCTTGCAGAGAGTTTCGACTCCAAGCTTCAAGATGCTGAGAACCCTTTAGTACGGCAACTTGGAAAGCGCCTGCGCTTCCCAGGGGACGATTAAAGTCGTCAGAATTTTTGAGGCCTTCAACCTAAAAATACCCCTTCCCAATACGTATAAGCCTTCAGCTGACACGTATCCCAACTGGTTGGTTCAACCCCTACCAGACATTACAGAATGGAGGGCCATGACCAAATCCCCTTTGCTAGTTCCAACCAGGGTTTTCCGTGGTTTTCCCTGGTTGTAAGGTGAATACCGGAACTTAAACAAAACAAAAAAAAAAGGGCCACGGCCCGAACCCCTAAATTAATTGCAGTTGCCTTGCATAGGTTCAAGTCCTATGCGAAACACCGTTAGCGTAAGCAAATTTAAGTTATAGGATAGGAACCCGTTTTCACTTCCAGCAATGCATTTCGTATGCAGGTATGGAATCGGAGTCGAGATCATCGCATTGCGGGCTTCGCCCGCAATGCTCTGATCTCAGTTAGCTTATTTGGTCTGGTCTTTTGCTAAAAGCAATACGTCGATTTCTGAATTCTGTCTTTCCTTGCATTAGTTTCTTTTTCTCGCACATACGCAATATAAAGAAATAGCTTAAAAGGCCCGAGTTTTGTATTATGTAATTCGAAATTAACTTATGAAGGACTTGCGATACTCAAACTCTTGGTCCTTGTATAGGTACGTAGAATTTGAAATAAGAAAGAACGACTTATCACACTAAAACTATCCCCTCAGAAAACGCTAGAAAGCCTATGGCTTTTTATGACTCATGGAGGATGTCGAATTTTGAAATTCATTGCTTCTACACACCATGTCTGGGAAGGGTTGAAATAAGAAAAAAACAGAATGCCGGTAACATACAATTTTATTGTCTTTATGGAATATTTTATTTCTTACTCTCATGTACAACCGTTTCGGGGCTAAAACAAAAAAAAAGAAATTAAATTTCACTTTCATACTTTCCTCTCCAAAAATCTGGTACATAATATGCTGCGCGTATAGGAGTAAAACTGTTCCATCCTATTTTGCCTCCTTTTAGATGCTCTGCTATAGCATACTCGTTGGCATACACTCAGGCTGGATTAAGCAGTCCCTGCAATATAACTTCTTATTTTACATCCAAATCACATTAGTAATAATAATAATAATAATAATAAACTAAATCAATATAGAGCTGTACGGAGGTGGCCCCGGCATTGGGCTGATCACTCATCCGGGGAGGCCCTCCATGTCCTTGTCTGGTCAAAAAAGTATGTATGTGATCCAAAGATAATCCCTCTCCCGACAGGTCGCGGCCCTGTAAGGCCCGGGCGGCTTGGGTCGCTTAAATCCTAAAAAAAGGGAGAGGTTAAACTACGAGAAAGAAAGAAAGAAAGAAAGAAATATAGAGCTGTAGGCTAACTGTTAATTTCATCGGGTATCAGGAGTTCCTTTTCGCGGCAGGTAATGCAACGCCTCCTCTCGTGTAGTCCGAAAAGAATTTAGGCCTATACCGACGCATTCCTCTTCCGTGAATCCTGCGTAGTTCGAATCTGATGCTGTTTTAATTTTTCCTATTTCATCAATCTTCTCAGAAAGCATGCCAGCTTGTTTTTTGGGTATTTATTCAACACGGAACTTATTTCCTTAAAATTCATTAGGCCTATAAGTTTACATACAGTGCTACTGTCCGGGATCGGAAAACCGGGATGTTACGAATTTTCTCTGCACTTTACCATGATCACCTTTTCTGAAATACGTATGTACCAAAGGATTTGTCACAGAATTGCTTACTAAGAAGAAGATTGAACAGAATTAGGGTCCCACAAGAAAAATGTATGAGTTTAGGCCTAAATGCAGATTTTCTACTTCTATATCCTGTTATTATACAAGTTGGCACAATAATAGTCATTTTTCATAGGTAATGGCCTACTGTACTGCTATTTTGCGAAATTAAACAAGCATCCCTTTATACTACTGACTACATGTAAGCAAATAAGCAAATACAAGCAATTAAAAAAGTTATTAAGTAGGCCTGCAAATATTCTATATGCTATAAAATTTGCACTAATTTAATTGCCTCCTATAATAACATTTTTTCACGAGCAGCTTCCTGATTAAAACTTCCAGTTTCCTGTTTCATTTTTAATCAATTATATTTCATACGCATATTTATTTTCCATCAATATCATCTCACAGTTGATAATATTGATTTTCCTGCTAGAAATAGTTCAGTAATCTTCGATGCTAATCAGTTAATAATCTCTTTTTTTATATTTATTCGATTATTTCTTTGCACTCTCCTAATGACTTGTAGGCCTACTTCGTCACAAGCGCCAATAGTAGAGACTTTTTCAAATATTGATTAGTTTGTCCCTCGATTACTCTTTTTAATGTCTTTCATTTTCGTAGTGGACGCGAAGAGTCATGGTTAGTAAATGTAAAATTCGGCACTTATCTTTACGACTGGAGAAAACACGAGAAAACCTATGTCAAATTGGCCGACCACGACATTTGAACCCGGGACCTACCAAATGCGAGCCCAATGTGCTACCACAATCTGAGCCTATTCGTTTTTAGATTGTTGTGACAATTTAATTTATACACATTATTTAAATAAATTTACGCTTCATGTTTACAAAGGAGGCTTGAATTTACATGTTAATTACGCAATAATATATTTACATTGCATTTTAAACTAGAAAATAGTAGTAGTGGCCAGGCCGCAAGGCTGGTTTAGCACAGCATAGTTGTCTGTGTATGGTAGTGGTATGTCCCTACTAGGCTACCGGTCCCTACTATCTTCCTCACCCCCCTTGCGCAATGAATGCATCTTAGTGACGTTACTGGCTGGTACAGGTGTAAATTAAAATACTCTCAAAGTAACTGTTAACACAGATATATTATTCTTCACACAACCCAGCTTCAAAACACATGCAAGATGCTAGTAATTCGTCATATTTATGTTTTTCGGTAGGGTTACATTACCCATTGTGTAACTCCGATCTGGCTTGATTTGAGGACTACTGATATTAGCCTCTTATTAAGCTAATAGGCCTATAGTAGGCTAAAAGATTCTAGAATCTGTGTTTATAATAAAAACCGCGTGGTTTATGTATTTATTTGTACCTAACTCTGATTGGAATTGCCCGTTCCTATTACACTAACCTTGCCATGTCTGATGTTCATAGCCTTGCCGGCGTAGGCCTACCACGTAGCAGTCAGCTTTCAACACACCAGAGTCATATCACACAACACAGCAAAATGTCGCACTTCACAGTATGTTATTAACACTTATGAACTTAATTATAAACATATAACTTCTTCAAAACACTGTATAAACAACACTTTTTAACTTCGTGCACACGAAACAAGCTCACAAAGCATCGCGCTCGGACACACTAGCCGAGAAGCAGAGTACCAACCCTGTATGAACAAAATTTCCCAAATCAACCAACTGTCGATGCAGTTATTCCTCATGGGTAGCAACCTATAGATTGGTTTAGACGGCTACTGCTCTTTCTGCCTAGCTAATAATAGCTTATGAATGGTTTTGAATCCGTGTTTATTAATAAGAATCCTGGTTTATGTATTTATTTCTAAGTACACGGTACTATGAATGATTATTAACTTGCTATGTTGGTTATTTTGTATGTAAGAAGTTTAAAAATATGTAAAATTTCGCAAGTGTCTACCGTCATAATTGTGTCGTATAATGTTTGATACTTTAATTTATCGCCCCTACGTGCACTGATTCATTATGCAAATTTCTTAAGAAGTGAACACTGAAAAATCTTCATACATGTAGCTTATTGAACACAGCTATTGAGTATATATAAGTTGCATATGAACAAAAGGAAATATGAAAATAATGTACAATTTTATGTATGGTGAAGCATCATAAATCTCGTATAATATAAGTCTCGTATAAAGGAGGACAGAAATATGAATAGAGTAATGTTACATTGTGTAATAGTAAAGCATTGAAAGCAAAAAATAAAAAAGTTTGCTTTCTTGTGAATTTTCTCAAAATAAAATTTGACCTGTTAGAAAATCTCTAGGGAAATTTGGCAACAATGTATAGGCCTACTCAGCACTTACACTCTTGTACACTTTGTTTCCTCCCACTCATTAGTTTTTAGTAACAGTTAACCGAACCGTTAATATTGCTGTTTTTTTTTTCTTCTTCTTTCTTTTTTGTAGAATTTTAAAGACTCCTTCGCCAATCTGTATCTGTCCCGAGGGAGGCAACCAGACGGCCCTTCACCTTCCGAAAGAATTCTCAATATTCTCCAGAGAACGTCCAGCAGTCCTGACTTCGGTACCCTTGCCACAGGTTGTGAAGACACACATAAACAACGTGAGTGTAATGAACTTCCTCAAAATAGTTCACAACAAACTCCAGTCGCAATAAAACATATTGTAAATAAAATTTGTTAAACTCATCCAATACTGTAAATACCTACAATACTACAATACCTGCAGGTGAAACACGAGTTGTAATTGAAAATAATAAATAATAAAAAAGGACATAAATCAAGGACGATGTCAAAGTTTACGAAAAGCGAGTACTCAGTTATAAAAAATACGGTTCTAATTTATGCGGAAACAAGGCACAATTCCCCTGAGTCAATAAAGTTTTACGGGGAGAAATTTTCTAACAGAATAGTGCCAAATTCCATAATTTTGTTGTTGTAATAGGACCCCTCGACATTGGGAGTGTGATTCCAGACTAGCAGGAACTTTTAGTTTCAATTAAAGTCTGTTAATAAATCCATTTTATTACGCAAAATATCTTCTAAACAGGCTGAATTTAGATTTATTTTATACTCTCTACGAATTTTGTCCGTAAAGCTTAAAATCTTAGATTTATTCTTGTAACTATATATAGTCCGTTATGTTTTCTTAATTCTTAAAAAAGAAATACTGTGCATGTAGCAGTTTTCATAATCATGAAAAATGTTAGAAAAGGCTATTGAGCTAATATCGTAATAGGGCCTACTTCATTGAAACATCTTCAAAAGCTTCTGAAACATATTGCAGCACGCTTCCTAAAAATGTGCCTCTTCGTAAACATGACACTGTGATGTTACTACATTATCTAATTCCAGTCGTTCAGAAATATTTTATTTTTAAAAAACTATTCAAGATCAATAAAATATGTTTATTAGAACTTTTCTATTTCTTTATTTAACCTATTACAATAATTTGATTTAAATAACTCATGCCATTCGCTCTGAATACTTACAGTTAGTGTGCAACAAAAAAAATGCATATTATAGGTCTATAAATTTTCAATAATAGCCTATTAATTGAATAAAATTTAGAATAGCGATCCATTTACTAATTGGTCTGGCATAATGCTGAGGTATTGCTTATTTGCGCTGTGCGGCATGGCAGAAAAACTCAGCTATTAAGCCTACATCTCTTGTTCTAAAATTTCCCCTGCAGCTATTAAGCCGCAATGGCGTAACTGGACCACTTGGGGCCCGGGGCGGATTTACTTTTGAGGCCCCCCAACACGGCTATTTTTCACTTTTTTCTGTGACTACCTTTCTTTATCTTTCTGATCGTCTCCATGGGCTAATCTGTACGAAAAAATAATATATGAAGGGAGCGAACTCATGCTGTATTTATTGTATTTATTTATTAAATACATACAGATAGTCCAATCATATTAAGCTATCTGATAACAAAATACAAATGTGTACATAATTTAAAAGTAATGAAATGAAAAAAGATTAATCCTATGTTTAAATGTGACAAAACAAGAAAGTTGATGGTAACAAACAACAGTTTTAATTTTAGTCGGAGAGTCAGATAATAAATTTGCAAAATCTAGAAAATATTAATTCAGAATATGTAATAGACACGCTTGAAATTGTGTTTTTATTGCTTTTACCTCTCGCGGCCGATTCATGAACCTGAGACCAAAACATTGGTAACTGGTGTCAATTTTTTTTTTTTTATTGGCAACACGTCAAATACGCTATATTCTCATTTAAAACAAAAATTCCGATGAGTAAAAAAGCTGTGGGACATTAGTTTGATATTAGGGTGTGTGTGCGGACCGCCCCCACCGCCCCACCCTAGGAACGCTACTGAAATTAAGCCAAAACCCATAACAGGTGATAGCTAAACAGAAGTCAAGTTGTTTTGACTTCTTTAGTATTCCTGAACAAAGGCACAAGGTGCAATGATTAGTGCATATTACAAGAATACGACTTTAGAACAATTTTCTAAATTATTCAGCTCACACTACAAGTAGTTAGGCTACTAAATACATGTATATTTATATATATAGGACTTCACAAGTCACTTTTGATTAATTCCTGGGAAGTTTGACTTTTCATAAGACAATCATTAATATAATATTTTAAATTCAATTATCTGGTTGCGTCGAAAATCTCCAATCTCCGTTGTAATCACACAACTAAAGCCTACTACGTCGGTTAAATTTGATTGAATATATGCATTTAGAAAAATAACATGAACAAGAAAGCCAAGAAAGAGAGTAAGAACAAAAGGAAGAAAATAAATAAATAAATGAATGAATTAATCAATGAAAGGAGGAAAGAAAAGAAAGAAAGGGAAGGAAGAAAGGAAAGAAAGAAAAGAAAGAGAAGAAACAAAGAATAAATTAATGAAAGACAGAGGGGAGAAAAAAAGATTAATGAATGATGCGAGGAAGGAAAGGAGGAAAAAAGAAATAAATATTGATTTAGAAATATTTATTTAATGAAGGGAGGAAAGTAAAAAGACAGAAAGAAACAAAAGAAAAAATGTACGAACGAATAAATGAATGTATTATTGAACTGAATGGCAGAAGGAAGGAAGGAAAGAAAAAGAAGGAAGGAAAGAAAAAGAAACAGAGGGATGATAAAAAAGATTAAATGAGTGATGAGAAGAAAGGAAGGAAGAAATAAAAATATAGAAAAGGAGAAAGAAAAAGATAATGAATGAATGATAAAAGAAAGAAACAGAAATAAGAAGATACTTTTAAAATATCAGTGCTAATTTAATATAAACACAAATAAATTATGGTCGGACTTACCCCAAGGTTTTCTGGAAGAATGGCATTTGGTATTTATTATAATCTATTAAATATTTTTGTTTAATTTGGCTAGGGATTCTCTACATAATGTGCTATTTATTTCATCCTAAATTCTTGTGAAGCCCCAAAATACAGAATGACAACTCAGCATGAAGGGTGAGCTTCACAAGGGAGCACACAACTGGCGGATCACACACACACACACACGTGCTATCTAACAGCTGAGTTGTATTTCGCGAATTAATTATACGCACCTGGGCGACGCAACGCGCATATGCAGACGCCCAATCCACAGCCGGCATCCCAGCCGTCGCGTCCATCTGCCAATTTAAAAGATTACAAAAACCGTTGCCAAATTAAGAACAATTTAATATATGTGTGGATTAGGTAATTTGTTTCACTAGACCCAGGACACCTAATCAATGATTCAGTTTTAAAATAGCCTGATATGAGCTTATATACACTATACGAGTACCTACATATACAGTATATGATATATTGATATACCGGTATATATATATATATATATATATATATATATATATATATATATTCACAAGTAAGTGATCCCTATTCAGGCCGTGAAGGCCCTTAGGGATTTAGAAGGTTGAAGCTCCCAGATTTTTATAAATCCGGCACATGAAGATGGTAAGGTTCTCACGCACTGGCTGTCTTTGTCCTCAGGATTGATCCTGTTACTCATTTCCTTTAGAAGCTGAGTCGATCCCAGGACCATAGTGTCACAAAATGATTAAGTCAATTGAAAAATGTCAACGCTCTCGAGAATCGAACCCGCAACTTTCCGGTTTGTAGCGCAGTGTACTGATGGGCAGAAACGAATGATTATAAGAATCGAGTAATCTGTTCTCGAGTAATGTGAATAATTATTATGTATTCAAAGAAAAAGCAAACCTTTCAACAGGGCCGCCACATCTTGGGGTCGGGCCCAGGACCATTTACTGTTTGCGGGCCCCTCATCGATCGCCGACCATCCTCATACAGTTGTCTGATGTAAGTAAATAAAAAAGGATAGTTTACTCTGATCATATTAATTGGTGTAAACATTGTATACATATGTTACGTTGGTGGTTAGTTATCAAATGATACTAGAAACCATACTTCCAACATTTTTTATTACTTACTTACTCACTTACTTAGGCCTACTTACTTACTCAATGGCAATAGACAATTCCTCAGCAAGCTAAAGGAATATTATCTATTTTATGGAATCCGATGGTTCATTGCCGCGCTTACCTGAGCCCGCTTCAACCCTATTCTGTGCTAACTCCAATCATCCCCCGCAAATCCTACTTCCCTTAAATATAGTCTTATACTGTCCTCTCACCTACGTCAAGGTATTTCAAGTGGGCTCTGCCTTCCAGATCTAACAGTCAATGTTTTTTGGATACGTCTTTCCTCCCCCATGCGCGCAACATGTCCAGCCCATTTCATCCTCTGTGATTTAAATACCCTTACTATATCAGGTGAAGAGTACAGGTCATGAAGCTCGTCGTTATTAAGTTTTCTCCAGTCCCCATTTTCATCCCTCTTAGGCCCAAACATTTTCCTAAGTAGGCCTACCCTGTTTTTGAACTCTCTCAGGTTATGTTCTTCCCGACCAGTAAGTGGCCATGTCTCACATCCTTATAATACAACCGGCAGAATAATAATCTTATAAATCTTTACTTTTAGATTTCTGGACAGAAGACGAGAAGATAAAGAGTATCTGAACTGCATAAAAACAAGTATTTCTTTATTTGAGTCTACACTTAACTCCTGCTTTAATATTATTTGTGTCTGTAATTATTGCTCCCAGGTATTTGAATTTTTCCACTTGTTCGAACGATTTACCTGCTATTCCAATATTTCGTGGACCATTATTTTGACGTTCCGTGACCATATAAGTTTACTTTGATTTTTCTGTATTAATTTCCAATCCAACATTCTTGCAGGCACCGAAAAGACTTGCTGCATTTCTCTCGATTGTGTTTATGTCATCGTCCAACAAGCAAACATCATCTGCGTAAGCTAACATCGGGTGACTGCCATTTAATTCTAGGTCTACTTTGTTTTCCTGAAGTTTCCTAATGGCATATTCCAAAGCGAAATTAAAAAGTAAAGGCAATAATGAATGCATCTCCTTGCTTCAATCTGCTTCTAATGGTAAACCTATCTGATATAAATTTTCCTACTTGACTCTTCTATAAGTTTCATTTAGACACATTTCGATCAGTCCAACTAATTTCTTTGGTATCCCGAACTCAATGAGGATATTGTACAATTTGTCTCGCCTAACTGTATCATATGCTATTTTAAAATCTACGTATAACTGGTGAACAGACTTATTATATTCCCACTTTTTCTCCAAGATTTGGCGAATACGAAATATGTGAGTATAGGCCCATATATCAGTATTTTTTATAGGCCTTATAACAGTATTTGTGTTATATTCTAAATTGTGTTTATCCTGAATTAGTAAATCATTGTGTTGAAACACGACACTACTTTAAAATGAATATATTGTCTTTTTACTACAATCAAAATAATTTCAAGGACTAGTCTATTGGAACCAAGCATAAACTAAAATTAATAAGGAGCGTAAATATTCAAAAAGCAAAAACTTAACATTACGGCGGTATTATATTATACCAATAGTAGAAAAATGAAAACAAAAGTTTAACATTTCTTACAAACATAATACCAACATAAACAATTAATATAGCAACAAACTAAATCGGCATTATGAATAAACATAGTGCATGTTTCCAGCAATTGAGAAGCTTAGCCTGACTGCGGCATGCGGATGTCAACTTCCCTTAATAAAAGCAATCCTCATTAACGCGTTCACCGCGTGCAATGCATAATACTCAGAATATATTATTATTTGTAAAGTGCACGAAATCAAACAGTAATTGCACTGGAATTTTAAACTGTAGTTTATAAAACGTATCTCTGGCAAGGAATACATTTTTATTTCATGAGCCAGGGAAAATTTTTGACAAGAGAGGGAAATCTCCCCATCCCCTAATTATTTCAAGCCCTAGCTTAGACTCTTCCCTTCTCCGTGGAACTTCTTTCTCGTTACTCGTGTAACAGAACATTTTATCAAACTTTTCCAGTTTTCCCTAAAATTATATTACATCACCAGGAAGGGGCCCGGGCCGATGGGGGGGCCCTGCCTTTCAAAACATCTGTGAAGGAATTTTTAATAACTCACACCTTCTACAATTTGGAGGAAAATTTCCAGCTTGGATAAATTTGGCAGCTTGCAGTTTCTGTAGATTTTTGTTATAACATGCATGTATTTTTTTATCTGACGTGTTCTATATCCTTTAGCCCCGCTCAACACAGGATCTACAGGACGAGATATCTACATCTACATCTACACCTACATCATTCGAATTAAAGGTTCTCGGATGAAAGCAGGACCCGAGAACTCACGATGGGAGAAATGAGAACTCGAATCTATAGCCGAGAAGAGAGAAATGCTAAATATTGACTCGAATGATACCTCAGATCATTATTCGAATGTTTAGTTCGGCAATTTCACCGTGTTACAAGATATGCTGCTTTTGGTTCTCGCAAAGGATGTGGCTCACCCAATTCAGTGAACCACAGTCCAATAGGAGTTATAATTGATGAATTTCATGTCCGTTTGTGGTGAATACTTACTTATTCATGCAGATAGTTTATATCCTGATACAAGGTTGCTAATAATATTGGTTTCTGTTTAACTGTCGTATTAAGATTTATGGGGAATATTCAATGGCCTGTATCAAGTGCATAGGCCTATACATAAATTTATTTATGGCCGAGTGCACCAACCTCGGTATTCAGAATACCGCGGTAAAGTTACTTAGTTTACCCCGGTAAAGTCATACTTTCGTTGCACCGTGCTCGGTTTCGACTTTTACCGCGGTAAGATGCAAACCGGCCGTGAAGGAGCTGTAAAGTGAGAAAACAGCGGTTTTCTTTCCAAGATGGAGATCGGCGTAATGTATCATATTTACGATATCTAGGCCAAAAGCTAATTGAACATAAAGAATAATGAGAGACAGGTGGGGTCTATTTGAAGAATGAACGATGGTGCATATCTTTGCAAATACTGTGCTGTAACATCGATTGAAATGACCTTCCTTTCTTACCTCAACCAAACCAGTTCCATCGAGTAGGCTAGTGGGCGTAACCACGATTAGTACGATTAGTACAGTTTTTACTCAAAGTTTGAATTCAGACGACATATATACGCAATATAATATTCTATTTTATCCTTATGAACATTTATTACTGAACAATAAGGCAACAAATAAATGAAATATGGAAAACCAGTGGTCCTAAGCAAAATTTAAGTGAATGGCTGCATGCATCACGATATAGCCTGTGTATCGGTATATAGGGTATGTAATCAATTTATCATACCTGCACGTACACGAACATAATTATAACAGCCATTTCATGGCTATGCACATTATTTTGCTCCTAAAATTTCTACTAGTCGTACGGGAATAAAAGCGAGGCTATGTCGAACTCAGAGCAGAGATTTCGTGGTGTTGCTTTGCCTTGGATTGCACACGTGTGAGAATTATTCTTTAAAACATCAATGTTATTTTATTGAAATTTACAGACAGGTGGGATCTATTTGAAGAATGAACGATGGGACATATCTTTGCAAATACTGTGCTGTAACATCGATTGAAATGACCTTCCTTTCTCACCTCAACCAAACCAGTAGTAGCCTAGGCGAAACCAACTCATTTCACGATTGGTACAGTATCTATGGTGCTTGAATTCAAAATATGAATTCAGACGACATATATACGCAATATAATATTCCCTTTTATCCTTATGAACATCTTTTTATTGAATAATAAGGCAGCAAATAAATTGAATTTGGAAAACCAATAGCCTATAGAGGAGCCACCGTAACTGGCAGACGTGCAGAGAGAGAGAGAGAGAGAGAGAGAGAACCTAGCGGCCATGGAAGAAACCATCAACGACAATTGGAGTCGGAGCAGAGTAACCGCAATATTTCCATTCATTAGCAAACCGCGGTATTTTAGCAATGGTGCACAGAGATTTTGAGAATACCCCGGTATTACGTTCACCGCGGTAACGAAACGGCTGAGAAAACCGGAGAATGGCGCACTCGGCTATTAACATTCATGGTTACCACTTATAACTAGAAATGTGTCGACTTGACGCTGGTTATAAATTAATATCTTAATACCTTAACTGATTATACAATGTATATAAAACTATTTAACCCTTAAAAGCAATTAAAATGTTTACATAACACACACACACACACACATATATATATATATATATATATATATATATATATATATACACATAAGATAATACAGATTACAGTTCCCACATACAATTATTGCAGTCAATATATAAATATTTCCCTTGTCGTTCTAATAAGACACCAATGAATGTCACTCTTGATATTAAAACTATGTTCACATTAAATTAAATGAATACAGTGTCTATTCTGTTTTATATGTACTGGAGTTTCTAAATTGACAGTTAAATTGATGGTGGATGATGTTATCAGTAAGCAGCCGTGTATCAGTCAACACAGGGCCGTCGAGTGGTTTGTTGGCGCCCGGGGCAAGATTTCGTCAGGCGCCCCCCCCCCCCAAACTCAATCTCACGTGCACCCTCCCGACATTCCACCTATCTGTAGGGATTCACTGTGTTTTTGTGCCCAAAAGAGACACCTAATCGGATTACCTTACAAAAATACCAGAAATAAAATTATTTAATTTTTTTTAATAAGATTGTATTGAAAATCAAATTAATACAAGTTTAGTAATGTAAGAAAATCTTAACAATCATAAAAAAATACTATAGGCGTTATTAATGGACTACAAATTAATAGTGTGCGAAACCTCGTTACATACATTGAATAGAATATAGAAAAGGGAACCGCGTTTATCAAATTAAGATAAGGTACTAAATATTAAATGGCATTCGCCTGGTTTTTGCACGAGCAAATGTCGTTAGAATTTCCATCAATTCTATTTTTTGTGCTTCGTCGTTTTCAATGGACAAGAATGCCAAAGAATTCAGTCTCTCCTGTGACGTAGTTGATCGTAAATATGCCATTATAAGGAAATATTTATTTTGGGATAACTTAGTACAAATATAGGGCTAAAGTTATTGGTGTCAAATATTTATTTGTTCAATAAAAACATACAACGTAATATTCAAAATTCAGTTATACCAAACTTTAAAACTGTGTTATGTACATCCTACTTATTTTTTCAAAGTTTGTTGTTTTATTTTTGCCGTTGCCACGGCGCCCCCCTGGTCGCGGCGCCCGGGGCGATCGCCCCGCTCGCCCCGCCCACGCGACGGCCCTGAGTCAACAATCTGGCTGCAGTTCTCTTAAAGGATATGCGCATTTCGGCACATAACATTGCCATCTTCAGTCCTAAAAATGTTTTGATAAGAAAAACAATTAGTGATAATAGACTATATTCCGGTTTTATTATAATAAATCATGAAATCCCGATCTTAAAGATATATATATATTTTTTTTCACTTACTGACATGGACAGTAGGCCTATAGGTATATGTACTTTAACATCCAACCACGTCGAGTACTAAACTGGTACTGTCGTTAAACTATTATGCTGGGGGGGGGGTAGAGTTCATTGTACATAAAGGTCATTGTGTTCAACTGGGTTTTCGTTTAGTATATATTTTTTGTTTGTATATTTCTAATTTTTGAGTGTATCTAATTTCTGGCTTTTACTAAGCGTTTGTGTAGTACCTTCAATGTTTTGTCTGTAAGTAGAATTTGGTGCCCATTATTAATTAAATGCTTTGCATATGCTGATTTATTTCTATTGTGATTGAAGTCGAATACATGTTCTTGGTAGCGCTTTCTAAAAGTCCTACCTGTTTGTCCTATATATGTTTGTTTACAGTTGTTACATGTTAACTGGTACACTCCACTATTTTCAAATTTATCATTTTTATGACTATTGTCGTTGTGTAATAACAGTTTTAATTTTTTTTAGTTTTGTATGCTATCTTTAATTTTTGTTGTTGCAATGGTTTTAGGGTTTTATGTATTTTACTATCCGTATAATTAAAAGTAACATATTTGTTAGACTTTTTACTATCATGTTCTGAAGGTTTTACCGCTGAAGTGGGATCATTGGCTTTTTGTAGTTTGTTTTTATTCTTTTTACTAGTTTGTAATTAAAAGATTCTTGGTATCCATTATTTTTTGCTATTTGTAGAATTATGTTTAACTCCTTGTTGTAATTACGTTTATTCATAGGGATGTTAATAAGTCTGCATACCAAGTAGTCTAGTGTTGCCATCTTTTGGCTGACAGGATGGTTTGATTTGTTGTTAATTATAGTATCTGTATAAGTATCGTTCCTATAGGTACGGAACTGTAATGTTCTATTTATTGAGGTCTAGAAAGTTAAGTTGGTTTCGTGTTTCAGTTTCCAAAGTAAACTATGTACTGAAGTCCGGAAGTAGGTTGTTGATTTTCTCTTTATTACAAATAATAAAATTTCATCAACATATCTATAGTATATTTTAATTTCAAGTTTATCAATTAAATGTTTTACGTGATTATCTTCTACATGTTGTAAAAAACTTCTGAAAGAATACCTGATAATGGGGACCCCATTGCCAGACTATCCTTTTGAGTATAGATTTTATTGTCAAATTTTAAGTAGTTTTGTTCTAGATAGTATAGTTGCAATTAGCGTAGTTATTTCTTTAGTTACTTCATTACTGTCTCCATTATTGGTTAGACTTTGTTTTATAATATTAACTGTCTCTTGTATAGGGATGTTGGTATATAAGTTCTTCATATCTAATGAAATCAGTCTGTCATCTTTATTCAAGTTGACATCATTTATTTTGTTAACAAGATCTATTGTGTTTTTGATGGAGTGTTTTTTTAAGTTCCAACTTTTGCTGCAAAATTTCCTTTACTATTTTAGAAATTTTATATGCAGGGGCTATCATTCTTATCGGTCGGTTGACTATCGGGTTGTTATTCTTGTGGATTTTAATCTGCTACCTGCTGTGGGCTTCATATGCGTGGCATATTTTCTTTCTTTTTCATCTAAGATGAGGACTGAATTTTTTTACTATTTTCTCAATTCTCTGTTGATATTTTTCTGTAGGATCTTCATCAACGGCTATAATGTTATTTTCTTGAATAAACTCTAAGGTTTTCTTTGTATTCGTTACTGTCCTTCAGCCTTAACATGCTTTTAATGAGACCTCAAGGCAAGGTATTATAGTTTATTCTACCATAGAATCGAACTGGGTAAATGAACTTATGAGCCTACAATTCCTTATATTGTGGTAAAATACGAGTACAACCTAGACACAATATAAGTTATTGGACTCTTCATTGGTGATGTGGGACCAGAGGTGTACAAATCTCGATTTTAGCTTGCCCAAACCCGCTTGAACGCCAGGCAAGCAAGTTGCCAGCGTCATAGCTAGGAAGCAGGCAGGTTTCTTTAAGCCTGATGGGTCAGGTCAAACCCAGCCTAGGCAAGTCAGAATAAGCTTGCGACATTCCTATCAGCTAAACCACTGTAGTTGCTGAGTGTAGGTAATACTTTCTTGCTTTTCTACATGCTGGTAGAAGAAATTCACCATGTAGATAAATAAAAGGTGGATAAAGTATTAAAAATCGTTTTAGCGTCTTAACACAATTATTATTTTTATTATTAGGTAGATTTCGAAGAAAAATCTACCTAATGACATTAAAAAAATTCGTTCATATCGTTACGTTTCATGCCTCCCTAAGTACGAAACCACCGCCAGTTAAAAAAATTGTGATATTTATATTTATATACAGTATATGTATATATATATGCCTATATATCTTTACACGCTAGCGGCCGTAATTTTCAAGATATTTGAATTAAATTTTATTATGTTATTTCTAGGCCCAATAGTTCAGACAAGTTCGTTAATGAGCAAAATTGGCCTAAGGGGGTGGTCGGGGAGGGGGTTGAAATTTTAAAACATTTATATCTCGGCCCCTATGAAGTATAGAGGGAAACTTTGATTGAATAAATTAGAGTACTCCTTATGGAGTTCACAGTGACACCAACGATTCGGGGGTTTTGGGAGTACGAGTGGGGGTGGGGGTATGGGGATGGAAATTCGAAATTTTCGAAACTAAGTCTTGTGGGGTATCGTTGAAAAGCTCTTGATGAGTACTCTACAAATCAATAACTAGTTTCTTGATAGTTCTCATATAAGGCGAGATTTGAATGTTTTAAAAAGTTCTCTTTCCTCTTTTTTGCAGTTATTATTGCGGGTTTGTCATGCCAAGGCTAAAGAAGAAGAGTGCTACGCAGCGACAGTAAATTAAAACAAAAGCACTTCGAAATCTACCTCAGCTTGTAGGCTTGCCTAAAGGGATTTTTGTTATTGTTATTAATGATTTTATGATGTTTTCTCGAAAATGTTTGAAAATTTTTCCCATGCCGGACTAGTACCTTTGTTCATTGATAATTAATTCAAACTGTCCACATTTTAGTTTCTCCTCGGCTTCCTTCAGGGTAAAATTCTCTAAATACATCTGAAGTTCCTCAACTACGTAACTGCACGACTTACCAGTGCACTGCTATACCCAGTTTCATATTCTTTCCGCCAGGCCTTGCAGTTTCCTTAGGTCCTGTGCAACCCACCAAGTTATGAAGAGCTTGTGACTCATAGGGACAGTATTTCTTATCATCCTTGTAATCTGGCTTGCTTTCAAGTCAAGCAAGTTAAAAGCTGTGACTGGTTGCAGAATTTCAAAGGGGCAGGCAAGCTAAAATCAGAATATGTACACCTCTATGTGGGACTATACCAACATTTTTCGAATGTTTTTCCGGAAAATTATGGTTTCCCTTCCATCTTAAGAGATGACACTGTTTCCAAAGTGGTGAGAAACCCTGTCAGAACTATCAAATCTTCTCTTTTGTTTTATTCATGGTTATTTTAATAATTGCAACATTCCAGTGTGTACTACGTTCATTGTGTGCATACTTAGTCCTTAAGGGGCTACTGTTAGTTTGGAGAAATAAAAAAAGTAAAGTGTTCCCTATTACAGGCCATGGAGACCCAGAGGGTTCCAGGAGGCTGAAGTTCCCAGATTTTTAGACATTCGGCACGTAGAGGTGGTAAGGTTGTCAGACTTACGCACCGGCCGCCTTTACCCCCAGGATTGCTCCTGGTACTCATTTCTGTTAGAGGCTGAGTCGACCCCAGGGCCATAGAAGGATTAGGCCAATTGAAAAACTCCATCGACCTCATCGGGGATCGAACCCGCGACCTTCCAGTTTGTAGCGTAGCGCCTCAATTACTACGCTACGGCGTACTTATAAATGAATAAAATTTCCTGGTATTGCTAGGGTTAATGTTGATAAATCTAAGGCTATTATAATTAAATATAAGTACATCATTTGCCATCATTTTGTTCTTTCGTCCTGCTCTGGTGTCATATGCGTCGCGTCTCATCGCATGAGTGAGATTTTAATATACTGAATTGTTAGTTTTAAGTGTACTGCATTCAGGGTCTCGGACTCGGTTGGTGAAAATTAAATAATTTAATACAGCGGGTTAGGTGAATTCCTACAAAGTTGATGTTTTGATATGTGAATTACTACAATTTAATGTGTGAATTCCCACAAGTTGATACGTGAAATCTTATAAAGACAAGTCAGGCCATATGAATTACTACAAAGACAAGATTTTCCCTCTTACTTAATACAGATTTGGGAATGAGCAATTTTAAGACAGGCTGGTGTAGTTAAATCTTTAATCTTTATTCATTATATAAAATCGTAACACAGTCAAAAGTTAGACATTAAAATTATAACATTGTGGAAAGTAAGCATAAATCCTTTGTCGAAACGTTGTTTAATGTAAATAAATAAATATGTCATCGTCTTTACTGTTTCTTTCTTCAGTGTCTTCTTTTTTGTAAATTTACTACATGCGTAATTTTATGTATGTGTTCTTTTTTATTCTCTTGATTACCTCTAAAAATCTGAATAGGCCTATATGAGAGTGGTGATGATAAAAATTAGCATTAAAGTCTGCGTGGAAAGCTTCACAGGTATTGGTAATGTGAAGAAAAACCGTAGGAATTAGCAAGTTGTCATTTTTCAGACATTGTAGTAATTCACTTCCTCATTTCCCAATAAAGGTTACCTCCTAGATTTTGTAGGAATTCACAACGACCCCAATATACAATGTATGCAAGTTTCCATGAAGGATAGAGAAAAAATCAATGTAACGACTTGTAATAGTGGTATAAATATTATCTGTTTATTGCAACTAGGACAGTTGTAACATGAATCACTCACTGGAGTCATATTCATCTTACTGGTTTATGGTTTCCACTTGTTCTGTGGCACCTGTGACCTGTTTGACTTATTATTTTGCACCTGTGGAATGCAGCGAGCATGACTGTAGCTCTACTTGGCTGCCCAGGGGATTAAATTACCATCATTGTTCTTCCCAAGCATCTGCTTACAACAAGGTGTCACATTTTTGTTTTTAATGTTACCCCGATCCTGAAGGGCTCTTCTATAGTCTTCATAACTCATAAGGTTACCTGTGATAATTATGTATAGGCCTATCGGTACCGTATTTATTTTTTTCAGTTCTCACTCGAATTATATCCAGAACATCCCAAATCCTTAATGGAATTCGACAATTTTGATAAAAAAAACTCAAGAATCTTTATTCTTATTTACTTGGAACATTAGAATATATTTATAGTAAAATCTACATAAATCAGTAGTTTAAAATCTTCATCGTATAGCAGGTATGTCAAACTCAACTTATACTAAGGGCCAACTCAATTGATAAAGGGCCGCATGTCACAGGTGTGTTAAGCATGTGGCTTGCGGCCTCTTTAGTTACGAAATGCGGCCACCTAATATTTTTTAAATGTAGAAACATGTAGGCCAAATATTTAATGTAAAATAAAATTTGCTAAAACCTGATTTTCTAACAGCAAAAAAGACAAGAGCCTAATAAAATACTATATAGTGTAGTCTACCTGTGCAATGCATTGTTCACTATGCTCAAAGCAATAAACATGGGCCATATTTTGAAATTCGTAAAGAAAGCAGTGAATTTTATTCGTGCAGTGGACTGAATGAACATCAGTTTCCTGCTTTGATCAGTGATATGGGTAGTGAATTTGAGGGCTTGCGATGCTATTAAGAAGTTAACACATTTTAAAACGCTTTCGGCCCCTTCGAGAAGATATTAGTTTTCTTATAAAAGAAACGAGAATCACCCGATATGCGATTTAATGACAGTAACTGACAAGAAGATTTGGCTTTCATGGTATATATTTCAGAACATTTACAGATTTAAAATTACAAGAGAAAGATCAGTTAGCCTAGTAATTTCGTTTTATGATAATATTAAGGCCTTCAAATTAAATCGCAAGCCTTGGGAAGAGCAAGTAGTAAGCGGCAGCATAACAATTAGCCTACTATTACTATATACCAGAATTTACAAGATTTCCACATTTTTTCTGACTACAGTTATTATGCTTCCAACAAAACAGGTAATTAATGAATAATGAATGTAGCCTAAGCACCAAGGTTGTAAATATTTATATGTTATAATCCTGTTATTCTGGTCCTGTTATCCACACATTTTCTATGTACTGTATTTAAAATAGGCCCATATTAATTGTAATAACTTGCACATAGCATCAAATAACAAAAATGATATGTAGGCCCTAGAGTTTCATTCTATGGTGTTAAAATTTAAAAGTCGGGTGGTTGCTTTTTACAATATAGGCTATAAAACAGGCTTATATGTGATATCACTTGATATTACTAGATATTACTGGATATCATGTGATATTTTCTTGGTCGTACTTACGAATCATTTTACAAGACGTGCATAATTATTCTAAACAATAATAATAATTTTATTAAGACTTCTGTGTGATATTTGTTGACTTTTAATAAAAGAAATGCACTGTTAAATTAATTTAAAGACTACTGGTAAACTCATGGTTTGTCATTGGCACAGGTATGGGCTAGATGTGTTTACTTTAACGACGTGTTTCTATCAACGTTTTCCTCGAGGTTAGCCATTTGCAACACACTGCACTCGCACGACAGTGAAAAAGCAATGTATGGTCACTAACTAACGATACAGCATTGCACATTGCAGCTTTATTGGCACAGGACTATAGCCCATCCAGTAGGCTATCTATTAATATAGTCGAGATTTCAAGAGTGCTACGTGGTCGGATATGCTGGCAGTAAGCTTACCTTCGATCGTATATGAACTGCTGTTAACACTGGCCCTGAAACGACAGAATGATAAACGTCATAAAGGTCATTTACATAAATTAATTAATTTTAGAGTATTTTTTTTATTAAAATTTAAACATTAATAGGCCTATAATAAATTATGTAACTCATCCACTGCATTTCAAGGTGGTCCCTGCTGTAGTAAGGTGGAAAGGTCAAGTCAGGCTGAAAAATTCAAGCCATAGACGGGATTTGAACCAGAATCTTCGACACTCCGTACCACTACTCTTACCAATTGAGCTACCAACGCAACATGCCGGTTCAACATTAAATTCTCCAACTGACTCAAGTAGTTTATTAATTCGTCAGCTGAGTATTGGGCTGAAGGCCTACTAACTCAGTTTCTTTGCTAAAAATTTGAAATTTGTATTTTGAACTCTTGGCTAAATTACGCATCTAAGTACCAAAATAATAGTAATCTATATCACGATAAATGTTAGCCTCCTCAGTATTCGTAGCTTTTTTCCCTTTCGTTTTCTCAGATCTTTCTTTGATGGATATCAGAACATGGTACTTTTGTGTACTGACGGTTATGTTACAAATAGCTTGTTTCAAATAAGTTTTTATTAATTTATTTATTTATTTGCGGCCTTTGTCTTCCGGCGATATTTCTGATTGGTCAACCCTTCCTCCCAAGTCTTATATAGTTATATAAGAAGGCCATGTTCTATCATGGTTATCAGAGAAAGAAAACCGTGGAGAAAAGGAGACTTAATTCCACACTACAGTAAACAGACGATAGTCATGGTGAATAGTCATTGGCACCATTCTGACATTCAAGACAAAACTAGCGTCATTCTTCCATTTCTTAAGTATCCCTGAAGATAGCAACGGAGAGCGTAATTGACCGGACCGGGTAACGGTCCGAAAATAAATTTGTAATTATTAATTATATAGACATAGTTTGGGACACGGAGGGATAGCATACAAGTTTTGTAAAGGTGATATTACTACATGCAGTGTATTTCGCATGTTTTGGTAAATGTGGAAGTGCCACGTGGTGCGGAAGAAAACGATTTCAGTTAGGCATATAGCATATAAAGATAAGAAAGAAAATCTGAAGGGTGCTGGAGCTTTGAAACGTTAAAATACGTGGAATTTTTTCAAAGAAAACTGAGTAGTAACAATAATAATAATTGCTTATGTATCCAATATATAAATAGCATTGTCAGAGGTAATGTGCATAATTAAGATTTAAGGCATGATCGAAATATTCATCACTCTTATTAATTGCAAATCGTTTTAGCTTCTTTCATACTAGGTATTTAAAATGTTTAAATTTCTGGTTGCAGTTGTAAAGAATTAAAAATATTGGCTAACATTTACATAAAATTGTTTTCAGTTGATGAGAACATGCAATGATTTGGTAAAATGTTACAGTTTCTGGTGCTATATATATGCTCTGCAGAATGAGTTTTAAAATTCATAAAATTCCGTTTAACTTATAACATACACTGTACAATATAAATAGCAGGCAAACTAACAAACCCTGATAAAATAACAATGGGTTTACAATGGGTTCTACAATCAGCACGAAAAAACAATTCTTACTGCTTTCTGCTGTAATTTAAAAGCAGCTTCTCCCATGTCGTGAACTGACAGAGGTTAAAGAATCATTTGCTCACAAAAAGAAGTTATCGGGCAAAATTACCAGCCCTTTCAACTCCTCCTTTTAATAGGTTCCTTCCTTAGGCAATGGGCTGAACCTCTCTCTGGTTAGAGAAATCTCGGCAAACAGTTGCGAGAAACAACAGAAGCTGACACAATTCCAGTTTACCATTTATATATCGTGCAATGCAAATAATAACACCGGTAATCATATTTTACTTTGCAAAGCAAAAAATAGATGGCAGCATCATCCGCATCGACGATTTGCAACCTGAAGCACCTCATCTTACTAACATCATCCATGAATAATTGTTTAATAACTCATAATGTTATATCAAATTCAACGTTTTGATTTGAAAATCATCTTGACAGTCAAATACATAAGGCAGCATGTTGCTGTAATTAGTATTTAGTTAGTTCTAAGTTTTCGCTTATCGGCCGCGGTAGTTCAGAGGTAGCGTGCCCGCTTCTATTATAGATCCAAAGGCCACGGTCGACGGATTTTTCAGGACGTAAAAATCCTGGGCACGGAGTCCTCCGGGAGGGACTTTAAGATAGGGGGGGGGCGTGTCGTAGATTCACGGCACGTAAAAGAACTCCAAATCTAAATTAGAGCTTCTGGACAAAATTCCTCGACCCTTTCACGTCAAAGTAATACCTTAGTTTCGGGGGGGAGGGGGTTGTGAGCCGATGTCACTCTGCCCTCTATCGGGAAATAAGTGTACCAAAATTAAACTAAGCAACTGTAACTCCACTTGGAAGCCCTACCCTTCACCACTGGAGCAATATGAAATATGAAATTTTCGCTTAGTTGCCAAAAAACCAGTTTTTGGATATTGCGAGTTATGATTCTAAAGTGTTAAATATACCGCTAGTCTATATAGTTTTCTAAGTTAATTTTTCAATTTAATTTTCAAAGTTTTCTTACTTACCTATCTTAACGCAATGCTGTTACAGGTCACGTAAGTAGATATGACACAAGGCTGGTATATGTAAGGTTGCCTCGTTCGACGCGCATGCGTATTGAGCACGAGGGATGTGACGTAGCCCCTAGCCCGGCAGGAGGATTTAAACACCTACATACAATGGCAATGATGGGAATTAAACTTATTTTTAACTAAAATAATGCATGTATCTGTAAAGATAGACTACATATGATCTTACAGGGGGTATGGCTTAATAGAGGGACCACTTCTGAGTGCTCAGGCCTCAAATGAAGAGAGCTGTAACAAAATATATTGAGACATTTGAAACAAAATATTTAAGCTGCTGGTTTCTGTAAAACATACTGTGGATGTCAAAATAAAGAACACGCACAAACATCTTACATTTCTCTTTAAATTTATTGGGGTACTTTTACAACTCTTTGGTTATGACTCAGAAAATGGGAAGTAGCCTATACAACTTTTTTTTTGTCTTATGCAGAGGGGAGTTTGCCCTTTTGTAAACAATTCTTTATTCATACACATTGCCAGCAGAAACTTAAAGAGCCTGTCCATTTTATTTATAGACAGCAGCAGACTATTGAAAATTTTCCTTGCTGAGCTGACCACCTACACTATATTTGACAAAAAAATTGCTCTATTCAAAAAGATGGGTTAAGGGTTAGAAAATGTGATTTTACCCTTCAGATGTAAAAAATGTACATTGTGAAGCAAGACTCCCTTTTAAAAATCTTTAAAACATCAGTTCACAGTCAGATAGCTCTAGTCAGTGTCGTGCACAGGTTCTGTGTTAATATTGATTCAAAGTTCTGATTAGTTACGTCATATATGTGCTATAATTATCGCCTGAATTTAATAGTTAGGGAATTCTTATAGCCTATATATAACTTTGTCCGCCGCCGTGGGTGAGTTGGTAGCGTGACTGCCTTCCACCCTGGCGGCCCGGGTTCGATTCCCGGCCGGGTCGGGGATTTTTCAGCAGTGAAAAATTTCCTTTCTGGGTTCAGGACTGGGTGTTGTGTAGTGTCCTTTCATTCCCATCCCGCGAGAGGCAATGGCAAATCTCCGCGGTATCACCCTTGCCTGAATCACCTCGGACGAGTCGTGGTCATCATCCCACGGTTTCGTCCCCGGTCTGGACCTGCCTTCGGGCAGAACACTCATCATCATCATCATCATCATCATCATCATATATAACTTTATCACCTCAAGTGTCAGTGTACCAGAGTGTGTGTTTTTTTAAAGAGTGGCTCACTATTGAATTCCATTACTGCTTTAATGCCGCTTAAATAATTACAATGTTAGTGTACTGTACAGTATAATGTTTTAATAACGCTTCGAGGAATTAGGAATCCTCTTTTCCAGTATATACCAGTATTAAAGTAAAAATCCTTCAACATTTTATTTATGATCTCCCCTAATAAAACATCTGTCAGAAACTGAATAACTACATGTACCCATAAACCTGACTGGGGTCACCCACTGGGGTGGTGGGAAGAATATTCAACAATGGATCTGTTAACTGCAAAAGAAGCCACTTTTTACTGAAGGTGAGTTATTGACTCATTATTTTAATATAAGCGCGTCTTAAAATCCATATTTACATGTAAACATGACTAAATTGAGTCTTGGACTGTTCGACCATTTAAATGCTGTCGGTCGGTATACATTTAAAGATATACAGTACCTATTATATTTATGATCACTTTGATTCATTTGTAAATGTTTATTTCAAAGTGTTCTACAAACAGAATATAGATTGGTTTATAATATAATAATTGTTATTCCGTGCGCAGATTTTATTTGTCTTCCAGTTTTCTGCCTCTGGAAAGCATTATTCCATGTTGTCTATTCCTCTTTGGTTTTAATAATTGTTTAGTATCTATGATTATAAGCTCTGTAATTAAATTGTGACAAGTACATTGCAATCAGAGGTGACTTCGTTCATCTTATAGACGTTTAATTTAACTTAATTTCATGTAAAATAAATACAGAAAATACACAACTGCGCATCGATCTCATTGAGAAATTTATTTTTCTTAGTCAAGACGAATATTGCAAAGTATACCAAAGTCTATTCTTGTTAAGCCTCCTTCCATAATTTAGAATAATTTACCTGAAATAAGTAAACATACCTAGAAATGTAAAATTAAAAATCTTTCAGCATAATCTAAGCTATATCTACTATACTACTTTTTCCTGAGTCAGACAAACTTTTTCCTAACTTTGTAAAGCTGCACTATTCTTATTTGTACCTGTATTAAATATTTATTTTAATTTGTGTTAAATCCTCTTTATATGCAGGGTCGTATGCATTCTATCTTCACCTCGGAAACATGTATTAGGGGCCTATTGTTGGTAAAACGATGGTGTTTTCGTGTTATTTCTTCCCATCATTACCATTGTATGTAGCTGCTTAATTCTCGCGCGGGCTGGGTGTGACGTCACACAGCAGTGTAGGACTCTCCCCACAGCTCTTACGGGAACGAGGCAACCTTACATATACCAGCCTTGGATATGACAAGCCTTGATTGGAGCGCTCATTACGGATTTAGAAGAGCACGCGGCGCAGGATATGATCGCATTAGTTAATTGCAGAGCTAGGCTTGCACACGCCCTATTCAGAATTACAGTATATTCCTATTATGTGCGCCATCTTGATCCAGCACGTGCAGTTCGCGTCATTTCACTTGCAGATTAATGTCATGGGGATAGGGTACACCATAATCTGAAATAATATGCTTATACTACATGGTTCCTACTGATCAGGCCTGTAGCCAAAGAGAAGAGCAGGTCAGACTGCACACGTTCCTTGGAAAATTTATCTGTAATGGTGACTGATATCCTTCACACACTGTGTGTCGAACATTTAACTTTGCAAATGATATATATATATATATATAATAAGAGGGGGTACTCCGTAGCGTAGTGGTTGAGGCGCTGCGCTACAAACCGGAAGGTCGCGGGTTCGATTCCCGATGAGGTCGTTGAGATTTTTCAATTGGCCTAATCCTTCTGGTAGCACTATGGCCCTGGGGTCGACTCAGCCTCTAACAGAAATGAGTACCAGGAGCATTCCTGGGGGTAAAAGCGGCCGGTGCGAAGGCTGACAACCTTACTACCATCATGTGCCGAATGTCCAAAATCTGGGAGCCTCAACCTCCTGGAACCCTCTGGGCCTCCGTGGCCTGTATAGGGATCACTTTATAATAAGAGGATGTGTTTTTCTGTCTGTACGCGATGCCCAGTGAAATCTACTGAACGCAGAGAACTGAAATTATAAACGTAAATGGACTGAAGGGTAGCTGAATGCACCTCGTAGCCGCATATATATATATAAACTGTGAAAACTTTACGAAAAGTTCGCAAAGGTTTGATAGTATTCTATTTATTTATTTCCTCCACAAATTCATTATAGAACTGTATATAATACGTAACTTATAGGACTCAAGAGGAATATTCTGTTTTCACTGTAACAGCAAAGCTAAAGCAAATAAAACCAATTTTGTTTGTCTCACTCTAAGTAATGTGCTAGAGTGAGATAGGTGTACTAGTTTCTGTTTATTTGAGCTTTGTTCTTAGAGTGAAAACAGTTTAGACAGTCTCTTTTCTGCTTAGGAACAAGCTTCCAAAACAATATACGAGTATATTGAGCTTTACGTAGACAATGTCTTCTCTGCTTCAAAATGAGCTTCGATATATACATACCCAGGTATATACATCAAAAGGGACGAAGTGCGAAAACTTCGCAAAGGTTTGATAGTATTATATAAGTTTCCATTTCTATTTATTTCCTCCACAAATTCATGATTTTATAATTCTTGTTATTAACAAACATAATTATTTTGTTTCAATTTCTATGAATTCGGACTGCGTATCCCTAGCCTCTTTGGTTCGACTTTTAGAGATAACATTTTAATAGTTGCTTGTCAGAATAGGCTATATACTAAAACTCAGCAGTACCTTGAATTCTTCAAACTGGAATGGAAAAATCTTTCGATTGATATCTTTTTCAAAAGTATTGACAAAGCTTTTGTATAGACGAAGGAATACTGACAACTATAAGGATAACGGGACAATGACAAAAGATAATTATATGATACATTTACTGTTATCTCTTTAAAATTTGAGTTTTAGTAAGTAATTTAATAAAAGGAAGTCTGATGTGAAACTCACATAACTTCCTTTGCCCAAATAAAATTTGCCTCTTAGTATAATGTATTATGTATGACATTCTCTTCATGTAAATTGATTGTAAAAATAAAGATAACTGTCGTTACCACATTGTATCGCATCCCCGAAGGATACACAACCCAAATAAAATCTGCTTAATGCACTCAGGTAACTTACTCATAGCATGGCCAATACATCTTCCTCACTTCACATTCTGATATAGAGTAAGAAGCCATGTTGGAAATAGCGCGTATTCAGTTGTTTGAACCTGATGTAAAGCGCCATTGTTCACCGGGCAAGATTAAGTTTCTACAAAGAGTAGGTTGCTTATAACTACCCTTCATAGATTTTTGGGGGAAAATGTTCCAAATAAAGTTTTAGCTCTTGGTATGAGCACCCCAAGTACAAAATTTAAAGAAAATCGTTAGAGTCGTTCTGAAGAAAATCGAGAAAAAAAAATCTTTATGTAAAGTGTCATTAAAAGTAAGAGAAAGTTGTAGAGAATCTTCGTGTCACATCCACAGAAAGTGCCTAACTCAAATACAAAATTTTGTTTTCATAAAATTTTGTGACAAAGTTTTGTTCTGGACCTAGGCTGTCAGACAGCCACACACATAGACATGTTTCCAAAAACAAGGATTCAGGGGAACCTCAAAACATGAATTTTCATAAAAACTCAACTTCAAATTTGGGGGTCGAACACAATACTTCCTCTACTTACAGTACCTATGGTACGGACAGAGTAAGTAAAAAATTAATACATGCTACTATTTTATTATGTGTAGGCCTATCAGCTATCAGGTAACTGAGTGTATAGAGCGGGAACGTTTCTTTCACGAGGCAATGTTGCGCTGATCGACAGGCAGGTTCTACAGAGTCGTCTGTTCAAACTCATTAGCAGTCCTATTACTCTAACGAGCCGGCGCAATTCGCGGCCCGCCCTTCTGAAAAAAAGGAGACCGATGCCACATGTTCTGGAGTGCGTGGGCTGATCCAGGTCGAGCTCCCGTACTCAGGGCTGACCTCTACGTCCCACGAATTGCCCCACATGTTAGCAACCCGTACTTGTTTCTTTTGGCTGAAAAATAACTAACCTCGTTAACTTGATGGTGTGAATTTTTGAGTGTTTAATCCATATAGTGTGGAAATATTTAAATTTTATTAGCGAATGCTAGTCGAGACTCGAGCTAAGTTCAAGTCACAAATCACGAACAACCTGATGAGTACATCCCCAAAATGCTCTAGGATAAACCTCTTTTAATTTTTGAGGGGGGAAATATGTGGTTTTCTATTTTTAATTTAATTTAATTCTTTATCTTGATAAAGCTATAGGCCTACGCTATGCAGAGGTCCATAATATTCGCGAGGCGCAATAACACAAATTGTTCTCATTTCGATGATTGTTTGAAAGCATTTCTTTTACAGCCACCCATAACAACAAAGAATAAATAAAAAAATGAAAAAATCTTTGAATCGCAAAAAAAAAAAAATGCTTATTCATACAAAAACGCGAGGCATAATAGAACTTTGCGCCCCATGCTGCTCCCCTTTCCACTCGCCACTCGCCTGGCAGCTTCCACCCCTCTCGGCTTCTTCCCGCGTGCCGCCTGATCCACTTCCCCGCAACGCATACCTTCATGCCTGTAGCCGTTGCTCAACGCCGGTAATGCATAATTGCAATTGATATGTCACTTAATATTTCACAATAAAGAAAGCCCCTTGCACCTCCACATAAAATTCCACAATTATAAAAACGACCCTTCCAACAAAATATGCTATTTCACAATACAAAAAATACCCTTGTGCCATACATAATATTTCATAGTTATAAAAAACGCCGTATTATAACATAAAATGTGGCTTAATTGATGCAGGAAAATTCCCTTGTACCAACACTACTTATAAAAACCTATTCTTGCGTTAAAACTTATGAAATCTCCCTAACATAACTCTAATGTACGAAAGCTTCGTTCAGTGCTCAACATTCACTCGTAGCGTAGTGGTCAAGACTCCTAGCTATAATACTAGGGTTCCCGGGTTTGAATCCCGGTCGATCCAAAATTTACTATCAGGAATAGGTCTCAAATAGGTAGGTAGGAAGAGAGGAAGGAGACGGGAAAGGAAGAGAATAAAGAAGAAATAAATTATTTTTTTTGTTTCATCAGTTCATTAAGAGATGGCGCCACCGTCGCTACTAGTAGTTCAAATGCCGTCGCTAAGGGAGGGAGTTAGAGAGTTGGAGTTAGGGACTCGCATGGGGCGCAAAGTTCGGTTTTCCCAAACGCGAAAAATAAACATAATCCCACATTTTAAATGAATTCCAGAGTAAATTGTTTTCTTTGGATGAAATCTTAACATTATTTCATTTTAAGGAATATTTCCTTAATTTCTTGTACTTATTCCCTTGTGACTACGTTAAAATAAATGCGTCAGCCATGTTGCCATCGAGAGGCAATGTTCGCTCCAAAACGAAATGCTCACTGCACGTTATGCAGCCAAGTATGAAGAACCACAGGATCAGCCTGCGATGCGACGCATATTGCGACAGTGAAATTGGAAGCAGTTGGAATATATTGGAGCTGAACTCCAATTGCTCACAATTCTCATTCTCTCAATATCAAACAATTACTGTACTACGTTTTCATGCAGAATTTAGATCGAACTGAATACGCTTACCGTATTGAAATTGTCTTGAAAACAGGAATTCAGAATCGATCTGAATCTCAAGGTCAATCCCCCCAAAATGTAGGATCGGATCGGACTGAGATCGTATGCAAACGCCATGTCTCAATACGCTAAGCAGACATTTCATTGGTCCTCAATGTCCTCGCGATGTTCTCGTGTACGACGAGAAGGGTTTCATTGGTCGTGGAATGTGGGGCTGGCGCATTCTGTGGATTCTCTCGGAAACGTTATTTTCAATATTGTATTGAAAGTTCTGCATGAAAACGGGGCCGTATTGGATCGTATTGGAACATTCAGATCGATCTGAATTCTGCATGAAAACGTAGTAAATGTTTAACTAGAGTTTGTAAAACATTGCATAAATATGGAGGAGCACTTCCAGAGTCTCTTCTTTTAGTTGATGCGGCATTCACTATTCAAGCTAGTACTGCTACGGTAGTAAGATGTTTTTCACATTTAACATCCGTATTGCGACCACAAAGACATTTCGTGTCACATGAAAGGAAGGTGGAGCTTGCTCTTTTGAGTTATAACAAGATTTAACAAGAACCCTTGACGTGGATCAGTTTACAAAATCAAAGTCAAGGAAGTTACGCTTGTCTATTCATAATTTTTACTGATAAGCAGGGCCCGGATTCTAATGACATGTAATCTTTTTATTGATGCTGCATAGACATTGCCAACTTGTAGATAAATGCTAATCGTGGCCTCTAGATTATAGAAATACATTTTTATTAGGTCATTTTTTGTTATTTTATGCAATTTTATATTGTTAGGGCATTTATTTCAATTCTGCGTCATTATTTTGTCATTTTCATGTCATTTGCTTCCTTATTTAGCCATTTTCATGTCATTTGCTTCCTTATTTATTCATTTTCATCCTTTTTCGTCGCTAGGGGTGCTCTCTTTGAAATGTTGTTAGTTTAATGCAAGAAGGAAAAACTCGGTGTTGAGTGGTGTCATGTCTCAGTCGGAAATGAGAATAAAAGAAACGCCAACATTTTGTATTACATTACTATTGTTATTATTTTGACTTGGCACCTGCTTGGATTTGAAAATGCAAACGACTGTTTACCCTCAATAAACAATAATATAATCCGGCAGATCGCAAAAGGAAATGCCGAAGTTTGACTCGCCAGTGCCTTACTTCCAGTATAAATTTCCGCGAGAAAAGAACATTCACACATTTACAGTTATTTACACTTTTTACAATTATGCACAAATTAGTCTAAAACTTTGTGTGTACAATAATAATTTTTATAAATAAAATATATGTTTTAGGTCATTTTTTATAATTATTAGGTCATTTTCTTTAAAATTTAGGGTCATTTTATATGTCATTTTTCAAACAATTTTAGGTCATCAGAATCCGGGCCCTGCTGATAAGTGTTTAATCCTTCCACACTTCTTATAAAAAGTAGATAATTTGTAGATAATTTTTCAATATCTTAATTTCAGGGTCCCTAATAGGTGTTAATAAATTATTTTATCTGATGAAGGGGTTATCTCCTTACTTACCATTCAGTTTATCTTGTTTTGGAGTGGTAATATGTATAAAAAACATACTGAGCCTGATGGCCCCCTCTGAAATTAATTTGTCCCTCGAATACTTGACCCTGGTTATGGGCCTGTCACTTCGTCGTTCAGGATGGCGCTACTTTGTATTTCACAGTTTTTTAGGAAGCATGAAACTCCAGAAAACGCCCATCAATATCATGCCTTAGGGATGCGTTTAAACGAAAAGTGAGTTCTCCCTAATAGTTTCCCAATTAAAGCACTCAAACGGTTAATCGCAAATTATATGTAAGAAAACTGGTCATGTTTATCATATGTGCATAAGATAATTTTTAATTAAACTGTAATCTGTAAGATCAATTAAATGTACTCAAAAGTATATGAATGGAGCCTAAATTATTTTCCTAAACAGTACTAAGCACCGTCCTTTAATAGTAGCAATAAATGAGCTCACAAGAAACTTCTTGTTGCTTTGTTTTTGATAGCCACTAATTCAAGGCAGAGCATAAGCATGTTTTAAGATAACTTTCCAAATTTGGCAGATCAGATAGAAGACATCTTATACCCGCCCCTCAACTTTTATGGAGCTTAAAGGTATTCGACGTTTCACTACTTAATAAAGTCGGCGCCTTCTATTATTATGAAACTGAATTGTTCTATTGTTCGCTTTGTATTATGATCCGGCTTTCGTTTCGGCATCAGAGAAGGGGATTTTTTAACGATGACTTCCCAAAAGCAAACCTAGTGAAAGGGTATCCATGTTTGTTCAGCCTCTAGATAGGAATGCTCACCTATAACCTGCAACATCAATCAAGTTACATTTTTACTAATAAAATAATGCTGTTCTCTATAATCTAAGTACTGAAAGTTGATGATATGTAAACAAAGAGGTGGTAAGTAGTGACGATGTTGAAAAGTCTAATAGACCAATGCACAACTGATCGCGAAGATGAGATTGTAGCGACTGAAGTAACGAAGAGTCTTTCAATGATCACCACTGTGCTATTCTGGTTTCACTGTAAGAACAAAGCTAAAGCAAACAAAAACCAGTATGTTTGTCTCAGTCTTAAGTAATACGAGTGATGTGTTAGAGTAAGACAGGTGTACTGGGTTCTGTTTACTTCAGCTTTGTTCTTAGAGTGAAAACAATAAATTTACATACGACAGCAAAACACTCATATGAAACATACTAAAGGGCTCAGAATTTATGACCTTATAGCTTAGAATGCACCAAACTATAGCTATATGATTACAAACTTCTTTTGCCTCAACAAGTGTCCAAGGTTCAACTCCGGAGTGGTTATTCTAATATTAAACTTCACCTGTCCAAAGATTAACTCAGGTGTCATTAGTCAGATGGAATCTTCTTAACCTATAAGGTCGTAAATATCCGAGCCCTTTATAACAGTGCTTCGAATTCCTTCCGTCGATATCTTTGTTGCCAAATAGGAGTTCTCTTTCCCTAGCCACAGTCATTCAGTTTGTACACAAGTGAAAGCGCTGATATTATGATAGCACATTTTTAACGATTGCTTGATGTAACAACTAGAAGTCTGACTTAATCGAGATCTCGTTAAGCTTGGCAACAGTCATAAAAACGAGATAAAATACAGATGTGCTAGCATTGCTAATTATTGTTAAAATGGGTCTCAAGTATAATCGCTGTGATATACAACCCCGTGTTAATAAGTTTATATATATATATAACACATTCTTATTTCCTGTAACAAAGTTTAATACTACAGTGAGTCCCACGCAAGAGTTGGCCAATGACGCGGGTTTCTGCGTCGCGGCTGGCACAGCTCCAACTCCCGAGCGATCGTGTGAAATATCTACGCAAATAATGTTGCGGTCGTTGTGATGATTCAGGTTATCACATTTACAGTTAAAATTACAATGAAAATAACCACGTACTTCATTACAAGAGATGATTGAAATGTTCTCCTCTTGCATCCAGACAATACTCGCACCTTTTTAGGAAATTTTCTTTCACGCGCATAAGTTCAGCTTCCGAGACAGAGTTACTTTCTCTTGTGATAGCCCTATGTGATATTGTCATCAAGTTCTTCTAACAGTATGTAAATATTATTTATGGGGAACTTTAAAAATAAAGTGTATAGGTCAATTTTCCATACACAAGAAGAACTTAAAGACAATATCACAAGAGAAATTAACTCTATCTCGGAAGCTGAACTTACGCGCGTGAAAGAAAATTCCATAATAAAGGTGTCAGTGTTGTGCTTATGCAAGAGGAGAACATTTCCAACATCTCTTGTGATGAGGTACGTGGTTATTTTCGTTGTAATTTTAACTGTAAATTTGAGAACCTGAATCATTACACCAACCGCGGTATTATTTGCGTAGATATTTCACCCGATCGCTCGGGAGTTGGAGCTGTGCCAGCCGCGACGCAGAAACCCGCGTCATTGGCCAACTCTTGCGTGGGACTCACTGTACATAGGCCTAATATCCTTAGTTACGCATCGCATATTACTTCAAGTCTGTGAAATATTTATTGGTTTTGTTACTGACTGTACCGGTACATCGTTTCTTCTCACATGAGCCTCCCAACGCGGTATCAACACTTGTGCAGAAAAAACAAAGAAAGAAACATTAGCGACTTCAACTGGACCGGGCGTTTATGGATTGGTGGCATAATATTATAAGTCGAGTATGAACAAACACATGAAAACTGGCCAAACATGCTGAAACAAATACAAGGAAAGTGGTAACATTTAAACATGCATATGGGCGAAAACATTTGAGTATAAAATGAGAGAAAATATTTTTGTTAAATAATGTTAAACAAAAGGGGGTACGCCGTAGCTTAGTGGTTGAGGCGCTGCGCTAAAACAAGAAGGTCGCGGGTTCAATCCCCGATTAGGTCATTGGAGTTTTTCAATTGTCATAATCCTTCTGGTGGCACTATGGCCCTGGGGTCGACTCAGCCTCTAACAGAAATGCATATCAGGAGCAAACCTTGGGGGTGAAGGCGGCCGGTGCGTAAGGCTGACAACCTTACCACCTTCATGTCCGACTGTCTAAAAATCTGGTAGCCTCAACCTCCTGGAACCCTCTGGGTCTCCATGGCCTGCAATAGGGAACACTTTACTTTTATGTTATACAGAAGGATTTTTATGCAGGTTTTACTATACTTTGTGTTTTAGGATGAATTTGTCCTTTGCCCAAAATCTATATTATAGGAAGTTATAGAGTTTAACTTGCTTCATACTGGTTTTTCACATAAAGAAAATAACATTCAGTTCTGTGGAGGAATAATTGTTGAAGATCGGTTAACAGAGAGAGAGAAAAAGGCAAGAGAAATTAGAGAGGAGAGGGAGAAGAAGTAAGAGAGAGGAGATACAGAAGAGAGAGATGATTGAGAGAAAAGAGAAAAGAGAAAAGAGAGGAAAAAAAGATGCGAGAAGATAGATGGGAAAGAAAGGAGAGGAAAGGAATATAGGGAAAGGGGATGGATGGATTGGTATAGATGGTTATTTAACGAACGAGATGTAGACCTACTGCAAATTAGGCCTGTAGCCGATCCGGTGTGCCGGAATTTTCTGCAGGAGGAGTTCTTTTAGATGCCAGAAAATCTATTGACATGGGCCTGTCACATTTATGCACACATAAATGCCATCGATCTGGGCCGGGATTGAGCCCGCAAACTTGGACACAGAAAGCCAGCGCACTAATAACTGCGTCACCCAGGCCGACGAAGGATGGATGGAAGGAAATAGAATAATACTGTAGTTGAAAATTCACTGGAAGCATTAAAATATAGATATTTTCGCATTAAAATATTTTAATGTCTTTTGCAGGAACTATTCGTTCATTACACATCTTACGACACAATATTAAAACAGAAAAGCATAAAGACAGGCATAAAGTTTCGATATATCGATGACTTCCTACGATTAAAAAATTGAACTCTATCACCACTCCTCCCCAGTCATACCTTATTATTTAAATGAGCTGAACACACGACGATGGACTGAGCAACTGACAGAGATGAACAGGGGCGCCTCCTGCATGAGGAAATAAGATGAGGGACGTCAGACAATGAGCAGTTTCAATGACCTCGCTCCACACCCTTGAGACCTTGAGAGGACCTCGCAGTTCTGACCTCGAACACCACCACTGACCCCAACCACAGACTATACCAGTTTTTATGTAAACAACAAATTGCCAAATTCTTGTTTTATCTCATCTACAGGTGTTAGCAAAAACATTTTGACAGTTTTTGTTTTATATTGGTCTGCTTTCGAAGTAGTTAGCGTTGCTTACTATGGATGATGGACCCACAGGCCAGGGTTTGATCCTTGGTTCTAAAGTCACGTTAACCATCGGCATCCTTTAAGAATTAAGTCATTGTCTGACCCTTGATGGGGGTACGCCGTAGCGTAGTGGTTCAGGTGCTGCACTACAAACCGGAAGGTCGCGGGTTCGATTCCCGATGAGGTCGTTGGAGTTTTTCAATTGGCCCAATCCTTCTGGTGGCACTATGGCCCTGGGGCCGACTCAACCTCTAACAGAAATGAGTACCAGGAGCAAAATTGGGGATAAAGGCGGCAGGTGCGTAAGGCTGACAACCTTACCTCCTTCACGTGCCGAATGTCCAAAATCTGGGAGCCTCAACCTCCTGGAACCCTCTGGGCCTCCATGGCCTGTAGGCTATAGGGATCACTTTACTTTTACTGACCCTTGATGGAGTGGAACGGGAAAGCGGTACTACTGGGGAAAGAGACTGTCTTATAGTCCACGTGGAGTCAAAACTTAAGTGTCAAAAATTAGGTAATGCATCCTGATTGGTTGCAAATTAAATTCAATATGCTGTAAAGCAAATTCAATGTCTACGAAACAAGTTGAAGATCCAAAATATATAATCTTATTGTCCTAGACATCCTCCTCTTCAAGATATGTATGGCAGTCTGCCGGCAGCCTTTAATGTTAGTGGTTAACGTGGATTTTGAACGCACTATACCTCCTACTATACTAACGGCTGAGGGTATCGACATGTTGACACCTGCTCCCCAGCCTTGCTATCTGCCAATGTGGAAGGAGGTGGATGACACATGCCTTTTCCCTCCATGGGATGTAGTACTATGGAGTTAATTAACTAAAGTTAACATGGTTAGTTAATTATGCCAACGTATGATCTAAAAACAATGATTTTACTGTATCGTTATAAGTTACGTAAAACATTGTACATAAAAGAAAACTAGGCCTATTCTGCAGTAACAGACTGAGACCTATGGGACAAGATGTTAACCATGTTGGTGAATCAATAACAATCATTTTTATGGTAGTAAAACGCTGATTAGATTTTTCCATAATACTGCAAAAGCCAAAATTGAAGAGAGGCAGCAATGTATTGCCTAAAAAATACAATTGTTTCTACAAAGCCGTCATGCATTTCATTGAATTAGTCGATTCATACGGTTCGAATATGCGCCGAATACACTGTTATTCAAAAAGGATGGTGCAAAATTGAAAAGCTATTGCGAGAGTCGCGGTTGGGGAAAAAGCTGTTAAATATTGTGAATTATGAAAACAATTGGCCTCGAGATTGTGTTTGCATATTTCCGTGTACACATTCTCACGGCGATCGCGGACCGGCTGTACGCCCGGACCAACGTTGTGTTAGGTTTTCATATTTTTACTCACTAACATCCGTGTAAAAAATGTGGTGGAACTCCATCCTGCTGAAAGGCTAAGTTGGCATAATAGTCCAGTCATTTGGTGCTCAAAAAGGGGGTTACCTGGAAAGTTTTCCGGGAGTTTTGAAAATTGGTGATTTTATAGATTTCGACGTGCTCTTTTCGAATTTTCACTTTGCTACCTCGTATCTTTGCCGCTCGCGCCGCCATATTGGAAAAATGGCGCGCAAAAATAGTTTTTTCACAATATCTCCTTTACGATTCATTATACGATGAAAATAGTTATGTAATAAATTAAACTAGAGAAAATTTCCTATAATTTATGTCGTAACGATTTTTTTGTAAAATGGATAGTTTCAGCGAACGAGCGCCGCAAAGTCTACTCCGACACGTGTTTTGGCCAAAGCCACGGAAGATGCGGATACGCTAATAACAATCAATACGGCAATCAACACTTCATCTACATTTGATTCCGTAATAGTTGTCGGCAAAGATATAGAGCATCTTATTCTTTTGACGGCTTTATCTACGCGTTCAGAGACACACACACACACATGTATATATATATATATATATGTTCTCAAACCAGAAAAAGGGAAACTTTCGCAACGAATATATTCAACAAAAAGTATCGTAGATAAAACAGCCGCAGATAACATAATATTATTTCTGCACGCCTTCAGTGGCTGTGATACAACATCAGCACTCTTTAAACAAAGAAAAATAAAATGTGCTAATTTATTAAAAAAACAGAATTAACCGAGCTTGTCCAGGTATTCAAGAACCAAAATGCAGATCCAAAGATCATTGCTGAAGCTTCCTCCTTGCATTGAAGGTTACAGTGCCGTGAAAAGTGTGTCGTTAAACAACTATAGATAAACATGCTTCACAAAATCAGCATATGAAAATAAATTTAATATTGCACCGCTGCCACCGACGGAAGCAGTAGCACGACAACATTCGTTCCAAACCTATCACCAGGTTCAGCAGTGGTATGGAGTTGAATATATTCGTTGCGAAATTTTTCCTATTCCTGGTTTGAGATTATATCTAGGCTATGTTTGAACGCGTAGATAGAGCCGTCAAACGAATAAGAAGATCTACATCTTCGCCAACAACTGTTACGGAATCAAATGTAGATGAAATGCTGATTGCCGTATTGATTATATGAGCCTAGAAAAAAGACGAAAACTTCTGCGGTAAAAACGAAAATAGGTGTGTTTGATTATATTCGCTGTACTAAATTCGAAAATGCATTTCGTTTTTCTCTATCACATCTGGTTAATTGAAATTTGTGGAAAATATTATTTTGACATTTTGTATAATAAAATAGCTGTTTGCAGCTTTGATGCTGAAATTTGAAACTTTTTCCTTTGCGGTAAGTGGTGTGATAGGCGATCTTAACCAATTTTGGGTTACTGAACATGAATCCGTTGACCGTTTCTACGTAACACGTCATGTTTTCTTGAATAGGTACTTCACAACGAGAGATATAAGTTATTGCTTAGACCAGCTTACAGGATAAAAAATACTTAAAAATTAGGATAATTTTGATAATACTTTCGGGGAAAAATAAAATAATATTTTCAAACAGTCCAAGACGTATGTATTCCAGTATTTTTTGTGAGTGCAGGCCAAATAAATTTATTTTTCCAAATCATTTGATGCCGTACAAATGCTCAGTGACAAAAGAATCGAAGTTTGTTTGAGGGGGGAAATATTAGAGATTTGAACTTTTGGGAATTTTACATTGGTTATTTATCTTATTACATTGATCGAGCTGAACGGTTTTGAACATGTATTTTAATAAATCTAAAATCTATAAGTTTGCCAAATTTCAAGTTTCTAGCTCATCTGGAAGTGAATAAACATCAATGTTAATAAGTGGAAGATTAGACTGTCGTAGATGTGAATGATGTCACGGCTATCCAGCAAGTTTTTCTATACTTATGGGGCAGCTAGAAACACCAAATTTAGCACGCTTATGACTGTTGTATGTGCCCAAATTCCTACCAAATTGTATGATTCTGTATTTCATACCATGTGTGCCAATATTACATAATGTGAGAAAACATACAGAATTAAATTCTTTATTAAATTATTTAAAATAAAAAAATCTAACTCAATCTAAGGGATAACCGATAAAGATACGTCAAAAAGTCATAAGACTAAAGTTTTAGATCTCTAAAAATCCGTTACTGCTTCTGCAACAGGTTTTTTTTATACGACTTACCGTTTAGCTACTATAAGCCCCCAAAGAAGTCTACACAGACCTTAAAATTGCGTCCGCCATAACAGCAAACACGAAAACTATATGTGAAACAACAAAAATAATGACATTTTTGAAATCAGGAGACCTTATTTAGTTAAAATTGCTCATTAAATGCTTTACCGCAAAATGATGCAGGTAGTGGCGTATCCGCATCTTCCGTGGCTTTGGCCTAAACGCGTGTCGGAGTAGACTTCGCGGCGCTCGTACGCTGAAACTATTCCATTTTACAAAAAAATCGTTACTTAATAAATTATAGGAAATTTTCTCTAGTTTAATTTATTACATAACTATTTTCATCGTAAAATGAGTCGGAAAGGAGATATTGTGAAAAAACTGTTTTTGGGCGCCATTTTTCCAATATGGCGGCGCGAGCGGCAAAGATACGAGGTAGCAAAGTGAAAATTCGAAAAGAGCACGTCGAAATCTATAAAATCACAAATTTTCAAAACTCCCGGAAAACTTTCCAGGTAAAACTACCAAATGACTGGACTATAAAGCCATTCAGTTAGCACGTCGAGGTATGATTGGCTGGTGACGTATTTTCGGCAAAAGAAGAAAGGGCCATACACTTTGCTCTTGCTCATGGCACAAAACACGTTAATTTTTGGTGTCCCCCCCACGTAGGCTTCTCGACGATGACACGTGGGTTTTCTGTACCCCATATCCTTAAATTATTGCGATTTACCTTCCCACTGAGGCAACTATAGCCTATCACTAGGGTTCGGATGTTGATGACATAAAAAAGTGGAAAATATGACTGCAAATATGACCTTAAAAATGACTAGAAATGACCAAAAATACTAAATATGACCTCATAAAAGAAAGTATTTTCTAAAAACAAATGATCTAATTTATTATTAGGCTATATTATTATTATTATATTATTATATTATTAAATCACATTAATTCAATTACATATTCACTTTTTAACAATTTTACAGGTGATTTACAGTTTTACTTGTAAAGAATTTCTAATCTGTTAATGTCCAGATACCATTGCAAATATGAATTGAAAATCTATTTAAAACATGTCTATTGGAAGTTGTTAACTACAAGGAAGAAGAGGTAGGTGTTACTGTGCCATCACATTTCAGTTACAGTAAAACCAAAATATTCATGACTCTGTAGGAAAAAAAGTTAAGTCGGCAATTTAGTGCACATACTGCGTAATTGTGCTCTTTTACCGAATTTACAACTTAAATATGACGTTTAGTTTCAAATATGGCCGAAATATGACCAAGACCATAAAAATGACCATTCGAAAGTTGCCAATTGACTGTATATATATAATATATATATATATATATATATATATATATATATATATATATATATATATATATATATATATATTATATATATATATATATAAGAATACATTACAGAACAATAGAAACAGATGCACACGAATTATTACAAGAGCCTACTCATAAACCGAAACATCTTAATCACATAATACAAACTACGGGGTGGGCCAAAAGTCACGCACCATAGGGATTAAACTATTCTGTGATTATGTTTTCAATATGAGAACCGTTCAAATCAAAACACATTGGACACCAAGTTTGGCGTGACAGCACGGCACTCTGCTACAATTCGCTCTCGAAGATGGTTTTCGTCCCTGATCTTCACCTCGTACACTTTTGTTTTCAGGTATTTCCATTTCGCAAAATCCATTGAAATTAAATCAGGGGATCGAGGAGCCAACTCCACTCGTCCTCTACGACCAATCCACTGTGGGAAGTTGTCGTCCAGCCAAGTCCGAAAAAGGAAATTATATCCCTATGGTGCGTGACTTTTGGCCCACCCTGTATAAGTAGGTAACTGTATCTGTATCTGGTACCCTATGATCCCCAGGTGGGGCGAAGGGGCCTCCAATGGAGGTTTCATTACCTATACTAATTTTGATAGCCTATGCTTATTTTCCGAGAGAGGGTAGAGGGACAGGTGGTAAGCCCATCGCCTCGCAACCCCCTCTGGAAACTAAGTATTTCTTGGACGTGAAAGGGCTCTAATTTAGGCTTGGAGTTCTTTTACGTGCCGTAAATCTACGACACGGGACCCCCGGAGGACTCCGTGCCCAGGATTTTTACGTCCTGAAAAATACATCGACCGCGGCCGGGTTTGATCCCGCGCCCTGCGGATCCAGAGGCGGGCACGCTACCTCTAGACCACCGCGGCCGACAGTATAAGTAGGTATAGCATGCAAATTAAGCCAAGTAATAATAATAATAATAGTAATATAATCATAGTAATTTTGTTAATAATAAAGAAAATAGTAGGCTTAAATATAGATTACTGTAATTTCTTGAATAAATCTTAATTCTAGCATAAACTTATCTGAAAATAGTAAACATTAATGTCAGTGTGTGACTGAAAAACTTTCAAAGTTCTTTGGGGATAAAAAATCATAAATTTTAACTTCTTGTAACTTTCCTATGCGTCGGCTACGGACTAAATTATATAAGTTTGCCGAATTTCATCTAGACATGGGAAAACTTTAACTAAAAATGTAATTTTGTGGGGAATTAGGCTAGCCAATAACCATGTAGTAATGCACAACCCCTTGAAAATGGGCCAAATTACTCCACCGAACTTTCTAAAGGAAGGTCGATTATGTTAGACTCTAATGAAAACTTTGGGCTAGTTTTGCTCGAAATCCGAAGGTTGAATATATGGGATTACTTAATATTTTCGCACCATTAGGCCTGTCATTTTTTATTAATTCAAACCTCCTTCCAATTCAATATATCAGGCATGCGAAAAACAAACTGTGTTTTACTGACTTACCTGCGGAACCCTCGGAATGTGCTTGATATTATGTTCATTCACGGTTAGTGGGTTTCTACTCATCAATGAATTAAGCTTCCATTCAGGTCTGTCTTTTAGCGTAGCATTTCTTCTCTAAGCTACAATTTATTGTATAGGCCTAACAAAATCCAGTAAATTACATGGGTATAAGCTGTCATCTGGATTTCCCTTGCAATTCAGTCATTTTTCTGCGGGGTAATGAGCCTAGAGGCAAAGGAAGTGCACGGTGCATAGTTCTGCATACATTTTCTACACTGCTAAGTATAGAGGAAGAGTGCTCTGATTATCAATCTCAGATTATATAATTTAACTCTCATTTCCTGTGGACGAACAGGGCTTCACATTCATGAAAATGTAAGATATTTATAATTCAAAGGAAGTAATTAAATCAGTTCCGTTGCCAGATATTTATAGTTGTGGAGGGCTCTAACTTGCGTTTGTATGATGTGGGCTATTTACTATTTTGTAAACAGTTTTTGCATGCATTGAAACATAATTCTCATCTGTTCAGTTTATCAAAGACCTGAACCTAAATAATTTCCTTAGAATACTTTGACATCCTGATATCCCCCCGACTACACATTTACACATTGCAGTACCGGTACATTGTAGTTACTGCTAAAACATTCCTTTGCATACAACACGACTGACATAGAAGCGTTTTTTAAACCTGAAAACTAACGGTAAGTTAATCCCTTTCGTTGCCAAAGCAACTAACTACTCAATAAATAGTTATTTCATTGCAGTTTGTATCACTGTACTGTACAGATAGGCTACATGGCTAACTCTCTCGCTCACTGACATAATTTATTTGTTTATCCACTTCCAGAAGAGCTATAAATTTTAAATTTACCAATACTTATTTTAGACTCAACCGTTGGGAAAATTCCATAAAGTTCAAATGTTTCGCCGAAAAACATTTAAAATGCCGGAAGCAATTTAAATACTGTGCCAAAGAACCAATTGCGCCTGCAATAATGGATTTTGAGAGATCAACAAGTTTGATCCTATGACTTGACTTAACTCCATTGGTTATGCCTTGGTTAGTGTTAGATCTTCGGTTTTAAATAAATTTTGTACTGCCATAAGCATGCAAAATTTGGTGGTTCTACCTGCTCTATAAATATCCTATATAAAAACTGGTGGATAGTCTTCTATGACAGTCTGAATGACAAATTCACTGAAATTATTGTTTATCCACTTCCACATTAGCTAGACACTTGAAATTCGGCGTCATTACAGCTGTTAGCCTATAAGCTTATAAATAATGGCATCTAACGAACGACCTATCAAACTGGCACATAGCTTATAATGTAGTCCTAATTAAACAGTGTATTTGTTCCTATGAGGCTCTTGAGCCAATCTCGTGCGGCTCTTGAAACCAATCTAAGAGTAAATATGATACAGATTTTTAAAAGTATATGGTTAATATAATTTAATGAAAACATATTACGAGGAAGTGAAAACTTATTTCTGATTTAGCGCAGAGTGTATTTAGTTTTCAAAGCAAATTAAGACTCTTTCGGAAAGACCTTGAGCTAAAACGTTCGCTCATTTCAAATATTTGAAGAAAATTGCTGAAAGCCTTCCTGACGTTCAGGTAAAAACAGAAGATTATTTGTGTAAAATGACTGGTCTTTCTAAAGAAATCAATGGAAGATCTGAGAACACTTAAACCTTCATTTTCATTGTGGGCGATGGCTGTCCTGTTTCATCACCAATTACAAAGGATACAGTTGGAGTAGAGTTGGAGCTACTAGAACTGCAAGAGGACGAAGGACTAAAAGGGCTGAAAGAAACGAAGTGGTGTTTGGCCATAGAAATTTGGAAGAAAGTTCCAGAAGAAAAATACCTACTAACAAAAGAGTGTGCTAAGAGACTTGTCTCGATATTTGGGACTACTTACGTGTGTGAATCTCTGAACTGAACGCTTAAGTTCATTCAACCTAAATATCGATCTAAAGTAACTGATGAACATTTAAGTAAATTCGTGAGAACTGCGCTTACCAATTATCAGCCAGATTTCAAACAACTAACAGTAAAATTGAACACCCCCATTATATATCAAAATAGAGTCAGAATAATTGGAGATTCATCATTATTGCAACATCCTGTATCTTACTCAGAATGCATCCCGCGTACATGAACTTATTTAAACTTATTTATACAAGTGTAGATATCTACACGAAACCTAGGATAACGTTGATCAAACAATTTACAATTTTAATTGCAACATAGGTATTAATTGAAATGTCATCTCATTCCCACTTCTATAATTACATTAAATTCTACATTTGTTTTATTTACATCTGCCAATAGAGGTCTATTATTAAATTTAAGCTGTTAAGCAGTTTTTGTGACGATTCTTATTTTAATTTTGAAAATGTTATTTGCAGTACAGGAATCAGAATATAAATTCACATTTTATTATAGAATTGGAAATAAGTCAAACAGGAAATGCCAGGAGTTTGCATATTGATGGAGTTTCATAATATTCTCATATCACAACAATTCGGGCTAAATTAAACATTTCACTTGTCAATAAGAACATTTCGATTTACTTCACTCTGCATTTTTACTAGGCCTACTCTGAAAACGTTGTTTCTAGCCTACTATTTTCACTGCTACTGACGTATAAATGCGTCGCCTCAAAAACTGTAAAAGCTGAGATATAATGATTTAAAGCTTAGAGACCTCCTGCTGATTTCATTTGATTACCAGTGTATAAATTCAGCTCTAAAATGGGTTAATAATCTTGTCCTTGACTTTTGAATAGGTTTGGGCCTATATGAAACCTAGTTTGAGGTAACAGAGAATATGCCAAGAAGAAGAAGAAGAAGAAGAAGAAGAAGAAGAAGAATAAGAATAAGGAGAAGAAGAAGAAGAAAAAGAAGAAAAAGAAAAAGAAGGCCTACATTGAAAACGAAATTCCTAGCCCCGGAAAACATGAACCCAATGAATGAATTTTCATATTGACCAACGAGGGGCTAACACAAGTTGTAAATGTAAAGAGCCCACCTTATACCCTCGTTAATGTAACCCAAGAAGTCTAGGGCCTGATGTTTTTTTATTTGAAAAAATGTGTTAGTAATTAAATTGCCAGTTATTATATTGCCAGGTATTGGGAGTTAATTTCATACATACAAAATCTACAATTAGTTATAAGGTCTATATTAAATTAAATTAATATAAAGTTTATATTAAGCGTAGGAGAAATTATTACCAGACAATATCTAGAACAAAAATATTATGCACAGAGCTTTATTTAGGTTTATGTTATTTATATGTACCGGTATGTAGCCTATTTTCAGGAAGTAAAAATCCTGGCACGGATTCCTCCGGGAGGGACTTTAAGCAGGGGGCCTTAGTCGTAGATTTACGGCATTTAAAAGAACTCCAAGTCTAGTTAGAGTCTCTGGATAAAATTTCTCGACCCTCACACGTCCAAATAATATCTTAGTTTCTTAATAGGGGTTGTGAGGCGATGTCTCTCTACCCTCTCACGGAAATTCCGGCACATCGACGACTGTCACTGGCCTAAGTTGCAGTCCCCGTCGTTAAATAACTATATAACCATAACCTAAATGTGGGATTGAATTGAATTGATTGAATAAGGGCCCTTAAGGCGGGAGACGGGGTGGGAACGCCCCTAAGCACCGAAGCCGCAGGCTTATTGTACCTACCTCCGGGATGGAATGAGTTGCGTGCCCATAGGCCGCCCAGGACTGCAGATCCCCCCGCAGGCCCCCACGGAGCTCCCCTACATCCAGCAAGCCTTATTACCATGCCACGTATGCGCCACCCCCTTCGGTCCCTCCAACCGGAGCCCCGACAGGTCCGCGACACACACCACCAACAACCTCTTGACCACAAGCAGCGGGGAGAGGCCCCCAAAGGGCGCTGACTGCCAAAGCAGGCCCGATACCGGAAGTGGAAACGGGATGATGATGAAAAGGGGGAAAGGTGAGATGCAGTTGAGAGTGTTGGTGGAATGACAGGGGGAAACGGGAGAACCCCGAGAAAAACCCCCAAGGCACGGTTTCGTCCACCACGAATGATACACCCGCTGGCCCCGAGATTTGAACTCAGGACCGCTAGCATGCCAGGCTCACGCGCTACAGCATGAGCCACCGCGCCGGCAAATGTGGGTTTATTAATTCAATTATTACAACCTCTGTAATACTTCAATAGAAGCCTATAACTCCAATATCAATCTATGTGTAAAAATTAACTCCCATTACCTGGCAATATAGTTAAATAATACTTACCAGGCCCTATAAGGTGGACTCTTCATATTTACAACTTATGAACACAATAGTAAAGTTTCGTTTTTGTATAACTTATATGTGTTCATGAAACCACAGAGTATTGTTTCTCCTAAAATAATATTTTCCACTTTTGGAGTGGGGGAGGTTTTGTTCTTCATAGATACACACACACATATTCACAGAAAACATGTACAGACATTAGTTCTTAATTCAAGAAGCCTCAAGACGCCATAATTAATAGTTTGTTTAAATGTTAATCCGGATGGATAGTAGGCAGGCCGTCAATAAGCCTGTCACTACGCGAAATGGTTTAAAGGGATTTTATTCAGAAAATGTCTCAAGTCCACTGATGCACAAAGGCAACATGCCGAACATGTTTATTAAGGATCATCTATTTTGCCCAATATGTTTTAATTTCAACTTGAGATTTGCATAACAAAACAGAAGCTCGGAAGCTTCAAGCAGATCATCTTAACGAAGGTTGAACATTAGTCAATTAACCCTAATTATCATCTGGGTTTAAATTGCACTCACAGCGCTTGACTTGGTTTTCATTCATCGCTAATTCTCCGGCCAACTTAAGACCCAAGTGCAATATAATACCCTGCTTTGACTTTCCAAAGAAGTCGCCGACTTTTTTCTTCTCCAAATGTGTTTGTGTTTCCGGTGTGGGGTAGCTATCCGTCAAAACGTCAGGATACAGGACTGGCAGACCATAGCGTTCAGGGCCTGAACTCCACGTGTCTGCAAGCAGATATCCTTGTCCATGTTTGACATATGACATCCCATAGTCTGGTGTTTCCAAATTATAACAAATAAGTCCAAGGCGTCAGGAACTTGGGCCTATCCAATATTTATTTTATCAGTAAAGGAAGAGCGTGGAGGTTTGGTTACTTAAGGTATGATGAAATTAACTGTTCTACTGTACATTTTATCCTTAATATACTTATACAAGGAACTAGACTCATTTTGTTGAAGCTTTGTTCTTGATAAATATACTAGGTACATTTTTTTTTGCGAAAAATGAAAGCAATCAGTATTATTGTCTGCTATTCTACACTGTATGCCTATAATATGATAAAATATTGGACGTAATACGCCTTTAGTATCGCTGAAAACATCATAGGAATTTGAGAAGAGGGATTTTATATACCTAACTTACAGTATTCAAGATTATATTTTAACTCATGTAAAATATTTCTTCAAAGATTAAACATCATATTAATATACTTCTAGACAAAACTGCATTTTTAATCCCGAAATGATTAAACTTACCTTATAGATGTTAATTAATTATTCAGTGAATCTCTACGCTTCAGTTTTTCACATGAACACCCTGCTGTTAAAGTTTATTGATGACTTTTACAATGATTGGTTAATTACGATATAAGTACGTTATAAGTAATAAATAATTTTCCATTGATTTAGTACTAAAAATTAGGGCTGTACCGATTAATCGATTAATCGAGCCGATTAATCGATTAAACATTTAATCGTCGATCAATTACATTTTCCGATTAATCGGTTTAGTCGAATTCTGAAAAACTTTTTCGAGAAATGGGTCGAATGACCAAACTCCTTTCTCTCGCTTCTCCGGCCTTGTCACATCATGTGCCATTCAGCCTAATGTGTCCAAACAATTCCCGTTATTCAGAAACCTGAAGGGTAGTTTAGTCAACAAATTCGTATGTCTCATGTCTTGGCTGAAAAAGTAACCGGAAATGTAAGTTTTTATATGTTTTCACTAGTTAACTAATAATGGTATTCATTAATTCAGGATTTCTTCTGAATATCTGTAGTGTAGTAGTTATTAAACGTGTAAAACAATATTAAATATACACTTTTATTTCGTTTAAAATGCCGACCTGTTTTTCGATTAATCAGTCGATTAATCGGTCGATTAATCGGTCGATTAATCGATTAAAGTCAAGCGTTAACTCGATTAGAAATTGTAATCGATTTTCAGCCCTACTAAAAATCCTTATGAACCTTATTGAGAGCTTCTAAACTAACGGAAGAAATTTGAATTGAGAAAAAGCCAGCAGTAGATGAGCGTATGAACAGAAGAAATCTATCCTCTACTAATATTTGAATGGAGTTCATTCTATACATTCATTCATGGAGCTGGTGTATGTGAGGGGTTGCGTATGGCAGCTGACAGGGTCTGACACACCACATGGCACATCTTGCTAATGATAACAGGCGGCACAACAGTTTGTTACTAATTAGCTTCACTTTGCTCCTTGATACACCATCTCTGCCCTTATTGAGCGATATGTAAACTTCCCACCGCTCGTGAACCACAAGTAGCCTAATACCTACTCCACAAGGAGAACCGACAGGGTCTGTCTATAAACATAAATAAATAAAGAAATGCTTATAATGCACTGTATTTTTGTTTTTGGGTCCAATGAAGTTACTGTGGCATTTCTTAAGTGGAAAAACATTCTGCACATGTGTTAGTTTTTCTCAGACCTCACTGCACTTGAAAATGAATGTTCGCAACAAATGCATACAACTCCCGTTTGTTCCGTCATTTCATGCTAAGGGTCATTTGGTATACAGTTTACGCCGCTTAATCTGATCGTGGATAATACTATCAGTCGGTTAATATTATCACTTTTATGAATTCCCGTACGGATTAACACTCACACATTGAAAAAATAATGTTTATTGTGATCAAAGATTCGATTTATTTTATCACATTTTCTGTTTTGCGGCTTTATTTTGAAGTATTGTACGTCATTCAAAATTTGTTTTTAAGGATTCCTTTCTAATTCAACTGTATTGTGTTGTATTAGAAATACGGGTAGAGTTCCCTGTCCGAGGGGGTGGCATTCCCTAATTTTCTCTTTTAAGCAATAAACCATGTTTCACCCCTCACTTTTAGCTGTTGATTTTGATTTGTGAAGGTCACAGTGATGACATGCAGTGATGGTTAGTGTAAAATGAAAAGACTTGATCAGACAGGCGTTAGAAGTTTTGCTAAGCGGTCTTCACCACAGATCAGTAAACTTCCAAAAAACGCTATTAGTATGAAATATTGCTTAATGAACTCCAAAGGGAAAACAGAAATAATAAAATATTTTTACTCATTGCGAAAATAGTTTTATGCAGGCTATTATAAGTGGTTGAATGATTCACAGTTACGTATTATCTTGTATGTAGGAATAAATAACTCTTAATTATGTTTTTGTAGTATATTATCTGATGTATGAATATATAGGCTATTTTTCAATTAATTATTTCGGCTACTGAGATCAGTTCCGTCCCGAAGTGATGACAATAAGGGGCGTGCACTGTATTTATATTTATATTCATATTTTCGGTTTGTTAACCACTACTTATTATTTGCAGATTTTGAAACTAATTTATTACTATATTCGGAAACATGTGCCTGTGTGTGTCTCTGTGAACAGAACGGAAACTCGTAAGAAAACAAAAGTTTGCATTTGGGTTAGGTACCTTCTGTGGATGTGACACAAAGATCTTATTCGCGATTTTCTCGAAAGCAGCTCAAACGATTTTATTTAAATTTTGTACCTGAGGTGCTTATACCACCATAGACATTGAAATTATCTGAAGCCACTCAATGTTGTGGAAACTCAGCCTTGCCTGGAGAAAACAATAAAGCTAAACATCAGATTCAAACAACTGAATACACGCGTTCTTTGCAATATGGCCTCTTATTCTATATCAGAATGTGAAGTGAGAAAGGTGTATTGGCCATGCTTAGAGTAAAAATAGTTACGTGAGTGCATTAATCTGATTTGATTTGGGTTATGCATCCTTCGGGGACGCGATACGATGTGGTAACGACATTCTCTTTATTTTTACAACCAATTTACATGAAGAGAATGTCATACATATAATATACATTATACTATACTAAGAGGCCAACTTTATTTGGACAGAGGAAAATATGTTTCACATCAGATTTTTTTGTGTTATTTTTACGATTTTCTATATTAAAAAGTAAAGTGATCCCTATATAGGCCATGGAGGCCCAGAGGGATCCAGGAGGTTGAGACTCCTAGATTTTGGACATTCGGACATGAAGGTGGTAAGGTTGTCAGCCTTACGCACCGGCCATCTTTACCCCAAGGATTGCTCCTGGTATTCGTTTCCTTTAGAGGCTGAGTCGACCTCAGGGCCATAGCGCCCACCAGAAGGATTAGGCTAACCGAAAAATCTCAATGACCTCATCGGGAATCGAACCCGCGACCTTCCGGTTAGTAGCGCAGCGCCTAAACCACTACGCTACGGCGTATCCCAATTTTCTATATTACTTTCAGAAATTTCACAAAGAAATCGAAGTAACATTTTCAGCCTGGTAGGTATGTTATTCATTTTGCGAATTTTACGTGAAAGTCTAACGACACCTATGGTGGAAGCGTATACAAATTGCGCATGAAACCTCGTGAGTCTCATCAGTCATCATGCGACACCTGTTTGCATTGCGATACGCGGATGCGTTGTGTCATGCGGATTGCGTCACTGCACTGTGGAGGGGTTTCCAGGAAGCTCTCTATTAGAGAGAGTTAATTAATAGCCACAATTAGCGGTCTGGTACAGCTGCACACTCAGGCGTAACCTCTCGACCTAGACCCATACTCATCTTCACACCACACTCATTCATAAGTCCTCAGTTCCTATTCTTCCATCTCTAGCCTTTCTTATTCAATTTCTCCATTATCATTCCCCCATCCTCTTCACACCGTACGGTATCAAAATCGTCTTTTTCTTCCACACATCGTCATTGGTCCACCGCTGTGGCTCAGGAGATGCGTTCGCTCCTGTCACGCAGCGGGCCCGGGTTCAAATCCTAGTCGGAACAAGTTACCTATAGACCGTCCCAACCTTAAAAAACAGTATTGGTCTTATGCAGCGCACTGATGCCAGATCTACTCACATTACAAGGCCCGGGACATGATGTGAAAAAGCTCTTAAACCTCGTGAAAACCTCGAAATTTGTTTCTTGTACATAATAATTAATGTAAATCATGCCCTACAGATAGAACGACGGCACGCCCTCCTTCCCTTATTTTCAACCCCCATGAGTAATATTTTCTCTATAGGCCCACAAATCTACATTTTCTGACCAATGTCTACAAAATGTTACACATGTACCCTGTGGAATCAAGTAAAAATTCTACGAGACAATCATTCACGAAAAAAACACCCCTTGCGAAATTTTAAATCCCTACTTTGTGATCTTTTTACTAGTCTGCATTCTTTGAACGATTTTTACCAAATTTTACACACAGACCCTATAAAAACAAGAGAAAAATTAGGCGAAGTTAATTTTGGAAGAAGCTACCCCTTAAATGTTTCTACCCCTATTACACCACCAAAATTTAGATCTACATTCTTGACGTGTTTTTAACAGACTTTGTACACAGAGAGAAAATGGTAGGAAAACTAATTTCGGAACAAACCACATTTTAGATCTTTCACCCCTATTTTGTGATATATATTTATCTACATCCTTTGACCAATTTTATCAGACTTTATACCAAGAACCTATTGAATCAAGAGAAATTTTTAACCAAAGTTTATTTGGATGAAACCACTCCTTAAATGTTGCAACCCCTATTATATAAATGTTATTTAAATCTAAATTCTCTGATCAATTTTTACCAGACTTTACACAGAGCTAACAGAACCAGGAGAAAAACTTAGGTAAAACTAAATTTGGGAAAAAAAAGTCCCTTAAATGTTTTAATCCCTATTAAATGACGTTTAAATCTACATTCTTTTGGCTCATTTTACGACTTGACACACAGAAAAGAAAGACTAATAGGAATTTCTGTCTCTTCTTACCTCAACCCCACCATCCATGGTATTTAGAAGTAATAGGGTCCTTGAGTGTGACAAGTTGTGCTTTCTCTAGGGCCTAAATTTTGAAAATTAAAAGGGCTTCCTCCAAAATTGACTTCGAAGTACAAGTAAAATACAAAACCAGGTGACTCCGGGTCCTTTAAGCTAATAATTTATAAATGTTAAATTTAATATTAAATTTCATTTCGATAATATTATTTTTCATCATTATTATTATTATTATTATTATTATCATTATTATTATTATTGCAATTATTATTACTATTATTGTGTTATAATTTTCAAGAACATAATTATAAAGGGAAGTAGTAGTTAAAATACATTACATACCTTTAGGCCTGTTCACTATCCTCAGAGAGTGGTATTATTCCTTCTCAGAGGGCCTTTCGTTTTTTCTTTTCTTATTCTATACAGTAAACTTTCTGAACACCCGGTAGCTTCTGCTGTCTCTTTAATTGCCTGCGTAACGTTCATTTTCTTCAAGAAATAATTAAGTATATTTAATACTATAGTTCGCTCTTTACTGTGCAATTTGTCAACACTACGCTTTCTAGCTTCTCTATTCATAATTAATATAAAATGTTAATAAAGATAAAATTTAATTTTTTTAAACACAAATTCCACTTCACCACAAGTTAAACTTCACTATGCAACTAATATTATAGAACTGAGCTCTGAAGAAGATACAATAATCTTAGAAACATCTGAGTAAACAAAATGTCTACCGCGTTGAATGATGAAGTCCTGAATGGTGAGCTCGGGAAAACTGTGATAATTTATTAATGCTACAAGATACAGAGGTCTGGTTTGTTTTCAAAACTTGTTCAGACATCTATAAACATTTCTTCTCGCTTAGTCACCAACGTAAAATAAAAAACAAAGTAAGTTACTCGCTACCTAACTTTTTTGTGTTAGCATCCGAAATTTTTCAAGCAGCACTTAATAAAAAAAAATATAACTTTCTTCTTATGTAAAATTTATTGCCAAGGGAAAGAGAGTATTTTCTATAAACATCAGGCAATCCAAGAAAAAATTCTTGGTCGGTTTCGATTATTGGTTTTTTGTCTATCGCGTGATAAGTTATTCATCTGAAAAAATATGGATTTCCGCCAAAATAACGTAATTGTGAAAACAGGCCTCATATTAATTATTTATGACTTCACAATTGACACCATGAGAAAGAGCGGAAAATTCTCTATAAGATCTCGCAATCACATTATTACATTTATCAATTCGAAAAATTGGCAACGTTGTCGGGATAGAAAAGGACGAAGCTAATTGCAGAACGTACGAGTGCAAGTGAGATGCAAATTTTTAACTCAATACTGTCATTTAAGGTTGGGACGATCTATAGGTGGGTTTTTTTCCGGGATTTTTCCTCGCCTTTGAGACAAATGTTGGGTAACTTTAGGCCCTTGTGGTCCCCGGATATCATCTGGACATCATTTTCATCCCATCCTCCCCTTGTTTGGAGTGTGTGTGTGAACGGTGTGTCTCGTCCTATGTGTTAATGTTGTCTCGGAGGTGGCCCCGGCATTGGGCTGATCACTCATCCGGGGAGGCCCACCATGCCCTTGTTTGGTCAAAAAAGTATGTATGTGAGCCATAGACAATCCCTCTCCCGACAGGACGCGGCCCTGTAAGGGCCGGGTGACTTGGGGCGCTTAAATTCTAAAAGGGAGAGGTAAAACTACGACAAAGAAATAAAGAAAGAATATCGTCATTGATTCTGTATTATCTTCGACATATTCCCACAAGGAATCATAATGAACTTCACTAATCACACCACACCTATTCAAATGTCTGTTTTCTTTCACATTCTTTCTCTTTCTCTCTGATTTTCCTCCTTTCCACTCCTCTCATCCTTTTACTTTCTCTCTCTCTTTACCCTCGCCGGCCTGCGTGGTGCAGTCAGTATAGTACTGGGTTTCTGTGCCAAGATCGCGGGTTCGATCTGTTCCAAAGTCGATGGTATTTAAAATGTGTTTAAAATGTGTGTATTTTAAACACATTTTCGAAATCAAAATTTTTATGGATATTGGCCTACACGTTAAAAGGTTTAAATCTTGCGAATCTAAGTACGGTCCTTCTTCAGTGATGTGTAATAATATGACATGGAGCCATAACCAGAAGATTTTTGTAATTTATATATATATATTTATATTTATCATACTATGAGACATCCAATAAATAAGTTTCCCTGGTGTTAAAAATATAAAACCTAATTTATTTGTTGAAATACTTTTAGTTTACAAATTATATACATAATAACAATTTTTTGGAAATATTTTTGGTAACGTGACACCAATTTTTTCATACTACTGTTGTACCAGGCCGTGTCCTGCTGCGTATGTAGCAGGAGGACTTTGTGAGACAAAAGTCGAGGGCATTTTCTTTTGATGGCAGCTCGGAGATTCCTCAAAATACCATTATCTCTCTGCATTCATTCAGGAGATTCAAGAGGGAAATTTTCTCACATCTTCCATATTCTCCAGATCTTACTCCTTGTGATTTTCACATGTTTCCCCAATTCAAGTTGCATCTTGGAGGCACGCACTGATGATGAAGTGTATTCAAAAGTGACCAGTTGTCTTCGGCTTCAGGACACGGCATGGTACAACAGTATTTGCAAAAATTGGTGATTGTGTGGAAAAGTAAGCTGATGAGTTGTAATATGTAAAATAAAAGTGCTTTCAACAAATAAATAGTGTTTAATATTTTTTTAACAATAGGAAAACTTATTTACTGAACGATCTGTATAATACGCTGAATATATATGTGACCTAACAGTATCTGAATGACATCCATTAAAGTACAGATTTTCATTAAAACCCTTGTGTGTATCGATTATTATCGAACACGGAACGATCTTGAAACCTTGAGAGCAGCAAATGAAACTGCATAATAAAAACCTGTGATTATAATGAAATAAACTCAATTCGTGTTCATTTAAATATTATACTAAATTGAGTTCATTTCGTGTTGTTAAAATCCGTTGGTTTCAAGAAAACGTCTAAAAAGAAACTTCGATCTGACGGCACACCATCAGCTGCCATCCATCTCAAAATACAAGATTGCCGAAGTCAGCCGTTTCCGTTTGCTTTGATGAATCTAAACCCTCAAAACTTAAACATTTAACTATGGTCGAACAAAAACAATCGTATGAAACTTGCCTAAAATGATAATTAAGAAATTATCAGCCAGCCGCCGACCTGAAGGCTTTGCCCGAGACTCCACCGCTACTGAGGATGTCCGTCGCAGTTGCGGACGAAACGTTTGGCACACAAATGTCAACTGGACCACGGGCTACAAGCCCGGACAATATTCTTAATATTGACTCCGGCCGTGAAAGCCTACAGTGTTTTTTAATTAAGAAATTCTTATGGTAATTTATTATGCAACTCGCTTCGCTCTTTTCATAAACGTAGGTACTCGCATCCTAATAAATACCATTAGAGGCCCATTGCATAATGTACTATTAATATTGTAACGAGTATGTTGTACCATGTTAGGTGATAAGTTATTTATTTTATCTGACAATAATATATTTTTAAAAACTTTAACTTTGAATTTGATGTTATAAGTAGGCCTACCGCTAACATAAACATGTAATAGGGCAACTACATAACAAATATACTTAGGCCTACGATATAAGGGTGCCTTTATGAAACATGTTGAGTGTATAAGGCGGAAATCAATATTTTTTTTAAAGATAACATAACTCCCAATGAGAATGAAATGTAGCCTATAAATAATACATTTTACTACTCTTCACCTTACTTTTCCACATAATCACCATTTTTTGCAAAAAAGTGGTAGTGATACAAGTTTTTGCAAATTACTCGACTAAGCCACAAACTAAAATTTCAAAATTTTGTCTCGTGAATAATGCGATTTTGAACGAACGACTGGATGGCACTCCCACAATGGGCTCCTTACTTTGTGAGTGTTTCATAGCAGATTTATTTTTCTGTGTTAATTACTTCTAAGTTTAGTTGTCGGTAGTTCTCAGTAGTCTATTCTTTAATTACGATAATGAATTTATTAACATGAAAAGTACTATCGTGGTGACGCATATGGGACCCCCATGAGGGTGAGCGTGAGAGTGCAGCTGCAGCAGATAACTGCACCCCAATTGCTTCAAGTGGTGCTGATAACACGCACCGGAAGTAGCACCCAATCTAAACACACTCTTCCTTTACTTCTTGGCTGTAAATTCTACAGCAAAATCACAGTTCCAACACCTCAAAAAACCCTTGACACTGGTAAATTTTCCTTTTTTTTTAATACCTTCCTGAGCGACAGGCCTGTAGCCAGGGTCAAGTTTTCGAATGAACAAATCAAATTTCAGAGGGAGCCATCAGGTTTAGAATGTTTAACAAAATGAATTGAATCGTAAGTAAGAAGACAACCATTTCACCAGATAAAATAATTTATTAACACAAATTGCAGACACAGAAATTAAGATATGCCTACGGAAAATGACAACAAATTATCCGCTTTTAACAGAGATGGTGGCTGGATTAAACACTCATTTAGCAGTGAAGATTATGAACAGGCAAGCGTAGGCCTAATACTTATAAAGCTAACTTTCATGACTTTGATTTTGAAAACTATAATACAAACTGATCCACATCAAGGGACTTTGTTAACACGAGTTATAGCCCAGTCAGTGCTCTCAACGTTATAGTAATATATCTTTGATAAGTCTATCGTTGTAGTCTATCTAAGAAAACAATATCACAAATAAAAGCTGATGTACTGTACACTTCAAAAGCTATTTAAAGAACATTTCCAAATTACTGCTTGAGCATTTTTAAATGATTTTAAATGCTAAAAATCTAGAGGGGGCAAGACAGCATTCCGGGGGTAGTGCCCCTTCAAGCCCATCCCTTGCTACGGGCCTGCTGAGTCTTTCTTTTAGTACTTTGAAATTCCTACCGGACCAGAATATGTCATGTATTTTATGTTAAGATTTTTGTGTGCCTATTGAAATGGTTAAGCATATATTTTTAGTGTAATCTCTAAGGAGAATATTACCGTATAGGCTATTTCCAAATTCCTTAAATAAACCTATTTTAACACTAAAATGATAATAAATATGCCCTTTGAAAAAGATTATAGGTCAGACGTTATTCTACGCAGGATAAAAATTCCATGATTTCTTCAAAGGGGGGGGGGGGAAGGAGCTCTTTGATTCTATTTCAAAAAACAATTTGTTTTGAGAAAATATATATATATATATTTTTTTAATAAATTTTAGGATGAAATCCAACAAAAAATCGTACAACTAAAAAATATCTGAATGACATTAATTAAATTTTGTAAGATATTCATGGGATATATGGACACGAAAAATTAACATGTTACTTACTTACGGAAAGTTTGATTTTAGGCTAACCCAACCCACTCTAAGATAGTCAATCTGTAGAGTAACATAAATAATGAAATCTAAATCTGACAAATATGTTGACTCTCTATGAAAACAATTTAATTCCAAAGTAATTGCACTACATAAGTTATGTTATGTTAATGTTTTTTTCTAACCTCCAGATTCAAATTTACCGAGCCGGATTAAAATGTTAACACCTAGCTTCTTACGGACACCCTGCATTTAGCGTAAGAACCTATTTAATTTACGGACTCTGTTTTACATAACACTTTATCCTATGATTAAATTTAATAATAATAATAATAATAATAATAATAATAATAATAATAATAATAATAATAATAATAATATCTGCATAGACCTACATTGTGAATGGACGCCTTTTCACCTCTATCATCTCTTTCATTTCAATATGACATAACATGTTCTTACCTCTAACTAAAATTGAATTGTAAAAACATATATTTCCTATATTTCTAAGGCTGTTTCACTAATTAAAATATAATTCAGAATAAAATTAACTCTGCCTGTTATAGCGTGATACCTTTCCTTCTGCCCATAACAACAATCCCTCTTTCTAAAGTTTGTTTCACTTGTTTTATGCTGTTTAGATGCCCTCTGGCGTACGTAATTCTCTGTATCTGTATCTGGTACCCTATGATCCCCAGGTGGGGCGAAGGGGCCTCCAATGGAGGTTTCATTACCTATACTAATTTTGATATGCTTATTTTCCGAGAGAGGGTAGAGGGACAGGTGGTAAGCCCATCGCCTCGCAACCCCCCTCTGGAAACTAAGTATTTCTTGGACGTGAAAGGGCCGAGAAATTTTGTCCAGAGGCTCTACTTTAGGCTTGGAGTTCTCTTACGTGCCGTAAATCTACGACACGGGACCCCCAGCTTAAAGTCCCTCCCGGAGGACTCCGTGCTCAGGATTTTTACGTCCTGAAAAATCCATCGACCGCGGCCGGGTTTGATCCCGGTTTGATCCTGCGGATCTAGAGGCGGGCACGCTACCTCTAGACCACCGCGGCCGTACGTAATTACTACAAAAAATTCAACAAAATAATACGAGGTATATATTTTTTATAATAGTTTTAGCATTGCTGCGACTAATGTCATACATAGGCCTAGGCCTATACATAAAAATAACATAGCTTCAAGTTACCTGATTAATTAATTATTATTCGAAATACAATAAGTGAATTATTGTACTTATTTATTTTGATAGATATTTTATACGATCTGAACGCAAGGTAAAGAAAGTTGTGAGATTAGAGAGAGAAATCCCACAAGGGATAACTGTCCCGATTACCAGGGAAAACCTGAGGGTTCAACCTACCAATAATTTAATCTAGAAGACAATTTATTTTAATTATTTTTTTTAATTGTGAGTTTACAATTGTACATTCTCTTCAGTTTTGTATTCCTGAATGCAAATATATATTTACGGGTGATGGTCACCGATTTCTTGCATTGTAAGGATTTTCACAATAAGCTATGTTCACAGCGACAATGTGAATGGACATGCTGATACTCTCTAGGGATGGATATGAGCGATTGGTTGACAGCCCTCAAACTACTAGTGTGTAACCTTATAACGGATTTGCGCGTTAAAAGGCAAATTTATAACTACTTTTAAAAGGAAGGCACCAAGAAAGAACGTAGCCTATAGTTGTTGTCAACATATTTTAAAACTCTAACACCTGTTTCAAAGCAAATAAATGACTGATGAGTCGCATCCAAGAATGGCAGTCTTTCAGAATAATCCCCATTGAAGCAATATTTGTACAACTGGATTTAGAGATGGTGATCAAAGGAATATTTGGATGAGCTTAGGAAGTTCCTTGGTGTAGCCCAGTGTCTCTCAATCTTTTTGAACCTGAGGACCTCTAAAATGTCTAAAAAGAATTTACGGACCCCTAATTTTACATAGGGGCTATTTTCTTAATATTTTGGGGTATTAATTATAGGTCATTGTAACGAAATAATTCTAAATAATGTTTTTTAATTCGACGGAAACAGTTATTGAATTGAAAGTAAACTATTGACAGTAAAATTATATTTTGAACAGACTTTAATATTTATTACCAATTTGATAATATAATTAAGAATAATTACAAAACAGGTTTACCGGTATCAGACACTCGGGCACCTCCAACAATAAAACCCTTGTTAAGAGAGAGCCTCTAATAACAAATTCCGACAAAGTCTTATGTTTCAGGGTTTTGAATGAAAGAGGGAACCATAGACGTCAGTGCATCAGGGGTTTCAAACTGTGGTTCGTAACTGCAAAAGTAAGGAAACTTGCAATAGGACCTATATTTTCGAATATTTTAAAAACTTTGACATCTAATGTCTATTTTATGTGAACAATTTTTACTTCTTTACTTGCTTTATGATATTTTTTAATTATGTCTGCGGACCATCTGCACCCTCTTCGCGGACCACCAGTGGTCCGCGGACCATAGTTTGAGAAACGCTGGTGTAGCCCAATGGTGAAGAACTTTCAGATAAGTAGGAAGGTCCTGACTTCTATTCTCATCTCAAGACTCTTACCGTTTAACGAATGTATAAATGATACTTTGTCTGTATCCATAGATAAATTTCACATATTTCCTCCACATATTATATAGACTATCTGTACCATAGGTAGGCCTAGTATAGGCAGAGAAAATATAATATTCGACCCTGAAATCCGATGAAGAAATCAACATTATGATATAGAATAAGACGCCATATTGCAAAGAACACGTATTCAGTGGTTTCAAACAGATGCAAAGCTTTACTGTTCTCCAGGCAAGAATTAGTTTCTACAAAGAATGGGTGGCTTATAACTATCCTTCAGAGATTTTTCCGAAAAAAAAATTTGAATAAACATTCTAGCTCTTACTATAAGCGCCTTGTCTACAAAATTTAAACTAAATCGTCAGAGCTGTTTTCGAGAAAATCGCGAAAAACGATTTTTTTTCATGTAAAGTCCCCTTAAAAATAAGAGAAAGTCGTCGCTAATCCTCTTGTCGCAACTCCGGAAGGTATTTACCCGAAATACAAAATTGTATTTTCATACGATTTTTCGTTCTGGAGCTAGGCTGTTACAGACACATACACACACAGACATGTTTCTGAAAATATTATTTTTGGATTCAAGGGAACCTCAAAACATGTATTTATGTTAAAAACTCAACTTCGAATTTGGGGTCGAACACAATATTTCTCTACCTATAGTTGGCCTATGCATTTGCTAAACCTTATTTTTAAATATACCCCATTTTCATTTATAATTTCATTAATTTTATGGTAGTGCATATTCTTGTATTACCACCGTATTACCTTAATCTTCATCTAATATATATAGCCTAATGCAGATCACTTTTAAATATACCATTGACCTGTTAAGTTAGGTAATGGAAGGCACGTTTTTCTGTGTATGGTTCATTTACTATTACGGTAATGCTGACGTATATTTTTTTCTTTTAAAATTGTACTTACTTATAATTCTCCGTTTTGATACAAAAGTGAGAGAAAAGCAGTAGGAAGTGTGGGTAGAGTTAATTGTGAGGATGACGCAGAGATAGTGCAGCTGCGAGATGACATGTGATGGACCAAGTCTCGCCAGTGTCCGCACACACTTGGGATTACCCCCACATGAGGCGTGACCATGTCCCCATTCACTGCGGATTATCATATCATATTGCCCCATTAAGCTAATATCATGAGAAAGCAACCAAAAGTTTCATTCAGCTATTGTTTATTTTCATTCTGATCATATCAAAATGCTCTGCTACGAGAATGGATGAATATTCAGTAGCAGTCACATAATAAGTAAAAACCTTATTATTAGAGGAATCAGTTCTACAAGTGCCGCCGGCGTGGTGTTGTGGTTAGCGTCGCTGAATACAGATCCGTCGGTCCGGGTTCGATCCCCGGTACCTCCTCGGATTTTTCTGAGGTAGGGAGGTCTGGCATGGGTGCACTCAGCTTCGTGATTCCAATTGAGGAGCTACTTGATAGAGAAATACAGACTCCGGTCATGAAAACCACCATTAACGGCCGTGGGTGTCGGCATTCTGACCACATGCCCCCCAATCCTGCCATCTGCCTGTGGTAGATGACGCAGCGGTCGGGTGGTAGGCCAAGTCCCTCCAGGGATGTAGCGCCACGGAGTTTGGTAGTTTAGTTCTTCAAGTAAACTTCAAGTATCGTACTAATGTTGTTCAAGTTATTTTCCCAAGCCGTTTTAGCACCGCATTATTATACCTATACGTAGCATAGTCTATATAAAATAGGCTTATAGTGATCGTAAAAAAATCTAAATCCAGATAACACTGAAAATAGCTATTTATGTATCAAGTATGCAAAATAACGCTTTAGTGGACGAATCTAGTATTTACAATATTTTTAGTAAAAGCTCTGTAAATTATATGAAATGAAATAAAAATACCGTATAATTAATTATAAAAGGTATATAGTCAGCCATTTGTTGACGCCATATTCTCACAGCCGCCTAAATCCCATGCTATGAACCAATACGAAATGCGGATGTAGATGGCAGTGCAGGTTTCTTATGAATAATGTAGCTATGTTGGCTATTATTGTTGTTATATTATGTTGTTATATTATTAAGTGAATTGAAAAAAGAACCTGGCAAGGTTTCTGATTAACGTAAAGAAACAATGTTCCCTTATATTTGTTGTTTTATGGCGAAGTAGGCCTATTTTGTTTGAAACCCTGTTACGGTTCGTACTACTGGTCACTGCCATCTGGATTTTGCAGTTGCCATGACGACTTGTGCTAGTTTTCGGCGTATTAACATTCTGACAAGCAGCTGTTTTACAGAGCGTGTACTAAAAAATATGTTTCATGAGGCCTAGAAGCCGAAAGAAAAGAGTTTTTGGAATGATGTCGTCTGTTCAAGAGTCAAGAGTAATACAAACTATAAAATGTCAAAATGCAATGGTTTGAGCCCACATTTTTCTAAACCTTTCCCAGTTCATAAACATTTTTCTGCAAATGATTTTCTGTTTCTTGGGTTATTACAATATAATATCATCAGCATACAGTAGCATATTCATTGTATTATTGTCATTCAGCCTTATTCCTGAAGGTATTTTCCCATGTATTTCTGTAAGAATTTCGCTCATCTCGTTTATATTAAAATAATGCGGAGACAAACATCAGCCTTGTCTTAAGCCACTATTAATTTTCATTTCTTTCAAGAATCGTCCATGTTCCAATCTAATCCTTGTTTTAGTCGCTTTATATATAATTTGTAGTATTTTTATTAAGTATCTGGGATGTCCTTCCTTTTCTAATATTTCCCAAAGAAGGTTCCTCTCTACTCCATCATATGCCTTCTCTAAATCTATGAAGGCTATGTGTGTCTGAAGATTAAATTCTCTTATCTTTTCTATTACTTGATAAACTGAAAATGTATTATCTATAAAACTACGCCCTTTCCTAAAACCACTTTGATTTTCTAATAGTATTGATTCAGTTATTCTTTCTAGCCGGGCATTAATTATCTTAGTGTATAATTTAGAAGCAGTCTTCCCGCGAGAGGCAATGGCAAATCTCCGCGGTATCACCCTTGCCTGAATTACCTCGGACGAGTCGTGGTCATCACCCCACGGCTTCGTCCCGGGTCTGGACCTGCCTTCGGGCAGAACACTCATCATCATCATTCAGGAGACTGATGCTTCTGTTGTTCAAACATTTCTTTCATTCGCCTTTCTAAAAAATTGGGATCATATTTGCTTCATACTATGATTGTGGTGTCTGTTTACTTTTCCAATACTTATTAATATATATAATTAGTAGGGCTGTATCGATTAATCGATTAAATATTTAATCGTCGATCAATTACATTTTCCGATTAATCGGTTTAGTCGAATTCTGAAAAACGTTTTTCGACAAATGGGTCAAATGACCAAACTCCTTTCACAGTGCCGAGTAAGAAAGTTTTTAGTGCTGCCGGTATTATTGTAAACAAGCTACGATCGTGTCTTGATCATTCAAATGTCAACAAACTCGTGTGTCTCAAGTATTGGCTGAAAAAGTAACCGGAAATGTAAGTTTTGTAAATTTTTTTCAGTATCAGTATTTAATAATGGTAGGCCTATTCGTTAATTCGGGATTTCTTCTGATTATCTGTAGTGTAGTAGTTATTAAACGTGTAAAACAATATTAAATGTACACTTTGGTTTCGTTTAAAACACCGACTTGTTTGTCGATTAACCAGTCGATTAATCGGTCGATTAATCGATTAAAGTCAAGCGTTAACTCGATTAAAAATTTTAATCGATTTTCAGCCCTAATAATTAGATATGTGGATAGTTACCTTTTGTTTTGGTCCCTTCAGGTTGGAATTATTCAAATCTTACTGTACAACATTTGTTCTAAGTCGATTAAAAATACAACTTTCTTTCCGCATTAAAACGTTATGTATTTTTAATACCCTTGCATGACCCAAAATTTGTAAAATGCGTTTCACCGTCTGGACATTTTAAGTGCAAATTAATGTATTATTACATGATACTTTTAAAGTAAAGCACACACTTGAGGTAAAGCAGTAGGCTATCACTAATACCATCGTAAAGAGAAGATTATTTGGAGTTTATGAGGACTTCGAGGATCCAGTAAAGAGAATTTAGTATTAATTGGAAAATATTTCTCAAGAAAACCAGCACTATTGTATAGATGTACCAGTGAAATTGTGTTCTAAGGAAACAAATTTTCAATGTATTTTCCTTGTACCTTTGAATTTATATTCTTAATATTTTAGATGAAAAAATATTAATTCCTTTATTCGCCAAATAAAATTTTTCACCCATCGCCAACGACATTATTGTTGTTGTTGCTGTTATTATTATTATTATTATTATTATTATTATTATTATTATTATTATTATTATTATTATTATTATTACTATTATTAACAGCGATCTTACGTACTTTTCCGGCATATGTGCTGGAAACGTTTCATTTATCTCTTTTACTTTTGAGATTAGGCTGATAGACTTGAAGAAGAAACTCTTCTAAACCTAAAGATCCCAGGTTCTCTTTAATCGAGTGTTTTAAGGAATTCCCTGACGATATGTTATGACTAGACTTCGGACTTTTAGGTCGTTAAAAATGCTGTTTTAGGTACCTAAAATAGGCTCTAAAAATTGGAAAATAGGTTCTAAAAATCCTAAAATAGTCTCTTATAAAATCGTTAAGTTACCAATTTTCTGATATATATTTATTGAATTCACCATTAATCAATAATCATGATAAAACAGAGATATAGGCCTATGATACACGGAATTATTACTAGGGCCTGTATTACTACCATAACAGTGAAAACCTAATCCCTACGCCCAGAAGCTACGCACGCTCAAGATCAGTAAACTATACAGGTTGCGTATTCCGGGATAGACCAATCGCAGCACTTGAGTGCGTGACGTCACCAGATTCCAGATCTCGCAATTCCCAGTTTTTACTCAGTCTAGAAAATCTTACACCGCGTGATTAAACTCGTAACCTTTATCTAACCCGTGGTTGGATTCCTGTTAAATTTGTACAGGAATAATCTACACACATCAGACCTACTGATGGTTAAAACAGAGCCTTAAAAAAGCGGACACAAATGTTTTTATTTCATTTTATAAACATCACCCGTTACACAACATTCATGCAGGGAGAAGCAAATTTCACGATGCGACAATTTTTTGTATTTTTGTGTCCCGAAAAAACTTCAAGCGAGAAAGTTTTAGTGAAATAATTGAATTTTAATACAAATGAAGTTCCAGCCCCATATATCGAATGGTTTACGAGTAATTGAGTGGTAATTATTCCGGGCGCTTCAGTTGTCGGAATGATGTGACGACCGTGAAATGTTCAGGAAGAAGCATATTTGACTATGCGACAATTTTGTTTATTTCTGTGACCAGAAATTGATTCAAGCATGTAAGCTTTAGGGAAATATTTGAATTTTATTATACATCAAGTATCACGTTTATATCTTGAATGATTTACGAATAATAGAGTGGTAATTACTCCAGGCGCTAAAGCTATGGGAACGGTACAGAGGTCTTTTTGTTCTATAAAATAGACCTACTAGCAATTACGTAAAAATCCTTAAATATTTTAGTCGTCGCCAGTTAATGGATATTAACTGGCTACTTGTACCCATACTGAAAGATTGACCCTTTGAAACTAAATTAATTTGGAAGACTTCAACAGACACCGGCCGTGAAAGCCTAAATACTTATAATTAATTATTTTAAATAAATAATTAAATTATAAAAAGAGTGCCGACATGAATACCTATAACAATATAAGTGAATAATAGTCGCAAAAAATTTAATAAAACATAATTTAGCCTGGTTAAATCCATGAGCCCTTTACTCCGTGATCTACCGAGAGCTGTGAATATTAATCTTCAATAATTTCGTTCAGAAGAAACGCCAAATATTGCCTTGCTGCAGACTAATTTCCATTCCTCAAAAAAATACGTTTTCCAGTGCAATTAAATAATTAATGTTCAATAATGATATTCTTCGGAGGTACCTTTTTATTTAGTCATCCCGACATAGCTGCGCATATAAAGCCAAACAAAGATCTGTAGTCCTAAAAGCTCATGTAAATATGATTAATAACAATTACAATAATAATACTAATAATAATAGTATAATATATTATTTACCTTTTTCTCTTAGTTTTTTTCCCCCCCTTGGTAAATTCAGCAGTTCAGCTTTGAAATCCCTTTCGTAATCCTGCTCCGTGAAGTGCAAGGAACAAACTCTACTACCATCAGGATTCAAAGAATCATTTCTTCGGCAAGCAACAATCCATTGCTTGCGAACATCTTTGATTTTTGGAAAGACGTGGAACGAAATGTTACAGTCAAGCTTCTTGCAATCTGAGAAATTACTGTCACACACTGGAAATTACTGTTACACACTGCCACAGCACATCTCTGGCCCGGCATAATGATTCAGTTATTTGCACATTCTAAAGCACTTTCTAATTGTACTATTAAAAACAATATGTATTGGTAATCTCTATCCTAAAAGACTACGGTCAAGTGGCCGAGATCAGTAGGTACAAAAGCCTTGTCAGCGGCACCATGCTCTCTACTGTCCTGCTCGAAGCGCCAAATCATTGAGACAACTGAAACGCCCGGAATAATTACCACTCAATTACTCGTAAACAATTCGAGATATGGGGCTGGAACTTCATTTGTATTAAAATGTAATTATTTCACTAAAACTTTCTCGCTTGAAGTTTTTTCGGGACACAAAAATACAAAAAATTGTCGCATAGTGAAATTTGCTTCTCCCTCCATGAATTTTGTGTAACGGGTGATGTTTATAAAATGAAATAAAAACATTTGTGTCCGCTTTTTTAAGGCTCTGTTTTAACCATCAGTAGGGCTGATGTGTGTAGATTATTTCTGTACAAATTTCACAGGAATCTGACAAAGGGTTAATTAAAGGTTACGAGTTTAATCACGCGGTGTAAGATTTTCTAGACGGAGTAAAAACTGGGAATTGCGAGATTTGGAATCTGGTGACGTCACACACTCGCCTGCTCGCCGCAACCCCCTGTCCTATAAACTCGCCGGAATACGCTACCTCTGTAGTTTACAAGCCTTGACGCACGCTAGCATACTCAACACTTTCTATCCCTCAGTGATTCAGAGAACTACGGGTTTTTTCTGGGTGTGGGAGCCGTGAGAAAAACACTACATTTCTTTGGAATTCCAAGGAATTTTTCACCTGAAGATGAAACATTCCTTACTATTTAACCATGTCACAAATGTGTCATGTAGGCCTACTGCACATTCCGAGCTAAAAATTTAGTACAAACTGAAAATAAATGGTAGAATGTATAACAAAAAATAACTTATTGTGAACTTTAGAGGAAAAAACAAGCAAAAGGGCAATATTAGGCTCTTACGTAAAAATAGGCTGTTTTAGGTCCTATAAAAGTATCAGTTTTAAGCATAGTCACTTATGAAACATGCATATACGAGTTTTCGTCCATGTATCACTTAAGGATTAAAATAGGTTTTTACCTAAAATCCGAAGTCTAGTTATGACTAGGACCCGGGTTTCAAGGTTTTAACCTATTTTTTCGCCAGCTTCCTAATTGGAACATTTTAACGTATTTTCCCATTTCATGCCCCTTGCATCCGAATATGTCAATCTTAAACAACCTAGAAAAGAGCTAAATAGTACTGAAGGGCCTAAAAGGGGCTAAGGAGGACTTACGCTGAAAAACTAGGGGCTAAAGAGGTCTTTTGCTGAAAAACTAGGGGCTAAAGAGGACTTCTGCAGAAAAACACGATTTTTAAATAGATTTTTCAATTAATACAAAGGAAAATAAATATTATGAATTTGTGAATTTTAAGAAAAGATATAATACAAGTGCATTTAAACAACGCACTGAAATTACCAATGTATATATCCCTTTGTCGCTTGTCTTTGTAACTATAAAATGTTCCGTCTCGCCGTCGCAGGAAATGAAACTTGACCCGTCTGCAATACTTTGAAATCTGCAACTAATCCATTGTAATTTAAACTTTCAAGTACCAAATTGCCAACCAATGATAGAAAAGTATATTAAAGGAACAAATTCGTGACACTCGTATCTACTTATTTTTGTAGATCGGAAGTGAACTGAGTGGTGTATTGAATAATTGTTTATGGTATTTCTCGACTGCCGATATAAGGGACAGTTATTTGTTTATTTTGTAAAATAACACTATAATAACTGGCAAAATTATAGGCTTATATAATTTTCGGTGTGTAATTGTTATGTTTGGGGGGGGGGGTACGCCCTAGCGAAGTGGTTGAGGCTCTGCGCGGGATCAATTCCCGATGAGGTCGTTGAGACTTTTCAATTGGCCTAATCCTTCTGGTGGCACTATGGCCCTGGGGTCGACTAAGCCTCTAACAGAAATGAGTACCAGGAGCAGTCCTGGGGGTAAAGGCGGCCGGTGCGTAAGGCTGACAACCTTACCACCTTCATGTGTCGAATGTCCAAAATCTGGGAGCCTAAACCTCCTGGAACCTTCTGGGCCTCCATGGCCTGTATAGGGATCACTTTACCTTTTATTCTGTTTTATTAAGACAACCTAAAAAGAGCTATTCCACGAAAATAAAAGGATAAAATATATTTTATAAAAGCCTAAAAATCCGAGGTTTAGTCATGACTCATGGCTGTTTATTGTTATTTTATTATTTTTTAATTAGGAGTTTATTTAAGCAAATTTATTAATGGCCAAATATATTTTAAATTGAGTGCCTTAATTCTCTTTCTCAATGTTGTATGACTCTTTTACTATTAAGGATTCAAAGGTTTTTTCTTGAGAATGTGATCGGTAACGTCAACTGACAGGGCATCCCATTCACAATTTGTTTTGAGAAGCCACATATATTCCATATAAAGTGGTATCTGGTGCAGTTTTACCGGTTATAATTTAACTGATTTTGTTATTTTTTAGGGGAGGGCAACTGAACAAACGCCAGGTCCCCTTACTAGCGTCCCGTTAGAAGAATTCAGCATGGGACGCTACATAAATCCAGATGGAACACCAGATGGAAATGCATAAGTTTTATAGTAAAAGCTTTGAGGAAGAGAGAAAATGAAATCAGGTTTTGTTTCAGAGTATGAATGTGAGTATTTAGAACATTCTGTGGCAATGTGGTGGATGTCAGATGTGCCGCATGGCATGCAGCTGCGCGCGCAGGCTGCAGCGTGGGAACGTACAGGGCGCACCGGGCTAACGCGCCAGCACCCTGGTACCCTACTCCTATTGTTCCACTATTATTATGTGATTGATTGTTCAACGGGCAATGCAGATTTCCAGTTTCTTATGTCTCATTTTTCTGACATTTACCCCTCTAAACTTCTGACGATTATTCTAAGGGAAGATCTTAGGAACCGATTCCATTTATAATAAGATTCTTGAAGTTTTTAAATCTGTGTCAATGCTTCATAATTTGTGTTGAGCAAACCAGAATAGTTCAATTATATTTCCAGAACGCTGTGAACTCAGTTGATATTGTATCTTAACGTTAAGAAATAACATCATATTTGTTATCAACAGGGCCCGGATTTTGATGACCTACAAATACTTAATTACCGAAAAAAGACCCCAAAAATCAGCATTTTTATAATCTAGGAGACATGACCAGAATATCTACACTAGTGGGCAACGTCCATGATTTACCAGTTAAAAGATAGCATGTCATAAAAATCCGTGCCCTGGTTATCAACTACCCTTTTCCTCAACTAATACAAAGCCTATGGCATTGAATAAGGTATCAGCGGAGAGTAAGGTATCAAACGATAGGATTTTTATTACAGACTTCTGCCATAGCAGAGACTACTCAGTCTACGTTACTACATATTGCTTTTTAAAATTTTCATCTATAGGCTATTATAAAGAATCTTACACTGCTTACACTGAAGACTGAATTCACCACATGGTGACGAAGCCAACGTGTGGTCTCCAAGAATCCGGTAGGACTATTGTTTGCAGTGTACACAGATGGCACCTGAAATTGCATGATACTGGGATTTGACCTAATCGATCAAATTAGATATGCTATCACTAGAATTTGGACCTATAAATCAATATTAGTGATAGAAATCCAAACCGAAATCTAAAGTGATGCATTCACATAACTTTCTTTACCCTGGGAATCGATAATATCATTTCTCCACTTCAAATTTTAATACAGAATACAGAATAAGGAAGTGTTTCAGGAAGTGCGTATTCAATTATCTTAGCTTCACGAGAGCCTGGGTTTACGAAAAGTTGAGAAAACACTAAATCATTTGGGAGGGGGAGAGTAGGTTGATTGTGCGAAATTGTCACATGGCTTTTCTGGTATTGTACTCGTAGGTTGATTGTTCGTGTACATTGCAGAGATAGTATAAGTGGTGCAGGTTTTAACAGTTTAATTCTTTCGATAGAAACAAACTAAAATTCCAGTACCTCACTCAAGTGAGTAATTTTCTCCGGGAAATAGCATTTTGCCCGAATACTTTATCCGTGTTTTACTCTTTAAGTATTACCAGTACTGTCATAATTGTTTCCACATCAGCAGAGAAAACATTAAGAATTAAATTTTCCCTTTGTGTTTTCCAATAAAGTTGCCGTTTTGTGCAAATAAAATACAAAAATTATAGCTTTGACCACATACTTCCCGAAATATGGCATCGTCAAGGCAGGAGTGTCTTCGTCCTGTAGTGTCTGGTAAACCTTTCAATCTAATCATCTTATTAATCATATATGTAATTATAAATCGAAAAATAGGATTTATAATTTATCTATTTTACTTACAATTACACTCATTTGGGGCGAAGTAGTCTATCAAAAGATTTACAAGGCGTAGGCCTATAAGTGGGAGCATTTGGCTAAGGACTATTCTGCATACTTGCTAATATAATGACATTGAAATATCTTCTCAATACCCGAATTCGGAAATTCCGTTTTAAATTAGAAGTTACTACCAAGATTTTGAAAATAATGAAATCTGTAAGGTAATGAAATCTGTAAGGTAATGAAATCTGTAAGGTAAGCTGATAGAGCATTTTAATCGTACCTGTATGAGGATGGTTATTATTGTGATTATTATCTGCCTAGACCAGCGTTTCTCAACCTTTTTGAACCCGAGGACCTCTAAAATGTCTAAAAAATTTTACGGACCCCTAATTTTCCATCCCTTTTTTAAAAGGCCTATATTCTTAATATTTGGGGTATCAGTTATATGTCATTATAACGAAATATGTGAAAATTTTTACTTCTTTACTTTCCACTTGCTTTATTATATTTTTAAATTATCTCTGAGGACCATCTGCACCATCCTCAGTGGTCCGCGGACCATAGGTTGAGAAACGCTGGCCTAGACGAAACAGTCAGTCTGTTTGCGGGTTCAATCCTATCCCAGATCGACAGCAATTATGTGTGAGTAATATATACATCATTTCCATGTTTGTACATTTATTATTCAATTCCGGCAAAAATTTTAAATAAACGATACAGTGCGATGTACATGTGTATGTAGGCCTATTGCTTGTCCAAAATGGAGCAACATAATATTTTTCAGTCACTTATCTCTAGGTTAGTTATAATTATTGTTATCGTCATCATTTCCTTCAACTTCACCATTAAATTATTTATTATTGCAATTTCTTGCAGTCTTCTTCATTATACATTATATTATATAAATACTTATGGGGCTGTAGGTATCTATGTTTTATACAATTCCCAGCAAATGTCGCATTGTCTCGTCCCGCAGCTGCCAGGATGAGTGTGTTATTAAAAGACCCGCCCAAAATATGGAACCAGAATTTATTCAGATAGACAGCTGATAGATGCACTATATTGTATTCAGCAGTCACCCGGTTCCGTCATATTTGAACCAGTCCACGGTGAAGTAGGCTAAGCTTGCATTAAGATTAAATAGTCCTGTATTACTCAAGCGCTCGCTACAGGAACTCGCCCATTTGAATTGTTTCAGCGGTATAGCCTAGTAGTGTTTTTTAAATTTTAAATTAGGTAAAAAGTAGCATCATCTTTTGCAATTATTAATAAATCGTGTATAACACAATAGAATAGAATGTACTTTATTCCCAGGACATTTTCAACAAACTATAGCTTGATATGCTTTTTAAAAGAAACACGATAAAGCTTCATTAGGAACTTAGACAGTAATAAAATTAAGCAGGGCTGTTAAGTGAATGTTTTTGTGTTAGCGTCGTTGACTACAGATCATAGGCCCGGATTCGATCCCCGGTACCTCCTCAGATTTTCCACCTCGTGATTCAAATTGAGGAACTACTAACTTCCCTGGGTGTCGTCATGCTGACCACATGCCCCCAATCCTGTCATCTTCCTATAGTAGATGACGCAGCGGTCGGATGGTAGGCCTAGACCCTTCATGGATGTAGCGCCACGGAATCTAGTTTTAGGTCTGTTAAGATTTCTTGTGTAAAGTGTTTCCGTAAAGTCTTAATGCCGGTTGTCGACCAAGAGCTAACTTAGCTCACATACAGTGCGGGATTTCATATTTAGTTGTGCCAACAAAACTACACGTGAAATCCGGCACAACTATATATGAAATCCCTCACTGTATGTAAGCTAAGCTAAACTAACTTAGCTTAGCTCTTGGTCGACAACCGGCAACTGTTTGAGAATCAGCATCACAGTTGCTATATTACGTCTCTCACATTTAAACGAACAATGCTTGTGATAATTGAATGTTCACAGAGAACAGCTAAATAGGCCTACATTAAAATGTCATTAATGCCTTTAGGCCTAACTAATTAGATCGCAGGTCAATTGAATTATAATTTATTCACTAATAATTGCATCTTATTTATTACAGACGTACGCCGTAGCGTAGCGGCGCTACAAATCGGAAAGTCGCGGGTTCGATTCCCGATGAGGTCATGGAGTTTTTCAATTGCCCTAATCCTTCTGGTGGCACTATGGCCCTGGGGTCGACTCAGTCTCTAACAGAAATGAATACCAGCAATCTTGGGGTTAAAGGCGGTAAGTGTGTAAGGCTGACAACCTGACAACCTTACCACCTTCACGTCCGAATGTCTAAAACCTGGGAGCCTCAACCTCCTGGAACCCTCTGAACCCTAAATACAAATTTAAATTTTCTGATTTAACGAATTTCAGCTTGATAAATTTTTAAGCCTATAATTTCCCCAGTAGGCCTACACAATTATTATATAATACAAATTATTTATTCGTATATTCTATACCGGTACTCAATTTTCGCTGATTTGTAATGAAAGGTAACGAAACCTTGTTAATATTTTATTTTGTTTAAAATGTTAAAGTCAGCCATTATTTTATTCAGGGCATTTTCCTTCTTACGGGAGAATTCTAACGTACGTATCAAAGATATTAAGGAATTTCAATCGTGCATTTTCCAATACTTAGTTGGACAGACTAATTACGTATACATTCATGTGCATGTCATGTTTTAACTGGATGAAAACTACATATTAGGTATTTTAAACGTGCAAATCACATTCTGTAGATTGGATAATACAGTAGGTAATAGATAAGTTGGAAATTCAATACTTTACGGTTATTAATCTAAATAAGGAAAGATTGAATATTTGATCTCCTTGATGGTTCAGTTGACTGTGTGAAAGCGATTGGATTAAAAAATTACGGTTCTAAACCTGTGCGTAAAATCTCAGCAATACCAGAGTTCGTTACCCGGCGAATCAAGTAAAAGAAGCTTGTTATAACTTCTTGGTGTTTATCTTGCATTTGAACTAGGACTGAAAATTGATTAAAATTTCTAATCGAATTAACGCTTGACTTTAGTCGATTAATCGACCGATTAATTGACTGATTAATCATCAAACAGGTCGGTATATTAAACGAAACCAAAGTGTACATTTAATATTGTTTTACGCGTTTAATAACTACTACACTACACTACAGAAGAAATCCTGAATTTATTAATACCATTATTAGTTAGGCCTAACTAGTGAAAAAATATATAGGCTACAAAACTTATATTTCCGGTTACTTTTTCAGCCAAGACTGACACACAAGTTTGTTGATTAAACTACCCTTCAGGTTTCTCAATAGGCCTACTGGGAATTGGCTGAATGACACATGATGTGCCAAGGCCGGAGAAGCGAGAGAAAGGAGTTTGGTCATTTGACCCATTTCTCGAAAAACGTTTTCAGAATTCAACTAAACCGATTAATCGGAAAATGAAATTGATCGACGATTAAATGTTTAATCGATTAATCGGTAATGCTCTAATTTGAACACAATGAGATTTTCTATCTTAAAAATGAGTCAGATTCACGCTGAAGTATGGAATCTAGACAACATCCCGACGAATGTTAGAAACAATGAAATCTGTGTGTGAAGTCTGCTAGAGTGGGAAGTACCACAAATCATACAGATGTCTGACGAGAGGATTGTCATATGTGTGGTAACATCTGGGCTCCGCCACCGGGTGGCTCATTTCATTTTCATTAATAGTTTAAATAGCATAATAGTCACTACACATGGCGGTGAAAGGGTGACAACTGTCGTGATCATCTGATGACGCAGTCACAAATGTCTAATTTCTCTTCTGTATGCCATTCTCATCATGGCATTATATAAATCTATTTACCATTTGATGAAGTGGTCACCAGTACTAGGGCTTGGTCAAATGATGCGGAAAACATAGATTTCTATGGAATTTTACATCCAGGAATGAAATCAATTTTCAGTAGCTAATTTTATAATACAGTAAATAGGCTATGTGATAAGCCTATATTTCGTCACAGTAAAGTCAAAACTTCCCTTTTCTTTTGTTATACTGTACTATCGAAAGTACCCCTCTTTGTGTGAGTGCTAGTGATATTCAGTATTCTAGAATACGTTGAATTACACCAGAAACATCCCTAAATAAATAACTGCGCCGGTAATAATAATAATAATAATAATAATAATAATAATAATAATAATAATAATAATAATAATAATAATAATGTTAAAGTAACGAGCGATGGAAATTAGATTACAAGAATGAGCCTAATATCGAAATCGCTAATTCACCAAGTGGAAGACCTTCATATTATTAAGTACCTATTAGACCTACTTCAGTCAAATCCAAGGAGCTGTTAACAGCGGATACTAGACACATCGTTAGCAAGTACTGAAAAATTAAATTATTTTGAAATGTAACAGAAAACTATTTTTTCAATACCTAAATAGCCTATTGAGTTCAGTTTTGTCAAATTTTAACTCAGGGCCTGTGGGGGGGGGGGGAGAAAGAGAGAGAGAGAGAGCATAAGAATGCTTCATTCATAATTCAGCAAGGTATGTATTATAAGCATGACATCAAGTTCCATTATGTCTCTGGATGTCAGTAGAATGAAAATATTTTTGCAATCCCACTTATCTATAATAAAGGACAAATTTGTGTTGTTATTTTGACATAAATAAGATCTGTAGGATGAGAAAGAACCCCTACCCCACGTAACCCATACCCACGTGCATGTTTGGGTTCATTCATAAGAAAACTTAGCATCCTGTATTTCATGCTTGTGGTTCTATGAGAACTCCAGAATAGAGGAAGCAATAAAGGAAGAAGGAAAGGTTTTTATGAATGGCGCTGTAAAAGTTGTAGAATTGGAAATTTCTAAGGAAGCCAATTCATATGAGCTTTGGGTACCAGAACTGAGTTCACTATTGAGTAAAAGGAGAAAAAAGTCAATGAAATTGCTGCACTGCTGCAGTAATAGACAAGCACGTCGTTATGTCTGGAAGTTCTATTATTTGACAGCTGTTTCAATTATTTAAACCCATTTTCATATACAAGTTTACAATCCACCATCTTACGACACTACAGAACTAGAAGGCACGTTATTACACTACTGTACTTTTAAATACATTTCGTCTTTTAATTAAAGCAATACATACAGCATGAGGAAGCACGCCGTCGAGGTGGCTCATGCTTAGCGCGTGGGCCTGGCATGCAAGAGGTCCCTGGTACAAATCCGAGGCAGGCGTGCGTTTCATTCGTGGTGGAAGAAGCCGTGACTTAGAGGGGTTTCTCGGGATTCTCCCGTTTTCGCCTCTCATTCCACCAAACACTCTCCACTTCACGTTCAATCTCCCTCTCATCATCAAGTTTCCTTTCCCGGCTTTCGGGCAATCTCCCGCTGCAGCGTTCGCTGCTGGCCTCCCCCGCCCTGCCCCGTGGCTTGTGGTCTTGTGGGTTGCTGGTGGTGCGCTGCGCATCTAGTGTCTCTCTCTGAGGCTCTCTTTGAGGGAGCGTGGCGCATGTGGTTAAGTTTCAGGTTCCTGCTGGATGTAGGGGATATCCGTTTGGGGCTCGTTGTGGAATCTGCTCTGGGAGCCTTTGGGCTTGCCAATCATTCCATTACCAGGGGTTGTTACAATGGGCCCAGATTTGTGGCCTACGTGCTTGGGGTCGCTCCCAATCCCCTTCTCTCCCATTCGATGAGGAAACACAATTCACAAGCTACTGTTAGGAAATGAACAAACTTTCAAAAGTAAAATACAGTAAGTAGTTTTTAACGCATTAACTGTTCATAAATTTAATAATTTGGATAATGATAGGTTGCAAAAAAGAATAAATTATATATAATTTCATTATGAAGTCGTTTTAATGAATGAGGAAAATTGTACGACAAGTAATGGTGTAGGCTATAAATAAAAATATATTATCATTGTAGGTCGAATCACAACATATTGTATAGGCATTTTAACATTTTGAAAATCTGCATTCCTTAATTTACTGTATAGAATGTCACGATTCTTATTGGACATTTTTTTAAAGTTATCATACAGATGCTGAAATAAATGTATGCCAAGTTCTCATTATGAATATCAGGAGTAGAATAGCAAAATACAGTTAAAATACCGTATATTAAAAATTGATTAATCGTAATGTAAACAGTTTTGTACATAGCCTAAGTTAGTGGAAAGCTTGTAGATCATATATTTCATCTGTGAGAAGCAGTGGCGGACGCAGGGGGGATATTTCCCCCGAAATTTGAAAAAAGGCCTTATATGCCCAGTTTTATAAACTAATTATATATGTAAGTTAATTTTTTAGTATTCTTTCTACCTATTCAAATCCCCTCCCCCCAAAAATTTCTGCGTCTGCCACTGGTGAGAAGTGCATGTAGGCCTACATGCAAAATGCATTACTTGTCTGAAATATTTTAGAAGTGATGATGAAAACAGAATTTAGAAAGTAATATCTTCTAGTAAAATATGTTAGAAGTTATGATGAAAACAGAATTTAGAAAGTAATATCTTCTAGTAAAATGACTACATGTAACCCTAGTACACAAGATTTCATGCACATATTTATAGATATAATAATTAAGGAATCGCGCACAATGTGCATTATCTTAACCTAAGACTTAACCTCCTGACAAACACCCAGTCCTGATCCCGGCAAAGGAATTTTTCACTACTGAAAAATCCCCGACCCGGCCGGGAATCGAACCCGGGCCGCCGGAGTGGAAGGCAGATCAACCTATGTTTCAACAGAACTTTAGCGGAAATACTTTTTTTGGAATAATCGGTGACAAATATGTGACATTCGATCTCAGTAATAATTACACTGCACCGCTATATTGAATGCATATTTTATTGCTGGTGATTATGAATATTTAACTTCTTGTAATATTATCTCTTAATGATAAGATCAAGTCACACGAAACCTTAATTGAAGAGCTGGTCAAGGTAATGACAAAAGAATTAAATGTTTCTTCCTTTACAGTGTTTAATAGTGTATATCCCTCAGAAAATGGTTTGAAAAAGCATTAATAGTTTTTTTCCACAACTACATTTATTACATCACCTGCCCGTAATCCAACTGTGCACCCATCTCTTGTTTAAGTTTGTCGCTTATAAATGCTTCAATATTTGAAAAGAGCACGTTCCCGCAATTGATCTTTACTGATCATAAATTTAGTATCATTAACTGAGTTCTCGAGGCCAGGAATGCGACAGAAGACCAATATAGTCCACAATTCTTTATTACGCTAATGTTATTGCTTGCACCAGCAGATGTTACATATGTCGCGGACCGTCAATTGAAAACTCAGAGAGCTATTGACAAGCAGTTAAGGGTGGCAGTATTGTGACTTCCTGTTGTTTGTGACTGAGTGAAAGGCAGGAAGATATCTTGCCCCTAGGACCAGTTCAGCTCGGGACACCTGTTTTGGCAAGTGGTTGGTGGCTATTTGCTTGCCCTCAATAGTTGGAGAGGCAAATACAATGACCGCTCCTCAGGCAACTCAAAACAGGATAGCACCTAATATGGCTCCCTCCTCTATAGCTATGTGAGGACACCAAGGAAGTCTTTTTATATCGCTATATTTCTTCACTTGTCACAGATTGACGTTAGGCGTCAACTTAAACCGTTAAACTAGTGTCCAAATCAGGAAAGGAAAAACGAGTCTATGTTGTGAACCGTGCAGTCTGCAGTGTATCTCTTTAGTTTCGGTTTCCATGCAAGAAGTTCACGTAGCAAAGATATGATTTATATAGAATCTTAACTACGGTAATTTTTTCTTTTCAAATAAGGTAGTGGGACGCGTCAAAAGTGCCGGTAATCATCTACTTTTCCACTCTTCCTTTGTGGTTTCAATGCACAGTGATTGCTTCGCGTAAAAATCTGATGTGAAACTCACATAACTTCCTCTTCGGTCCTCAGACATAATTAAAAAATAACATAAAGCAAGTGGAAAGTAAAGAAGTAAAATTTTTTCACATATTTCGTTATGATGACCTATACTTAATACCCCAATATTAAGAATATAAGTCTTCTTTTAAAAATGGGATGCAAAATTAGGGGTCCGTAACATTTTTTAGACATTTTAGAGTTCCTCGGGTTCAAAAAGGTTGAGACACGCTGGTATAATGTATTCTATATTATATTCTTTTCATGTAAATTGGTTGTAAAAATTAAGAGAATGTCGTTACCACATTGTACTGCAATCCCCAAAGGATACATGACCCAAACATTGTACAATCTTAGTAATGTAATCTCGTAACTTACTTTACTTTAAGCATAAGCAATACATTTTCTCACTTCATAAAATAAAAGGCCATATTGCAAAGAGTTCGTATTCAGTTGTTTGAACCCGATACATGGCTCTATTGTGCACCAGGCAAGACTAAGTTTTCACAGACAGTGGGTGACTTATAACTGGTAATTTTTCGAAAAAATAAAAATATTGAAAATAAAAGTATTAACTCGTGGTATAATCACCCAATGTACTAAATTCAAAGAAAATCGTTAGAGCCGTTTTTGAGAAAATCGCGAAAAACGAGATTTTAAGCTGTCGCTAATCTTCGTGTAACATCCTCAGAAGGTATCTGGAGCTAGGCTGTTCACAGACACGCAAACACGCACACAGACATGTTTCCGAAAATAGTATTTTTGGATCAGTGTAACACGTATATTCATATCGCTTTGAATTTCCCACGAAAAACGAAGTATAATTAAAATTACTATATTCTCATTTAAATTACTAAGTTCTCTTTAAAATTACTTCTGTACGTTTTAATATTACTAAAATTATTACGTTGTCATTAAAAATTACTAAAATTACTACATTATTTCTAAGTTAACCTCTTCACAACTGCTGACAAACGAATTGTTGCATGGGGTCCGCAAGAGTCAAGCATGACAGTTTTTGTATCTCGTTTGCGAAGTAATTAGTATTTCGTATTCTAAGTGAATTTAGTTTATTAAACTGTTTTTAACTTTTATCCGGATAACAATGTTAATGTGACTATAACTTAAGTAAACAAATAGGCTGCCATGAACTGAAAGAGATAGCAATTTATTGTATGTTTACCTTCGAAACCTCTATTCTAATGGCGTAACCTCATGAGAATATGAACTTGTTTTAGCCTAACACAATAACATAATTGAAATAAGGTGGAATACTTATCAATAAGTTTTAATCCGTAGGTAGAATAAAGTTTTAATTTGATCTCTACTTAGTAGGGACCTGGAAAATTCTAAACTCAAAAATCGCGAAAATGTAATATTAAGAAAACGGTTGATTAATAGCCTATGTTTTCACTTGTTTGAAATTGATTTCCTACGCAAGCATACAGACTAATCTTATCAAGTTTTAAATCCCCAGAAATGTAGTTTAGGTAGCGTACACTTATGATTATCAATGCACAATTTATTTCAATATATATTTATTAGGGCCAACTTTATTATATTTTCATCCAATAATGACTGTTAATGTAAACTTTGATAAAATTTCTAATTAATTCAGGAGTAACTTTACTGAAGAAATTTCTTTATTACCGGTATTGAATAATTTTTTAATACATTTATCCAACAATTTTACATAGGCCTAAGTTATTTAAAAAAATTCTCGGGTTCCTCATCATAGTTGCTCAATGATAAAGGTCCTAAGTTTTTATTTAAATTAACCTTACTTTTCAACAAAGCCTGAATGGCAGGAAAATGGAGAAAGTAAAACCCGTTCAGAGTTGTTTGCATATCCCAAACAGGAAATGATCTCAAGACTCCATAGAAGGCAAACATAACAACTACGGCTCCTTCAGTAAGAGGTAGCATAATCTGTTATTTTGTATTAACAATAGAGGGCAATTTATTCCAATCGGATAGGCGGGTCTTTGTTTGGAGTCAATAATGGCTCCTAAGTGATTTCAGTTCGTTCCAAAGAAAATTACCTGATACACTCATTGATATTCTCCACCCTAAACTTGGTCGCAATATGATTTTCTCGCTTCACATTTCGATATGGAGTAGGCGGCAGGAATAAGGACCCTTTAGTACTCGAGGAAACAGCATAGATGCCACGAACAGATAATAGGTAGCAACAATCTCACATACTTTTAAATAACCATTTAAGAATCGACCGAGGGTCATAAGTGTATAGGTCAGATGTGGGATACATGTGTTGCGGAGGTCTAACATCCTAACACGATGGATCGTGTTGGACATTATAGAGGTTTCTTGTTAAGAGCCTTATTTGTGGATTAACTACTCAACCTCGTCTAATAAGGCTGGAACAAGTAACTGTATTTAGAAGAGCCTCACGTACGTCCAACTTTCTCACCACCTTCTGCTCAATTAGGCTATCTATATTTACCAGTCTCACAATCATATCAAACAAAATATTTTAATATGCAATAAACAGTGGCGGACGCAAGGGGGGATTGGGGGGATATATCCCCCCCCTCCGAAATTTAAAAAAAGGCTATATATACACTCTAAGTGGGCAGTTTTTAAACTAATTATATATGTAAGTTTATTAATTTTTTTGGTATTCTTTCTACCTATTCAAATCCCCCCCCCCCCGAAAAAACATTCTGCGTCCGCCACTGGCAATAACATCAGGAAAATGATAAAAGAAATTGCCAGATGGAGTTAATAGACCATATTTCAGAAACTATTGATTTTTAGACCATGGTTTCTTGGAAAAGTTTAATCAAGGAATAAGTAGGATAACTATAATATTAACTATTAACTATTAATTATAATATTAACAATATTAATAATGTCAACAATATTCAATTATTTTTGCATATACATCCCATGAGGTATAAATATGCAGTCAAAAACTTTCAGAATTTCTTCTTTTCATTTTGGGGAGTAAAAGATAACATTTTGGAATTTTTTCCAACGGTTGTAGGCTAAAAGTTAATAGGTGTCCCAAATTTCAAGTTTCTACCTCATGTGGAAGTGGGTAAACATTAATGTTAAAGAGTGAATGATCTAGACTGTCGTAGATGTGAATGATGTCACCATCCAGCCAGTTTTTCCATATTTATAGTGTAGCTAAAAACACAAAATTTTGCACGATTATGGCAGTTGGATGTGCCATTACTCCTGTCAAATTTTACGGTACTAGCTGTCCCACAAGTGTGTAAAAAAAGTACATAATATGAGGTAATATATAAAATTGATTTGAATTTTTAAAAGAAACTAACTCTTTCTAAGGAATATCATATGGAGATACCACAAAAGTCATAGGACCAAACTTGTATATTTCTGTATATTGCTGTGCAATCGATTTTTTGTTACGATTTACCGTTTAGCTAATAGGCTTATAAACCTCCAAAGAAAGTTCGCACAGACCTTAAAGTTGGGTCCGCCATTATGGATGCTTTTCTTTTGTAAAAGTTTAAATATTGGTACGATTTGGAATATTATTACTGTATACTGATCCATAAAACAGGAGATAGGACCGAATGTAATAACTATCGAGGAATTTCTCTCTTATGAACATAATACAAACTTTTGTCTAATATATTTCTGTCTAGAGGCGAAAGAGATGAATCATCATAAGATATTTTGTATTCGCCAAATCTTGGAAAAAGGTGGGAATATAATAAGTCCTTTTACCAGCTATACATAGATTAAAAAAAAAAAGCATATGATTCAGTTAGGCGAGACAAATTGTACAATATCCTTATTTAGTTTGGGATACTAAAAGATGTTAGTTAAGCTGATCAAGATGTGTGTAATATAGAGTCAGGATAGGGAAATTTATATTAGGAAGGTATGCAATTAAAGGTGGCTTGAAGCAAGGAGATTCAACATCGGCTTCAATTTTTAATTTCGTTTTGGAATATGCCATTAGAAAACTACAGGAAAACAAGGTACGCATAGAATTAAATGGCTGTCACCCAATTTTAGCTTATGCAGATGACGTTTGTCTGCTTGGTGGTAATATAAACACAATCGAGAGAAATGCAGAAAGTATATTCGATGCCTACAGGAATGTTGGATTGGAAATTAATACAGAAAAAATTAAATATATGGTCATGAAACGTCAATATTAGAATAGCCGGTAAATTCTTCGAACAAATGCAGAAATTCAATTATAGCCTATGGGAACAACAATTAGTTACAATAATGTTAAGGTAGAAGTTAAATGTAGACTCAAATCAGGAAGTGCCTGTTTTTATGCAGTTCCGAAACGCTTATCTTCTCGTCTTCTGTATAGAAATTTAAAATTAAAAAATTATAAGACAATTATCCTACCGTTTGTATTATATGGATATGAGGCATGGTCGTTTACTCTTCGGGAAGAACATAATCTGGGAGTGTTCGAAAACAGGGTGCTTAGGAAAACATTTGGGCCTAAGAGAGAAGAAAATGAGGACTGAAGGAAACTGCACAACGACGAGCTTCATACCCTGTACTCGTCACCTGATATAGAAAGAGTAATTAAATCACGAAGGATGAAATGGGCTGGACATTTTGCGCGCATGGGGGAGGAAGGACATCTAAAAATTATTGACTGGGAGACCCGAAGACCTAGACATAGGTGGGAGACAATATTTGGATAGATTTAAGGGAAGCAGAATTTTAGAGGGATGGTTCATGGAGTTAGCACAGAATAGCGTTAAATGGTGGCTCAGGTAAGCGCGGCAATGTATCTCCGGGTTCCAAAAAATAAATAATATTCCTTTAGCTTGCTTAAGAATTGTCTTTTGCCATTGAGTAAATAAGCAAGTAGGTTTATTTATTTATTTTTTTATTTATTCTTGTAGAGCTATGGCCATTTGGCTATCTCTCCCATATTTGACTTACTCAAAAACATTTCTTCTTATCACCATTTTCACTCCCACCTCTCCCCCCCCCCCTCTCTCACAGAAGAAGAAGAAAGAACAACAAACAACTTTTTCCTGGATCACCCATTTTCGAAAGCCAATTTTTCAAGGATCCTACAATTTAGCGGAGAGAAGAAACAAAGTGATTTTATGGTGCCGTAGGAGTGCTCACAATAAGCTGGTGAACAAGTGGACAATGGGGCAGATGTGCAACACCCACTCTGTTTTACAAGTTTATACCTTCCTGTTTGTTTCTTGTATTGACCCATTAACAGCCCCCTCAACAGCTATATCCAGACCCACTTCTGTCAGTTTTACAACTTGTTTGAAAAGTTATCAAGAGAAAGAGGTCCAAAGATTCATGTCTTGTGCTAGGTTTGCCGAAGGGTGGGAGAATGAACTCAATGTCAAGCCTCTTTGGAGACATTTTTTGTAACTTTTCGTTTCCTTTATTTGTTTCTGTTGCCTATTATTGCTAAACGTATTGAATTCTCACTGTGTTCTACGTTTAATACAGAATAATTATGCAGTATACGTACGTAGAATACTATGAGATTTCTATGTAAAAAAGTGTGATAAAATTATAGTCATATGCATATGACCAAATGTAAGGCATGTGCATTACCTATATAAAATCTTTTGTTATATCTTTTGTAATAGTTATTAAGTGGATCCCCAACAGTTCTATGCATGTGCTTGAAATGCAAGTGTAGGAATGGTTATTGTATTATAAGTAGAAATCAAAGAATAAATATTTGTATATTTTTTTAATATTTGGAAAGGTAAAAGTAATAGAAGAAGAATCCACCAAACTCTACTGAGAGAACTTCGGTTTCAAAAAGCGATGCTTAAAAATGGATGAGGAATAGGCGAGACAATTGATGATTTTGCATCTTTTAATATGAATGTTTAAAGATAGTTTGAATAGACAAATGTGTATCATGAATTGATTGAATAAATAAAGACGATTTGTTTTGGCAATATTTTGTATTTTGAGGTTATTTTCTTGCAATTCTTACATCATTTTCCTTTTTTTTTAATAAAATGTTACATTATGTTATATTTTGAATGTTTCATTATTTTTCTGTTTTTAATGCTTGTATATTGTAAGTTTAAAAGTAAATAACGTCCACAGGAAAGAAAATAGACCTGCAGCATATTGTAATTGCTAACCGTATTTTTAAAAACGAGTATTTTGAACTCTAATACATTTCCAAGATATGTGGAGGTACAAAACATTACTTTCAGACAATAGACAATATTTTCATTAGAGAACCTCCGTCAAATTTTCAATACTTCATTTCACAGCTGCAGTTTATGCTCTAGCAATAAAGAATTATTTTTACTTCCTCTGCCCGTACCATAGGTACTATAGGTAGAGGAAGTATTGTTTTCGACCCTAAAATTCGAAGTTGAGTTTTTAGCATATATACACGTTTCAAGGCCCCCTGAATCCAAAAATACTATTTTTGGAAACATGTCTATGTGTGTGTCTGTCTGTCTGTGTGGAAGTTTGTGAACAGGCTAGCTCCGAAACGGAGAATCGTATGAAAACAAAATTTCGTATTTGGGTCAGGTACCTTCTGAAGATGTGATTCGAAGATTGGCGACAAATTTCCCTTATTTTTAAGGGGACTTTACATGAAGAAATTTTCGTTTTTCGCGATTTTCTCGAAAACGGCTCTAACGATTTTCTTTAAATTTTGCGCATGGATTGCTTGTACCAAGAGCTAAAACTTTTATTTGAAACATTTTTTCGAACAAATTCTCTGAAGGGTAGTTATAAGCAACCCACTGTGAATACGTGCTTTTTGCAATACGGCTTCTTGTAAATCGTACGAAAACAAAATTTTGTATTTGGGTTAGGTACCTTCTGAGGCTGTGAAGATTGACTACAACCTTTTCTTATATTTAAGGGGACTTTACATGAAGAATATTTTGTTTTTTGCTATTTTCTCATAAACGGCTCTAAAAATTTCCTTTAAATTTTGTACATGGATTGCTTATACCATTTCAAAAACATTCTCGAAGGGTGGTTGTAACCTACCAACTTGCCTGGTGAACAACTCAATACGCGGATATTTAAGGTATTTTATTCTATATAAGCACGTGAAGAGAGAAAAATGTACTGGTTACAGTAAAGAAATGTCTGAGGGGAATGTTTGATAAATTTAGGAAATTATTCTTAACAACAGAAAGTTCAATAAACGTTTGCAGTCTCTTGTTTTTTTCCCCATAGCCTGCGTTTTTAGTCGCAACATTCAAAGAAGGGGCTATAAGATATTTATAGCATAATTAGCGTAAATGCTGCAAACTTTTATTTGGGCAGAGGAAGTTATGTGACTTTCACATCAGATTTTTTTAAATTTCATTTTAAGTGGCACATATTTGCTAGGGGCATTTTGAAGGGCATGCCAGTTATGAAATACTGTACTTATTATTGGTTTTTTTCACAAAGAGTGTCGAAGTAGCAATAGTTTTCTTTCTTCGTTAGTAACAAAATATGATTATTTATGTAGTAAATTTAAATATAATGCACAGACATCCATTATATTGCTCTCTAAAATCAGTTCGATACTTTTAAAAGACTAATTTCTATAAATAATGATTAATTTATTTGCAACTTTTTAAAAACATTGTGTGCAATTTCTTTACTATTTTTAGTTCATAGGCTAAATGCACTTTTTATTTCGCATTTCCCCGTATTTTTTGGTCACTAAATGCCTTGCCCTAATGATCTAAATTAGTTTATACAATTTTACAAAACTATTTCCTATTTTGCTTTATCTGTAGGCCCTTCCATCTCCTATTCAAAAGTACTGCTTCCCTCCATTTATGAATTTATTTTAGGCCTAATATTCGAATCTATGATATAACGTTGAAAGTGTGTGGGTATGTATGTACAGTATGTATGTAGGCCTTTTTTTTCATTGATTTATTAACTGCAAGCTCCATTAAAATAAAATGAATACTACTTGCAACGATTAATATTATAGCTTAAATACAATGTTTTACACGTCAGAAGTCCTTATATGTTCTTTATGGTTTTCAAAGTTTATAGACGGCATATAATTAACGAATTTTTCTTTATAATTATGTAATAATTTAGTTTTTACATAAGTCCTTTTCCCATATATTTTGACCATGTTATTTCAAAATAGAGTCACTCTATCTCTAGCTTGCTTCTTTCAAATAATACCCATGGTCTACAGTCCGTTCCACAAAGACACAAGGGAAAGTCCATTATATTGAATCTGTGGTAATAAGATCTTAATTTCCATATAGGCCTCTGTATGTATGTATGTATGTATGTATGTATGTATGTATGTATGTATGTATGTATGTATGTATGTAATATATTTATGAATGTATTGTATTTATGTATGTATGTATGTTTGTTCTCTTTACAAATCTACATGCTTTGAACGATTTGTGCGAAATTTTGCATACATACCCTCTTCAACCAGAAAAAGAGATACATAGGCAACATTAAAATTCAAACAAACCACCCCTCCCCTTATTATCAACCCTAGCCTAGTGAGTAATATTTGCTCTATACAAATATGCATTCTTTGTCCAATATTTACCTAATTTTACACTTTACCCTGTAGAACCAGGAGATAATTCTAGGAGACAGTGTTATTTGATCAAACCCCCTTTTATTTATTTTCAGCCCCTATTATGTGATCCAGATTTAAAACTAATTATTTGCCCAGTTATTTCCGGACTTTACAGAAAAGCCCTCAAGAACTAAGGAAAAATTTAGGCAAAATTAGTTTTGGAAGAAACCACCCCTTAAATCTATTATCTATTACATTATATTATCTATGTTATTTTAAATCTGCATTCTTTGAAGAACTTTTATCAGATTTTACATACAATCCCTGTAGAGCCAAAAGGAATTTTTAGGCAAAATCAATTTTGAAAGAACTACTCCATAATGTTAAATGTATTATATGATCTTTATTTAAATCTACATTCTTTGAAAAATTTTTACCACAGTTTTACGCATTGTCCTACAGAAACACGAGATATTTTAGGCAAAACTAATTTTGGAGCAAATCACCCCTTAAATGTTTAAACCAGGGCAACGCAGGATCTTTTAAGCTAGCAGTCTATATAGGAGATTTAAAATTAGTAAATTGTTACATGGAACAGCCATAATAGTAAACGCAGCTTACGTAATAGCTTTACATGATATGGAATATCATGATGGTGCGGTATTAAGTCATAAATTCATTCGTTTGTCAGAGAACTGTAGGCTCTAGCAGACTGCCAGTAAAGTGCATTAGCTCCTAGAAATTCCATGTTTCCAAGCCATATAGGCGATTTCCTTCCAAATATATGCATACCTTCATAGGCCTATCTAGCAGCAACTGGTGCTAATGATGGACAATGGTCTTCATCCCTTGGTTGCAGGTGATGAAATTGTTAAGGCGGCGCTTGGATAAATTGTTTGTGAGGGTGGATTCACTGCACCTGTCTTGACCTTTCGAGTTCAGAATGGGTACTGGAATGCTCAGGTAGAGTCCTATTCATCTGTATAAATCACAAACTTGTGGATCGCGTTCAATGACCCTCACGGTGTAAAAAGAATGGAGGGGAACCGCAGGGATGAAAAGACGACCTTCTATTCACATGTCTTGTCATGATAATAAATCTCGGTTCGTTGCTTTGCTTTTTTACGAATACTGTAATTCCTAACGAGTCTAGGAAGGTATCGAAGTATGGTTGGAAATACTGTAACATGCTAGAGCAGGATCCACACCAGGCATGTCAAACTTGCGGCCCGCAATCGGCCCTTTGCAAGCACACCTGCGGCCCGCACAAAAAATAGGTAAGCTGGCCTTAATTTCGTTTCAGTTTTTTAACCGGCGATTTTGGGGTACCTATTTTTTTACATATCTTCATGAAAAGTTTAAAACTTCAGTAAGTCGGCACAAGAATTATGGCAAAGTTCGGTTCTACCTCGCTATGTGTGTGAATTGTTATTTTCCTTCAGTAAGTCGGCACAAGAATTATGGCACAGTTCGGTTCTACCTCGCTATGTGTGAGAATTGCTATTTTCCTTCATGAAATCAACAAAAACTTCTCAGAGATGAAAGCTGTGACGGTGGAAAGAAGCTGGACGATGCCGCAGTTGGCTGTTTTCGGATTTCATGGAAAGCTGTGAAGAGAGAAGAAGTGGCACCTCCCCAGACAGGTGTAGGTTTTTTAGTTGTGTGAACTGAAGTATAAAATATTTCAATTGGAGTCTTGCACAAAAAGAACTATAGTGCGTTTCACGTAAGAGTTGGCCGATAGTGCGGGTTTCTGCGTCGCGGCTGCCACAGCTCTAGCTCCCGAGCGATCGGGTGGAATATCTACGCAAATAAAGCCGCTAACAGTGAAATGATTCAGGTTATCACAATTATAGTTAAAATTACAATGAAAATAACCACGTACATAATCATAAGCTATGTTGGAAACGTCCTCCTCTTGCATCCACACAACACTGGAACCTTTTAAAGAAATTTTCTTTCCCGCGCATAAGTTCAACTTCCGAGATAGAGTTAATTTAGCTTGTGATATTGGCTTTAACTTCTTCTAACGGTATGTGACTATTATTTATGGGGAACTTGAAAAATAAAATGTATAGGTCAATTTCCCTAAACAGCGAAATTTGAACTAAAGACAGTGGCAGTCATCCTACATGAAATCCCCTGACGATGGCAACGGAGTTACCAAAAGCTTGTGTGAAATACCATTGGCCAGGGTACAGCCCTAGAATTACTTACTAAAAATAATTATGTCCCAATATATTTATGGAATAACTGAGAAAAAAATTATAAATTACTATAATCAATTCGGTGTATTCATGAACGAATAGGCCTTTATTTTACAACAATAAATATTTAAAATAATTAAAATTCAATAATTTTAACATATTCATGATTCTATTACTGAATCATAGTTGTTTTTTACAGAGGATGCGTTCGCTCCTCTCACGCAGCGGGCCCGGGTTCGATTCCTGGATAGGACAAGTTACCTAGGTGAGGTTTTTTCCGGGGTTTTCGCTCACCTGTGAGAGAAATGTCAGGTAATTTTAGGGTCTTGTAGTCCCCGGATATCATCTGGCCGTCATTATCATCTTCATTCCATCCTCGCCTTGTTCGGAGTGAGTGTGTGTGTGTGTGTGTGTGTGAATGGTGTGTCTTGTCCTATGTGTTCCTGTTGTATCGGAGGTGGCCCCGGCATCACTCATCCGGGGAGGGCCTCCATGTCCTTATCTGGTCAAAAAAGTATGTCTATCCGTAGTTCATTCCTCTCCAGACAAATCGCGGCCCGATAAGGCCCGGTGCAGCGCGGGCCTATATAAGGAAGAGGTAAAACTACGGAAGAGAAAGAGAGAATGTGTGGAGCTAATTGGAACAGGCAATATTAACTTCCGTAACATACAGTGCCTAACAAAAGTTTAAGACCACTAGCTTATTTCACATAAAGAGTTCCTGTTCTTATACTTTTGTTACAGATATTTCTGTGATTTTTTACAAAATAAGTTGGTCCCTTAGGTATCTATTAACGTAAAAAAACATATGCTGAGACATTTAGTTTTATAATTACGAATTTTTAATTAAAATTTTGTCGCTGAAAAAATCAAGCATTTCTAATTGTAGATTAATTTTTAGACGCTAAACCAACTTGTATATCTTGGTATTGATCTTTATCCAGAGCTGTATAAAGTCTATCAACGTTTTGGCACAATAAAAAAAATCTCCAAAAATGTCCTTATCATTTTACAATTTTTTCCATAGTTTTTGAAAATTAAAACCAGTCCACCAAATAGTGAAAGATGTTCCCGCAAAGCTAGCTTCGTCTTCAACCAAGCTATCGTGACAAAACAAGCATCGCTCAGTCATTCAGTTTTCACTCAACAGACGGGGCATTAGATTTTGTTTGTTATTCTGTATCTGTTAGGTGGAAAAAGTATTTCTCTTTTGGTGTCTGGGGAAACAGGAAGTTTTGATTGCCAAACAAAGATATAATGGGGAAAAAAATGTGTCAGAAGCATCAAAGTGGCAGATTATTATGCACAAATGCAATAAAACTCATCGAGAAATTGCATTATCGCTGAATGCCATAGAAAATTTGTGGAACGTCATCGGCCTCCCTGTAGCTGCCCGCCAGCCAAGAAATGTCCATGAACTGCGTGAGAAGATCTCCGAAGTTTGGAACGAAGTTACGCCCCAAGAATGCCGGAAACTGATCCTGAGCATGCGGTAACGTGTTCGAATGTGTTTGAAACATAAAGGAGGCCCTATTGATTACTAGAAAACCTATGTTCAGTGTGTGCGTGTTTTTTTATTATTTTTTTAGACATGATTTTATATTTCTGAACAAAATTACATATGTTAGTTAAAAATGAGTGGATATGCCCTAAACTTTTAGAAACCTGCATGAAACTCTCAGTGGTGTTAGAAAACAGTCTCTTGTATGTATTAAAGTGATTTTCTTTTCTAAAAATTATTTCATTGCATTTTTTCATAAAAAATTATCATATGTCAACTCGGTCTTAAACTTTTGTTAGGCACTGTATGTATTAATTAACCTGTAAAAGATTGTAAAAATAGAATTCTTCTTTATTTGGTCCTTAAGAATATGAACAGAACCATAACCCAAAGCGTTTCGCCTCAGAAACTTCCATTTTAGAACACAAATTACTAAAATAATTACAATAGGCATTACATATAACAAGCTGAAAATGTGTTTCAAGAAACCTGGTACGCATAACCTCACATACCAACGTAAACAGGCCGAGATTAGAGCGTTACTTATCTAAAGTCTTCTCTTATCTTTGTCCTCGGAACCACCTGCATGTCTTACGCTCTTACCTCATTTCCTGATAGTTTGATCGTACTATCTGCTCATATTGTTTCTTCAGCTTTGTCAATATCTCTCGTGTTTACCTCCCCGAGTACAAATTCCCATGGGTTTGCCTGCACTCCAAGAAACACAACCGTCATTTCTACCGATAGCAGTTTCCCACATTGATATGGGTCTTAAGAGAAATATCTCTCCCTGTATGTGTACTCTTGGCTGATAACTGAAGTAGCTGTATCATTTATAATGAAGAAAGTCCCTTCCTTGATAAATCTATTTAAAGGGAGAGGAAACAAGAAAAATCTTTTAACACAAATCGTCCTAAGAAATATTTTGATAAAGTAAATAAAGGGGAAAAAATAAGTGAGCCAAATGCATCTAACGTAGGTTTTCTTATCGCTTTCACAAATTTATTGTACACTTTTCGAACATGGCCTACAATCAAGAGGAGCGTGTTGAGGAATAAAGGCTGTCATTTTAGCTCTTGAAAAGTTTAATGTGTCTTAAATTAAATTTAAATTAATTACTTCGCAGCAAACTTACGAAAGGGTTAAAATAAATTAATGAGCCGAACATCCCCACCGTTTCCAAAGGTACAAAGGGACGGCCTTTAATAGCAGCATGCTAATGCTATTTCAGTCACCAAAATGTTCTGTTCACGTTTTTTAAATATTTAAGGTTTTATGTTTAAAACACCGACCCAATTAATTACGAAACTGCAGTGGTAATAGGGTTCTCAGATAACTATAAAAATAATAATTTAGATAAAAGGAGAATGATAGCAAGAATAGAGTCATAAACTGTTTATTCAGTCACCAATCCATCACGTTTTTCGTTCTCTGTTTAGTTATTTTTCTTCCTTTTTCCTTTGTTTGCCTTCTTCATTTAGTTTCTCAATTTACCAAGTACCGTATACGAGTGCAATCCTGTTAAAATGTCGTTAAATAGCCCTAATTAACTGAATACTTATGATATTAATGAACAAGGTAGAGCGAGTGGGAGAAAGAGAAGTACAGATCGAGAGGGTGATAAGAAGAAGAGAGAGAGCGAGAGATGGCGAGGAGGAGGAGGAGAAGAAGAAGAAGAAGAAGAAGAAGAAGAAGAGAAGAAGAAGAGAGCAAGAGGATGGGAAGAAGAGAGAGAGAGAGCAAGAAAGGAAGAGGGTAGAGAGTGTATGTGCTCGCGCGCAACTTATTCCTTCTTCACTTTATGCATAAGTAGCAATAAAAATAGTCACAATTATAACTAGGAAGATAAGTAACTTAAAAATACGTAATTCTTTATAAGCCTAAAAAGGTACTTAAAAAAGGAAAAATAGGGCAATAAACGTCAATGTATTCCGCCAAGAGTCGTAAATACAAAATAGCTCTTATAACACAATTGCACAACAAAACACAACATTGTATTGGTATTACAATTTGAAATATTGTAGAATATTCGGCAGATTAGGCCTAATGCAAAATGTTTATTTGAAATTGGGCCCATTTTAATTAAAACAAAAAAATTCAATAACAAATCAACATTTTCAGGTTTAGAAAATCATATTACAGGGAAAAGCCTATTATAAAATAAATTTAGGCCTAATGCCAATTCCTAGTTTCGAACTCAGAGATATTTCATGCTAAGAGAGTATTCAATTACTTTAAAAAAAGACAAAAGATTACATATAAAAACAAAAAAGGCAAAATGGCAAGAAATGAAAATAAAAACAGTCAAGATAAAACTTCATCAGAATGTTTTACTTGTCATAATTCAAACACATCTGCTACCAGTCTTTAAATAATTACTTACTTTAAAAAGAAAATAGGTATTTTCCTAAACTTCTAATGCCTGATTTTAACTAACGATTTTCGAGTTTTGTGCGTACTCTATTTTCAGGAAATATTAGCTGTCACTTCCAGCAAAGTTATCCAAAGCCATCTATTGGGAGGCAGTGAGCTAGGTTGGAAAATTGAGCTACTTCATGTTTTATACTGTTAAAGTTAAAATAAAAACGCTCTAGAACTTTATCCCTCAAGCTATCATCATGTCCACTCTCTTCACATATTTATAACTTCTGTTTTTCCACAATGAAGTAAATAACAATAATATCAAAGAAGATGAGATGCACTCTTATAATGTCACTACCGTCAGCATGGACAATATAATTATTTTTTACTGATTTAGAATAACAGGAAACATTGTAGAGAATGAATAAATTGAAATATTTATTTCCTCAAAAACCTGATTATCTCCTATTACCTTATGGTGGATATGGGAGAAAAATGTAACTTAATTTTAAAATTGTCTAGTTTTGGGATTGCTTTGAAAAAATATATTAGTAATTACATATTACGTAGGTTTATTGCCATATTATGCAATCATATCCTATACATTTATGCAGATTTATGTTATAAACAATGAGTAAAAATAATAAAATATCAGTTTTTATACATGACCAGACTACATAAACTTGAAAGTGATCATCCTATAATTGTAAAAAAGGTATTGGATTATAAGTTAATTAATACTGAAGATATGGATATCATTCATTGAAATAATGAAGGTGTGTTAAAGTAAATTAATAGTTACTTAAAGTCTCCAAAGTTACAAAGTTACATTTGTCTCCAGCATTAAAGAATATTGTTCGTGAGTCAAGACTTAAAGCTTGACTTGGTGCAAACGACAGATAGTTTATAAGTTATAACTTATAACTGCACTTTTACTAAAGAATATGATTAAAAAGGTGATTAAGTCTCAACGCCGGCAATTACTGTTCAAAATTAGAGGAAATTCTTCATTAACTTGTATTATTTATTGAAAAATCGAAAAATAAATTAACTTCAAGGTCAAACAAAATATTTCTTCTACTTATAGTACCCATGGTACAGGTAGAGAAAGAAAATAATAAGATTATTAGGAAGAAGTTTCACTTGTCTGAGAGCACAATGGATACTGAAGCTACATTTGCTGCAGAAACCACGCTAAAAAGGGAATAGTAGACTACTTCTTAATAATAATAATAATAATAATAACAATAATAATAATATTTATTTAACCATTAAGCATACAATGCAATAGGTTTCGTCAGCTATCATTAAATAAAATCTATCTCCAAATATTCCTGTACAGTATAAAAGTTTAGTTGATTGATCATATTTTTAAAATATTCAAATTGTCAATTCGTCTTAAGAATAAAGGTAATTTATTTAAGCAAGGGTCCAGGTGCTGCCTGCTATAAATAGTTTACAGACTCTCATTATTACTATAGCGATGGGAGTTCTAGAGTGACAAAATCTGAATTATCCGATTCTTGAAATCCTCCAGGCATCAAGAATCGTAGCTAAAAGGTATTTGAATGGTCGTTCGAATGATTTAATGCTAGGAGAAGCGTGAGGACGAGTTCTCGAGAACACCAGACTACCCGCGTAGTCGTATCACTTCGGTTATCTTCGTTAACGCTGAATAAGTCTTCAGGCAAGAAAGGCATATATATGAACGCACTATGCGCAGAGTATTATCAAACTGTCGATTCTTAACATAAGACCTCAGGGCAGACTAAACAGTGTACTAATCTTATGGATCTTTACTCCTTGAATGCTAGTAGTACAATGAGATTAACGCAATATCTGACAACGCTGCGTGAAACCAACATGCCCACTGAGTCCCACCATTGCAGGGACTAACAGCAGTAAGTCTTTTAACACGATGAAATTGTCGAACATTCGATTCAGTTATCAGTCGCGTAAATTTTTAGTAGTTCTCACTTCTCGGCTACCGACCCGAGTTCACACATCTTGCATCGCGAGTACTCGGATCCTGCTTTCATAAAGAACTTTTTCATTCGAATTACTACTCGATCCTTTGTATTACTCGAGAACAGATTACTCGATTCTTAATTTTTTTTCGATTCTGCCCATCACTAATTACTATCACTAATATTATTTATTTCTAGGGCAAGGCATTTGATGATTTTGCACCTTTTTTATATGAAGGTTAATAGATAGTTCGAATATATATAAATGTGTATAATGAAATAATTGTTTAAATAATGACAATTTGTTTTTGCATCTTTTTGCTTTATCTTGAATTTTTCATTTTCAAGAGATACAGGATAGGTCATTTTTTGGCAATTTTTAGGTCATTTTCAGCTTTTTTAGGTCTTTTTCAGCATTTTAAGGTCTTTTCGGTTTTTAAGGTCATTTCTCAGTGGAGGTTTTCCATGTACAAATCGTTACTTTCAGACAACAGACAATCGTTCTAATTTGAGAATCTCCACCAAGTGTTCATAGTTAATTTTAATTCAGATTTGTTGTAACCACCATAGCAGTTTCTCTTGCAGCAATAAAGAATTGTTGTTTCTTTCTTTTTAAATGGCATTTATTTGCTAGGGATAATTTGGTGGACATGCCAGTTTAGGAAGGATTTTGTTTTCGCTAAGGGTGTCCGAATGGAATAAATTTACTTACTTCTTTAGTAATAAAATAAGTGTTTTTTATATTGTAAATTCATATAGCCTATACTGCACTGTCATCCATTAAATTGCTTTTAGTAATGCTTTACTTTAAAAAACTAATTATAGGTAATAATGGTAAATTTATTGGTCATCTTTTAAATGTGTCATTTTTATACTATTTTTATGTCATAAATGCATTGTTTATTTTGCATTTTTGCACTATTTTATTCATACCGAATGTATGGAATTTTGGGATGAGAGAAGTTTACATGTTTGTTGAAGAACCACAATGTGACTAGTGCAGGTGAGAGATAATGTAGCGACGTTATCTAAGGTCTCATCACGGGTTTGTTTGTTCCACACATGTACATGCACTCCAAGTTTGTCTTCACTGTTGACTTATATCTTCATGTCGGAAAAGTACCATCATCGGTATGTTGTAAGAAACACATGTGTGGATAACATTTTAAAATATTTTACACATTTCAACATTCCTGAATCCTTGCCAGGTCCGTTTTATAGTCGAGAGATGACGTTCAGAAGGTTTCAACGCCAGCCCAAACACGAGTGAAGTTATGTCATGATTCTTGCTCACGTGACTGATATTCGTAACAGAGGTCGTTCGTCGAATGAAACGTGCTACATATAGTTTTCAGATTGAAACTAAATCATGGTCAATGTGATATAGGCTTTCACAGCCTGTATCCATAAGGTTGAAGACCAAGTCAAATTTGCCTGAGACCTCGCCGCTGATGTTGCTGCCGTAAGCGCTGGCGAAGCTTCATCGGACAGTCAACGGCTTCATAGCCAGGAAAACTTCAATAATATAAAACGTTTTTGTTAGTAAAATAAAGTGTTAAAATATTTTCACTTCTTTGGCTATATAATTATTGTTAACGGATTTCAACGCATACAAATACTATAAACAAAGCGAAATAAGTTGCTAAATGAAGTCTAGCCTATGCCCATGATTTAAAACATTGAACGTACTAACTTCTACACATTTGACCGGTGTAATTGAAATTTTTACCTCAGGCCTTTAACATTTATTTAGAAATAAGAAAGCAAGAAAGAAGAAAGAAGTGAACAGAAAGGACATTAAGGGAACCCATGATGAAATTTCAGTAGAATGGTAAACACATTATTATTATTATTATTATTATTATTATTATTATTATTATTATTATTATTATTATTATTATTATTATTATTTTATTTTTTTTAATTTTTTGGTACTGTTTGAACACTTCGCTAACTTACTAAACTTTTTTTTTTGCTTTGAACACATTACAGCTACAATACAATTTTTAAAGGTCGGCAATTGACACCCCTAGATCTACAGGGTGGCGCATGAAATGTCATACACTGAAAATATGTAATAAAACGATTAATTTTGGGTTTAGAACTTTCAAATTTTATGACGATTAGCCTTAGTTCATGCATGGTTCGTTAGAAGGCAGCACTTGTCAATGCCGCGCATGCGTGGGGTCACCCGATTCGATTTGTGAAACATTGCATATTGTGCACATTTAACATTGTTATTATTTGTGAAACATGGCGGACAAGAGCCGGTGGACGCTCGGATAGAAAGTGAAGACGGTGTTGTTTTACGCGGAGATTTCCAGTCATGGAATCATTGGGCCTTTCTTTTTTAACGTCAATATTAACAGTGCGCGCTACATGGACATGTTACAAAATAATTTTCTTCAGCACCTCTATGCAACAAGGCTACCAATGGAGACACAATAGTTCATGCAAGATGGAGCTCGTCCTCATACAGCAAACATTGTTATCGATTTCCTGCATGAATATTTTGGACCACGTGCAATGTCCCATCGATATCCAGAACGTTTTCAGGGCGGTTCAATATGGCCGCCACACAGCCCGGATATCAATCCCTCTGACTATTTCTTCTGGGGATACTTGAAGGAGACAGTCTATCGCAATAAACCTGAAAATCTAATGCAACTGCGAGCGGCAATCACAACTTTCTTTCAGGGACTGTCAGAAGACTTGTGTCGTAGAGTGGTTACAAACATCAGGGTTCATCTCGAAGAGGTGATAACGCCAACAAGGTGGACATATTGAACACGTCCTGCATGCTCGTTAATCATGCACATTCAGGGGAGTAATTTAATATAAAATTGTATGACATATTTTGTATATTAAAAATTATATCAACAATCTAAACTGTATGACATTTCGTGCGCCACTCTGTACTTATTTTTCTAGCAAACCACTTTTATGCATAGGCCTTTATAATTTTCAATTACCCTCAAATTTTCACGGTATATTTGTTGAAGTAAGATTTAAAAATATTATATGATTTCTTTAATTCTTGTAGCTTACAAAATACAATTTTTTTTATCGGGATTAGGATTAGGCTACACGATTCAATATTTTCATGTCACTAAACATGTGTCTGTAACCTAACATGATTCACCTACATCGGTAGTCTATTTGTTGCTCGTTAGTAGTGGTATACGGTCTATAGCCCGCCGACGTCTAGCGCCGCGACGCCCCATCTCCATCTTAAACTAATTTCAGTTACGCCATCTAGACCATCTTGGCTATCATATGACACCACCCCCACCCCTCTATCATCCCCCTAAACAAAGTTATAGCAAATATAAGATTTGGCCGGTAAAGCAGAGACCTGCAATACCAACCTTGAAACAATCAAACTATAAACAATAAATAAAATTAACAAAAATAAATAAATGTTATACAAATGAGTTAGGCCCTTATGAATTAATTTTCAACCCCTAGAGGGGTATTTTAAGAAATAAAAATAATAACTTTTAGAATATATTATTAATTTGTATATCTGACAGAGTAGTAACAAAATTAAATAAATAAATCTTATACAAAAAGGAGTTAGGCCCTTATGAATTAATTTTCAACCCCACTAGGGGGGTAGTTTTAAGAAATAAAAATAAATATAACTTTTAAAATCTAGTAGTATAATGTTTAGGTGATAGAATTAAGACCATATGATCACCCGTAACAAGAGGGTGGTTTTCACCCCAAGTTCCAATCTAACCCATTTAAAATTGTTTTTTCGACATATAAACATCTTACAGATTGATAATAACTATGTGACATGATTTACACCCCCAAATGATTTAATTTTACATAGGGGTGGTTTTTCAAGGTCACCCATGTTTTTGCCGATATGGACAACTTGAGCCACTGTAAATCGTCTGGAGGGTAGTTTTCACCCCCACTTGCAGTCTAACCCATTTAAAATTATTTTTCGACATATAAACAACTTACAGAGTTATATTGACTATCTGACATGATTTACACCCCAAAAAGGGTTAATTTTATGAAGGGGTGGTTTTTCAAGGTCACCCATGTTTTTGCAGATATGAATAACTTGAGCCACTGTAATTCGTCTAGAGGGTAGTTTGCACCCCCACGACCAATCCAAGCCATTAAAAATTCATTTTTCGACATATAAACATCTTACAGAGTAATATTAACTATTTGAAATGATTTACACCCCCAAAGGGGTTAATTTTATGAAGGGGTGTTTTTTCAAGGTCAACCAAGTTTTTCCACGACTGGACAAATTAAGCCATTATAAATCGTGTAGAGGGTAGTTTTCACCCCCTACTTCCAATCTAACCCATTAAAAATTTATTTTTCAACAATAAAAAAATCATACTGAGTGATATCAACCATCTGACATGATTTAAACTCCCAAAAAGGATTGATTTTATATAAGGGGTCAAACAACTTTTTACACAAATGGACAAATTCACCCATTATAAATCGTCTAGTGGGTGTTTTTTCACCCCCACAACCAATCTAACCTACAAAAAATTTATTTACGATATTAAAAAACGTAGTATGCTATATCAAGAGTCTACACCCCTGGGTAGTTTGCAAAAATGGACAGTTTAAGCCATTATAAATGGTTTTCTCCCCTAACGAACTTGCTTTGTTACATCAAATGTATGACATGACTGAATAAGTACCACTTTAGTCAAAGTTAAACCCGAGAAAATCCTAAAAATAAATTAATTTATGACAACGAAGTACTAGTCACAGCCCCAAAGATCTGATTGGTTGAACTTTTCGTAGTACCCCATACCATTGGAGAGTTATATTTTATTTTTGAATATCTATTCCCTCATTATAGGATAGGATGAGAGGACACAAAATGTCTGCAAACAAACAAAAAAAAACATCTGTAAGAAAGAGTATGTTGGAACCATTAGGACAAACACAACTCTAAAAGCCTTATCAATACAAAGAAACTGCTTGTAAAATAAGAAAGATGTGGGAAAACACAACTGAAAACCAAGTAGGAGATGAAAATATTGTCAACTGTTTATTAAAATAAAATAAAAATAATAAATACATAAATTATGATTGAACATGTACATCGACAGAGGAAATTAAGCCATTTGTACAATAAAATTACGAAACGAATACGTATCAATATGCCAAAGGCAATTACAAAATCCTTATCAATTCAAACAAACTGTTTTCAACTATCAAAGAAACCGGAGAAAACATCTACAAAGAAAGGGTATGTTGGAACATTAGGGCCTCATAATAGGTTTTATCAATAAATCATGATTGAACATATTATGTAAATAGGGGAAAAGAAATCATTTAAAAATAAAAAAAAAACATGAAACACTAGATCTATTGCTAAACAATATTACAAAGACAACCTAAACACTTCAACAAACTGATTACAAACAATCAAAGAAATGTCAAAACTTATGATTGAACATATCCAGTAGCCAGAGGAAATTAAATAATTATTTAATTAAAAATCTGAAATGTATACCTTCAATATGATACTGACAACTCTAGAAACTTTAAAAATTCAAACAAACTGTTTATCAACTAGGAGAAAAGTCTACAAAAATGTACAAACAAATGACAAGTACATCTTAACAAGACATACAAAATGTACAAATTGATAGAATATTTGATTTAATACAAGTATTGTGGAATGTGAGAGCCTCAGAATAGCTTTTATCAATAAAACATGATTGAACATATCCTGTTAACAGAGGAAAATAAATCATTTATACATTAAAATATGAAACACTATATCTATTGCTAAACTCTATTACAAATGCAACCTAAACATATACAGTACAGAGAGGAAATTAAGTAATTAATTAATCTGAAAATCTGAAATGTAGCTATAAGATGGATAGGTAGATGATGAAAAGGAATGGAAATTTGAGCTATTAGTTTGCCAAGGGTTCGTCTTTTAAGCCTTGTAGATACGTATCACCCACAAAATATGATTCAACACGAACATTCATATGACAAGTACACCTTAACAAGAAACACAAATTGCCAAAATTGGTAAAAAACGACGATTTAATTAAGTATTGTGGAACTTGAGAGCCTCAGAATAAGTTATATCAATAAATCATTATTGAACATATCCTATTAACATAGGAAAATTTAATTTATACATTAAAATGTTAAACATTATATCTATTGCTAAACAATATTAGAAAGGCACCCTAAACACTTCAAAAAATTGATTATAAATAGTCAAAGAAATTGTAAAAATTATGATTGAACATATCCAGTCGCGAGAGGAAATGAAATCATTAATACACTCATTTAAATTCTGAAATGTATACCTTTCAGAAAACTTAAAAAATCTCTATCATAGGTAAATATTAGGACAAACGCAACTCTAAAAGATTTGTCAGTTTCAACAATATGGTTGTAACAAAGAAATAAGAAGTATAGAATATATCTAGATGGAGAGGAAAATAAAGACATTTGCTCATAAAAATTACGGGACAATCTTACAAAGTCCTCTTCAAGACTTGCAGAAAAGTTCAGGATAGTTGAAATCCACAAAACTTGATTCAGCATGTACACCCACATTACAAGGACAACGTAACAAGTCATACAAGCTGTCAAAATTGATAAAATCGGTGATCTAATATAAGTATTGTAGAACATAATCCCATCGACAGAGAAAACAAAATCATTAATTCATTTTAAATACGAATTATTTACCTATTACTAAACAATATGACAGTTGCAACTGTAGAAACCTTAACAACTCAAAGAAACGATTGTAAACTATTATAGAAATTCGAAAATTCATCTTTGAACAAAAGGAATGTATAAAACATGTCTAGCTATGGAGGAAACTAAAGTCATTTATGCATTAAGAATACAAAGATTATGACAAGTACATCTTAACAAGACATGTAAACTATCAAAATAGGTAAAATAGGTGATCTAATACAAATATTTTGGAACGCGAGAGCCTCAGAAAAGGTTTTTATTAACACATCATGATTTAACATATCCTGTTACCAGAGGAAATGAAATCATTAATTCATTTTAAAAGTAAAATTTTTATCTATTACTAAAGAATATGACAGTGGCAACTCTAAATAAACTTTAACAAACCAAACAAACTGGTTGTAAACTATTAAAAAATTACGAAAATTCATATTTAAACTAAGGGAATGTATAAAGCTTGTGTAGCTATGTAGGGAAATAAAGTCATTTACGCATGAAACAAATTTGAAAAGTGTTCACATATGAAAAAGACATCTCTACAAAGGCTTGTAGACAGGTTCAGAATAGATTACGTCTGCAAAAACATGATTTAACAAGTACAGCCGACAGAGAAAACGTAAGCATTTATGCATTTAAAGGTACATTTATATGTTAATGGCACCTTAAAGACATACAAATTGGCTGTAAACTAACAAAGAAATGTGACAAATCATCTTTAAACAAAAGTATGTATAAAGTATGTCTAGCTGTCGAAGAAAATTAAGTAATTTTTGTATTAAACAATATGAACAGCGTACACATGTGACAAATGCATCCATACAAAGCAATTATTTATTTTAGAGATAGTAATCTAATACAGGCATATTGATACATGAGAGGCTCAGGATAGATGACTGCAAAACAAGTCCGGTCGATAAAGATATGAAATCGTTTATAGGCTATATTAAAAATGTGACAAATGTTTACCTAATACAAAACAATAGTACAAAGACCACTCTAAAAACATAAGGATGTAAAAGAAATTGACTGTAAACTATCTAATAAATAGGAAAAATCAACTGTAAACAAAGATAATATATAGAAAATGTTTAACAGGAGAGGAAAATAATGTTAATTGTGCATAAAAATGAAAATTACCTTAAAAATCCACAAATCATGATTGAACATATCCAATTGACAGAGGAAATGAAGTCATTTATACATTTAAAATGTGATATGTTTACCTAATTCTAAACAACAATACAAAGGCTACTCCGATAGTCTTAACAATTCAAACAATGTTGATGTAAATTAAAAAAGAAATGGGAAATGGGATAATATTTAGAACATGTCTAGATGGAGAGGAAAATAATGTCAATTTTACATAAAAATTTAAAAATTATTAAATAAATTCACAAATCATGATTGAACATATCCAATTGACAGAGGAAATGAAGTCATTTATACATTTAAAATGTTTAATGTTTACCTAATTCTAAACAATAGTACAAAGGCTACTCCAATAGTCTTAACAATTCAAACAATGTGGATGTAAATTACAAAGAAGTAGGAAAAAGCATATTAAAGAAAGATAAAATTTAGAACATGTCTAGCTAGAGAAGAAAATAAGGTCAAGTTATGCATAAAAATTGGAAAAAAATATGAAATAAATCCCCAACTTATGATTGAACATAACGTCAGCAAAATAATATGACAATGCCCACCTCAAAAAGACACAAGTTGATTGTAAAATATCAAACAGACAAATAAAAAATGGTAATGTATATTTGCTATATTAGGCGTTTGATATAAACTGGAACATGATTAGTTGGTAGCCAAGGATGGTGTAAGGTTACAAGAATGTAAACGTAAACATGAATATGAACGTAAACGTGAATGTGAACGTAAACGTTAACGTGATCGTCAACGTCAACGTAAACGTAATCGTAAACGTAAACGTGAATGTGAACGTAAATGCAAACATGAACGTGAACGGATACCTTTAAATTGTGAAATATTTACCTATTACTAAACAATACAACAGAGGCAACTCTAATAGTCTTAAGAATTCAAACAATGTGGATGCAAATTAACAAAGAAATAGGGAAAATCATCTGTAAACAAAGGATGTAAATATAATATGTCTAACTAGAGAGGCAAATAATATCAGTTGTGCACAAAAAATAAAAATTACGTAAAAATCCACAATTCGTGATAGAACAAACCCAATTGACAGAGGAAAAGAAGTCATTTATGCATTAAAAATGTGAAATGAATACCTATTACTAAAGAATAGGACTAACGCAACCCTAAAAGTTTTATCAATTTAAATAATGTGACCGCTAATTAACAAAAGAAATAGAAAAACACAACTAAAAATAAACGGAATATATAGAACCTGTCTAGCAGGAGATGCACAACTGACATTATTTTCCTCTCTGAGTAAACTTATTCTATATACTTCCTTTGTTTACAGATGATTTTCCCTATTTCTTTGCTAATTTATATCCACATTGTTTGAATTGTTCAGACTATTATAGTCGCCCCTGTTGTATTGTTTAGTAATATGTAAAAATTTCACAAATTAAATGTATCAAATTCTTTATTTCCTGGCAGGCGTTGAAGTTCAATCATAAGTTATAGATTTATTTCGCTTTTTTTCAATTTTTATGCACAATTGACATTATTTTTCTCTATACCTAGACATGTTCTAAATGATCTCTTTGTTTAATATGTTTTCCCTATTTCTTTATAGTTGACAACAAGATTGTTTGAATTGATAAGTCTTTTGGAATAGCCTATGTCATTTTGTTTAGTGAAAGGTGTACTTTTCATAATCATGTATGGCTTCAATTCCTCTGTCGATGGACATGTTCAATAAGGATTTGTGGATTAATTTAGTAATTTTTCATCATTTCAATGCACAATTGATAATATTTGCATCTCCTGCTAGACAGGTTCTATATATTCCGTTTATTTTTAGTTGTGTTTTTCTATTTCTTTTGTTAATTAGCGGTCACATTATTTAAATTGATAAAACTTTTAGGGTTGCGTTAGTCCTATTCTTTAGTAATAGGTATTCATTTCACATTTTTAATGCATAAATGACTTCTTTTCCTCTGTCAATTGGGTTTGTTCTATCACGAATTGTGGATTTTTACGTAATTTTTATTTTTTGTGCACAACTGATATTATTTGCCTCTCTAGTTAGACATATTATATTTACATCCTTTGTTTACAGATGATTTTCCCTATTTCTTTGTTAATTTGCATCCACATTGTTTGAATTCTTAAGACTATTAGAGTTGCCTCTGTTGTATTGTTTAGTAATAGGTAAATATTTCACAATTTAAAGGTATCCGTTCACGTTCATGTTTGCATTTACGTTCACATTCACGTTTACGTTTACGATTACGTTTACGTTGACGTTGACGATCACGTTAACGTTTACGTTCACATTCACGTTTACGTTCATATTCATGTTTACGTTTACATTCTTGTAACCTTACACCATCCTTGGCTACCAACTAATCATGTTCCAGTTTATATCAAACGCCTAATATAGCAAATATACATTACCATTTTTTATTTGTCTGTTTGATATTTTACAATCAACTTGTGTCTTTTTGAGGTGGGCATTGTCATATTATTTTGCTGACGTTATGTTCAATCATAAGTTGGGGATTTATTTCATATTTTTTTCCAATTTTTATGCATAACTTGACCTTATTTTCTTCTCTAGCTAGACATGTTCTAAATTTTATCTTTCTTTAATATGCTTTTTCCTACTTCTTTGTAATTTACATCCACATTGTTTGAATTGTTAAGACTATTGGAGTAGCCTTTGTACTATTGTTTAGAATTAGGTAAACATTAAACATTTTAAATGTATAAATGACTTCATTTCCTCTGTCAATTGGATATGTTCAATCATGATTTGTGAATTTATTTAATAATTTTTAAATTTTTATGTAAAATTGACATTATTTTCCTCTCCATCTAGACATGTTCTAAATATTATCCCATTTCCCATTTCTTTTTTAATTTACATCAACATTGTTTGAATTGTTAAGACTATCGGAGTAGCCTTTGTATTGTTGTTTAGAATTAGGTAAACATATCACATTTTAAATGTATAAATGACTTCATTTCCTCTGTCAATTGGATATGTTCAATCATGATTTGTGGATTTTTAAGGTAATTTTCATTTTTATGCACAATTAACATTATTTTCCTCTCCTGTTAAACATTTTCTATATATTATCTTTGTTTACAGTTGATTTTTCCTATTTATTAGATAGTTTACAGTCAATTTCTTTTACATCCTTATGTTTTTAGAGTGGTCTTTGTACTATTGTTTTGTATTAGGTAAACATTTGTCACATTTTTAATATAGCCTATAAACGATTTCATATCTTTATCGACCGGACTTGTTTTGCAGTCATCTATCCTGAGCCTCTCATGTATCAATATGCCTGTATTAGATTACTATCTCTAAAATAAATAATTGCTTTGTATGGATGCATTTGTCACATGTGTACGCTGTTCATATTGTTTAATACAAAAATTACTTAATTTTCTTCGACAGCTAGACATACTTTATACATACTTTTGTTTAAAGATGATTTGTCACATTTCTTTGTTAGTTTACAGCCAATTTGTATGTCTTTAAGGTGCCATTAACATATAAATGTACCTTTAAATGCATAAATGCTTACGTTTTCTCTGTCGGCTGTACTTGTTAAATCATGTTTTTGCAGACGTAATCTATTCTGAACCTGTCTACAAGCCTTTGTAGAGATGTCTTTTTCATATGTGAACACTTTTCAAATTTGTTTCATGCGTAAATGACTTTATTTCCCTACATAGCTACACAAGCTTTATACATTCCCTTAGTTTAAATATGAATTTTCGTAATTTTTTAATAGTTTACAACCAGTTTGTTTGGTTTGTTAAAGTTTATTTAGAGTTGCCACTGTCATATTCTTTAGTAATAGATAAAAATTTTACTTTTAAAATGAATTAATGATTTCATTTCCTCTGGTAACAGGATATGTTAAATCATGATGTGTTAATAAAAACCTTTTCTGAGGCTCTCGCGTTCCAAAATATTTGTATTAGATCACCTATTTTACCTATTTTGATAGTTTACATGTCTTGTTAAGATGTACTTGTCATAATCTTTGTATTCTTAATGCATAAATGACTTTAGTTTCCTCCATAGCTAGACATGTTTTATACATTCCTTTTGTTCAAAGATGAATTTTCGAATTTCTATAATAGTTTACAATCGTTTGTTTGAGTTGTTAAGGTTTCTACAGTTGCAACTGTCATATTGTTTAGTAATAGGTAAATAATTCGTATTTAAAATGAATTAATGATTTTGTTTTCTCTGTCGATGGGATTATGTTCTACAATACTTATATTAGATCACCGATTTTATCAATTTTGACAGCTTGTATGACTTGTTACGTTGTCCTTGTAATGTGGGTGTACATGCTGAATCAAGTTTTGTGGATTTCAACTATCCTGAACTTTTCTGCAAGTCTTGAAGAGGACTTTGTAAGATTGTCCCGTAATTTTTATGAGCAAATGTCTTTATTTTCCTCTCCATCTAGATATATTCTATACTTCTTATTTCTTTGTTACAACCATATTGTTGAAACTGACAAATCTTTTAGAGTTGCGTTTGTCCTAATATTTACCTATGATAGAGATTTTTTAAGTTTTCTGAAAGGTATACATTTCAGAATTTAAATGAGTGTATTAATGATTTCATTTCCTCTCGCGACTGGATATGTTCAATCATAATTTTTACAATTTCTTTGACTATTTATAATCAATTTTTTGAAGTGTTTAGGGTGCCTTTCTAATATTGTTTAGCAATAGATATAATGTTTAACATTTTAATGTATAAATTAAATTTTCCTATGTTAATAGGATATGTTCAATAATGATTTATTGATATAACTTATTCTGAGGCTCTCAAGTTCCACAATACTTAATTAAATCGTCGTTTTTTACCAATTTTGGCAATTTGTGTTTCTTGTTAAGGTGTACTTGTCATATGAATGTTCGTGTTGAATCATATTTTGTGGGTGATACGTATCTACAAGGCTTAAAAGACGAACCCTTGGCAAACTAATAGCTCAAATTTCCATTCCTTTTCATCATCTACCTATCCATCTTATAGCTACATTTCAGATTTTCAGATTAATTAATTACTTAATTTCCTCTCTGTACTGTATATGTTTAGGTTGCATTTGTAATAGAGTTTAGCAATAGATATAGTGTTTCATATTTTAATGTATAAATGATTTATTTTCCTCTGTTAACAGGATATGTTCAATCATGTTTTATTGATAAAAGCTATTCTGAGGCTCTCACATTCCACAATACTTGTATTAAATCAAATATTCTATCAATTTGTACATTTTGTATGTCTTGTTAAGATGTACTTGTCATTTGTTTGTACATTTTTGTAGACTTTTCTCCTAGTTGATAAACAGTTTGTTTGAATTTTTAAAGTTTCTAGAGTTGTCAGTATCATATTGAAGGTATACATTTCAGATTTTTAATTAAATAATTATTTAATTTCCTCTGGCTACTGGATATGTTCAATCATAAGTTTTGACATTTCTTTGATTGTTTGTAATCAGTTTGTTGAAGTGTTTAGGTTGTCTTTGTAATATTGTTTAGCAATAGATCTAGTGTTTCATGTTTTTTTTTTATTATTAAATGATTTCTTTTCCCCTATTTACATAATATGTTCAATCATGATTTATTGATAAAACCTATTATGAGGCCCTAATGTTCCAACATACCCTTTCTTTGTAGACGTTTTCTCCGGTTTCTTTGATAGTTGAAAACAGTTTGTTTGAATTGATAAGGATTTTGTAATTGCCTTTGGCATATTGATACGTATTCGTTTCGTAATTTTATTGTACAAATGGCTTAATTTCCTCTGTCGATGTACATGTTCAATCATAATTTATGTATTTATTATTTTTATTTTATTTTAATAAACAGTTGACAATATTTTCATCTCCTACTTGGTTTTCAGTTGTGTTTTCCCACATCTTTCTTATTTTACAAGCAGTTTCTTTGTATTGATAAGGCTTTTAGAGTTGTGTTTGTCCTAATGGTTCCAACATACTCTTTCTTGCAGATGTTTTTTTTTGTTTGTTTGCAGACATTTTGTGTCCTCTCATCCTATCCTATAATGAGGGAATAGATATTCAAAAATAAAATATAACTCTCCAATGGTATGGGGTACTACGAAAAGTTCAACCAATCAGATCTTTGGGGCTGTGACTAGTACTTCGTTGTCATAAATTAATTTATTTTTAGGATTTTCTCGGGTTTAACTTTGACTAAAGTGGTACTTATTCAGTCATGTCATACATTTGATGTAACAAAGCAAGTTCGTTAGGGGAGAAAACCATTTATAATGGCTTAAACTGTCCATTTTTGCAAACTACCCAGGGGTGTAGACTCTTGATATAGCATACTACGTTTTTTAATATCGTAAATAAATTTTTTGTAGGTTAGATTGGTTGTGGGGGTGAAAAAACACCCACTAGACGATTTATAATGGGTGAATTTGTCCATTTGTGTAAAAAGTTGTTTGACCCCTTATATAAAATCAATCCTTTTTGGGAGTTTAAATCATGTCAGATGGTTGATATCACTCAGTATGATTTTTTTATTGTTGAAAAATAAATTTTTAATGGGTTAGATTGGAAGTAGGGGGTGAAAACTACCCTCTACACGATTTATAATGGCTTAATTTGTCCAGTCGTGGAAAAACTTGGTTGACCTTGAAAAAACACCCCTTCATAAAATTAACCCCTTTGGGGGTGTAAATCATTTCAAATAGTTAATATTACTCTGTAAGATGTTTATATGTCGAAAAATGAATTTTTAATGGCTTGGATTGGTCGTGGGGGTGCAAACTACCCTCTAGACGAATTACAGTGGCTCAAGTTATTCATATCTGCAAAAACATGGGTGACCTTGAAAAACCACCCCTTCATAAAATTAACCCTTTTTGGGGTGTAAATCATGTCAGATAGTCAATATAACTCTGTAAGTTGTTTATATGTCGAAAAATAATTTTAAATGGGTTAGACTGCAAGTGGGGGTGAAAACTACCCTCCAGACGATTTACAGTGGCTCAAGTTGTCCATATCGGCAAAAACATGGGTGACCTTGAAAAACCACCCCTATGTAAAATTAAATCATTTGGGGGTGTAAATCATGTCACATAGTTATTATCAATCTGTAAGATGTTTATATGTCGAAAAAACAATTTTAAATGGGTTAGATTGGAAGTTGGGGTGAAAACCACCCTCTTGTTACGGGTGATCATATGGTCTTAATTCTATCACCTAAACATTATACTACTAGATTTTAAAAGTTATATTTATTTTTATTTCTTAAAACTACCCCCCTAGTGGGGTTGAAAATTAATTCATAAGGGCCTAACTCCTTTTTGTATAAGATTTATTTATTTAATTTTGTTACTACTCTGTCAGATATACAAATTAATAATATATTCTAAAAGTTATTATTTTTATTTCTTAAAATACCCCTCTAGGGGTTGAAAATTAATTCATAAGGGCCTAACTCATTTGTATAACATTTATTTATTTTTGTTAATTTTATTTATTGTTTATAGTTTGATTGTTTCAAGGTTGGTATTGCAGGTCTCTGCTTTACCGGCCAAATCTTATATTTGCTATAACTTTGTTTAGGGGGATGATAGAGGGGTGGGGGTGGTGTCATATGATAGCCAAGATGGTCTAGATGGCGTAACTGAAATTAGTTTAAGATGGAGATGGGGCGTAATACAATAAAATCATATCATTATTCCACTTTTAAAAATATATTAACTTTTTAAAATAAAAAAGGCGTACTATAGGCCTAAAGTCAGAAAAATTCAGTGGGAACAAGCCTAAATTATAAGTTAGATACTTTAGTTATGCTGTAGTTGTAATTTTTGCAAACATATGAGGACGATTTAAAATTTTAACACTTGACAAAAGTGAAAGCATGAATGATGGGAACCTGATGGAAGAAGAAGGAAAGGAAGGCATGCTGACACCTGGAAGAATGGTGTAAGAGGGAACATGGTTGCGAGAGGACAAGATGAAGATACTATACGATGGACAGACAAAAGTGGAGGAGCAAAATTAGTTAAAATAAAAATCAGGTAAACTGATGTCTCAAAGTGATCGAATGCTTTCGTTTAATTAATGATAATTGCAATTATGCAGAAAATAAGATATTTTCTTAATCATTTTCCGAGTTAAGAACCAGATTTATTCATTTAGCAGGGCTTACGGAAGAACAAAGGTCTAGTTTGATAAGCATATGTGAAGGAATATGTGGGTAGTGTTATTTGTCATAGTTAACTGTATTGCAACTTCCAAAGCCGTATATGAACACTGTAAAACAATATGTTGTCATGAGAACTGATTTGCATTTGAAAAATTCTAACATATTATCATAAAATAGGCACTAAATGGGGCTTTATTCCGGTACCAGTCAATCGATTTAGTCCAATATCAATATGCTTCTTCCCATGGACGTTATAAATGTATATACCGAATTTCATAAAAATCCAATAAAGCGTATTTGAGTTATGGCGCGTGCAGACACACAAACAGACGGACAGACATTTTACCGTTCCCCACATTCTGGCATTTAATAATCAAAAAGGCAACAAAAAGCATTTATTTCGGCAATTTTATAGAAAAGAAGTCATAAAAAAGGAAACATTAAAACTGCAGCGTTTCAATCACAAAGATGTAACTTAAATCGTACATATTCACTTGCAAATTGAAGATAGATTTAACACATTAAAAAAGGCATTCTGTCAAAGTTCCGGTCTCTGATGATGATGATTATGATTATTATGATTATGATTATTATTATTATTATTATTATTATTATTATTATTATTATTATTATCAGCAGCATCAATAGCATTATTATTATTATTATTATTATTATTATTATCTTATAATTATTATTATCGTAATTAGCTCATTCCTCATGGCACAGGATCTGAGAAACTACCCTACTTGCCCCACATACAGAACGGCCCTGATTAATACTATGATTGATTTAATTCTGTCCATCGGAACATATTACATGTTATTGGACACCTAAACATACAAGTAAGAATATAAATTTAGATATTATAAAAATATGTATAATGTGAAATTTCCTTTACAAAATATACAATATAAATAACTGTTGTATCAAAATGATGGTCTGCTTTACGCTGCTAGACTGTAGGATGCACGAATTGTGCGTTGCGATGAGGTAGCTATCAAGGTAAAGGGAAGCCATTTCAATGTGATCTACGTCCAAACACACAACCCTTCTCCAGAATGGTACTCTAAAACAGTTCTTAATATCACTCACCTGGCATTGTGTCCGGCTCTTTATTACCACGGAGTCTCAAGAAATTTGATATAGTGCTGTCTATCCACAAATTCACTCGGTGAATTCATGTTAAACACTCGTTTTAAACTTAAAAACACAAGACGTACATTTGCACACTAATAACGTAATAAGTAACCGACATTTCCACCCCACTACTAGTAGGCTAATTTGATTCCTTCTCGGAGATTGCACATAGCACATAGCACATCGTCTCGATAAGGCCTATAGCGTGTTTGTGACATCATCTAGCTCACGAATCATTGACCAATACAGTATAAGAATATATGGAATTTTAACCAATTGCAAGTGTCTATCGTCTATCGTTCAAAGACAATTACTGAACCCAGCAATTGGGTATAGTAATATGAGCTACATGCGAGTGAAAGGAGATATGTAAATAACGTAGGCCTACAACTTTATGTGTAATGTGTAATGAAACATTACGTGGTCTCGTGTTTTGCGTCGCTGGCTACGGATCCGCAGGCCTGGGTTCAATCACTGTATCCCCCTGTGTTTTCTGAGGCAGGAAGGTCTGGAACGGGACGAACTCAGCCTCATGATACAGACTGAGGAGCTACATGATTAAGAAGTTAAGGCTCCTGTAATGAAAACCATCATTAACAGCCGTGGGTGTCAGAATTCTGGCCACATGTCTCCCTAATACACCCTATGATAGTCGACGCAGAGGTCGGAAGATAGACCTAGTCCCTACAGGGATGTAGCGCCATGGACTTTAGTTTTCGAGAAGAAGGCTAATATAAATCTCGTTAAGTAATAAAATCACATAAACTGATAGGTCTATAGCAAAGTGGCAGAATGCCTTTGTTTAATCGGTGATAATTGCAATTATGATATGCAGAAAATAAGTTATTTCTGTAATCTATCTCCGAGGTAAGCTCCAGAACAATTCAGTAAGCAGGGCTTGCAGAAGAAAAAAGGTCTAAAGTTTGATACTTACCCTTAATTCATATTTGTATAAACTGATATGAGAAATTTCACAAAATGCACTGGCAAAGAACTCCGCTTAATGTATGTAGGCCTAATTATTTCACAGTAATATGCCTTCTCTATATAACAGTAGGCTACTCATGTAGTACTCATTTCAACTTGAACAAAGAAATAAACAAATATCTGACTAGTTTGATGATCATATTCGAAGGAATACGCATGTCATAGCTACTGTGACTTTATTGTAATTTCCAGAGCCATGTATGAACAGTGTAAAACAATATGTTGCCATGAGAACTTTAATTTGACTATTCCACTCATACGCCGCGTGTTTGATATTGACCAATAACGTTTAGCAATTCATCGGATATAGACCAATCACGGCCGTTTATCTTACAATTTTCTTGTGGGAATCACGAGGATGCCGTTTTATCGAGTAAAACCGTCTGCTATGGCCATAGGGTCGACTCAGCCTCTAACAGAAATGAGTACCAAGAGCAATCCGGGGGGGGTAAAGGCGGCCGTTGCTTAAGGCTAACAACCTTACCACCTTCATGTGCCGAATGTCTAATATATGGGAGCCTCAACTTCCTGGAACCCTCTGGGCCTCTATGGCCTGAAAAGGGAACGCTTTACAAGATAGCCATTGACTCCAATTTGACCTTCGCCATGCATAATTTTCATATTCTGAGATGAAGCAGAAGTTTCCCCCACCACTGGCACTCGCAGGACAGTGAATTTTACCGCCTGGGGGCAGTATCTGGTCCAAGCAACATCATACTGTGCTGTGGCCTTACGTCAGGCTTATTCATCAATGTGACCGTGACCTAATTAGTGCTTCCTAAGACCTTGAAAAATATATAAGCTGCAGTACACCAGTTATACCTCTGCTGACCAGGGTGCGCCTACTTGTCAGAGGTCAGCCGTATACTAAAGTGAAAGGCGCAAACTTTTAACATCAAATCAACCAAGAGACTGTTGTGAAAAATAAAATTACAGACCCACTGGTTCCAGATACGTATTTCCTGACCGTACAAGAAAATATCTCCCTGCTACACATAGCAGTAACTATACATGTCAAGAATTTATACATCACCACAATTACCATAATCTTCATCATTACAAGCTCGTGGCCAGAGGGGAAACAGGTGGGGCTGTCCCCGTTCTGGTAAAAATTTTGCTAATGAATCTCCGTTTCAATCCTTTTTACTTACGTTTCTAGCATCTAAATTTAATTGAGAAATGAGCTAAAAACACTCTACAGAAATTTCACTAGTAGCCTAATTCTGTAAACAGTAGACCTCACGTACTCCCAAAAGTCGTCGCTCTTAAACAGTTAAAACGGCTACGAAAATCGGAATAATAGTATAAATCTTCAAAAGTACGTCAATTTTAATGACTTAAAGAAACATTAATTCCAAATCGGAAGAAAATCGGACAATACGTTTGGTCGTGCCCACGTAACAAACAAATTTACAGACAAACAGACGAAATTCCGTTAAATTATTCGAGTTATGTCAAAAATGTACTGTAGAAAATTTTACACTCGCTACTGGAAGTAGTCTTCAAATTTTTATAGCATGAAGCGTTTGGCTAGAAATGTTGAAAGAAGCTGAATATGGCATATAGTCTAACCAATAAAACGGCCAGAAATAAAATAATATAAATGATTACGCAAACGTAATTTTTCATGGCTTCGAGGTACATAATAATAATAATAATAATTTATTGCCAGTATACAATAGGTGTTTCAGGCATAGTCAAGATTTAATACATCAATTTTTACTCATTAAGCCTATAATAAATGTATATTAAATACCTTTTGTGTTTCATTTAGTGACAATTTTTAGTATAATTATATATCAAACAATATGCTAGCTTTATAATTGATGACACTAAACTAAATTAATACATATCTATACTAAGACATATCTGTAACATTAAGATACAAATATTCACATATTATTAAAATATCTCATATGTCTATATACAGTATAATATAAATACCATTGTCAAGTTATGCTACATATCATACAAGATTTTAAGAATGGATTGTATTTTAACAATTTTAAAACAAATATACATTAAAATAATTGTCAGTCAGTGTTATAATATAAATTATTTCAGTATATATGTACAGTTTAAAATATAAATATAGATACAATTTTTAAGTTACACATAATAATTTTAGAAAGTCTAATTAAAGCAGATTTCGTCAATAAGTTATTTCTAAAGTCAGTACCTTTGTGTTCGTCTATTTTTCATCAATAAATTCTTCTATCCTATACAATGGTCTTTCTATTAGATACTTCTTTAGTTCCAATTTTAGCTTGTTGCCAGTAAACATTTTCAAATTTAATGGTAATTTATTATATAATTTGACTCCCATAATTAAAGGGTCCTTTTCAATGTATTTCTGTTTATATACACGCCTGTATAGGTCACATCTGTTCCTGATGCAAAATTGGAAGAAAATCGACAACGCGTTTTGCTCGTGACCGCGTAACACACAAATTTACAGAAAACCATACGAAATGCCGAACTAGCTTAGCTAGGGCAATTAGCAAGTCTCTCCTCTAAATGAAAGTTACAGTATGTTATTTCCAGCCTTTGAAAAGCAATACAATTTGACCATGTGAGGATAATCGCAGAAAAACGTTTGATTTTGTAAAAATGAATTACTCACTAGTTTCACAGCAACTTACGTTCTTGAACTTTTAATTAAATAGGCTAGAGGCTAATCCCTAATTTTTTTGTTGGTAGGCCTAAGTGTAAATAACTAGGATTTCTTAATAGGCCCGCAACTTATATACAAAAATATTCTTTTAAAAATCATGTCTACTCCCATTAATTAATTAACACTCTTACTATTGCTGGCCTCAAAAAAAACTTGTTGATATAGTTTGTTACTATTATATCCTATTCTTATGTAATTGGTAAAATTGTAAATGATCTGTTTTAAGTTGTGTCAAGAGTTTCAAGGAGATTCGTAGAAAACTTATATTTTTTGTTAAATATTTTAATAAAGTTCCGCGTTAAATATTTTAATAAAGTTCCTCCTTAACCCTTAACATAAAACTTAACTTATCTGGATCCACTCAAAATCAGCATTTATGTATAAGAGAGACACAAATATAAAATATTGTTGTCAAATAAAGGTCACAATTATGTAGATGAAGGTTGGTTTAATATTATAATTTATATCGATAATACTTAACTGTAGAAAATGACGTTTCTTAATTATTATATTTTTTGGTTAGATACTTTCTTACGATGTAACACGAAGATTCTCTTACTTTTGTTAACAGTTTAAATGAAGAATTTTCTTTCGGATTTTATCGAAAAGTCCGTAACGAGTAATTAGGCCTATGTTTAAATTTTGAACACGAGATGCTTCGGTAAAACAATTATTTGAAAACTTTTTTCGAAAAATTATCTGAAGGGCACTTACGCCTGTCATCATTTGCACAAACTGTGGTTTTAAAGCTTGCGTCGAGAATAATGCATCGTCGTACGAGGTGGGAATAACTGAATTCACACTCTCTCCAATACGGCTTCTTATCCTAAATCAGAATTTGAAACCAGAAAGTTGCATTGTCCGAGAGAGAAAGTTATGTGAGTATAAGTTACCAGAGTTTTCTAAACCAGAATGTATACCTTACTGAAAAATGAAACTTTCTTTGTTTATAAATATTTCCAATTCCTAGAATTTTGCTGACAAGTCAGCTGTTTTTTCTATAGTTTTGAGTACAATTTGTTAACCCTGCTTAGAATTTATATATGGCATTTTCTTTAATTCATTATTATTATTTATATTATTAAATCTAAACTACAATTTGCCTTCAGCAAGATTGACCAGCAAGGCAGCAAAATACCTGGACTTCATTCTTTATGGTTTTACAACTGGTGCTTATCAGCCAGAAATTTACTAGCACAGAACACAAAGGCATTGTTTTCCCAAATTGGAATGTATAAGTCGGAGGATAGTGAAATTTGTGCTGCAGAAGAATCATAAACAACAAAAACTAATTTCGGATGATGCCATAAAACATTTAAATAACAATAAATACATACAGTAGAAACCTTATATCATGAAAGTTAAAGAGTTAAAGGAATCACATAAAATAGCTTCGTGCTGCAGATGTTCAACTTGTTCATAAATAAGAAGAGAATTGTTTGGCCTCCTCGCTCCAAGGTCCCTCAATAGAAGATGCTCCCACTTGCTGCAAGGATATGCGAAACCCCTTTGGCATGCACCGGTGAGCTTGAGAAACAGATAAATTAGATGGGTGAGATACAGAAAACGTAATTATGACCCGTTTTAATCACGTGCTTTAAAGAAATACAATTTGTATTCAAACATTGGCTACAATGCACTGAAAATATCCAGTACATGAAGAAGTATGCAGTCAAACCTTCGTATAGCGATATTTGTGGGTCCTATAAGATTATATTGTTGTATGAGGATTATTGTTATACTGAGGGGATGTGATATACCACATATTAAGAAGGCAGCAAGCAGAATAGTTACTGATCTGTGTTAAAGTATTTTTCAAATGAGAAGCCAATTCCTTCACCGCCAATCACGTGTACGAGCTAAAAGTGCCGCTAGCAGTAACAGTCTTCCCTCCGTCTCGCCGTCTCTGATTGGACCGCGTATCTAAGCAAGGAGAAGGATTAAACGGCTTGTCATCTGCAAAACACTTGTAGTTGGATATCTCAAGGAACATTGTGCAAAGAAGCAAAAAATAATTAATCACAAATCCAGATCTAAAAAGACCGCTGTGTACATCCAAATAGCAACCGAACTCACTGTAGATTTTTTCACACATAAGCGATGATTTTACCCTCACTGACCCTATTTTCCACCCCTCACTGAACCTTTCTCTTCTGGAACTTCTGGAAAATGTACCAGTTATGAAACTCCAGAAAACAAAATTGGTAGCTGGGAAGGACCCAGAGGGAATATTATTTACTTATTTGGCATTTATTTTGTTGAGAAAAAAAAGGCTCATTCCCCAATTACAACATTCTCTAATATCAGGCTACCATCCTTAGAGTTAAGCTACTGGTTTGCAGTAGCAATTGAACCACAAAGTATTGGTATAAAAAGATGTTTCTAAAGTAGCTTCAACGATCTAGTGATTGACATTTAACATTAAGTAGGAAATTTGCCAGGACCATAGAAAAATATTGCTAAATCCTAATTTACCGTTTTAGCGATTTTCACTATACAGAGGTTTGACTGTGTAATATATATATATATAATTTGACTATACAATACATAGTCAGTAGGCCTATATAATTTATTTGACTATATAATATGTAGCCAAAGCTCTCTATACATTATATAGCTACTATAAACAATATATTTAACGTGTTAAATGTACAAATTAAATAAAATGTAAAATAAACATAACAGAAACTTAACATACCTAGCTGTAACAAAATTAATAATATACGAAAATATTTGTATAACATGTTTATAAATATGTTACGTAATACAGTACTTAATCTCCAGGGTGGAGACTCTATCCGAATTGCCTATTTATTTACCAAGATTCATAGCCGCTATTTCATCCTATATCATAATCATCAAAATCGAACATCAGTTGAAATTAACAACAGATGCACTTCAAAAGTTACAAGGCCCACTGGTAACACACGTGATGCGACCTCTGAGTTAAAACATGTATAAATGAAGTTGAAATACAAAAAGTACTCGTATATTGTTGGATATGGAACAGATGGAAGCTCAATGAGTTTTCCTTTAAAAATGAATGTTATGAAATAAGATACACGCTATATCAATTATTCTCTATCCCATTTAAGAACGATCCTGTTCAAAACAAAGAGGCGTGGCTGTCATAGCCCTCACGTGAGAACGCATGTGTCCACCGTGTTTATGTTCGTTTGTTTATTATCAGTACAACTGACCCGCAGGGTCGTCGTGAACAATGAATCCATTGTTTTGTTTGCTAATTGATATACTATAATGATGACGATGCCAGTGAGAGTTTGTTATTTCACGTGTAAATGTTGATATTATTGTTGCATGAACTTACGAGCACTCGTTAGCCACACCCTACTAATGGCGCATGCAAATGACATTAACCAATCACGTTTTGTCACATGATGCGAATTTTCCGCGAACTCTCTGTGAGTTCTCCTCCCCTTTGTTTTGACTAGGATCAAACTAGAATGGGATAAATTATAGATGGTATCATCTTATGACAGAATTGGCAGAGCAGGCAGGAGATAGCGAACAAGCGGTGTTTGTTATGTTGGGTGTCTGTCTAGTCAACTCAGCATCCCGTGTTGGCGCCCATGCGGCAGCGATGTCAAGGGGCATCACAACAAAATAATGGTATGATCTTCTCATACACAGTACAGTATACTTGTCACTATATCCATCGGAAGTTGGAAAATGCCAATTTTGTTCGAATGTTTGTGTTTAAAGGCTGGAAGTAGATGTGTCCGAATTATGATAAATAAGTCATATGATGAAATTTTAGCTATCCTGCTTATTTTCTACTATTTTGTATCTTTTCTATTGTTATAATACTTTAGTACTCTCTTTAGTACTTTAGTACTCTTTAATACTCTCTTAACAGTATAGAAAAATTCCGAAGTTAGAAATTAAGAATTAGCATTAATTTTTTTTTTTTTTTTTTTTATATATATAATAATATTCCCTAAATTAATTTAAAATGGCATGCAACCACATTACTTTCTACATCCAAAGTTTCGAGTTCTTATTGAATTATTCTGTTTCGACTAAAAATAAAACATTATTTCATATTACTCAGCCGAACCTTCTACAAGAACTATGTTGTGTTTTCTTACAGAAAAATTATAATTTTGAAATCTTGAAAGGCCATTTTCCAAAAAAAGCTTAATTTTAATTTATTTCCTTATTTCAAAACTACACATGCCCTTCATAGTGTTATTTTTATTTTATTATTTTAATTGCAGACTTCTAAAAGAAACAAAAAATACGAGGAAGAGAATGGTTAAGTTAGGTGTGATTATGAATACTGATTAATAAGTAGTCTTAATTTCATTTTTCGAGTTCAATTGTGTTTGAGGCCTATTACGCAATTTATTATAGTGAGGATTATATATGGATATAAATATTCATCGTTTCATATTTTGGTTTTATTATTTGTGATGGGAACAAATTCCCTTATTTTTTTGATCTGTAGGTATTACCGCTTTATTACTACTATTATCATTACCAGTATTAGCTGAAGCAATTACAATACTATTAACAGATCGAAATCTCAATACATTCTTTTTTGATCCTGCAGGGTATAGGCCCTACGATGTGCCTGTGTAAATAAATTCAATGACGTTTAATGCCCTATTTTTAAATTTCTAATGCCTTTTAGGCGCCTAAAATATGACTGTTAAGTGCGTAACTTCGGACGCCTACTAATCACTACTCATGTCTCAAAACATACGCTTTCGTTGAAGCACTTTCCTCGCCTATAGAATCCCTGCATATAGCCTACATATCCGCCGAGCTTCATCCTGTGCTCACATATCTGCACTAAGGCTGGACAAATAGCTGGATAACGGTTAACTGCACAATCGATTGTAGTTTGCAGTTATCTGCATTTTTATGTCGTTTAATCATACACAGGCAAAATAAAGTTAATTCCTGTTCTCCGGGTCTATCTGCAGTGTGGTCTGTGTCTCTCTTAGAGCCCACTGATAACTTCATTTGATTATTACCGATACGAAAATTAATACAGAAATTCAGCTCTGAAAGGACTAAACCAATGCCAACCCAACTCCTAGGATTTGTGGTAATCCTCTTTACTTTTGACAAAGTGTAGCCCATGTCTCAGTTTGGGACACTGTTTGTAGGCGGAGCTACATTATACCGATGTAATAATGATGAGGATGATGATATAAATGACAGAGGGGGTTCTTAAAACGTACTGACTGATCAGGTCTTGTCGGCCAGGAGAACCCACTGTATCTTTAAAAGATGAAATTCCCCTTCGCTGGCCCAGGAATTGAACTCTGAACCTCTTGATTAGTAGCCAGAAGCTCTGAACACTAGACTAAGGGCTGGACCTTTCTTTTCCTTTATCATGTAATTATTATTATTATTATTATTATTATTATTATTATTTATCGTTTTATTATTATTATTATTATTATTATTATTATTATTATTATTCAAAATTACTAAGAGCACATAGGGTACAATTATATTAATGTTGTAAAATCGACATCAGATTTCAGAGGCGAGCATAATAACATTGCTCTACCTAAGATTCTAGTAGGACTTATCTAACGTGTAAGGGAAGGAGGGATCTTCAAAAACAAAATTAAAAGCCAGGAAAGTTGAGACAAAGGGAATGAATAGTTAGAATAATAATCAAAAGCATGGGGAATGAAAAGAACGAGTAAACAAAATTAAATAAGCTAGAGCAGAAATAAGAAAACCACGACAATATAGGGTATCATTGGTTTGATCACGAAATTGCATGTGCAGTTTTGACTTTTGCGCATAACCGGTCTGATTTAATTTCTTTAAGATGACACACCTGACGCGCTCACCGAACTGGAAATTCCAGCTGTGAGCTGACCAGAATCACTTAACCCCACCTCACTGTGCGAAATTGATTCCTTGAGACAATCCTCGCAATAATAGTACAGGAACAGTTTACAGTAGTTCCTGATGATCTTGAAAATAAACTTCACTAGCATGACAAACTGAATCTGAGCACTCGTTGAACGATAAATCAGATCAGATGAGATGAGATTTGCTCTAACCCCTATGGTGGGGTTCAGGTCCTCCAAGTGGAGGATCAGTACTAATCAGACTAATTTTGTTATCCTTAATTTCCGTAAGAGAACAGAAGGACAGGTGGTAAGCCCATCGCCTCACAAACCCCCTAATTAAACTAAGGTATTGGGCACGTTTTATAGTCATTTGTAAATCTACCGGCGGAAAAGTCCGATTAATGCCGATTACGTCATGATGATTTTGTGGTGAGCTCCTAATTACTGTTGATTTTACGAACAGGTTGATGGATTTCGGCGGGAGTATTCGAATTGTATAATAATTATTGCAACATGACTTGCAAGAAGTGGAAATTATGATATTTGATGGGCAGGGAAGTAATAACTGAGTGCTAACGTTCTTATAAATCATGTTTTGAGCGTATTAAAGTCCATAAAACATTTTGCATATTTAAAAACGGTACCTGACCTCAACGAGCAATTATTGATAGCCTGTGCTGTCAGTTTCCAGATATTTGAAAAAAAGAAATCAAACAGTTAATAGATTTTTATATAGAATATTTTTTTCTTTTCTCATCTTGAAACAAAATCAATTTATCATTTTCATTTCTGGAGGACTCACACCCTGACGAGCAGTTACGCGTAGTTAACTTTCACACGAAAATAAACTCTATTTATTTATGCTAATGGTAACTGTCGTCTGCTTCTCTGCTCCGCCATTTCTGTCTTCTAAGAAGCACCGTACTTGAAGTTCGATGAGTCTGACTGCAATCGATGACTTTCATAACACAAACAGCATTTACAAACAGCCTGGTGCTTTTCCGGTGGATTATCCTCTAACTTTACAGACACCTTGCATCAATGGAATTAATCTACGACTTTAAAAAACGTGCAGATTAGCCTACTTGGACGTGAAAAGACCGGGAATTTTGTCCAGAGGCGCTAATTTAGGTTTGGAGTTCTTTTACGCGCCGTAACTACTACTAGGCCTATCTACTTCACATCATCATCACCCTATTGTTCTCACATTGTAACGTAGGCCAACATTAAAGATAAGGATATTTTTTAGTTCAATAGAATTCGAATACAGTCTACTAGGCCTACTTTATTTCAGAAACGCTGGTTGTTTTAAACACGGTTTCGACCTCCACCAATTATATTGCGAGATTTAGGCTATTTCCAATTAGAACTACACAGCGGGTACTTACAAACAAGTTTGTGTAGCATGAGTAACATAAAAATTATACAAATGTACTGTACAGTATTTGCCACTTGTTTCAGATTTATTCCGCAAGGACATATTAAATGTAGCCTAAATAATGTACAGGTAGGGGAAAAAAAAGCGGACCGACTCTTGTGGCTGATTTCAGCGCCTTGTGATACGTAAATAAATGTAAGAGATGTAACGGAAACGTTTTTCACAAGCAATGGAAATTACGTGAAATGATTTCTCAATTGATTGTCTATATTGTCTAGAATAAATTTCAATACATTCCCTGCTATCCTGTGAGTGCCGCTAGGCATGCGCAGTGGCTCATATCGGCAACTTAGATATTTTAGTTGGTCCGCTTTCCCCCCCCCCTACCTGTAGGCCTACATAATTAACGAACAACGATTTCTTAAGTTCTGCTAAAGAACGATATGAATTAGAAAATACTAAAACTCCGTGGCGCTACATCTCTTAAGGGATTCAGCCTACCACCCGACCGCTGCATCATCTATCGTAGGCAGAATTGGAGGCATGTGGTCAGCATGCCGACACCCAAGGCCGTTAATGGTGATTTCCGTGACCGGAGCCGCTACTTCTCTATCAAGTAGCTCCTCGGTTTGAATCACAAGACTGAGTTCACCCCGTCCCAAACCTCCCTACCTCAGAGAGGTCCGAAGAGGTAGCGGGGATCGAACCCGGGCCTGCGGATCTGTAATCAGCGACTCTAGCCACGAGACCACGCAGAGAGCCTGATATGAATTATATCTGTTTTTAATACTGCCGAAATATCACACGCATTGGTATTCAGGAGAGTCCTCTCTAGCTCTCTTTAAAAGCAGAACATCTGGAGGCCGACGGCCAGCAACAGCATCTATAAAGAAAGAAAAAAAAAAGCTCTAAAAATTACATTCTTCCAAATTTCGGCTTAGGGAGTTTCACAGGAAAAAAAGATACCTTACAATATTATGATGCAAGTCAAACTGCAACCCCAGCTCCCCAACCCTGAACAAGTTGATCAAGGAAATCAATAAACTAACAATAAATTATTTTGGAGTTTATATGATGTTGGCATTGACCTTCTTTGCCCTGTTTCATAGAACTTTTACACCAATATTATTAACAAAATCATAATAATATTAGGTAATATCCTCTGTTTTATAAGAATGTTAATTAGTTAAGATTTCATGGTCCTAAATTATTAGTAAATATTACTAATGTTATTAATAAACTGTTTCATAGACTAGCAAAGGTAATGTTTTTATATCAGTGTAATTGAACTAATAAGTTATTCTCAATTGTATATTAATCACCCTGATTCAGTCGCCAGTTTTTGTGCAAATGGAGCTCGAATATGAAAACGATATTTTAGAATTTGAATTTGGACTAGAATAGCCTACATTCAGATATTTTGCATATGTGCTTGATAGATTTATTGTTTGTTTACACCTAATTATTATCTCCCAATCCACAAAGTAACCGCTCATCAACCATCAAATAGAGAAGAAAAAGCAAATGTGAGTCAAAATGCGAAAACAGATGCCATGAAATATGTGAATAATGAGATTTCATATATGTATACGCATGCTGTGATAATAAATTGATAGAAAAAAGAATCGCCCAGAAATATTGGCTGCCATATTGTAACAATAACTACCAGAAACTTTAATAGTTTGATTAATTTTGAAAATAGTATGCAAATGTGGAAGTAATCAATAAAGAGCATTTCAGATTACAAGGTTGTAGAGCAATTCATTGCTGATAGAAAAATGAATTTCACCTATTATTCTGTACCCAAACGTATGTCCCCCTAAAACGAATATATGGTAGCCTGAATAACTACATACGTAATCTTGTAAAAGGTGGGTCCCGGCATTTTGGTTAAAATAAGTAAAATTGATTGATTTTCCGCGAGATACAGGATGCTGGCAATAATTCTACTTGCTGGAAAAGAGTTTTCGGCAATTGACACCAGTGTTATGAAATCAATACGGCGCCATGTGCCGAATAATACAGTACAGGGTAAGACGTGATGATGATCAGCTGTGAGGTCAGAGGTCACTGCAGCGCAGCTGGGCAGCAGTCAGCACGGGTCGGGGAGAGAGTGGCGCCAAGATATCACCACATAGGCGTCACACATCTGCAATAACACATATACACATACTTCTGTTTCGTTTCCAGTGCTCCTGCATGCCAAAATCACATTCATGAAAATATTAATAATCTGTAAAATTTATTAGGTGGTCCTGTAAGCTTTATTCTTCAAGCTGCCATGGAAGTTACATACCCAGTCGTGATGGGGTCTCAGAGGTCAATATGGCTCCAGTGTTATAGTTTATGAATCCCCGGAAACATATAAAAAAACATAGTTTGCGGCTGTCAGATATTCTTTCTTAATATCAATTCGTTTCTTCATAATTTTCCTTTTAACACACAAGGAATATTTCCACCATGTACCCTAAGCTTAAACACTCACTGGCACAGGGGTTAAATTGAGCAGTTTTCCAGATTTCCACTTGGAGTTTCAGAATTTTTTAATGTAAAAAGGACATAACGCCGGGCACTGCAACATTATATTAAGAATGCTGCTTAGAAACAATGCGTTTCTTCACGACTCTTACATTATTACGGAGAATTCATTTTTCTTATTCACTATTCTTTTATATTCAATTATAAATAGTAAGGACAATTATGTCAAATATAAAGCTTGCATTGCATGTATAGGCCTCTAAAAATATCAAGGCTAGGGGCCGAAAATTAGAATTTAATACAGAATGTTCAGTGCAGGAGCCAAAAGGTAGTCTATTAAAGTATTACGTAGAATTTATTACACAATGCCTTGTGCAGGGACCAACAATATTGAAGTGCTAGCTTAAAAGGCCCGGCGTCCCCCGGGTTTTGTATTTTGTAATATGAAATTAACTTATGGAGGACTTCGATGTTGAAACTCTAGGTCCTTATATAATAACTTATGTATGTAGAATTAGAAATGAGGAAGAACGACATATAACACTCAGACTACTCCCTCAGAAAACGCTGGATATAGCCTTTTATGGTTCATACAGGATGTCGAATGTTGTATTCCATTGCTTCTACACATCATGCCTGGGAGGAGTGCAAATAAGAAGAAAAAGAAATTCCGGTTACATAAGATTGTATTGTCTTGACAGAAATTTGTATTTCTCACTCTCGTATTACCATACAACCGTTTCGGGGCTGAAGGAAAAAATAAATTCAATAGCACTTTCATACTTTCCTTCCCAAAAACCTGGGACATAATATACTGCGCGCGTAGGACTGAAAATGTTCCATCCCATTTTGTCTTCTTTTAGATGCTTAGGGCCTCTGATAAACATCCCTAGGCCTATTTCTCAACTAATACAAAGCCTACAGCTATGAGTGACGTATCAGTGGATAGGATTTGTTACCGACTTCCGATATAGCATACTCACTGGCACACACTTAAGTTGTCCCTGTAATACGACCGCTTATTCTACATCAAAATATGAAGTGAGAAAGTATTTTCCATGTCGAGGGTAGAGAAAGTTATGTGACTGCTTCATTTTTGTGGATTTTATTCTTCAAGAATTATTTTCACAAATGTATTAATTACATCGATAGTATCAGAATTTGTTGAAGCCCAGTGTTATAATATAGTTTCCAAAGCCCTATGTGAACACCGTAAACAATATTTTCGTTATGTAAATAATTGACAGCATAACTCTCTAACTTTGCCTCATTTCACATTTCCGACTTTTCCCGTGGATTTTCCAAAAATTTTCTTTCATACAATCCTTGTCCTGACAATTACGAACACAACAAAAAAGAAATCAACCAAATCGGTCGAGCCGTTCTCAAGTGATGCGGCAACATACATTTTGGAAATTCATTTTTATTAATATAGATTCGCTACGTATTATTTGTTACAGAATGCCTGTGCTTGAAACAGCAGTAGTGCCTGTGCTTTCCCTTGAATGTCCGTTGGTCTGCATAATATAATGAACTGGCAGTGAGATACAGTGGACGAAAGGTATGCTTTTTTGCCGTTTTCTGTGCCTAATCGAAATTAAGTCCCTGTATCTTTTCTACAAAAGATACAGTACAGAAAGAGTACATTAAAATGGCTTAAGAAGGCGGACAAAAGTAGTTGTGAAGTGCAGAATGATGAAATATCATAAAAAAGTTCTGATAAAGTACAGAAAAATGAAATATCTGAAACATGATCCCTGAAGAAAGGTTTTAAAATTTTAGGTGGATACGGAACGTTTAAAAGAATGTTTCCTGCGTATCTTTACGGTGGCATCCTATAAATGTTTATGACGAACATGATATGTATTTTTCACTGCATTTGGTGAGTTATTTCTCTAGAGCAGCGTTTCCCAATCTTTCTGATGTCGTGGGCCCCCTATAGCGACTATAAATTCTCTCCGGACTCCCATGAAATCAATAATATTTTTTAAAAATATATCGTATTTTACATACGATTTTACCTAGATTTACATACGCTTTCGGACTTAAAAGAGATGAAAACGGGGACTGGAGAAAACTGAATAACGAAGAACTTCATAATCTGTACTCTTCATTGAGTACAATAAGGGTAATTCATTCACGGAGGGAATTGGGCTGGGGATGTTGCACGCATGGGTGAGGAAAGTCATAAAAAATATTGACTGGGAGACCTGAAGGGAAAGAACCACTTGGAAGACCTGGACGTAGGTGGTAGGACACAATTAGAATACATGTAGGCCTAAGGGAAGTAGGATTTGCGAGGGAAGGTTGGATGGAGTTATCACAGAACAGGGTTGAATGGCGGGCTCATGCAAGTGCGTCAATGAACCTCCGCGTTCCATAAAATAAATAATATTCCTTTAGCTAGCTTAGGAAATGACTATTTCCATTGAGTAAGTAAGTATTTCACATACGATAAAAATGAAGTGATAAATTACAATTTACAACTCTAAACGTGTCATTTACGATAACTTAATGCAATTCTGTTATTAATAGAGATATTAAGAAAAATACGATTATACCTGTTAGGCCTAATATTATGAATTCAGCACCTAGCTAATATGATGGCCGTCTTTTTCAAGAATGGAAATTCCCATTTGTAACTAGAATTAATAATATGTTTACGATTTCTTCTGTTAACTGTTGGATGAACAAGGGCGGATGATAGGAAGGACAGACGGAGGAACAAACCAACAAATGGAACAATGGTTAAGCTAGCTGGGAATACAGAAGACGGGAAAAGAGAATGAATCGATGGAGTGAAGTTTGGACGGACGATCTGATAGAAAGATAGAAGGAAGATAGTCGGATGGAAAGACGTGAAGTAGTGATGGGCAGAATCGAATTATTTTAAAAATCGAGTAATCTATTCTCGAGTAATATAAAGAATCGAGTGATCATTCGATGAAAAAGTTCTCGGATGTATGCAAGGATCCGAAAACTCACGATGTGAGACATGAGAAAAAATCGACCATTCGAATGGAAAAGTTCTCCGATGAATACAAGGATCCGAGAACTCACGATGCGAGATATGACAACTCGAGCCGGTATACGAGAACTGCATTTTTTCTTCATGTTACAAGATCACTATTGGTTCCCGCAATGGGTGTGGCTCACCCATACAGCGAACCACACTCCAATAGGAGTTCATTTCACGCACCGTTGTCATATTTCGGGTTTACGGCATTCTGCTACAACGTTCATAGATTCAACATCCACAAATGACAACGCTGTCTCGTCTCCCGTGTGATGGTCTCGTAAGAATAGTCAATTTGACAACGCTGAACTGCACGGTGCGCATAGAGCTGTGCATAACTTATGCCTTTCTCGTCTACAAAACTCATATCGCGTTAACGAAGCTATCCGAAGTGATACGACTGACATGAGTAATAACTTGACAACTTCTCACTGCATTAAATCATTCGAGTGATCACTCTAATACTTTTTATACCACTCTTGATATCTCGAGAACTTTCAAGAATCGACTGACATGAGTAATAACTCGAGAACTTCTCACTGCACGAAATCATTCGAGTGATCACTCTAATATTTTTATACGATTCTTGATATCTCGAGAACTTTCAAGAATCGAATAATTCCGATTTTTTCAATCGATAACTCCCATCACTAACGTCCCATCAGGAGGAAGGACAGTTGGAAGTAGAGAAGGAAAAACGGATAGACTATACCGATAAACAAATCTTATTTACATAATGGATTGACTGACGCTTTATTATATAGAGAGGATGAATGGATGGATCAGTATTGTGTAGGCCTATGTATTTATTGCTGCTTAAAGGCGTACATAATATAAGAGTAATAACAATGTGTTATTGTTTATTCCCAAATTACCTTACTTAACATTACGAACAATATTCATGTTTAGAAGAGCATAAATCAACAAAATTATATAAGTTGCCTTTCTTATTTCATTTTGTTTATAAGTAACTTAACAAGCCATTACCGATATTAATCATTTATTTGTAATTCCTTTTCAATGAAAGTCTAATGTTCTAGGAAAAAATTAAAATTACGATTATATATCTCTGCTGCCAAATGCATCAATGCATCAAGGTTGTAGGCTCCTTTAAGCACAAATTTTCGTTCCAACATACGAGTAATTAGCTTCACGCTATAGTGGGGAGAGAGAGAGAAGCTATTTTGGAATTCAATTTTAGGAAAGATGTTTTATCGCACTTAACACATAAGTGAAGTCTCGGCTTGCCCACTGTCTATTAGAGCGGCCTTCCTATTATAGAGAGGTGCTTTTAATTTTACGGCTTCCGTTTTGAAAACATCGTTAAAGTGTCTAGAGCTCTTAACAAGTGGCCTTATTAATCTTCGTAAATTGGTTTCCAATTCCAATGATGATAACGTTATTGGAGGGAAATGGCTGCTGGTAAATTAGTTTTTCTCTTTCATTTCGATCGCTAAAGCGGTACTCTTTTTGTCGAGACAAATCAGGTATCACAAATAAATCAGAAATGAGGAGAGAGAAAAGAGTCAGAAGAAAGAGAAGGAAAGAGAAAGGTAAAAGATTAGTATTATTAACTTACTACCATTATTATTATTACTACTCCTACAATCGTCATCATTACTATTAGGCTTAGTGATAATGAGGCTGACAGAGGGGACATTAGTAAACTGCACATTGTAAACCGGTTAAGTATATAACATTTGCTGGACTTTTCTTTCCTTCCAGGGATGTAAACTACACACATCCTATTTTCCCTTTCGTTTCTGTGCATGTAAACTGCACACCAGTTAAAATGTGAAATACACAAAATTGTATTTTTCTCCAAATCGTGAAAGCAACGCTTTGGTTCTCCCCATCCCAAAATTTTTATTTTTATAATTAAGTTACATGAATTTCAATTAGGCATAGGTGAAGATCCAGGGGATATTTGAGACAGCAAAAATTAAAATTAAGAACGCTTTAAGGAAGAAGGAAACAATGGAGAGAAATATAAGAGATTTTAATGAGGGTCATATATCCAGAATGGAATTCATTAATGGTACAAAATACTATTTAATGCAATTTCATTTGCTTTTGATAATAGACGTCTTTATTTTCTTGAACATTTTGTATATTTTTAAATTTATTCCAGCTCTGTTGTTGTTATGTCTTGAGGTCTGTCTGCAAAATACATGCTATATTTTATTACGTGATTTGTAAGTATGTGTACTTTACGCTCGAAAATTTTCTGTGCGCAAATTACACGTGTGCAGATTATATGCCATTGGGGTGAAATACCTGAAATGTGTGTGCAGTCTACCCCCCCCCCCCCGGATAGAGGTTGTCTTGGGGATAATGGTCATATTGATACTGCTGCTGGTGATGACAATGAAAAAAAAATGATAATAATATTCATCATCATCGTCATATTCATAGCAAGTAACCTATTAAAGAAAAGAGTAGTGTGGAAAATAATAATAATTTAATAATAATATGAAGAATGGGGCATAAGTATTCTTTCTTTAGAAAATGTGGGATAATATTAAAATTTTGAAATATAAAAATGAAATGGCTGATGTAGGCCTATGTATAATGCAGATTAAAAGTAGGCCTACTTGATGTAGGGAAGTAAAGGAAACAGACACCCATAAACACCAATATGCGACTGCATCGTGTCACTCTAATGTATTGCGGTAGTTGGAAGCATGAAAGCACGCATACCCACTCCATGATCCCTTAAAGTTCGGTACGGATGGGCATTATGTCTCAAAGCTTCCATAACATCCTTGTGGGCATTCTCTGGCATTTCTAGTGACTATTTTGACGTAAGAATGCTGTTCTTATCTTTTCATATCCATTCTGCACAGCGACTGACTCACAACTAAATTACCATCACGTCTATTCGTATAACCGTATAGGCCTACATCACAAGGCTACAAAATGATTTACTCATGTAGGCCTACGAGAGATGCCGCACTCTCCCGTGACATACAACATCTCATGGTACCATCGCCTTAATTTGGGAAAAAATAAGTTAATAATAATAATAATAATAATAATAATAATAAGAACAGGAACTAAGTGCCTGATATTAAGCATAGGCTTAGGCCTAGGCCTGGAAGAAAGCGCAATCTATAACAGTTTTTGTCGTGAATGAAACATATTGTAGTAGGCTATATCAGATAGGGGCTACTCAAGTATCGGTGCAGTATTCTTACGAATTAGAAAAAATACACTTGATGTAAAAAAATATATATGAAATGTTGAAAATCTTGCTTTCTTTCTTTACCTTAGTTTTACCTCTCCCTTTTAGGGACATTTAAGCGATTCACGCTACCCGGGCCTTACAAAGCCGCGATCTGTCGAGAGAGGGTTTATCTTTGGATTGGATCGCATACTTACTTTTTGACCCGACAAGGATATGGAAGGCCTCCTCGGATGAGTGACCAGCCCAATACCGGGGCCACCTCCAATACAACACGAACACATAGGACGAGACACACCATTCACACACACACCTTCACTCTGAAAAAGGGGGGGATGGGATGAAAAATATAATGACTGCCAGATGACATCCGGTGACCACAAGGGCCTAAATTTACCCGACATTTGTCACACAGGTGAGGAAAAACTCCGGAAAACCCCCACCTAGAAAACTTGTCCCGACCAGTATTCGAACCCGGGCCCGCTGCGTGAGAGGAGTAATCAAGAATAAGGTCATAAGTCAATAAAATCTATTATCCTTTTTTAGCCTAAAATATTCTTTCTCAGACATATTCCATTAAATGAAATGTATTCCTTAAACGGAATACTTAAGCCGGTTTAATTAATTACAAAATTATGTAGGCCCTAGCTAGTAAAAGTAAACTAAAAATCTCATTACTAATGAAATGAAAAAAGAACATAATCTTCTATTTATTGATGCATAGTTTCAATAGTAGGAATTGTTCAACCTTTCAGATGCGTGTCGGAATATAGGCTATGCATCCGACATGATGATAACTAGAAAAAAATTAAAAGAAAATATTTTCTCATTCATTGTAAAGCATCAGACTACCTATTAAAACAAACTAAATACAATTGCTTACATCACATTTAAGTAAGTTTCCCATTTTAATAATGTAATTTTCAATTTTCAGTTCTATTTGAGACAGCTCTCATGTCCAAACCATTTAAGGCTGTGTTGTGTTCAAGTGGTGGATAGTAAGATCCCATTAATAGCCTAGTCTATAGCAAGAAACCTGTAATAATTACATAGAAAACCCTAGGAGAAAATCAATATGACTAGCTTTTTGCCTTCCCTGAAAAATTGAATATTTTGGACATGAAACGCTTTTCAAATAATAAGTTCATTTACGGACACGGATGTTTTCGACCTGAACCGGGATCGAACCCGCAATGTTGGATACATGAATCCAGCGCAAAATGTTCCTCCGAAACCGATTGTTGATACAAGTAAGTTTAATCACTATACTAAGTTCTATACGGTTATCGAATAATAGAGTATGCCTAATAGCATAATAATAATAATAATAATAATAAGCCTAATAAATGTAAATAGTATGATGATGATAATAATAATAATAATAATAATAATAATAAAGATGATGATGATGATGATGATGATGATGATGATGATGTTGATGATGATGATAATAATAATAATAATAATAATAATAATAATAATAATAATAATAAATGGGGTACGCCGTAGCGTAGTGGTTGAGGCACTGCGCTACAAACGGAAGGTCGCGGGTTCGATTAGCGGATGAGGTCGTTGGAGTTTTTTTCAATTGGCCTAATCCCGCTGGTGGCACTATGACCCTGGGGTAGACTCAGCCTCCAACAGAAATGAGTACCAGGAGCAATCCTGGGAGTAAAGGCGGCCGGTGCGTAAGGTTGACAATCTTACCACCTTCACGTGCCGAATGTCCAAAATCTGGGAGCCTCAACCTCCTGGAACCCTCTGGGCCTCCATGGCCTGTATAGGGATCACTTTTCCTTTTTTAATAATAACTTAATAATAATAGGGTTTAATAAAAATTACGATAATAACATACCTAATATTAAAAATAATATTAATAATAAGAGGCCTATTCCTTATTGGATCTGGTGAGCTGTGTAAATTGAATTTCTTCACTTCGGGATTCTCGAGTGGCCTCACAGGTGTCGGGGAGTTTCTACGTAATCCAGTTTACCTGCTAAACCAGTCGTTCAGGTGTGAAAACAGCAACCCAGCCTCCGCAATCAAAACTGCACATGCAAATCCATGTCTTGCTTGCGTTGTAGAGTCGCATAGTCTACATCAGGGTTTTCCAAATTTTGAGGCTATGAAGGGTACATACATGTAGTTGGGCCGAAGCTTACCAGAATTGCGTTTCGGGAAATATTAAGGCTTAATTTATTACTTCTCTGCCCGTACCATAGGTTCTAAAGGTAGGGGAATTATTGTGTTCAATACCGAAATTAGAAGTTGAGTTTTAAACATAAATACACGTTTTGAGGCCCCCTAAAATCAAAACTTATATTTTCAGGAACACGTCAGTGTGTGTGTGTGTGTGTGTGTGTGTGAGTGTGTATGGTTTGTCTGAGACGGCCTAGTTCCAGAACGAAAAAGCATATGAAAACAACATTTGGGTTTGAGTTAGGCATCTTCTGAGGATGTCACACGAAGATTGACGACGACTTTTAATGCCACTTGATATTAAGAAATTTTCGTCTTTCGCTGTTTTCTCGAAACCGACTCTAACGATTTTGTTTAAATTTTGTATGTAAGGTGTATATACTAAGAGCTAACTTTCTTTAGTTGAAACATAATATATATATATATGCAGGGTAGTTATAAGGCACCCACTGTTCGTAGGGACTCATTCTTGCCTAATGAACAATAGGCCTAAATCTTTGCATCAGCTTCAAACAACTGAATAGGCCTACTCGCTCTTTGCAACATGGTTTCTTAGTGTACATCAGAATGTGCTCAGTCAGGGTAAAGAAAGTTACGTGAGTGCATTCATAACATTTTATTTGGGTTGTGTATCTTTTAAGGATGCGACGCGGTAACGACATTCTGATTATTTTTACAACCAATTTACATGAAGAGTATGTCATACATACTAGTATAGTATGCTAAGAGGCAAAAGTTCTATTTGGGCAGAGGAAGTTACCGCATGTGTTTCACATCAGATTTTTTCTCGAAAACAAACATTTGCTGGAGCTCTGAATTATTCTGAACACTTATCAACGCTTACAACAAATAGGCTAGAAAGCACATCGAAACAATTGCTTAGTGACTTTATTACTGTAGAGTTTAATACAGTAAAGTATGCTGATTGACTTATGCCACTCGTGTTAGAAATTACAAGAGAAAAGTCCGACTATTCTTGATGCCAATAACGCTAGCAGAAGAAAAATCAGAGTAAAGATGAGTTCAAGCTTACAGTATTTTTCAAATGAGAAGCAGATTCCTTCACCGCCAATCACGTGTACGAGCTTACGAACCGCCGCTAGCAGTAAGAGTCTTCCCTCCGTCTCGCCGTCTCTGATTGGACCGGGTATCTAAGCAAGGAGATGGACAAACTGTTTGTCATCTGCAAAACACTGTAGTCTATAGGCCTATCGCTTTCAAACTAAGCACCCGCGGATCAACACATTTTATTATTAAAAAATTAGCCGGATTTTATCGATAAATTTACGAGCAATGCCCAGATCTCGAGATAGGCCTATATTTATAGTGGCTATTTAACGAAAACTCGCAGGGTAATTAAAACCACGAAAAGTAATAAAACACATCGCTATTTGTGTCGATGTAATGAGAGAGCCTATTTCGGGACATTCGATATATTATAATAGGCCTACATCAATCGTCTCGCCATTAACGAAAGTCGCGCTCCTTACGACTTTTCATCAGTTGTTTTATTTTTCTAGATTAACCTCCTCAGTAGACCCTATTAACTAAATTTAATAATATCGTGTGATTAATACTGCATTTATCATTACAAGATACCGGTATTTAAAATGCTTCACCACACACATATAATAATTATTCATTAGTTTCATCTCACCTTTTGCTCGAATCCAATGGCAAATAAGGCAAAAAGATAGGCCTAAGATAAGATGGAGATATTATGTTGTTCTGAATCATAATGTTATGAGAGGTTAACAACCACTCACAGTAAAAAAATTTAAAAAATAATAATTGTTCGGAAATGCTTAGGCCTACGTGATTTATGGATCCTGTCAGTGTAAAAGTCTCCGGGTAGCGATTTCACTAAGGGAGAGTATAAATCGTAGAAAAATGAACTACAGATTGAGAAGTTAAATTTTCTCGCAAATTTTGGTCACTTTAGTTGACTGACCTTCATCAAGAAGATATTAACTCACACTACAAATAAAAAACTGCGGGCAGATGTTTTAGGGTTTAGGATAGGCCTATATTTCTTTTCTGACTCCCTTCTTTTAATTTTACTTTCAACCTGTCATCAGCTTGCAGATCAACTAGCTCCATTGAGAAAAAGCATACTGCATTTAAAAACAAATCCAATTTCTTTCTTTTTAGTTCAGTAGTAAGCAATTCATTATATTAATTACTGTTTGTATAACAAACTGCAAACATTCGAAAGGGTCCGATACTACCATGAACCATCACCAATGTGGTTAATATTAATTTACAATTACTGGACTTCAGTGCGCCTGCGAGTTATATTATATTAATGACAATTTTCTGAGAAGTGGTTGGCAAATTTACATATGCATAATAGAGATGCAACAGACAATGGTATGATAGTGCACAGCTTTTAACATAACCAACCAATTGTTATACATGATATAGGCCTATAAATTTAATACAATTTTAGTTATTTGAACAATTTCTAAGTGGTTAAGTCAACATTTGCTAGTTTGAATGTGTAATTGAGTACAGTGTGATCGACAATAGCTTTTAATAACAATTAAGGAATCGCGCACAATGTGCATTAGCTTAACCTAAGACTTAACCTACCCAGTCCTGAACCCGGGGAGGGGATCTTTCACTACTGAAAAATCCCCGACCCGGCCAGGAATCGAACCCGGGCCGCCGGAATGGAAGGCAGGCGTGCTACCGACTCACCCACAACACTACTATATATTCTGTGATAATATTTGAACATATCCATTTATACGATATAGCAGAGCCATCGTCCACCGCTGTGGCAAAGGGGCCCGGGTTCGATTCCTGGTCGGGACAAGTTACCTAGGTGGGTTTTTTTCTGGGGTTGTCCTCACCTGTGAGACAAATGTGGGGTAACTTTAGGCCCTTGTGGTCCCCAGATAACATCTGGCCGTCATTATCATCTTCATCCCATTTTCGCCTTGTTCGGAGTGAGTGTGTGTGTGTGTGTGTGAATGATGTGTCTCGTCCTATGTGTTCGTGTTGTCTCGGAGGTGGCTCCGGCATTGGGCTGATCATTCATCCGGGGAGGCCCTCCATGCCCTTGTCTGGTCAAAAAAGTATGTATGTGTTCCAAATATAATCCCTCTCCCGATAGGTTACGGCCCTGTAAGGCCCGGGCGGCTTGGGTCGCTTAAATCCTGAAAGGGAGAGGTAAAACTAAGATAGCCTAAAGGAAGAGAATCAGCACCATCAAGATAAGAAATATTGATGAAAATTGTTAATATTACATATGAGAGGTTTGTAGAGGGGCATATATGTGAGATTAGGATATATTAATATTATACTATTGTACATCTTAAAAACATAGTAAAGGTTGCATAGGTTGAACTTTTGGATAAATCTAATTATTTGTGGTTAGGTGGACAGTTTCTCTATACAAACAAACGGAAAAATTAAATTCATCAATATCTAGTAACATGTTTCAGAAGATAGTTGAGTATAGTGTGATCGACAATAGCTTTTACTACTATATATTCTGTGATAATATTTGGACATATCCATTTATACGATAGGCCTATATCAGCGCCATCGTCCACCGCTGTGGCAAAGGGGATGCGTTCGCTCCTTATTGTAATAATATTATGGGAGAAAAATTCCTCTGACAATGGGACTTGAAACCAGGACCTTTGGCTATCCGTGCCAATGGTCTTACCAACTGAGCTACGCCAGAATTGAATTCACAGCGCCAGATAGAATCTCTCTCCTGACTGGCTGCCCTTAATGGTCTACTTCCCCGACAGACAAGTTATGTCATATGCAGTTCTGTGAGGCACACTAATTAGTGATTTTGTTACCGGGCTTCCACTGTTATTGTACAGTAACATTCAAGATAGATAAATGCATATACATTATACATTCATGTACCACAGATTCTTGTCTCTGTTGGACATTACATGATAATATTATAGGAGAAAATTCCTCTGACACTGGGACTTGAACCCAGGACCTTTGACGATCCGTGTCAATGCTCTTACCAACTGAGCTACGCCAAAGTTAAATTCACAGCGCCATCTGGCGGGAACCTAATCTCGAGGAAATATTTCCAGGGAATGTTCCCGGAAATGTTCCCACAATTTCATAAATTCCCTGGAATTTATGATTTACGAGCAAGATAACTCAGATACCTATTTCTTACTTAAATTTAATCATGATTAGGTTAAGTAAAACTAAAAACTGTCATAAGTTCAAAGATTTATAGGCTATATGATTAATGAAATAACATAAAAAACATTAATTATTTACGTATAAAATATTGTAATATTTGGTTTTCACATAGTTAACAATAAAAATAAGTTAAGTAAAATTTGCCCTGGTTCTTGAAGGTCAATACAGAAGATTAACAAAAGAGTTCATTGAAGAGATTGACTATTAATTAGACACAAATTACAATAATAATCATAAACTGTACGAACCGAAACAAGTTTTAGGAATAGACCTACTTGTTTTCTATAAATGTGTGAACTTTACTTCATCTTACAAGTTGGCCTAATCACTTCCATTGAAATCCATTAGATTTTCTTCATCATCCTCTTCTTTTTCTTCTTGATCAGAAAGGCTACCGATATCATCACTGTCATCATGGCCTTCATCATCATCATCATCATCATCTAGCTTTCCTTCTTGGTCCTTCCCTTCATCTGGATCGTCTGGATTACCAGCACTTTGGGTTTGAACTTCAGTAGATTCACTCTTCTTTTTCTTCTTCTGAGGTTGAGCATTCATCAGTTTCCAGTTGTATGAAAGATAAGCGAGTTTAGCTGCTCGCTCAGATGATAGGGGGTTCTTCTTTTTAGATTGCACCCATGAAAACGTACTGAATGTACGTTTTGTGGCGGCAAAAGTGACTGCAGCTCCTAAGATTTGAATGGCCACATCTGCCAAGTCGCAGGTTCCTCTTAGCCCTCATAAATCATGAAAGAACTAAATTTCCCCCTAAACTACAGTAGGATTAGCCTAGACCGTGGGATTGATTTATGATTAATTATTAGGCTGTAAACTAATCGTATTTAAATTTGTGTTTGTGTAATATTGAAGGTGTTGGTTTCTGGCATGTTATTTTAAATACAAACACAATCAATTAACAATTATGTTAAATTACTTATCTTTAATCCTGTTTAAATAAGTGTGAGGTATCACTTTATAACATATAAGTTTATAAAGAAAACCTAAGAGATTATCACGAATTATTATTTTTATAAAAAAGATGACTTAAGGTACATTGTTCTGACAATAAGTGAAAAATTATATCATAGGAAAAGGCAATAGACTACTTCCCTAGACGGTTCCTTGATAAACATGTGGCATTTTACTGAAATAGTTTCATTTTAAGGTACCTGGACCGTTAATAAGCAGTAAAACATTCAAAACTAACGATTTTTTTTAATAAATGCTGACTTTTGAGAATATTTCCTGCCCAAGGAAATTTTATAAATTCCTTCCCACTGGGAATATTTCCGGCCCACATCACTACTGTGCAGTACAAATGTCTTTTTGTCTCTCTAAACTTTAGTTATATAAAAAAGTTATATAACCTATTTGTTAAACATATAACTTGTTAGGCTACATGTTACATATAACTTGTTACATGTAATAAGTTTATTAAACAAGTTACATAGTGTAAACCCAGCTTTAGCCTACACTATTTTACCCACACCCCATCATTACCGTCAATCAGTGAACAGCAACTCAATTAATTACAAGCAAATAGATCGCAACTTCCTCAGTTCCAGGAAACATTTTTCCTATTTCAGTTACAGTACAAAGAAACTGTCGCCATGTGGATACGACACCAATGCAGAACGACTTTCAGCTGTGTAGTGAATAGCAAATAAGCTTCCCCATAACGTATAGGACTACATAGTCTGTACTAGATTTTTGGATTAGGGAACAGTACTATTGTATTCTTTTTTACAAAAATGTTCCATTAGGAGAGGAAAGAAGTCGTCTTAACGTGGAATCTTCATTTCACTTCTTATAGGCTACGTTCGCATAAGTTACAGTCACATCGAAATCCTTAAGCATATAATATGCACATGCACAATGTTTTTTTTTTCTTTTTTTCTTTCTTTCTTTCTTTCTTTCTTTTTTTAGTTTACAGCAACTAGCCTATTTATCGTCTGTATAATATTTCTGATGTGAAGATTTTAACTTAAAGTATTCGAGAACTGAGTCATTATGTAGGCTATGAAAATATATTTTGTAGAAATACTGTTTCCAGTGGCGTAACTTTTGAAAAACAGAGTGGGCTCAAATAGGCCTACATTAAAAATTTCACACTCTTGCCTCCTACTTTATTCATGAAATGATCTTAAGTTATATAATAAGCTACTGAATTGGTAGCCTAAATATAGAAGGGTACAAGAAATGATTTCAGTATTTCTAATAACGATCACTTAATTTACGTCACGAAACTTTTTTATTATAATGATGATAGGTGTTCTGCCTGAAGGCAGGTCCAAACCCGGAACGAAGCCAAGGATGTTGACCACGACTCGTCCAAGGCTCAAGAGTGATACCAAGGAGTATTGTCATTGCCTCTCTCGGGATGAGGATGAAGGGTCGACACAACACCTGTCCTGAATCCAGGAAGGAGGTTTTCCGCTATTGAAAAATCCCCGACCAGGCTGGGAATTGAACTCATGGCAGCCGCGCTGTTAACTCCCCCATAAAACTCTAATGTTTATAGGCTACAAGCATAATCTAAAAACAGTCGAAGTCGAATAGTTCGAAGATGAAGAGACCAGCAAAGAAAATCGACTTAACCATGATATCGATTTAGAAAATTTTGTTGCTTTGTACAGGGGTGTCAAGGGACCATGCTAAAAGATTCGAATTACTCACGATTTCGCATTAAAAACGCTCGAATTATCCAAGTTCGACTGTACAACTTTTTCCCGCTATCCGCACACTTAGAACAGCGATACGTGCAGTTAGGCATAAGTATTTTCTAGGATAGCTTACTGTCAAAGAAAAAAAGTAATCAGTCTTTTTAAAGCGGAAAAAGATAACTTACTTTAGCGGATGATGTGTAGAAATTCGCATTGACTGTAAATTCCACGCAGAAATAAAAAAAAAAATAAAAAAATAGGAAAAATTTCAAACTATAGCTATCGTGAGTTAATTAGAACGAAGGGAGATCATGTTATATAGCCTATGTCTATAATGGTTTGATTTTTGTTTTGCACCGACTAAACAATGGAACACGATTTTCACTCATAACAATGAATATTTACCGTAATACAAGACAAATTATTGAGTGGGCTAGAGCCCCATGGGCCCATATAAGTTGGCCCTCTTGATTGTTTCAGTAAACAAATTGATGAACTAATGTCTCTTTCTGCTTTCTATCTTTCTTTCTATGTCGAAAAAATTGCAAAGGCAATAACTGATTTTTCCTTAAAGAGGCCTATGAACTAAAATTATGTTACTGGTACCGCTATTTAAAGTTGTATTACGACCCAGAACATCCTAGACGATTTAAACTACAGAATACCAAAAACTCCATAGACCTATTTTAATATCTGCAGTTACTGCTTTCTTCTTTGGCACGGCAGCATAATAGGCTACGCCTTCAACTTCTGCGAGCAGTCTACGTTCAATTCTCACCATCGTAGAACTCGTACTATAAAAGTTATTATTACTATAACAAGGTTCCAATAACAAAAAACAAAAAATGCAATCGTGGTTAATAACATAAAATAATAAACGTACAGGTGTGGAAATGCAAGTTTATCAGAAATATTTATTCGTTCCTAGCTTACGTAGAGAAAAAACCTGTAAACATTAGGCTATGAATGCATAAATGGAAAGGTTAATAAAATGTTAACTACAATAAAACAGATGTTGGATATAAGTTCTCGCCTTGCAGAGGGAAACACCGCAGGCTGTCAGTGATTGTACCTCCCCTCTTAGTACTACCAGAAATGTATTCATTGATTGTTTTCAAAATATTTTCCCACACACATTCACGCACACATCAAATTGCTCAATGGCACGTACAGTAATACTGATTGTACTTCACAGATGTCTCTCCGACCCTCGCAACAGCCGGCGTGCATTTGGTATTCCCCACCACTCTTTCTGCAACGCGAATGGCTACAGCTGCTATAGGCTCCTCCTCTAGTTGACCAACACTGGCTCAGACTCCGCAACGTCACGCTTTGAAAGGAGGGGCGAAGACCATGATGAGGGGAAACCGAGGGTATTTATAGCACGGACGAAGAGTGGGGAACTCATTCCCGAGCTTTTCTCTCAGTAGTTATCTTGCGCTTAGGGAAAGCATTGGAGTTATTTCGAGTTCTTCTCGTGTACGAGTTGTGTGAAGTTTTGGGGAAGTATGAAGGCGGTTACGGCAGTTTGTGCATCAGGTGCTAGTGTTGGTGGTGTAGCCACAGGACGTGTTCATCGGCAACGACGAGATGTCGAGAACGAAGAAATTCAGATGTACTTGTCTAAGTTGAAGGAACTTGTTCCCTTCATGCCGAAGAACAGGAGGTTGTCCAAGCTGGAAGTTATCCAGTACGTGATAGACTATATCTGTGATCTACAGTATGCTCTCGAGACACATCCCACCGTCGCGACGTCCGTCGGAAATGTCACAGCAGCAGTCACCACAACTACAACCACAACAGCATCACCTGTCATCCAGAGGCTGACAAATTCCACCACAGTCAACAACGGCACTTCAGTGAGCCCCCGACAGCCCCTAGGAGTCCTAGCGCCGAACACGATAGTACCTAACACATCATGTGCGACCCAGGAACAGATCTCAACGGTAAGTGTTATTGTTATGTTAATACCAATTCCTTCACAGACCATTTCACTTACGTTTCAAAAATACAAGGGAGACTATTATTTCCGGAATTTTGCTTCACTGTGTTCTTCTCGAGAAAACTGGTGTTTTTATACATATTTTGTGTTGCTCAGTCGAGGCTCGCATTTGGTAAAACAATCTAATTTTTACTAGGCTACGGAGAAATGTTCATAAATAACATAAATCTTTGAAACATCAATTCGTGCAATGCTTACTTGTCATTGCCTTGTTTATTTCCATGTATTTATTTATTTATTTATTTATTGTACTAAGAATATTACAGGCTAATGCCCAATTATAATATTCTCGCTTACATTAATATACACCAGATTAAAAAATTCAAGTGATATTCAAAATAATTAAGCTAATGCTACAACAATAAGAAAAAAAAACACACAGAAAAGAAAAACAGAAACACAAACATTATGACAATTACACAAGGGAACATATCATGAAAAAATACCAAAACAAATAATAATATAATAGTTTTGGAGGAAAATATACATATCAGAAAGATTCAAGTAAAGAAAATGACATGGAGCAAAATTTAATACGGTAATTATTATTTTAAAATTTTTTTCACATATATTTTTAAACCGCTTATTGTTAGTTTAAAAATATCTATATTGTCGATCTGTATTTATAAGCAACCTTGTTAAGGCAGACCTATAGAATTTCAAAAATTGATAATAGGCAGTAGCTTTTTTAAAATTTAATTTACGTAGCAACAGCATTCAGGTTGTTAAAAAGAGCTAAACAATGCTTCCTTAAGGCTGCAAATTGCAGAACATTTGAAACTCTGTCCTTTTGACGTAACAAACGTTGAGCTGGATTTTAAAAATAAGTTACAGCAAGTCAGAAACCCGTAGCCTATTATAATATCCAAATGATCATGATGCAGTTCTGGCACTGGGAGATATATACACCAAAGTGTTGTATAGCGTTGAACAGAACGTCATTTCGAAATAATATAGTTTTTATTGGCCCAGAAAGTAAGTGATAAAAGTATTTTAGTCTTTTGGTTTTTGGTATGCTATTGCGCTTACATATTTTTGTATTTCTGTGAAATGGAATGCCTATTTCACATTTTCTGCGGAGATGATATTAGATTTTAGAAGATAGCGCTTGGGGATGAGTTAGGAGTTGGCAAACTTTCCACACAAATAATGTGCATTCCGAGGCAGTGAAGGAAGGAGCGGGTGGACTGTTGTGAACACCTGTGTCCTGGATTTCTTTACGTCCATAACCATGCTGTGCTTGGCACCGAGCTGATAGCACACCTGGGTTAGGGCACAATCACAGTTCCGGCTTCATGGTCTTTCTTTCTTATATTTTCGTCATGGACTCTTCTCTATTTTCAAAACGTCCCACATGAATTTAGTTATGCCCCATGAAATAGGCCTAGTATTTGTAAATGTGTTTATTGACAATTTTTTACTGTACCGGTAGTGTAAATATACTCTTATAAATTAATCCTCTTAGCCTAAGTTCTATGAAAAATAACACTAGCGCTTTTTGATAGTGTTATAAATTTGTGTGTTTAATGTGATGTAATTATTTTAGTAATAAGTGTTTAGAAGTCGTTGTAGCTTTCTTCTGTTTTAATAACAATACATTAATTCGTTTTTTAACAGAAAAAAAAAACAGAATAGTCAGACTGAAAATTATAATAAAAATCACAGTACCGGCACATTAAATTTATTTATTTATATATAAACAGTTCTTTTTTAAATAAAGATTTTTACGAAATTAGTACCATTTTGAATGTTGAAATTTGCACTCCGTTATGTCAGGAGTTCAAAATTGTGTGAATATTATATTATATATTTTTTTATTTTAATTTATGCTTAGATATTGAAAGCGCGGACACTTCATATTTGGCCTGGATGTTAGTTTTAAAACTAAGCATTGTGTGAAATATGAAAAAAAAAAGTAGTGTTAAAATTAATATGGTAATGCTAGTAGGCCTAGCCTTGTTCGTCAATCTCATTTTTTTTTTTTAAAGAAAAATTAACTACATAAAAATACGGACTCTGATTAAGTTGTGGACAAGCTGTGCTTGTGGTACAAACATAATAACATTTAAAGATAGCCTCACACTGGCTAGAATAGTTCTTTACACAATGATGATATCATTAGCTAACATTAATGGCGTCACAGTGGACACCTGCACAGACGTCACGTGTATATTTTCACATTACTAATAAATGCAGTGTTTTCCCCCGGAAATGAAATCCAGTTCACACGAACAACAGCCACACGGCGACAATAGTATTTTCCTCTACAAATTATGATAATTTTATACTTTTCAAAACCTCATTGACATTTGACCTGCAACACATACAATGGAGAACAATAACGGCAGAGTAAAACTACGATTCCAGTGCACAGTCACGATTAAACAGTTGATAGATATAGAAAAAATCTCAAGGGACTTACTCTAAAGTTGAGCCCTACGTTTTTAACTTTTAATTTTATAAGTGTTGTTCATAACCACGGTATTCATTATTATGTTCATAACCACAGTATTAATTGATATTAATAATGAGCGACAGTAGACCCTATAAGTTATTTAATCAAATTGATATACCCTTTAGAATTTTTGCTGCATTATTTATTTGTTAAAATTTATTATTTTAGATATTTATTTAATCTCGATTATCGGCAGCCCAGGTACCATCTAGGCTGTCAACACAATTGCAGAATCGATACTCGTAACTCAGACGTCTTATAATTTGTTATACTTAGACTATAATTTTTCGCATATGTCTTTCGGCTGTAAGGCCATAATCACGATCTTAAAATAAATTAAAATAACATAATTATAGTTATTTCTGTAGGTAAGAAATCATTAAACTTGGCAGAACATTAAAACAGATAATCTGTTAATCATAAGTAGACCTACATGCGTGACGTCTTTTCTCGGATGATCTTGAAGAGAAATAATTATCGTCCCCTAGACCTATGGTTGTCTTCAGTTGTAAATATAACAACGTTTTATAAGAAGACTGACCTACAAGGTATCATCTACATTTTTCTAAGGCCTGGAAGTTAATGCTATATTAGAAGACGAAATAAGCAAGCATATATTCTCTAAAATTTGTAGGCTAAAATATGCTTTGGATCCAATGCTCCATCATTTAAATAATTTTAGTACTTTACGTCTTCTTGTTAGCTGAATAACATTAAAAATGACAAAAAATAATATGAGTTTATTGTATAAAATACATTAGAAAACTTAAAAAAACCAAAACAAACAAAGTCAACGCAACAAACTTTAGTAAATTGAAAACTAATTAAGTAAAATGCCTCTTTAATATTATACAATCAGTTCCGAAAACTTTACGCTATGTACTGTCAATTATTTATTATTGTACAGTCTGTTCTCAAAACATTCACTTGAATTAACAGAAATATGCATAATATTTCAAATCTGTCAGAAATATGCCGTTAAAAATGTGACAAATATTTTAATAAAATGTGTGTAAATATTTTAATATTAAACAAACATGATGCATTATCGCAAAACTAACGAAATATGCAACAATATGCAAAATGAAACCATCAATGTTCTCTGTTATTTCTTTCATGTTTTGTGCTCATTTTAACACTAGCATGTGATAGAGTACTCTATTAAAATATGATTTTGCATAAACTTCCTGGCCCTGATAATTACCGTTTTTAAGATATTCTTGATCAGCTTAAAGTACAGTTTCCCCGCTACAATTTAGTAGGTCTACAGTTAGCACAGCAGGTGGAAAACATTCTATGCGGGACATAGCACAGGTTACTTCACTAATTCACCTCATAATATGATAGAAAGCAGTTACAGACACGAGCATTTCTAGGAAATGTTTTGATTTCCGACGTGTCATAGGGAGCCAGCGGAAGGGACATCCTGGTATTGAGCAACACAGTGGCGAACATGTGTATCATACTTGTCAGAAAGGAAATGAATCGTTTTTAAATGCAGGAATCAAAAGATGTTACCTATCACGTTTAGGAATGCAAGAAAGAGCATGAAATTAAGACTGTGGTTCTCTGAATAGGCGTGAAGGGGAGATTGGAAAGCTTTACAGCTGTGCAGTCAAGAGTTATATTTTGCCATTTTTTTTTCTTTCCCCACCCACAACTCAGTGATGTTTGCGTCTTGCACGACTCTGGCAACTGCTCTGGCACATTTCTTTCAATTAACCTTTTTAGTCACTCCTTCCCGTTCCTTCGATTAGAGAAAGTTCATGATATTGCTTCGCTTCGTCACGGTATTCGACTCAATTGGTCAATCACCTGCGAGTTACATAAAAAAGCAGCTATGGTAATGGTGTTTCTGTCTCCAGATTAACATTTTACAAAAACATCAATTTTAAAATGTGAATATAGACTATGGGAAGATCAATACAATATTATATAAAAAGACTGAACACAATATCTTAATTTAAAGTCTTAATGAATAAAGTTTATGTATTTTATTTTAAATTCAATGTCCGTTTAAATTTTTGCAGGAGGCTACATGTTGTATGAGGTGATAATGATGATGAGAGAGAGCCTGATATTAAACATGACGCTTGATGGAAAATTTATTCATATTTACTAAATAGTCTTTTCCTACATTCGCTCTATTCTGTTTTTGCCCCGAATCTTTAGCTTATGATACTGTAATTTTCCGGAAAAATTATAGTCTATTCAGTCTAATGCCTTATACATTGCACCTAATTTATCACTGCATCTACTAACTCCGAGACTACTCCATACATTAATTTGTCCCCCTAGCTTCCCTGAATATTTTGGATCCTATTTTGAATTCAGTCTAATGGCGAGATAATTTGTCGCAAACATAAAAACCTCTGCCTAGGAAAGATGTTCGAAAACGTTAATTAGCGCAGTAGGCCTACATTTTATTGCAGTTTCAGTCTATAATTTGAAATATAAACTCTCCGTAAAACTAAGTTATATGAATTATGGATATAACAACTGACTTCAGGATAATTAAAACACTGACATGTCTATGCCAATCCATTAGGTGGTGTATTTTCAAATGAATATCATTACCCTCTTAAAAGAGCTTTAAGTCCCTGTGTTTGGACACAACCTTTTATTACTATATCAATGACTGTGATACATGCAGATGTTTTATTAATTCGTGAGGGTGGGTAAGGCAACTCCCTTGTTAGGGTGAGGAGGGTAGGTTATGTATTGTACGAGATGGAGAGAGAAAGAGAGAGCCTGATATTTAAATAGTGAACAAACAATGTGGTGAAAGTTCCCACGGAGCGCAACCATCCTTCTCTGTCATTCGATCTTTCTCTCTCTTTCGATATAAAATGCACTAATAATAGTGTCTGTGTTTCTCTCACTCGCACACACATGCTGGTTAGCACTGTTCTTCGTCCGGCTGTGGCTCTTGGTTGTCCTTATGTATCGGATGAACACCTGGCATTGCTAAGAATGACTTGGAGGGGGACGGGAGGGGTTAGGACCTCAATAACGGTCATGCTCTCCGGACCATCTGCAGCCCATCTAAGTAACACGTGCAAAACTTAGTATGTTTCATTTGAAACAATCTTTAAAGTACCCCTTCCCACTCGTAAAATTCTTTCTTTAGCCTTCAGAACTGTTATTAATAAACCTAATGCAAGTATTTTGTTAAAAGAACATTTTTACAAATCTTCCATCTGAATCATTCTTGCCACATATATTAAATAATGATTAAATTGGAGCTTAAAGTATTTATGTAAGAAATATTTAGCATAGTATTTTAAGAACACTGGGACGTAGGCTATTTTTTCAGCCGAGGGGTCAGACCTCTCCCCCCAAAATTAAATTTTCACTAAATTAAAATGTACTCGTTTAGTATTCATAAATAACATGTTTTATTTCCCTTATGGCCTTTTATATTACTGGTACTTATTGCCTTCAGATTTCATATTAATGCCTTTAAAAATGTTTTTTAATAGTAAAAAAGTGTGGTATGTGCTTAAAGAGCTATTTTGTTTGTCAATATAAAAAAGACCTTAAAACGAAATTGGAAGGCTTAAATTTAACAGGAATACAAAAAAATCGAGGGAGTACCCCCTGAACAACCCGGCGAGCCCCTCCCGAACCAAAATCCTGGTTATGTCCCTGACCTGTTGGAAACTTGAAAAGTATATTAATGGACTGTTTTCTTATTGTTACAGACGCCCATATACCTGGAGAAGGTCACACCACCAGACAGCCGACCAGTCTCCTGTTGAGTGATATCATCGTTAACCATTCATCATAACGTCAACTATCATCATCATCATCATCATCGTCATAAGGTGTGAACATTTTCTTCATAAAAACTGAGACTGTAAAGATTTCGTTTTTGTTCCTGAAGTCGGCGTGATTGTGTATGAAGCACGATATCGAATTCGTGTACAGTCATATTTTCATTGGTACTTTCACTGTTCTTTCTCAATTTTCCATTTAATTCCCATATGTTTCAGTCTTTATAGTATTACTGTATATTCCTTAAAACTGAACTCTGTGTGTTGGAAGAGAATGTTTGGTGAGAGTTAAGTTAATGTTGTTAGATTGGACTTGATATATTTGCTGAAACAAAGTATCAGCATATTGTAAAACATGCAATTTTGAAAGTCTTGAGTTTAAAAATATCAAATTATTTGTGCAATTTGCCAGTAATTATTTCCTGACAAATGAGTAGTTTGGGCATTTCAAGTTCAACATAACATTTACTTTTCATGAAGTTAAGCATTTTTTTTTGTATTTCTCTTTAAAAAAGACAATGATTCTTTGCCAAGCATTCAGCTTAAAAATTTTCTGAAAAGAAAGTGTTTCATTACAGTTAAACAAGAGAAGTTATTTGCATTTTTAGCTGTGAAATTAATATATTGGTATATTATATAAAAAATTCTTATGTTTCTGGAGGTAAAACTAATTATTAACGTATATGGAGATTTTTAATGCTGATTATAGTTTGTGACAAAGAGTCGTATTTTATATACATTTTAAGAAAAAGCATTTCTCATTAAAGTAATTCCTGCAGTTTAGGCAAAAGCTTCATAAATTTACAAAATTATGAGTTTATACTTTAAGATTACCATACTGTAATCAATGTGATTTATTCTGGTGTTTCTACAGGAGATTAGACTTAAGAGAATGAGGAACCAATCAGAGGCTAGCACGTGTACTATCTCATAAAAAGAAACGCCACTATCAGGATAATTAAGTCGTTAGTTTTTTAAAAACAAACTAAATCTTAGACACCTAAACTTTATTATCTTAAATTTCTTGTGTCTTTTACAAATAGCGTTACTTTTTTTCTCAATGTACACACAATTATTTATTGTACCTGTTATGATTTGCAATTGTTACAACGTTAATATGACGTAATATTTTTAATACTTTTCACGTTTTTATTTCAACGGGTTCACAATTTTCAGCACCATCATTTTAATTTTGTTCACATCACGAATGTATGCAATGCTATATGAGAAACTGTAATTAATGTAAGAATGTGAATGAATGCTAAAATGGCGACGATTACAATGTAAGAATTACTTCATACATTCGATATTGATTCATTATAACTATATATGCACTTAGGTAATATTATGTCACAACTGATCATGGGTTTAACGAGTTGTCACCAACCCCGTTGTTAAAGTATTAAACGTGTTTTTTGTTGTCTGTGATGTTAGTCAGTTTTTGTTCTTGTACAAATGTATAAACTATACTTTATAAATGTATTATATTATTCTGCTACACAAAATTATTAGTGGTAAAATATTTGTAAATTTTTTTAATTGTCGAAAGAAAATAATTTGAACACAGTTGAGGTATAACATTTGGAATGAAGGAAGATTTGTGTGGCAAACAAATGTAAAGTGATAAAAATGTCAGAAAATTCTGTCAAAAAACAAAAGAATATGAAATAGATATAAACATCCAAATGATAAAACTTATTTTTATTACTATGGGGCAAACATGCCTAATTTCGCACTATCTTATTATTTTATTTATTGTGATATCGGGAACAGTGATGGTAAAAAGGGACAAAATTTATAAGGTAGAGGAGAAGCTTCCCTCTCTGTTCAGTAAGATGAACTATTTCCATTACTGGAATGATAATTCTTTCACACTTGCCATGCGTGTAGGTTTAGCTGGAAAGGTAGTAAGACTGAAAAGGTCAATGCCATAGCCGGGAGTTGAACCACAGTTCTTCGGCTTTATGCCGCTGCTCTGACACTTGAGCTACCATTAAATTCTCCAACTGGATGTGTGAGTCAATTGGATAATTTATTGCTGTACTGGCACATTGTCATGGTAGCTAAAGTGGCAGAGCAGTGGCATGGAAAGCCGAAGATTTGATCTTTGGTTCAAATACCAGCTATGACATTGAATTTTTAAGTCAGATTCTACCTGATTAGTCTATTTCCATTACTTTTCCCAATTTTTCATAAATAATATAATAAGATACTGCAAAAATAGGCATGTTTGTTATACTACCTAATTCTCCCTTCTTAATGACCTGCTCCAAAACAAAAATTTCGGTATATGTATTGTGTGAGCATGTGAAGAGCTTTGTGTCCAATTTTTAACTGAAATGGATGAATATTTAGCATAAAACTAGACGTGTTCTATAGTTTTGCATGGACCTATCTCTTCACACACTCACTACAATATCAACAGCTCTCAAGGGGTTTACAGAGACCGTGGATGTAGAAGAAAGAATTTACGCAGCTGAGAAGGTTTTGCAGTTTGTAATGCTCATATTGGTAGGTATTCATAATTCATTTTTATCATATAAATATTTTTATTGCTGCAGTATTACATACTTTGTAAACATTTCAGTTCATTGACATACTTTTTAAACATTTCAGTTCATTGACTCTTTCCCTTAAAATAGAAGTAAATTAATTTTAGTTTGTTCATATTTTTTCTTTTTAAGTTTTCCTTTTCTCACGTTTCACTATTGGTTCAAAAAATCCCACTAAATGATATTTCTGAAAAAGTTCAATTTCGAGGAAGTACAGACACCAGGGCTGTTTTCTACCTCTTTTTCACCTGTGACCCACATGACTTTTTCCAAGACCCACCCCCAAAAAATTAAATTAAAAATAACCATAATACAGGCATCTTGAGTTAGGGAGACACCTGCCCTTGGACCTTGTTACAGAGATGATTCCACCTGAACTTTGAATCCATTAAAATTAAATATTAACATTACATGCATCCATGTGCATTATTATGTATATAAACAGGTTTTGAAAAATAGTTTATATAATTTTTTTGCTAAAAGAAAACAAATTTTATAGAAAGAGTGGCATGACCAAAATTTCCCCAAATGGTTTTTAAACTTAATTTGAGGTCATTTGATCCATAGTATTGATCTGTGATTGAAATGTTTGCTGTAATATTGAAATTCAATCTTAGGATCAGAAAGGTTTGGGAGAAAATGCACTCATGTTTCAAACTGAGTTTGTTTCAAATTGAGGTTTGTTTTCATCGACACGTTAATTGGAAACAAGTAGGTTCAATGTAAACTGAGTAGTACATTTTAATAAGTTGACAATTTAAACACATATTGGGCATTGGAGCCAAGGATAATGTGATAAGTAATTATAAAATTCAACTTGGAAAAATATTAAGGAGAAGAAGAAATATGTGAGAAAAGAGGAGCATGGGCAGAATGGAGGGAAACAGTAATAAAAGACCCAAAAAAGGGGGGGAAAGGTGCTGAAGAATTACTTCCATTTCAGCAGGAGGCAAACAACTCACACGCTGCTTCTTTCAGACGAGTTTTAATATTCCCTACAAAACAAAAGTGTCCACCCACAAATGATGAATGCTCGTTCCAATTACAAATGTTTAGTTTGATCATATTTCACGTCATTTAAGACTCTTTATAATATGCGTTATCTACCAAGATTCCTAAAAAGACATTGGTAATTTTTGTAACTGAAATCACAAGGTACAGTATGTTCGCAAACTTACGACAACAATCCTGCATCTTCTATTCATTTAGACCAAAGTGAGGTAACTTATCCATGCATCCTGACGTGATTTTAATCTATTACACTCGTATGGTGTGTGATCCCCCAGTCGTTTCTATCCCCAAGAAATTTTAATTATTAGCGAGCTTCTTCCAGGAATCTAGTTTAATCTTCTAAGCTACTTCCTGCTGTGTTCCACTCGTAATTTTATGTTTAAGGTAGATAACTTCTTCATTATAAACATCTAAACTTCAACAGGTTTATATATTATTCCTCTCCTACATATTGCAGTTTTTAATGTTATGTTGGCTCTTCACTCTTCCATGCATATAAAAGCGTAGTGAAAAACGTAAACACGCTACGATCTATTAAAAAGATACTTTTGTTCATTTATGTTGAAGTTCTTGTATTTATTTTATTCTTATGTAAAATGGGAATATTCCAAGATTCAGATAATTCAAGACTGCTAGGGCGGATGGCCTTACTTCTGCCGGAATAAATAATCAGATTACATATGAAATGAATTCGAGTTTATAACTTTATAAAGAAACAGAAAACAGTAGAACTAGATTTTCTAGACCACTCCAAAAGTTAAATAGTTTTGTAAATGTATTCACCAAGTTTTGTTAAGCTGGTTATCAAATATGCAACATTTATGCACAATGCCAAGTCAGGGACAAAATTAACTGTAACCTTGAACTAAACTAAACCACATCCCACATCCCTACACGCTACATCCCTGGAGGGACTAGGCCCCCATCCAACCGTTGCGTCATCTACCATAGGCAGATGGCAGGACTCGGGGGCCGGTCAACTTTCTGTAATTTTTGGAAGATACCTTATGCATTTTTTTACAGTTTATTTAACTTTATACTATAATTTTTACTGTTATTATGACTAGAGCTAAACAAAGAGCGGGCATATTAATCTTTTCCCATTTGTCGCATATCTCGAAGGCCCTTAGGACGTGAACCTGAGATCGCATATTATTGTGAAAAAAAATCCTGTAAACTTTTTCGGTGAATCAATCTGTTAGATTACTTGTTTCCTCAAATATAATATTACATATCGCATTACCTGTTCTTTGAAAAAATCTAAACTCTTTCTTTCATCTGAAATAAACAGATAAATACAAGGTAGATAATAGAAATACACTACAGACATTCCAAATGTAATTTGCCATGTAACGTTTTAACGCCTTTGCTTACCCCGTGATGAGTAGGCAACTCCTCCGACTGGTATGGAAAGCAAATATTCTAAAAATAAACTACATGTAGCTTCGTGATAGGAAGTTCAAAATTCTATTGCAGCTCCCGCACAACGTGCACTTAACTGAAACATGCATTTAGGCTTTTGTAAATAGGATAAATACAGTTTGATTGAAAGTAATCTTTAGACCTCGGAATTTTAGTTCCTGCAGGAAAATGTGCAAAATAATTGCAGATGTTTGCAAGGAATGGAAAATTATACTCATTGGGAGCAGCTTTACAGTACCTAAAATGACTAGAATGGGGATCAGTGCCTATTTCTTACTTCTTGTGCAAAACCTGCCTAAGCAAATGATGTTTAAGGGTTTCAAAGAATTTCAAGAACTTTTGTCATTGCAACATTATAATTTACTTAAAAGTTACTTATTTTAAAATTTGTCTCACCAACAGTTTTGAATGCTTCAACAACAATGCCCAATACACAGCTTAAATATCATTTCTAGTTTTCTTCTCTGTGTGTATGGTTTATGAAATGCAATAAGGGCATTATTTTATATTCCTGTGTAGTAAAAGAAATTGCTTCAATTCGTATAAAATATCATAGAAATGTTCCACGAGTACTGAATGCATCAAATCGTATATTATCTTTCGAATAAAATGGATAGGCTAGAATAAATGCAAACATGCCCATCAATTAATTTTCTTGTAGACTACTCTAATTTAGGCTTAAGTGATTCAAGAAGATGGTAAAGATTAAAAAGCGGACGAAAGAGAACGCGAAGCTAGGTAATGATTTAAAACTAGGCCATAATATTGTAGCATTAAAGGAATGTAAAGCAATGAAATCTTATCGGAGCATAGAAATTTTTCCTGATCTCTGGAAAGAAGATTTCCATTTTACACAAATTAACCCACCTTCTAAACATCGTGACTGAGATTACTCTACTGTGTAATAGTATAAATAGTTATGTGCTCCACAAAGTTAAAATAATTATTATATTCTATGGAGTAATTTTTTTTTTCCTGGGCGAGAATCGAACCTGAATTTTCAACTTGGATGCTAACGCAGAGACCACTCGGCTCCTACAAGAACTAAAAATAAACTCCGTGGTTCTGCATCCCTGAAGGAACTAGGCCTACCATCCGATCGCTGTATCACAAACCATAGGCAGATGGTAGGATTGGGGGCATGTCGTTAGCATGCCGACGCCCATGGCCGTCAATGATGGTCTCCGTGACCGGAGCCGCTACTTCTCTATCAAGCAGCTCCTCAGTTTAAATCACGAGGTTGATTGCACCCCGTTCCAGATCTCCCTATTTCAGAAAAATCCGAGGAGGTACAGGGGATCGAACCCAGGCTTGCGGATCCTAGCCAGCGTCGCTAACCACAATACCATGTCGGCGGCCTCCTACAAGAACTACCCAGTCCTATTCTATTTTTTTCTCTACAGAGTGTAATAAAAATTAAATTTTCAGTGAGATAGGCCTAAGATTAAGATTCTGTCATTAACTAAAACTAACAGAAATGAACAGGACGGAAAATTCACTTATCTAATAAAAATAAGTAAAAGTAAAGGTTTCCTTACACAGACCGTGGAGACTGTTAGGTTGCCAGGAGGTAGAGGTTCCCAGATTTTAGACATTCAACGTATGAAGAAGTTACGGTTGTTAGCCTTATTCATCGGCCACCTTTGCCCCAGGAGTGATCTAATTGAGTCTGTATTGGACTGTCCTAGACAATTGTACCAGGGCGTACTCCACTTATCTAATAGTCATAGTCTTCCCCGTGTCACATTACCCACAAGCTTAAAGTAGACAAGAGCGAAAAATAGAGCAATAGAACACAAGCGCCGAAAAGTTGTTGGGACCGGAGTATAGCTGAGGGGGAAAAAAAAGTCTTCGCCCTGAAGTAAAACTTTTCAAGGAAGTTCAATACTTAAGATTTATGGAATCATTTATTAATGTTTGCAGGTCCCTAATAATGCATAAAAATGCAAACCGTCCAATTTAAATTTTGCTGTAGCATCTACATTAGCTAAATATGATTTAATTGTGAAGAAGGTATTAATTATTACAGTAACTGAAACTATAAATAATTGGATCGAAGTTCTTATTCCCAATAGCTTTTAGCATTTCCTAAAATTCCCTGTATTTTATGTGACAATTATTTGCGTTTTTATCATATGTTTTTATTCCAGAAAAAAATTACAATTCGGACTTTTACCCCAAGTTCAGCATCCATTTGTTTAAAATAATGAGTGTTTACTAGGTTACGATAGCAACCTTCACTAAGAATGATTAACCTCGCTGCTGTTTACGCAACCTGGGTTTATGATACTTTATTTTTCACGTTTACCGGAATTATACTTCGATTAGCACCGGACACTATCTCAGAAAACACCTGTATGTACTGAGGAAAGTGCTTGTTGAACTTAGCCATTAAATGGCCTGCAAAAGGAAGCCAGCGATAACAGAATGTACGCCACTAAGTTTGCTATCAGTATGACTTTGAAACACCTGTCTGAATGAGTCGGTGCAGTACAGCTCTCTTCAAACTCTTCTTATAACACGCCCAAGGCCAAGAGAAGGTGACCAAGCTAAAGCTAGATGCAAAAAACATGGCTTCGGAGGATTACAGCGTAAATATATACACACAGGTGTTAAGGACATATTTCTTGTACGTAAGAGAAATCTATTTGCTACTACGTGTCGCTGCTCATTTGTCAAAAGAACCGGTGATGGCTGGCAATAAAAGGGAATGCTATGGCTCTTACACAGACCAGAATGACTTGATTAATATGGCGGTTTACACGCTTCATAGCCTAATATGGCCGCAATTCATGTGACAGTTTCTTTCATATTAGGCCTATGAACTTATTATCGAGCATGGCGGCTCATGCATAGCCATAATCTACGAGTGAGAATTGGAGTAGGTGGGGACAAACTGTTCAGCTATCTTACTCGGTACTGTCAGTATATAATCTGACATCATTGGTCAATAAGATAGTTACGTAGCAGAATTACTATAGCGTAGTTCCTTTGAGTCTATTGCATATTAGATAAACTATGAGAACAGTATTGTGCAGGGCTAGGATTAAGGCCTATACGTAATAAAAATTACTAAATATGTACATAGATATGGGCTAAAAATTCTCAAAATATGGAGTAAAATATGGACTAATATTTTTTAAATGGTGCAAAATGATATAAAGAACACCTAAATACTATCAACGTTGAATAGTAATGAAATGAGTACAATTAAAGATTGATTGCTTAAAGCCACAGAAAAGAATAAAATACATACCCCCAAAAATTTATATGAGGGGTCACAAAACCTTCCTACATTAATAACTGGATTTTTATTTTATTTTGCTGTTGCTACAATTTAATATTTTAATTAGAATTTTCTATTTTGAAACAGTGGATTAAATAATTTTCAAAACTGAAACTGGTCTATTGACTCTGAAAATTGCTTTCTACTCTGTAAAACTCTGCTCAACATCAGAAGAAGTAACAGAGACCATTATAAACCTTGCAACATCTTCAGGAGATAATCCAGATCTAGTTCAGTATCTGGTTTTCAACATTACGTAGAAATCCAAGAATCCAGTTTTGAAATACATAAAATATGGAACATATTTAAAATAACACGTTCATTTATGTAAAGAAATGCTATTTGTTTCTAAAATACCGGTATGTAAAAATATGTAAAATTACAATGCCTTGAAATATGGAAAATGTGTCTTAAATCATTTCCAATGTCTTAAATCGTAAACACATATCAAAATATCAATTTTAACTAACTTAATATATATATGCATTTACATAGAAATGTGTTTCACCTTTGCCTCGTGACCCCATTTATTTGTCAATATGAATAAATAATTAACGTGGTTTGATCGTCCAAAGGGATCTAATTCACCTCAGTCTATAGAGAAACATTTTTTCTTGGGCAGAAATAGAACCCGGGTTTTCAACTTATTACTCTGACGCCAAGACCAATCAGTCCATCCAGTAAGCGGTCACATTCTAAATATTCCTCTCCATAGGTTAGTACTTATTTAGTCCAGCTGATCATATATTTGATATGGGACATAATATAAGATTGAACACAAATACATGGCAAACATAATAACAAATAAATAAAATAAGTTAAATTAGTGAAATTATATTGAGAAAAAAATTAATTGAGATTACACAGACTGTATTAAGATATAAAACGCAGTAAGGTACGAAGAAACAGTGATACTAAAAATTAACAAACAGTCAAACTATTAATGGATATTATATATGTAACTTGAGAACGAGGGCCAGGAAGTTTATGAAAAATAATATTTTTACTATGATTACATGCTAGTGTTAAAATGTGAACACGACATGAAAGAAACAACAGAAAATACTGCAGATGGTTTCATTTTTGCTTACTGTTGCATATTTTGTTATTTTTGCGATAATGGATCAAATTTGCTTGATATTAAAATAATTGCTACAATTCAATTCAAGAAATGTGATTATGTGACTGAACTGAATTTGCAGGTGCACTATATATTTCAAAATCAAAGCCTTGAATGAATTTACAATACCAATAATATCAGGTTAACTGATGTAACAAAGTTTATTTATTATTTATTTATTTATTTTTTAATTCTTTTTTTATTTTTATTTTTTAATCAAATCAAATGAAATACAAATACAAATACAAAAATACACAAATAAACAAAAAAAAATTACAAATTTCAAAATTAAAGTACAATACTTTATAAGAAAAGAACCAAATATTTATTTCGAAATACACCCGAATGAGCAAACTGCTCGTGCTCGGGTGTAGTTTCAGAACATCAGAGTGGAGAAAGAGGAGAAACAAAAAAACAAAGTGAGAAAGAATGACACACTTATAAAAAAAGGTGAAAAATGTTAAACAGAGCTAGAATAAGAAAAGACAAATTTATAAAAAGGAGACAAAAAATATTAAACACAAACACAAAGTGCAAGTATGTTTTTGTTTAATCAGTTATGACTGCAACTATGATATGCAGAATACAAAAAAAAAGTAAAATTGGCCGGTTTCGGGATTTGAACCATGGAACTCTTAAATGTGAGGCCAAGACGTTACCATCTCGGCCACCTGGGTCAGTTTAACACTCTAGGTTGGATAAGCGCATGAAAAGCAGTAGTTTTATTTGTCATAGCTAACTGTATTTTAATTTCCAAAGCCTTATAAGATCACAGTAAAACAACAGGCTATGTTGTCATGATAACCGATTTGCATTTCATAAATTCTTTCGAATACGAATATTACCATAAATTGGCACTAAATTGAGCATTACTCCGAAACAGGTCAACCGATTTTATCCAATAACAATAGACGTCTTCCCATGGACATTATAAATGTGTATACCAAGTTTCATAAAAATCCGGTAAAGCGTATTTGAGTAACCGCGTCTTTAAAATAGACACTAAATTGGGTTTTACTCCGGTACCGGTCTACCGATTTGGTCCAATATCAGTAGACGTCTTTCCATGTACATTATAAATGGGTATACAAATTTTCAGGAAAATCCAATAAAGCATATTTGAATTATCGCGACTTCTTATATATTAACATAAAATTCACTAAATTGGGCATTATTCCGGTACTGGCCAACCGATTTGGTCGAATATCAATAGACGTCTTCCCATGGACATTATAAATGCGTATACGAAGTTTTATAAAAATCCGATAAAGCGTATTAGAGATATTGCGCCTTTAAAATAGACACTAAATTGGGTTTTATTCCGGTACCGGTCAACAGATTAGGTTCGAATTCAATAGGGTACTTTTCAAGGGCGTCATAAATGCGTATACCAAGTTTCATGGAAATCCGATACAGCGTATTTGAGCTATGGCGCCTTTCTAATATAATCTATTAAAATAGGCACTAAATTGGGCATTACTCCGGTACCGGTGGACCGATTTGGTTCAATATCAATAGGATTCTTCCCATGGACATTAAAAATGTGTTTTCAAAGTTTCATGAAAATCCGATAAAACGTATTTGAGTTAGGGCGCCTACAGACAGACGGACAGACAGACGGACAGACAGACGGACATGCATTTTTTCGTTCCCCACACAATCTCATAAAGTACCATACTGACACTTAGTAATTAAGGAAAAAATACAACCTGTTTGCTGAGCAACATTAAGATTTTTATTAAAACCATAGAAACAGATTCGGCGAAAGTCATGGGACTGAATGGAAGGCAAATTGGTGTAACGGATGCCCTAAAAAGCCATGTATAAACTCCAATACTGGTGAGTTAGCTTGCTGTGCAGTCTTGAAGTTCTGCTTTTATAACTGGATATTTATAGAAGAAATATTCACGGCTCTGTGCTTAAGAGTATGGAGTCACGATCGTTCTTCACTGAACTATTCACAATGTGAACTAGTTTTAATTTACATTTTAATTGATGTTGCAGATATTCAGATGAAGACGAAGGTTTCATCAATGTCAGTACCGAAACAGCGTCCCGGCGAAAGTCATGGACCCTAAGGATTTCCGGAGATGGGTCCATGGCGGAGAAAGCGACTCTATAGTAGGGAAGCCCAGTATAACTTGAATACTGGTGAGTTACATCACTCTGGAATGTTTATGTTCCTCCCTTTAACAGAATAGCTGAAATACAATTTCATGGCCTTGTGCTGAAGAGCATCTTTATCTTTCTCCAGTGAACTATTCAGATTGTGAACTGTTTTTATTTTAGTTTTTATATATGTTACAGTTACCCGCCGAAGATGAAGGCTTCAACTAAAATTACCGAAGCAGCGTCCTAGCGAAGGTCATGGACCCTGAAGATTTCCGGAGATGGGTCCATGGCGGAAAAAGCGGCGCTGCAGTAGGGAAGCCTCATATAAACATAAATACTGGTGAGTTACATCGCTCTGGAATCTTAATGTTCCTGATTTGTAACTGAATAGTTCAGACGAGAGATTCATGGCCTTATGCTGAAGAGTATGGTGTCGTGATCTTTCTCCAGTGAACTATTCAGATCGTGAACTGATTTTTTTTTTAATTTAACTTTTTATATGTTGCAGTTATCAGCCGAAGAGGGAACTTCATCCGTCAGTACCGAAACAGCGTCGTCGAGAAGGTCATGGACCCTAAAGATATCCGGAGGTGGGTCCATGGCGAGGAAGATAAGGCGACGCTGGATTAGGGAAGCTCCTCAGTACCGAAACGGCGTCGCCGAGGTCATGGACCCTGAAGATTTCCGGAAATGGGTCCATGGCGAGGAAGTTAAAGAGACGCTGGATTAGGGAAGCACCTCATAAACTTCTATACTTGTGAGTTCCATCGCTCTGGAGTCCATATGTTCTTCTTTTATATCTGAATAGTTCAAATGAGAAATTCTTGGCCTTATGCTGAAGAGTATGGTGTTGAGATCTTTCTCCAGTGGTTTTATGTGAACTGGTTTTAATTTAACTTTTTATATGTTGCAGTTATCAGCCGAAGAGGGAGATTTCATCCGTCAGTACCGAAACAGCGTCGCCGAGAGGGTCATGGACCCTGAAGATTTCCGGAGGTGGGTCCATGGCGAGGAAGATAAGGCGACGCTGGACTAGGGAAGCTCCTCAGTACCGAAACGGCGTCGCCGAGGTCATGGACCCTGAAGATTTCCGGAAATGGGTCCATGGCGAGGAAGTTAAAGAGACGCTGGATTAGGGAAGCCCCTCATAAACTTCTATACTTGTGAGTTCCATCGCTCTGGAGTTCATATGTTCTTCTTTTATAGCCTATCTGAATAGTTCAAATGAGAAATTCTTGGCCTTATGCTGAAGAGTATGGTGTCGTGATCTTTCTCCAGTGGTTTTATGTGAACTGGTTTTAATTTAACTTTTTATATGTTGCAGTTATCAGCCGAAGAGGGAGACTTCATTCGTCAGTACCGAAACAGCGTCACCGAGAGGGTCATGTACCCTGAAGATTTCCGGAGGTGGGTCCATGGCGAGGAAGATAAGGCGACGCTGGACTAGGGAAGCTCCTCAGTACCGAAACGGCGTCGCCGAGGTCATGGACCCTGAAGATTTCCGGAGATGGGTCCATGGCGAGGAAGATAAGGCGACGCTGGACTAGGGAAGCTCCTCAGTACCGAAACGGCGTCGCCGAGGTCATGGACCCTGAAGATATCCGGAAGTGGGTCCATGGCGAGAAAGATAAAAGGGACGCTGTAGTAGGGAAGCACCGCATAACTTCAGTACTGGTGAGTTGCATCGCTCTTGAGTTTTCATGTTCCACTTTTATTCTGAATTGTTCAGGTGAGAGAATCATGGCGTCGAACTGAAGAGTTATGGTGTTGTGATCTTTCTCCACTGGACTATTGAGAATGTGACTGGTATTAATTTCATTTTTATATCATGTTACTAAGGACTGTATTTTTTGGTAACAACGATTTGAACGAACTTCATCAAAGCAGCTTACCTTAACAAAATTTAACTAAGCTTAAAATAACCATACTAAACAAATTAAATTAACGAAATATCGCTACATTTTTCATTTCAAAATTTGATTTAAATTTAAAATGTGTTCTTTTATCTTTCAACACTGAAACTATCATTTAATTTAATTGCTAAATAATTTTGACCCTAATTTTTAAACGCTATATTTGAGTATTAATACAGGCCTAATAAATTGGATTAATTTTTCTAATGTCAAATATAGTAGGCCGCCTGGTGCATGAAATAATTTATTTCGCGGAATATGCATCAAAATAGAAGAAAGTTAATGCTGTTAAAGAAAGTTATTTTATCAAAAAATTAGACTTCTAGCTATATGGTATTGTGTACTTACATGTTTTATTGCTGCTTTGTGATAGTTGTTTCATCGTCCTACAGTGCCATCAATTACTCTCTGCGCAGCTCTGCTTATGCTCAACATACAGGCGGGATGTGAGTCCGTTTTCTATTGCTGATATATTTATGGAGTCTAATAATTTCAACTTAGAGCGGACCAAATACCCAGCAGCACCACAAGAAATTTTAAGCAAGATTTTTTTGTAAGTGCACAAAGAATTGCAGCAGTCTTAAATGTGGCTGCAAGAAAGTTTCGTTGAACTGTTCCCCTTTATATGCCAAAACTGCCAGGGAAACTGTTTGAACAAGATACCTGTAATGAACGAAGACGACGATGAGGAAGAAATGGAGCTCCTCCACACATCCGCTGCATAAAAAAAAGTTATGGAAGATGATGGGGATTCTCAGCTCCTGCTACCTTGAGTTGTGGAAATGCAACCAGAAGCTGGACCTTCTGTCCCAAGAGAGCCAGGACTACATCAATTTTTAAAATATAATTCTTTAATAATTTTTCTAAATGCACATTTATTTATTTGTCTAATAAATACAATTTTTACAAATGTTTGTTACTATACAATCCCTTCATAGATTTTCAGATTCTATATTTTTAAAACCTGGAATTTCTTCCCAGGTTTTCTTTTTTCGAAATTAAACAACTATTTTAAAATTGTTATAACTGTATAATTTGCACATTACAATCATTAGTACGAACTTTTTGTAGAATTTAGACACTATGTTTACAGGGATGAGGCTAGTGTTTTCTTGGTTCCAGCGTGTTAATATGTAATATATATTGGCCTATGTAGTATGTATGTGTATGTATATATATATGTAGTATGTATGTGTATGTATGTATATATGTAGTATGTATGTGTATATATATATGTAGTATGTATATATATATATATCATTATAGCTCAGCATCGAACCGAAATGAGTACCAGGAGCAATCTTGGGGATAAAGGCGGCCGGTGCGTAAGGCTGACAACCTTACCAACTTCACGTGCCGAATGTCAAAAATCTGAGAGCCTCAACCTCCTGGAATCCTCTGGGTCTCCATGGCCTGTATAGGGATCACTTTATTTTACTTTTATATATCATGATAGCCCTTGAATTAGAAAATAACAAATGTACAGTTTTCTTGAGAAATCGCTAAATTTACCCGACAACTTCAAATTGTTGTAGCTTGAGTTTTGTTGAAGATAAATTAAATAAATATACACATATTTAAAGGAAATTTAGTGCTCCACAACTCTCTTCCTGACGACTTTGCTACAAAACGGAAGGTTGAGGAGTTAGGAAGACAAACTTAATGAAAAACGTGAGGTAAAAATTATCTTTTGGAAAATCAGTGATATCCATCTGCCCATATCTCGAAAACAATTATAGATATAACAAAAGTGTATCAAAACCGACTTGTAGAGAATTATGTCAGCTTTAATTTGGTACATGAAAAGTTTTTCCCTACGACGGACCGTTTTCAAGTTATAAGCGAAACACCCAAAAAAAGGCCCTTTCCATCCCCCTCCCCCCATGAAGCGTAAGGGGTAGGGGTGGGGACATTTAGTATGTTTACCTCCTAACAACCCCCAACACATTCCTGAAGAAAAAATTCTCCCCCTCTCCATGTCCTCTACAACCCCTTTTAGGGCATTCATTGACTGTGTTGTTCCTTCCTAAGTGCACAGTATTTCTTCATTATATCACGTTCATAAATTTGTTTTTACGATTATATATTTTTTTACGTTATATATTTTACTTGTGTTTTACGCGTAAAATATTTAAAATTACTCACCCAACCCTGCCTCCCTTCACGAAGGGAACACAGGTTCTATTCCTGGTCGGGACAAGTTTTCTACAGTCTCATTCTCTTTCTACATTATCATATTCATCTCGTCCTATATGTTCGTGTTGTCTCGGAGGTGTTCCCGGCATTGGGGCTGATCACCCATTCCGGGAGGCCCTTCCATGTCCTTGTTTGGTCATTAAAGTATGTTTGTGATCCAAAGTTTTTCCCTTTCCCGACAGGTCGCGGTCCTGCCGGGGGGCATGGGTCGCATAAATGTTCGTAAGAACGAGAGAGGTTAAATTAAGATAAAGAATTAGAACACTAATAATAATAATAATAATAATAATAACAACAATAATATTATAGAATGATTTAGTACAGGCTCTCAGGCAAATCCCGATCCGCAACTAGTCAGCGAAGTAGCGAAATGCGCACTAAATGAGAAAATCACAAGATTCTTCTTCCATAGAGTGGAGAAAGCTATGTGAATGTCCCACATAAGAATTTTCCCTGCAACTTCTCGGATGGCAAAAACAAAACACCATTGTGTTATGTGGGCTAGGTTCCAATATTCACAACTACGTTAATTAAGTTAAGGAAGAAATATTTTTAGTCAGCGTTTACGTTAATACTTTTTGCCATCACAAACGAAAAAGACTGGCATGCAGTATTTATGAGTATAGCTTACATCTTCTGCTTATGGCTATATTTTGAAAATAATTGTAATTACACTATGTCAGCGTTTCTCAACCTATGGTCCGCGGACCACTGGTGGTCCGCGAAGATGGTGCAGATGGACCTCAGACATAATTTAAAATATCATAAAGCAAGTGGAAAGTAAAGAAGTAAAATTTTTTTCACATATTTCGTTACAATGACCTATAATTAATACCGCAAATATTAAGAATAAAGGCAGTGTTTTAAAAAATGGGATGTAAAATTAGGGGTCCGTAATTTTTTTTAGACATTTTAGAGGTCCTCGGGTACAAAAAGGTTGAGAAATGCTGCACTATGTGATTACTTTTCCATGTGATGTACATAAAGAATATAAAGGCTAGACCTATTAATATAGGTGTATATACCTAAGTTAATATCTTCAATAGCCTACCGTGTCTTGCTACGCATTAACACAGTTTCCTCTTTCCAACTGGTTTGGTACCGTATTCTACTCATATGTCGAGAGAATTTATTTGTTTTTCTATGTAATATTACTGTTTCTAAGGTTCGGGGCTGTAAATGAGGTTCCATCTGCCAAAATGATATCAAATTGGCCACCTGTTAGAAATATATATTAATTAGGTAATAATGAGTTCTGTCTTCCGAGAGTCTATCGGCGTAAACCAGGAGAGATTAGCTAAACTGCCCTCATTTTCTTTTACCTTCTAAACTAAACTTAGTAGCACTACATCCCTTGGTGCGACAGGGTTTCCGACTCCCACAGCCCTGAGCATATTCTTGACCGGAGTGATACTCCTTCCCAAAGTATCCCCTCAATTATCCTCATGAATCTGAGTGCACCTCGTACCAGATCTCCATATCTCTACATATCCTAAAATAAATAAGATCCCAGAAACAACCCCAGAACTGCGAGAATAGTCTGTATTTGATCAGGCAGGCCTTTTCTTCTTTTTAAGCACTTTTGAAATATATTGACCGATCTTCCTGCAAGTCAAAATTTCTTATTAATCAGCCGTTAAGAGATTAAAACACACTCCTGTGGAAAAGCAGATCTTTGATTTTTCAAGTCTTGAACTCAGTCACCAATTGTCTAAAAACTGCCTCCGTTTTCGTGATATGCTTCTTGATAATCGCACACACAAGATTGAATGTCTTTAAAAAAAATATATATATATAGGCCTACACACACACATAAGCCTATTAGGCTAATATGTTTGTTACAAAATAAAGAAATCAATCTTGAATTAAATTATCCTCAATTTTGTACAGAGCGATTTGCTGTGTTCTGAAACTAAATACGCTACACGAGGGGCGAAACAAAGCAATGCTTAAGAGCCAACAACGTAAACAAAAACAGTTAGCCTAGAAACGAAAATCAGTATTCAAATTTGAAATGTTTAGATTCAGAAAGTATAGGCCTAATAATGCTTTGCAACTACAGCCAAGTTTAACACACTTTACAAAAAATCGGGGTATATGTGAAAGAGCGTGCAACTCTTTGAGATCCAATTGGATCCTAAGATTAGAACTTGTTCTGTTTTCTTTACTTAAATGATACATTTTCTGCACGTGATACATAGCGCTCTCCTAGTAACCTCTCGCGGCCGACTCATGAACCTGAGACCAAAACATTGGTCACGGGTGTAAATTTTTTTATTGGTAACACGTCAAATACACTATATTTTTTATTTAATACAACAATTCCTATGAGTAAAAAAAGAGGTGGAACATACATTTTTATAATAGTGTGTTGGCATCAATGATGGCCCCCGTAGTAAGTGGGGCCCGGGGCGGACCGCCCCCACCGCCCCACCCTAGGAACGCTACTGGTCTTCGACTCGTAATAAATGATTACGGAATACCAAGTTTCATTTTGATATGTCCTGTCTTTTCAGATATGGGGGCAATTGAAAATAAAAATGAAATCCTACTCGTCCCCCCCAAAAAACTGTAAGAACTATATATAGATACATTATTCTGTGATGTATATATATATATATCGGCCTGGGTTCGACCCCCGGTACCTCCTCAGGTTTTTATGAGGTAGGGAGGTCTGGAACGGGGTGCACTCAAATTGAGAATCTACTTGATACAGAATTAGCGACTCCGGTCATGGAAACCACCATTAACGGCCAGTGGGTGACGGAATTCTGACCACATGCCCCCTATCCTGATATCTGCCTATGGTAATGATGCAGCGGTCGGATAGTAGGCCTAGTCCCTTCAGGGATGTAGCGCCACGGAGCTTAGTTTTAGTATATATATTATATTATACGTATGAACACACATGCTATACATTTATAATGGGGCCTGCAATAAGAGTAGATGAGAGTTAAAATACTTTGCATTTTTTGGCCACTGTCATAAATACTTTTTTAAACAATCATCTAACGACCGAAAAAGCTGTATTTAATAAACTGGTAACACAGAATGCTGTTTTTATTAATGTGCCATAACCCATAATTCATTGCAATTCTCAAAATGAGTATCAGTCTATATATTAAGATATAGCCTATATTGTGATTTCATGAAAACATATCTAAATTATAAAGTTTATGTTATAGGATGCATTCTTAGCAACATTGATTTTTGTCCTAAAGTAGTCAGTTAATCACATGTCTCTCACTTATACGTGTGGCCAGCTATGCAAGAGAGCATGGGACCTAAATTGGATTATTTCGAAATGAATTGGATTGTGATTTTTGAGTCAAATAACTTAGTATTCTTTTATTACGCTTTCGAACAATTTAGAATAACAAAAATTAAGAGCTGAAATTTGTGCAAGATGTGTGTATTTATAGGTTATACGTAATTTATGTTTGTAACAGTTCAAGGACCCAGGTTAGAAAGTTAAGTGAGCGTGTAGTCAAAAGCTTGTTGCAGGCGATATTATGTCACAGGAAAACACAAATTATATGTCCAAACAGTTAGTGGAGTAATATCTTAAAATACTGGCAAGTGCAAACAAATTCTTGTTATTGCCACTGTAGGCGTCTGGTGTCTGATTTAAACTAGCCTTGCTTAATTGGACTACTGTTCTTTCATGCCATTAACTTACAATGGCTTGCAGAGAATAGAAGATCTGTTGAATATGGTAAATACTTGTTTACCAGACCTCGTTCCTACTATTCAGAAAATAATTTAAGATGCAGATGGAAAAACAAGTTAAGTATCAGCGATTTGCATACTTAGAGCTGTGGTGATGTGTTTTAATACTAGAACTAAGAACTCAACAAAATCTTAGCAGTATCTTTAATCTAGTGCTTCAAAATCATTTTTATAGAGCATAGTTATTCTAATATTAACAAGCAGAGGTGACAGGTGATTTTAGGCTTTGTAAAATGGCATATTATTGGTAATATCCCTTAAACTTGTCTTGGCCAATAGAATAGCCTAAAAATGTAAATAGGCCAGTAAGAATCGTAGGCCTACTACACTAATAGTAAAATCATGTAGGCATGTGTGATAATTTCGCTTCATGTCTCTTCATATTGCTCCCAGTGTTGAAGTGTAGGGCTCCAAGTGGAGGTTACTGTTACCTATTTGAATTTCGTTATATTTGTGTATTTAATTGCATTGAACTGAACTGCCCCCGAGCACAAGCTTTGCTTTTTTTCGGGAGGCGTTCGTATTCACAATTGTAACGTTATATTATAACTTGTAGGAATAAATGTATTTATTTATTTATTTATTTTAAGCGCAAAGCCAGAGATCCTGTCGCTGCTTTCGAGAATACGAAGAATTTCACATTGCAGACTAGACATCATCTCAGAATGGACTTCTTTTTCCTCGCGTAGAATTACTTAGCAGAATACCATTTGTGCTGAGTTTCACTTTGGTGATGTTTTTTAGCATAGCGAACATTTCTTGTCACGATAATTATTTAGAGACGTAGGAATACGTCATGTTAACCTGCGAATCAAATATGATATAATCCAATTAATTTCATTTTGGACACCTGACATTTCACCCGTTTGTACAGCCATAGCCCGCTAGTGCATATGCTCTTTAGGGCATATTAGCGGGCTATGGTACAGCCGGCTACAAAACAGAATGGGTCGCATAAAAGTATTGAATACTGATCGTCTCGTCATCGCCTGCATACACAAGATGGCCTACATTGAAATTGGCTGTATTTTGTTGAAGATTCTGATATTTATTAAATCGAATGGCGAGACAATTCTGAATACACCAGGTTTTCTGAAAAATTGAATAAGAATATCGCTGAGAAACAAAATTGATTGGTTGCTATATTAAATTATATGGCCACGTAATATGGCTATTTACTCATTACATTAACAAGCAAAGTGGCTACATTAGTTAAATAGCAGATCTGCGAAACAAGTGCGCAATAGTGGCTCTACATTCGAATCTCGAACGATCCTTAATTATTTTAATTACAAGTTTCTGGACATGCATCCAACAAACAAACAAAAAAAAACAGGCTTTTTATTTCCTGTTACTTATGACATTTGTTTGTGTTTGTGTTAAAGGAAATAAAATCTGTTATTTTTTTTTTTCATTTTTTTTTTTTCCAGGAAGTTCAAGCAAACTCACAATCTTCGAAAATGTGGAGACATTCAGTCAATGAACAAACTTCAGAGGGATAACTAAGTTCGATCGTGAACAGCTTCATATAACTTTAATTTTCTAACCATCAAGAGTCGATCCATTCTTTTTGCAGCTGGCTGTACATATTTTTATTTATTATATTCTTTGCTTTGAAAGAATCTCGGAATGGACTTAATCTTCGCGTGGAATCATCATCACTTGCGTTGCATTTTACTTGAGAAATTTAATTTCGCATTTGAACTCACGTTTCTTGTCATGAAATAATTATTTTTCTATCTTCGGTCTCGAAATAACTGTCAGGATAAGAAACATTCGTTAAGCTCAATTAAATTACCAGTAAAATAAATACTCATGGTTTTACTGTAGATAATGTTCAATGTGCGGATCAACAGATCAAACAAAATTCATTTAGAATTTACTTGGTCTTTTAATGCGAAAACTATTCTTAAATGCCGTGCTGAAACTTTGGCCTAATCGTACATTCCTCCTAGGCCAGCGTTGGGGAAGGTCCTCTCCTGTGGACTATTTTTACTATACTCTTCCCCACTACGCACTGGCAACTTTGAGAACTGAGTTTGAACCTGAAGAACATTACGCAACATAATAAAATATACGAGTTCATCTACACCTTCATTTAAAATAACAATATCTTTGATGGTTTGCCTTTAACTCACTCAAATTTTAGCACAATAAATTTGAGTGAGTTAAAGGCAAACCATCAAATATATTATTATTTTAAATGAGGGGGACACTTATATTATATTTTATTATAATGCCATCCTCATTGGGAAAAATGAAGTTAATTAATTACGTAATATAGTTCCGACGTCCACGATGGTGTACAAATTGTACCTTGCACAATAGTGCTATAGTATATTGCAATAGAAGGGTGGAAACGTGTTTTTACAGAATCGACGAATAGTTAGGGAAAAGAGACAAAGTCTACATACTTCCGAGATATTTTTGTACATTTCACACACATTTATTGCGTATGATATTTTTAAAAGATAAGTTGACCGCCGGCGTGGTCTTGTGGTTAGCGTCGCTGACTGCGGATCCGTCGGCCCGGGTTCGATTCCCGGTACCTCCTCGGATTTCTCTGAGGTAGGGAGGTCTGGTAGGGGTGCACTCAGCCTCGTGATTAAAATTGAGGAACTACTTGATAGAGAAGTGCGGCTCCGGTCATGGAAACCACCATTAACGGCCGTGGGTGTCGGCATGCTGACCACATGCCCCCAATCCTGCCATCTGCCTATAGGTAGGTGACGTAGCGGTCGGGTGGTAGGCCTTGTCCCTTCGGGGATGTCTCGCCACGGAGTTTAGTTTTAGTTTAAATAAGTTAATTAGTTAATTAATAATTAACTGTTATTAGTAAAATATTTATTTTTATTTCTTTTGGATTTCTATTTTAACGGCTTCGGATTTATTCTGCTAAGATAGTAGCTTACTGTTGCTGACCGCATACAGTTTCATTACTGTGTTTTATCTTCCTGCATATGTTGTAAATTTCTGCCAATTTTCATATAAAGCCTGAAATTTGTTAACGATTCTCTTGATGCAATGGATTGTAGCGATATAGCCTATAAGAGACGTGGAAAGTATGTTGTTCTACACTAATACCGGAGAAATGATACGAAATCGAAAGTAGCATATGAGAAGTTCATGAAGTGGATAGATGGCAGTAAACTTTACTTGAATGAAATCTTTTCTGGCTTATTTTGTCAGAAGAGTCCTGAAAATCTGTAGACAAAGTTTTCTGTGTTAAAAGCTATGATCAACGTGAATCTGGACATAAATATTGGAAACAAAAGTTGGTAAGTTTTATGAAGAAATTCACTGGAGATACAATAACATTCAATAATCGTACCGACTAAACTTTCACATTCAATATTTTAAAACAAATATTTGATTGTAACAGTTTCACTGGCAACACATTATGTTTTGGTTCATATGAGTGTAACCTTATTTTTTGTTTGTTTATATAGATGTGGGATTGTCAATTTACTTTCCATGACAACAATATTAGTAAGTACTGACAATTTATAATCTCATCGTTCATAAACAGGTATAGTAAAATAAATACAGAAGAAAAGAAAAAAAGAAGAAAGACATGTAAAAGGAACGAATGAAAGAAAAAATGCCACATCTAAGAACTATATGGATTTTTCACCATGATAGCATGGACGGGGAGTGGATGAAGGAAACATTACACACATAGGTATTTTCCTTAGTGAAATCAACAATTATTGTGAAAGAGGTGTGACAAGATGGAAACATTTGGGAACTAGTGCAACAAGATTTTTTCGACAAGATCGTGACAGATGATAGAGGATTGGCTGAAATTCGGCAAAATATTGTTTCAATTGTTTAGGGAGGGGGTAGAAAATGAGGACATAGCCGATAAGTTTGGAATGTCTATCGACCGGAAGTAAGCAGAAGCTCATGACCGTCACGTGGCTGCCTGAACTTTCATTGGCAGAACTCGAAATGCATGCGGAATCTGTAAGGTGGAAAAAGTAAACAACCGAATTTCATGCCAGGATTTTTAAACGCACGCTTGAATTCCATGCCAGTGGACGTCTCTTTAAGAGTCTAAAAAGAACCAGGCTACGAATCACGCAATGGAGATATATAGTGGTTTCTTCGGTATTGCAACAGAACGGGGTGGTGATACAATAAAACTGTAACTAGTATAACCATACAAAGTCATTACTTTCAGTGTAATTATAATTTATTTTCACGATTTTTCACGTATAAGATAAAATTTAAAGTAGTCTCAACAAACCCCGCAACAGGCATTCATTCATATCTACTATACATACTTTTTACCAATTAAAGATTCCAATTAAAGATATTTATCATAACACTATTCAATTCGGATAGCTCCCAGATTATGCTGGCACGCAATTCGGAAATTTCCCCCTCTCCGCACGCAATTCGTGAATGCTGCTTTCATTGGTCATGCGCACGGATAGGTGTTAGCACATGGTTCACTCGGTTGCGCGCGGTCTGTGAAGTAGCTGTGTTAACGACATTAAAAAATTCCTCACGAAACTGTGAATTGAAACTTGTTTTTATTTCTACTTGGTAGTGCTTGGTACAGCTTGCTGATATGCACAAAATTTATAAACTTGATTGCAATAATAGGCCTAATCAAATACAAGTATTTATTACATATTTTTAAACAAACTGCGTATAATATGTAATACAGTTCAGATTATTCCTAAACTGTGATCCATTTTATTTCTTGCTAAAACTAATGTGTATAGAGTATAATGAAAGTATGACCGAAAATTTGAGGTTTAAACTTATGTCTTCGCTGAAAAACAGTTCAATAAATAAAGTTAACAAATCACGGCTCTGAAAAGTGAAAAAATCTATCAAACTACAATCTTGCGAAATGAATAAAAGGTACAATTAATAAGATTGCTACATAAATTGACGTAAGCCGTAATAAGTAGCGTGTAAATTCTACGATGGAACTTTTTCTAAACAGTGCCATTAACATTTTGTTTCTTCTGTTTATTCAGTTTTATATTATGGTCTTTAATAACAGAGAATCCTTCCTCGATAAAGGCACTGATACTTTTCTTCTGTTTATTCAGTTTTATATTATGGTCTTTAATAACAGAGAATCCTTCCTCGATAAAGGCACTGATACTTTTCAAGTATCTGAGAATAAAAATAAAACACAAAAACAGTCTTTTATATTTTTTTTGTATTGATATTTGTGTCAATATTTTATAATGATGTAAGCAACGTTACAGGTGGAAATGTGACATGTACCCTGAATCCGGTCTCGTGTTGCTTGTGCTTATGAAAAACTACAGACTAGACATTTAAATTGTTGCATTGTGGGATATCCGGTGGTGTAATACGAGGTAACACAGCAGAAAAACAAGCTAAGTGGTGTGTAGTTGATAAGGTAAAATAGTGTTAGATCGTGATGGCGCTGTGGTCAATAGGAATCCTCTGCAGGAAGGAAGCTTTGGGAGCAGCAACACAAAAACCACTTTGCACGCGACTCTAACACGACTACACCAATTCTCTCCCCACGTTAATTGACGAAATAAAACTGATAATGAGATTTAACAATAAACTCTTCCAACCTCATCACCTGCTCTTTGCCCAAGTGACGGATCTAAGTTGGCCAGGTTCTTTCTCAGGCGATTACATGGGCGTCCGCAGGATTCTGTCAATAGGAGGCAAGTTAACAAATTACTGCCAACACTTCCATCACTATGTCAGAAGCCATTTATTATTATTATTATTATTATTATTATTATTATTATTATTACAACTACTAGTACTATTAATACAATCTACATCTTTGATTTACTGTACCTGAATCTAAGACTATGGATACAAAAAACATAATCTGATGACTTTTCTAACCCTTATAATTTCACAGGTATTATTGAAATAAAATGCGATACTTCCATTGCCTTACCTTCATTACAATAAAATGTTTGGCCAGAAATAATTTCAATTTTAGTGGAAGTAATTATTCCTACATGCTCATATGCAAGGTAGTCATCTGTTATAACTCGTTTTTGTTTGTCATGAGATCAAGGAGATGGAAAAAAAAAGTTGCCAATTTTCAGACTATTTACATTTTGGCAAAATGCAAATATAACTTATATATAACATGACATATTTTGTTAATGGTTGACGCTACGAAAAATATATTTTGGTCGAGTTGTGTATATTAGTGAGCTCTATAATTTTCATCAAAAATTTTATTGCCTAATTCTTATTAGATCCCAGTTTTTAAAATTCCAACACTCACTGAAAGTAATGAGGACTTCACGGTCTATTAAGCCTCACTTCACGTTTGCTTACAGTCATTTAGTTTAGAGACTTATATGTCAACAAAATTTCCAGGGGAAAGAAAGTCTGCCCCCCTTCAGGACGCCCATATGTGAGCATATCTTCAAGGTCCTCAGCCTACTGTACTATACATTTTTCAAACTTTATTTTCTTTCCCATTTAAGATATTATTATACATTTAGAACAGATCTAGGACGCTTGATTTCCCCATGTTTTGTGTGAAGACCTCAGAATATTTTCATGAATGTTTATGGAAGTAGTGGCCAACGTTATCTGAACAAAGAAAATTATCCACTCCTCTGGATTGTCGATTACTAAAGCTGTTATTGCAATAGCTGAATTCTACAGTCTAGTCTGACATGTATTCCAAATAAATATTCTGCATGCTTCACTCTGCATGCAAATATACTCTAACATTTGTAAAATATTCTCTAGAACCAATGAAGTAGCCTATGCTCTATCATTTAAGTAATGTTTATACTTTATATTCTCTTGTTAGCTGAATAACATAAATTACAAAACTTTTAAAAAACAACGTCAATGCAAACAATGTTAGAAAATTGAAAACAAATAAAGAGAAACGACGCTTTAATATTATAGAATCAGTTCCGAAAATATTAGGCTATGTACTGTCAATAAATTATTGTACAGTCGGTTCTCAAAACATCCACTTAGCCAGATATGCTGTAGACCTACATGTTTGAATTAACAGAGATAGCTCAATATTCAAAATACTGTAAGTTAGACATATGCAGTTAAAATGTGCAAATTAATAAAATATGCAAACATATTTTAATATCAAGCAAAAATGATGCAAAAATAACAAAATATGCAACAAAATGCAAAATGAAATAATGAAATATCTATTTTCTTTCATGTCTTGTACAAATTTTAATACTATTTTTCCAGCATGTAGGCTAATAGAGTGCATGATTAAAAATTATTTTTCATAAACATCCGGGCAAGAATTAGCCTATAACAAAATTCCATCAGCATGAACGCAAATTTTAGGCATGTTTACGACTGAATACCATATTTTAATTTGAGAAAATTAGAGCAAAATCAGCTAAAGCAAGAAGGATTCCATATTATCAACTACATTCGCGTTGTCACGACAAAGATAACGAAATTTGTAAAATGATTATGGTTGGGTTGTGGGAAATCTACATCCTAAAACGTGGATCCAGTCAACACTCTTCCTTGGCACTGCGCTGATCACTCATCCGGGGAGGCCCTCCATCCCCTTATCTGGTCAAAAACTTATGTTTGTGATAACTCCCTCTACCGACAGTCGCGGGCCTGAAAGATCCGAGCAACGTGGCCATCAAAAAGTCCTTACAATGGGGGGCATAAAACTTGAGAGAGAGAGAGAGAGAGAGAGAAGAAGAAGAAGAAGAAGAAGAAGAAGAAGAAGACCCTAAAATAATGTAGAAAACTTTTGGTCAAATTAGGAGGATCTGGGGTCCCTTAGATTATTTTTTTTTGTTCGACCACACTAGCCTATAATAACTTACGCTTATTACATGTGAAGTAACAGTATCCTAATGATATCGGTTACGATACAGATATTCATTATAACATTGGCGTGGTACGGAACAAGGAACGATCTTGAAACCTTCAAAGCAGCAAATGAAACTGCGCAATAAACAACCTGCAGCTAAAAATAAAATAAATTCTGTCCATTCTAATTTTAATATTCTACTACAGTGTTTTGCAGATGACAAGCCGTTTGTTCATTCTCCTGCTTAGATACGCGGTCCAATCAGAGATGGCGAGACGGAGGGAAGACTCTTCCTGCTAGCGGTGCTACTTTAGCTCGTACACGTGATTGGCGGTGAAAGAAATGGCTTCCCATTTGAAAAATACTTGTAAATTGAGTTCATTTCGTGTGTTTTTAATGTGCGTTGTTTAAAGGTTGTAGTCTGCCATCTATCAGAAAAGACGATAATTACTAATAGCTGTTGTCGAGAGTCGTTTGCTTAATCAATCACATAAACAATTATGCTCGAATAAAAATAGTTATATGCAACGTGCCTGTAATTAAGACACTCATATGAAAATTTTGAAGCTCGCTTTGCTCGGTTCATAAAAACATAATCGTTTCTTCATAAATCCCATTATAGGATCGTTTCATAATGTACCGATTTTCACTACCCACAGAAAAGTAATAACATCCCTAAACATAATAATATAACCCCTCCCCCATTTTCTAGTCAGAAGGTAAAATAATTTTGTAATTCAACATATGCTGTTGCTCTCCTGGTTGAATGTACCTATACTTTACAAGAATCCTCCACTGGGGCCAACAAAGTTACAGTTTTTGCTAGTTAGAAACAAAAATAACTCGACCGAAGAAATAAGGTGGAGTATGAGTGGTAGTCACAGAGCTTGCTCTTTAACAATGAGGGAGGGATCTTCAGTAACAACAAATCCAGTGACTGTAAAAAAAGAGGTGAAATGCAGCGATGCGTAACCACCGGATGGGTTAGGCCGGCAAAACATTACACAAGAAGTCAGTCGACTATTTAACTTCCTCTCCCATTCACTGTGATAGCTTCTGAATGACCCATTCACATTTCCGCAGACCCCCCTCCCCCACTTGCTCCATTTATTTAAATATTTTATCATTTTAACTGTCTGCTATCGCACTTCCGACACCATGACTAAACTTTCAAGCCCCTACGTGACACGATAGTGAAATTTTACTTTTGGTTTTTACTTGGTTCTCCCATTTCCGGTGAGAGCTCTGAGTCGGAAAACACATTATGAATCCTCGTTCATTCATGTATTCATTCAAGCTAGTTAATGGATGGCACTTGAGCTCTTCATGCGTGTAACGGGACCGCTTGCACACATTTCCTTTTAAAATCTTACTTAGGAAGGAATTCACGAAGTGTTGAGACTGATATTATGGACTATATGTCCTGGAAAATTGAAACAATTAAAAGAAACAGATTTTGAAGAAATATTCATTTTAATATCTCAATTTGTTATTAAGATATTAATGAATTAAATGTATTTTTTTAATCTTCTAGAAATGGTCTCCATACTAAATTTACGGGATAAAAAAATTATTATTATTTCTTTATTGTACCCAAAGTGAAGAATAGAGTAACGTCGGAATGATATAAGTCAGGGAAAACAGAAAACCTTCCCCGACCCCATTTTATACACCACAAATTCCATAATGATGTACAGTGGTATTAATGAGACGTGGCAGTCCAAGCATGGATGCTCAGTAGATGCAGACAAGTCCAATAAACATTCGTACTGCATGGAGGGGTGTATGGGTTAGTTGTGTCGTTGCTTTCAGTGCGGTAACATCATATAATGCAGTGAAGAAACAAGAGACCTTTACAATCGCTTCTCTCTCTCGGAAGTGCAGTACAACATTCTTACCCCTCCCCATGATTCCCCCTACATGCGTCTCCTCTCTCACGCGCATCTGACTGCCGCCTCTCTTTAATACCACTGTACCAAGATTCGATTCCGGGTCCCAGTGATGCCAAGCGAACGCTCTAACCTAAGCAATGGAGGCGGACTTACAAAGAAGTTATATAGCATTGTTTCCATTCCAAATCCAAAATAAATCTTGGGGAAGGAGACCTACTTTATTCACAAATTAAACTTCCGGTAAAAATTAATGGTATCTAAAATGATATTTAATAATTAAAGCCCGGATTTTCATGCACTATCAAACTTAAAAACATGCATGCATTCATGCACTATCGTATCTCCAAATATGCACAATGAAGGGCGAAACATGCACTATCAAAAATCCGCACTGTAGGCCTACTGCAATATATTTCAATTTCTCTTAAAACAATATACAACGAGTTTTTCCAAATTCTCCTCACTTAAACTCGTGCGTTTATCAGTTTAGGACATTCTTGAACGCAGAAAAGGATGTTTCAATTTCACAAGAAGTAACAGGTGCATACTTAAGGGAAGAAATTTGACTGAGGGTGAGATCGAATTCCATGTCTTTTACGTTTTTTCCACATAATACGTCTTTCACTGTTTTAAGAAGTTTAAGATCAGGATTTGAACTAAGTGCCTTCTTAAGTTTTTCCCTACTTAACTGTCACACACATTTCTCCACAACACGATTCTAAAGATAATTATTCAACGTCTTCAACAATGGCTAGTGACTGACAAATTCAAGCAGTGAACATTCTGTTATAGCAGTTTTCTTTCAATGGAAGGTGGTGAGGGTGAGCGAGTCGGCATTTTTTTTTTGTAGCCTGGTGTATTATATTACTGTTTAATTAGGGTAAACAGTAGTTGGCACTCTCAAATTCATGCAGGTGGCAGACTCTGTTGCCAAGTCAATAAAATAAGTATGGTAATACAATACAACATTTCTTACGTTTCTTTGAAAAGCCGAGATTTTAGGGAGGCACATTCATATGCACAGTTATGCATGGTAACTTGATATTATGCACTAAAACCAGATAATGAGGGTTTATATGCATTAAAAACGTCTGAATATGCTATATTAAACCAAAAAAATCCAAAACATGCATTATGCATGAATATTGGCATAAAAAGGCCGAAATATGCAAACATGCACGGAAAAAGTATGGTTATTTGGAATCCATAAGTCATGTAATGAGTAACTACAAAGTTTGAGAAGTGTAACCGAGGTATATAAAAACATGCATTTGCATGGAAATCCGGGCTCTATTAATAATTCATCTTCATAAGTGAAGAAACGGTAATAGACTGTACTTCAAGCAAGTAACTCCTCTTACACTCATTACACTCTTCGTCGTAATATATTTTTAGAGAATGATGTTTCTCCCCGAAAGGTAGAGATCTGAAAGATATTTATCGGCCCATGTGTAAAAATACTTTACTAATAAAACATCAACGCGCATGATAACCAATGTTTCACCTAGTGATGAGCGAGACCGGTCTTGGTCTTGCATAAAATGCAAGAACGAGACCAAGACCAAGACTGCATCTGCGTTAGCAAGACCAAGACCAAGACCGAGCATGCAAGAACGAGACCAAGATCAAGACCAAGCCTGCAAGACTCCGGCAAGAACAATACCGAACCGAAAGACTCTTGCAGTCTTGCTACTTGACAAAATGTTTTATAAATGCTCCATTGTGTACGCTACTCAAAGGCGCCGTGGAATCGGTAGCTGGGGCAGTCCAAGGCTAAACTAGGATTCGATACAATACAAACTTCAAGGACAAACCGGAGTTGTCAATGTGATGACAGGGCAGCACTAAAGGAAGATCAGGAAGATCAGGAAAGATTTCCTCCAGGAATTCCCAATAAGCAATAAATCAGGCCAGTCAGATCTTTTGAAAACATTCGAACCTCTCAGTTTTCAACACAATTCTTTTAAAAGAATTTGCAATATAACGAAGCATCAATACTTATAAATGTTATATGTTACAATTCTATTTCGTATTTAATATTAAACAGTATGTTATGTATGTTATGAAATATTAATAAGTTATTAGATTATTTTATATATATGCACAGGAGCTGTTTTAGGCTAAAACCCTCTTTTTGGAAGGTTGGAGGAGGGGAGCGAACCAGTTTTCTTGTAGTCCTATTGGAACGCGAGGGTGTTGAACTTGCACATAAGATATACTGACCATATTATGATTTATTCATAAAACTGTTAAAATTCTGCCATACAGTTATTTAACAACTAGATTCTCTGACTTCTGTCTGGATTAGAAGAAAACTATGACTGAGGATTTAAAACTTTTCATACATAAACCTCATAACTCCACTGCTACGATTGTACCCTTTTTATCACTATTTTTAATATTCATAGCCTACAGTTACGTATCTGATTATATTGTAGCTATATAGGCCTATATTTTGCTTGTGTTAGATTGGACATTAGAAATCCAGTGAAAACAACAATGTTTTTGTATTATTAATTATGTTATTCACACATAATGGTGATGGTGTTTAAGTTCTTGTTAATCTCAAAGATATAATCATGGATTTTGTGATCTTGTTATTGACAATACTGTGAGAGACTGTTTGAAGTCTGAGTAAAAGTAATGATTAAATAGCCTAAATAAAGTATATATTACTGTATCAGTTAATTCTACTTAAATTGTTCTGTAGAATAAATATGTTTTAAAATCAGAGTTGTTAACATTTCTTCGAACAAAATCTCTTATAAGTATCACTTTCGTGGACGGAAAAAATATATTTTATGCATAAAAAATAATACAAAGTCAACACTATTTTAAGTACTACACAATTACAACACGGAAGTTTTATAAACGTACATGTAATTATACGTTAGAGTAAACTGTTGCAAAAAATAACTTCAAATACTGTTTCTTACCACTCTTTTAAAATTTCGTTCTTTGCACATAGGAGATTTTTCACCGGCAATGACTATTTTACTGGCACGAAGAGGAGTTATAGTTTTTATGACACAAATAGCTGAAGGTCCGATACTTTTGGGAAAGTAGAAATTGAAGGGCTAGTTCCATAAGGGCGTAAGGCACATCTTTAATTGTGAGCTTTTAACATTTAAGCCTTCTCCTCATATATCTTAAATACTCAGTGAACAATTTATACTTGTGCCTTAAACCTCTGCTCAGTCATAAGAAAAGACCTGTGCTTGTGAGTGGTAACATTGTTTAAAAACATCAAGATTTCTCGAATCTATGCCCTTGTGCCTTACGCCCTTATGCAACTATCCCCTTCAATTATATTATGGGGTGGCGGAAATCTTGAAAATGCAGAAAGCAAAGAATGTCTATGTTATAAATCAGAACCAGGGTTCGGCTGCATGAAAGATAAATATTATTTATTGCTGCCTATGGTTAAGGTTTCGGACATTGTAAGATTTATTGTAGATTGCACAATTTGTAAAGAGTCTGCTTAAGTACCCTTAGGTTTTGTTAGTATATTATACCCATTTTTCTGTTTTAAACTGGTCAGATGGAATGTCTCCCCTCTGAAGAAATGTTTTAAATACTTCATATAGCCTACATGCTATTAAAACTAGTTCTTATGTCCAAAGCCGTTCAGTTTGAAACTGTACAGTAAAATATTAATTTGAGCCTACCTCTAGAACTGACTCTACTAATTCCTTTAATCTTATGCTTGTGGGAGAAATAGCTTTCTCTTGTCCCGCGGTTTTAAATGTAATGTTAGCACAGTTGTAACAGGCCTAAATAAATGAATAAGTAAATAAATAAGGCTCGGTAAAATAAAATAATAGTGAAAAATACAATTTTCTAATCTGCGAAAAAAGTTGAAGTTTAAATCTGGGTAGGTTTTAACTTCGTCCTTGGTATTAATTCAAGAAGTTTGGATTTTAAGTCGCGTTTAAAACTGACCTCTGTAAAGTGTACAGAACAAATTCTGCTCGAAATCTGGATTTAATTTGTCTTTCTTCCGACAAGCAACAATCCATTGTTTTCAAATTTTCTAAACCTTCCGCATGCAGAAATATGAATTATCCTTGCCTTTCTTGTTAACATGGAATTTTCAGCAAACAGCCACTGCACACCATAAGCCAGGCACGTTTACATTTTTAATAAGCCAGAGAAATGAAAAAGTAAACAATCATCACAACACAAAATACGAGCGAATACCTCGACTTGTGAATACATAGTCACCCCATTATCCCCGTACTTATAGATGAAATAGCTTTTAATTGTTTTGTTACTGTTTACACGGTCCAAGCAACTAAAAGCAATTAGCTTTCGTTACTTTCGCAAGCGATAACAGACATGTAATTGGTGTAACTGTAAATGCGCCATCAATCATAGTAAGATGCGTAAAAGAAAATTGCAAGACTCTTGCAACAAGACCAAGACGGAGTGATCGAAGCAAGACCAAGACCAAGACCAGGGCCACTGATGCAAGAACAAGACCAAGACTGATTGTGCGAGACCAAGACCAAGATCGCCTTAGTCTTGGTCTTGGTCTTGCATTTGCTCATCAAAAGACTTTCACCTGTAAACAGGCTTTATTATGTAGGCCTACGCCAATATTAGTTTTTATATTTAACTCAATGTACTGAATCCACTATATAGTTTTATACTTAACAATCTTATTTTGAAACTGAAATATTTACCACATTCAATTGTATTTTCGTAAGTTCTTTATTTTTTTTATTTTCTTTTTATTTCGCAGGGGACCCGAGTCTCTCGGGCTCCCCTCCCTGACTAAGTCCCTGGTCAAGCCATATCGAACTTTCTTTCAGAAAACGAAGCTATCAGAAATGTTTAGGGTAATGTATCTTTTTTATCCTCTACTACCTAATTATAAACTAAGTTAATATAATTATCTTAAGAGCAGTAGTGCTGGCTGAGATTATGGTAAACAAACTGATGTTGTAGGGCAGCGTTTCTCAACCTTTTTGAACCCGAGGATTTCTAAAATGTCTAAAAAAATTTACGAACCCCTAATTTTACATCCCATTTTTAAAAGAAGGCCTATATTCTTAATATTTGGAGTATTAATTATAGGTCATTATAACGAAGTATGTGAAAAAATTACTTCTTTACTTTCCACTTGCTTTATTTTATTTTTTAATTATGTCTGCGGACCATCTGCGCCATCTCCGCGGACCACCAGTGGTCCGCGGACCATAGGTTGAGAAATGCTGTTGTAGGGGCATGACATTCCTGAATCTAATACTGAGCCCGACTCCTGTGATATAACGTATGACAGCAAATATTATTGATTTATTCGATAACTAGTCTATAATATAGACCCTAAAAGCCCATCTGTTCATGCGATGAGAGTAGACCTCTGGAAATGACGTAACCTTTGTTACGACAAGGTGCAGATTTCATTTGTCTGAACATTTCATGCACTGTACTGTACTTACATTAAAGAAAATCTCCCCTGACAGTGAAGAAGTAATAATTATATAAACAAAGTAAACTATTTTGCCTTACTTCAAGGATAAATCGTGAAAGTTCCAAGATGTTTTGCCTTGATACTCGAGATAATACAGGAAATGGTCACGGATGGACCACGTCAAAGAAGGATGCAGTGCCATGACTTATTTGTGAGAGAAGCAGAGGGATTTCCTCTGCAACAGACTGTTCACTTTTATTCAGCAGTATTTTAGAGCATAGTGCATAATTTTTAACACAAAGTATAAACCGTCTTAAACTTCATTGTAATCTGAATATAATAGAAAAAAAATTACGCATTACCCGACATCTACCATTCTATCCTATCCTGTATCAATCTGTATTACAGAGGTCTTGGGATATAACGTTTGTAAGGACGACTGTTGATTTCCAAAGCAGTTTTACTTTATGGAACCCTAACCACAGTTCAGAACAAAATTACATAATAAATAATAATAATAATAATAATAATAATAATAATAATAATAATAATAATAATAATAATAATAATAATAAATGTTTCTTATCCCATATATCATCTACAATCAGCTTATTTCATATGCTATTGTAACAGTCTAAAGCACTTATAATGGCCATATTTTCTTCAATTTGATATTTAACATAATATAACAATACAAATAAAACACACCATCATAGCTTCTAACCATAGAGATTAAACTTATTTTCTTTATTGTATGTCTATATTACATTTAACTCCATTATAAGAATGTTTAAAATGTGCTATATTTATCTCATTCATTTAATGTGTAATTTAACAAGGTAACATTTTCAACTGGAAAACAATAACTAAGTCAATAGTAAATTCCGCTCATTGAAGACCATAAATACCATGCATTCATTAAGAATGGTGTAGAATTATGTTCCAGTTATAGTGCAAGGAAAGTAATTAAATTTGAAACACAAAATCTCAACAATAGTGATATCATTCACACAAAAAAAAAAGTTCTCCCCGGCGGGGAATCGAACCCCGGTCTCCCGCGTGACAGGCGGGGATACTGACCACTATACTACCGAGGAACATGCTGGCGACGTTGCACAGAAGAGAACTTACGGAAACTTCCTTCCCTCACGTTGGTTCACATTGATTTCTTTACCGTATTTAAATCCATTGAAGATCAGCAATATCGGTGCGAAGGGAGAAACCGTACCAAGAGCCTTACACAGTGGCTGATTAATTATGCACAGATTATGTTATAGCACGTATCAGCTGATGGTGTCATATACATAAAGGAAAAAAACGTACGTGACAAGGCTCGCGTTACTAAACATAATAAAGTTTACTGATAAAACTTCCTATGCTTAATAGGAACAAATAGTTGTAGTTACAAAAGATAGTACCGTAATGTTTTTATCACTCTCTGGTCTGTTTTACATGGAATTTAAAATTAGCTCGCTCGGCTGTTAATCATTTCAATAGAAGTAAGTTTATTAGCCCGTTCGGTCCTAATATCTATTTCGAGAACACTAAATTTACTTATAGACAACATGTGACTGAATTTCTATTCTCCCGGCGCTTTGAGCTTGTTTTAGTAGTACATGTTCATTTATTGTTCATTCTTTTTCATTAAAAATACTGCAAATGGTATATGGACTTTCAATATTCATATTTATAAGAAACGAATTTTACCATGAAAATGTACCAGAGAAGTAGCCAGGATTTTAGTTCGGGAAGGACCCAGAGTTGAATTAGTATTACATTTTCCTTTATTTTATTCTACACCATTTCAACCTCAATTTCGGAAAAAGTAATTTGAATTTCGGAAAAAGTAATTTCAAATTCGGAAAAAGTAATTTTAATTTCGGAAAAAGTCATCTCAATTTCGGAAAAAGTAACTTCAATTTCGGAAATACGAGGGCTATTTTTTAAAGCATTCGATGGGGCATAAAATGAAAACCACTGTGAAAATCAAAACTGTTTTATTTGGAACATTTAGGTACACCTTCTAGCTACTTCTCTACATAATCTCGCTCCGATTGAGTCATTTGTCCTAGCGTGGTACCAACTTTACTATACCCTCTTCATAGCCCTCGCATTTCCGAAATTGAAGTTACTTTTTCCGAAATTGAAATTACCTTTTCCGAAATTGAAGTTACTTTTTCCGAAATTGGAATTACTTTTTCCGAAATTGAAATTACTTTTTCCGAAATTGAGGTTGAAAAGGTGTAGATCCGAGAAGTTAAGTCAGAGAGAGAAATCCTGAAATTGTCGAAGCTGTAGCTCCACTGGTTGCAGAGAAAAAAAGTATACACTTACGCTATTGCCTATTAACAAAATGTCAGTCCGAGAAAAGCTAACGTTGAAATTTTCTCAGCGCACAAAATGCTCATGAAGAGACATTAATTTAATTACTTTTCAACATTTCTCGTGAATTTGCCTCAATGAAACTTTGGTGAGATACAATATACAATATATACTATACTAGAGGGCATATTTCAAAACTTTAATAGAAAAATGTATTATTTTGTTTTTATGTTTTCCATTGTCATCCCCCTTAGATTCCGAAAGTAGTCCATTAAATTTATAGTATGATTTTTTTTTCTCGATTTTACTTGTATTTCCCACATTTTTCGAAACATATCGACTTCATGAGTTCGGCAGATTCTGAAGAAAAAAATACGACCCAAAATTTGGCGGTTTTTCTTTGATTTTATCGTCTTCTATGTTGTCTCGAAGTTTAAAGTTTTCACTTGTAAGTATTAATAGTACTGACATCAATTTACCTTAAAATTATTATAATAATAAAATCATAGAAATTGTCGGCTACTACGTCCCAAGTGAAATCGCTTTATTGAATCGGATTCAAACTATACTCAATTCGTTGTTTTCACGAAACTTGAAATATTAAAAGTGTAAATAAATTGTAAAATATGAATATCACCAAGAGTAAACTTGCTATCTGTACAGTGTTCTGCCAGCGGCCTGAACCAGTCCGGTATGGTCTAGTGGTTAGGATACCTGGCTCTCACCCAGGAGGCTCGGGTTCGATTCCCGGTACCGGAATTTTTTTTTCTATCTCGCTTCTTGTACACTTTCTGTGTGATGTTTATCTTTAATCTATTATGTATTTGTAGTGTTTGTTACACAGAGTCCACTTGTCATTTCATTTCATTTCATTTTTACACTTCACTTTGTTACACTCGCTATAATATTGCAAAGATCATGTAAAGATCAGTATCAGTAGGCCGTGTGACTATTGATTTTGCTATTATAGTTTGTGTAATTACTTGTTTATTTTGTATGATACTTAATTTTAAGTATTGAGTAAAATAATGGCGAAGAATCATAATAATTAAATATCCAAGCTGCAGTAAATATCGAGACTTCAGTAACAATGAAATCAAATTTGCCGGCCTCGGGGTTTGTGCAAAGATACTAAATTCGGAAATAAAGAAGATAAATTGAACAGAGAACAAAATTAACTTATACTGCATATTTAATCGTGATTTTATTAAAGCTTGTTTGAAAGGTTGGCATTGCTGAGGCTGACTATGGCTCTGGAAACCCGTCAAACCAGGTACCTCTTCGGATTTATCTGATTTAGGGGAATCTGAAACGTGGGGGTCACTCAGCCCTATTATGTCGATTAAAGAGCTACTTGATGAAACAGTAACTACGGTGAAGAAAAAAACAATGTAGGCCTATATTTATATTTGTTATACAGTCTTTAGGTATAAATACAGGCATTTGACAGTTCACAAATAAAACACAAACAAGCAAAATAATACAACACAATGTTTACAACCACTTTTAAATGTAAAAACTCATCAAGAGTACAGATGTAATTTCTTATTAACCATTTGTAGAAATGTTTGAAAACCTCTATTTGTTATAGTATTTATTCATCAGGCAGGTAATTGGGTGATTGGTATATGGTTATTTAACGACGGGAATGTACTGCAACTTGGGCCTGTGACCGTCGCCGGTGTGCCGGAATTTTGTCCTGCAGGAGTTCTTTTACATGCATGTATATCTACAGACATGGGACTGTCACATTTACGCACACAAAAATCTCAGGCAGGTAATGCAAATATTCGGCATGTTGCTTATATGCTCCCAATCCTGCCATCTACCAAGAAAGTCAAAGTGGAGATATTATGACATGGGGTAAAATAGTACGACACGTCATTTCGTAGGATGTAGTGGCACATCTCATATTAGTTAATTTTGTGTATTAGTAGCTTAAAGGCCCGGCGCCGCCAGGTTTTTGTATTTGGCGTGTGATTCATAATTAAATTATGGAGGGCTTTTGATTTCCAAGCTGTCTGAAGCGAAGAAGAACGACTTACCACACTCAAACTATTCCCTCAGAAAACGCTAGATATTTCTTTTATCGCTCATCCAGGACTTAGAATTTTGCAACCCATTGGTTTTACACACCGTGCCTGGAAGGGGTTGAAATAAGAAGAAACAAAATTCCGGTAACATTTCATTTTACTGGATACTTCATTGGATACTGGATACAGGATACTTTTACTTTACGGGATATTATATTACTCACTTTCATGTTGCCAACATCTGTTTTTGGATTAAAATCAAAAGAAAATCAATAACACTTTCATACATTTTTGCCCAAAGTTCTGGGACCTAATAACTTTCTGCGCACATAAAACTAAAATTGTTCCATCCATTTTGTCTCTTTTACGTACTTAGGGCTTACAATTAACATCTCTATTTCCCAAATAATACAAAGTCTACAGCGATGAATAACGTATCAGTGGATAGAATATTTTACAGACTTCTGATATATCATTATTCGTTGCCCGTAGTTGGCACAAAATCATGCTGAGACATCTGAAAATGTTGTCCCAGCAACGACCTCTTACTGTAGGTCTACATCAAAATGTGGAGTGAGAAAATTATATTCTCCATGCCTAGGGTAGAGAGAGTTATATAATGCATCACACGAGGATTCTATTCTCCGGTATTGATTTACAGAAAAGAATTATATCGATAGCCTCTCTAATTATAATTACACAAGTCAACAGCCAAAATGTATTCGAGATAAAATTAACCATACATTACTAATTTGGGGTAGCTAAACACGAAATGGCATCCATTTTTGTCTGTTAGTTCTTATTTCTACAATACACAGGTCAGGTTATTTTACTAAAAACAGGATTTTAGCCAAGTAACTTTGTTTGAAACAGACTACCGGAAATTTAAGGGTGAATTTATGGCTCTAGCATATAAGTCAAATCCTCAAACTGATATTCCTTTATAAATTCAGTTCAGTTCTTGCTTTGTGAGTGAGAAAACTGTCTATCAGTGTGCTTTGAAATAGTTAAAATAGGGAGTGATTTAATCGTTATTGTGAGTGATTATAATTATAATTATAAAATAACATATATGCCTATATATTATCCTTTCTGTAATAGAATTGCCATGAAAGGCACAGAATGCCGCGTAAGGGTGTTAACAATCCAAATAACTTTTGTTTTATCTGTGGAGAAGTGACTTTTAAATCGCAAAAGGTACAGTTAACTCCTATTGTTAAAAAGGTCTATCTTCTCTATTTTGGTTGTAAGGTTGGTGATCAGGACAAATCGTTTGCACCCCATATTTGTTGTGGTACTTGTTCCACAAACCTATGCGAGTGGCTAAATGGAAACAGACGATAACTTATATGAATTTTGCTATACCAATGGAAACAGGGTTATACGAAATATTGTTGCTTTTTATGTGAATGGGATAGTCGTGCGAAGGACAAACACTTTGCAACTAAGCAAGAACAAGGTATTAAAAACATTGTTTACAGACCACTGGTTGACAAGACTGAAATAATATTACCTGCGTTGCACATTAAGTTGGGACTAATGAAAAACTTTGTAAATGGTATGAATCAAAACGGAGAAGCATTTTAGTATCTCTTTCATAAATTTCCACGATTAAGTGAATCTAAACTAGGAGAGGGAATATTCATAGGTCCCCAAATAAGAAAACTAATGGCTGATGAACACTTTCATGGACTTCTAACAGGCAAGGAGAAAACTGCATGGGTAGCGTTCACTAGAGTTGTACTTAATTTAATATTTTCAGAAATTAGGCTCCTAACGTTTACTGGTCATATCTAGGATTTCAATAGCTTTAAACCCTCTCCGGACAACCTGTATCATTTTGCAAAAAACCGCGCGTAAATCAGTGCCGTACTTTTTTAGTCTATAACGGACACACATACAAACATTTACTTTTATATATAGAGAGATTTAATGGAATTTTATAAAGGAAATCATCGTTATTTGTGTAGCCTGACAACTAGTAACTGACGCCGGAACTAGTAAATTTAATATTTCTATGTTCGATGCCGATGGAGTTTGTGAATATATAATATATAACTCGCCAAGAAGGGGCACTAGAAGTAAATTAATCCATATTTAAACCTATTTCTAACATACTATCATTAACGTCCTTACGTATACTTACTTACTCAATGGCAAAAGACAATTCCTAAGCAAGGTAAAGGAATATTATTTATCTTACGGAACCCGGAGGTTCATTGCCGCGCTTATATGAGCCCGCCATTCAACCCTATTCTGTGCCAACTCCACGCATTCCTCGCAAATCGTACTTCCCTTAAATCTATCCTAATATTGCCCTCCACCTATCGTCTAGATCTTCAAAGTGGTCTCTTCCCTTCGGGTCTCTCAGTCAATAATTTTGAGAAACGTCTTTCCTCCTCGATGCGCGCAACATGTCCAGCCCATTCGGCGAAGAATACAAGTAATGAAGCTCGTCATTATGCAGTTATCTCCAGTACCCATTTTCATCTTTCTTAGGTCCAAATATTTTCCTAAGCACCCTGATTTCGAACACTCTCAGATTATGTTCTTACCGAAGAGTAATGGCCATGTCTCACATCCATCCATATAGCCTAATACAACCGGCAGGATCGTTGTCTTATAATTTTTTGTTTTTAGATTTCTAGATAGAAGAGAGTATAAAAGTTTCTGAACTGCATAAAAACAAGCATTTCTTGATTTCAGTTGACACTGTCTTAACTTCTACCTTAATACTATCTGTATCTGCAATTACTGTTCCCAGATATTTGAATTTCTCCACTTGTTCGAATGCTTTACCGGATTTTCTAATATTTTGTAGCGCATTATTTTCAAGTTTCATGACTTTATTATTATTTTTTTAAATTTTCAATCCTACATTCCTGCAGGCATCAAAAATACTTTCTGTTTTTCTCTGGATTGCTTTTATGTCATCGTCCAAAAGACAAACATCATCTGCATAAGCTGATATAGGATGACTGTCATTTGAATCAAGGCCAACCTTGTTTTCCTGAACATTCCTAATGATAATGACATATTCCAAAGCGAAATTAAAAAGTGAAGGCGATAGTGCATCTCCTTGCTTCAAGCCACTTTTAATGGCAAGCCTGTCTGATATAAGTTTCCCTACCCTGACTCTGCTGTAGGTTTCATATAGAAACATTTTGATCAGCCTTACTAACTTTTTTGGTATCCCAAACTCATTAAGGATATTGTACAATTTGTCTTGCCTAACTGAATCATATGCTTTTTAAAAATGTAGCCTATGTTTAGCTGGTGTACAGACTTATTTCATTCCCACTTTTTCTCCAAGATATGGCGAATCCAAATTGTTTTATCAATGGTTATCTAGCTTATTTCTCATGGATTCATATCACTAATAAATCACTCAATTTGCAACAATAGTTATTGCAGTTATTGTGTGCCGAGGGGCCTGGGCCCCCTCCGAAATTAAAAAAAAAAATTACGAAAATTCAATTGATTAGGTTAATATTTACGTTTTAAAGTATTATTAAGTTTAAAAATTATATGTAATTGAGTGCATTGAGTTTAAGACTTTGACATGAAATTTGAAGGTTTAATTTTACAAAAAAAAAACAAAAAAAATTGCCTTCAGGCGGAGTGATCCCTTTCCATAAATATCAATAAATATCATAAATATATCTTGAAATAAAAAATTATAGACCATGCGTCCCTGTGTGCGGTTTAAATATTTTGTAAATCCAAGCATTATATTATAAAAATCACTTTTATGTTGGTGATTTATGATGTTAGGTATATTGTAAATCTGGACTGTTTTTATGTCTCAGTTAATGCAAATTTGTTTATACTTTTCGAGACCTTAAAAGCATTGCCATGTAACGTATATTTGACCGTGTTAAGATCCTAGGTATTGTCTAGTTAAACAATTTAAAAATAACTACTTGTCATAGGCCTATTTAGTCATACTTACTTTTCGCTAACAATTTAATATTTCATATTACTGATATGCCCTTGCTGTGTGATGTAAAACGTGACAAGAGCTGATAATTTGAAAACACAGTCTTTTCCAGTGCAATTTATCTGACTGTTTAGCACATACCGGTACGATACGTCTTTCTTTCGATCTGGACCAATGACATACTCGTATAAGAATTAGTCTCAAATCAGCCAGTCACAGACCAGATTCAATCAAAATTCATCGGAATTTGCTTTATCACCACATCTTTATATTCTAATCAGGCCAGAGAGTCTCTACTTGTAGGTAGTAACGTATGCATACAAGTAGTATTATTTCTGTCTGACCCCGACGAAACGCGAGTGAGGAGAAGAGAATCCAGCGGTGTGGGTTAATTCAGAGACCTTCCCATCCCGCCGATCATGACAGTAGGAGCTTATATATCTTTAGTCAGCGTTTGTGTTTACAAACAAATCCCTATCCAAGTACAGCTCTGGCAGATATTTTTACCTCATTCATTAAATGTTATAACACTAACATTAAATGTTTTAACTCTAACATACAGTATGGAACTTTAATATATTTACTCTACATACCAAGTGTGGTGTTACCGCTGTGCTCAATTACAGGACTGGATATTATTCCATAGGAGTGACACCAGAGACTGAGAGTCTTTCCCCTTTACCATTACTATCAGCATCATCATCACCATCACCACCAACATTATTAGCATCCGAATCACTCTCACTAGAAGCATCACTATCACCACCCAAATGAATGACCAATTCTTGAGCCGCATCCAGGAGTCCCTCCCTTTCCAGATATTCCTGTTCAATATTCTTCACGTGCTGGCATCTCCGTTTCCACTCCTCTGCAGATATTGAGGAAAACTTCTCATCCGTAATCTTCATGACATCTTCCATTTTAAATGTCACATTGTTTTCGGCTACCCAATTTTTTACAGTAGCCCATATGAGTTCTATCGGATTGAGCTCAGGGTGATAAGGGGGGAGCCTTAAAACATCGTGGCCATGTTGCTGGAGAAGATGATCGATTTTGTAGCTTCGGTGTTGTGGCTTAAGTGTCAGTATTAGTTCATAAATTTCAGCTTTTGTCTTACTATGAACGTTTTGTTTCTCAAAATTATCGTTTTCAAGGTGGGACTGCAACCAAGATATCATCACGTCTTTTCGGGAATTCGATGTAGGAGGCTTATTCAGCTGCACGTTATGGTAAGGGGCATTATCAATAACCAAGACTGAGTGAGGAGAAAGATTTGGAATTAGTCTTTCCTTTAGCCACTGCTCGTAGTTATTGAAATCCATGTCCCCATGATAGTCCCCTGTTTTTCTGTGTGAAATGAATCTCAAATAAGCATTGGGCACAAAGCCATGCTCTCCTCCAGCGTGAATTATAATAAGCCGTTGTCCTTTCGAAACTGGCGAGAAGAGTCCACTCAGCGATTCGTCACTCCAGGCACATGGTGTAGTATGTGTTGTGTGAAGGTAGGTTTCATCCATGTACACTATTGAACGTCCTTCAGTCCTATACTGATGAATAGACCTTAAATAGGCACATCTGAGGGACTTTATTCTCTGTTGTTCCACAAGAATTTTTCTATTATTTCTTGTTTTCCTCCACCGAAAACCAATATGTAAAATAATTTTCCTGAGTGTAGAGATGCTACCCTGAAAGTCAATTTTTTCTTTTAGTCTTGAGTGTATTTTTTTTAAAGTCGGTCTCTGCTTTTCTTCAATATAGAAATTATTAATTGTTCGTCGGACTACTTCTTCGTTAAAATTGTCAGGAGATGATTTCTTCGAGGTACGTATTCTTTCTTTATCAGGGGTAGAAAAAGAATTAGAAGCTCCTTCTTCAATACTTTTGGCCTCTTTCACGATTCGCTTCACAGTACTAATGGATACACCTGTAGCTGTTGAAACCCTTTTATATACAGATGCACGCTGACCCCTCACATCCCGAAAATATTTATATACATTATATACTACTTCTCTTGTCTGCGAATGAATAACTTTACTCCCTCCCAGTTTACTATGAATCGGAGGCATGTTGCAAAAGTCTTGCGCACAACTGCACTCACCTGAAGCACTGTCTGTTAGGCACCGCAACAAGAGATGTTCCTTCTTCCGAGACCTGTGTACTAATAAACAACCACCCCTTAACATGACAATTTTTCTATAGTGGACTCGTCTGTCTACGGCGCATCTTTCTGAGCAGTGTCAGACAGAAATAATACTACTGTACGTCAGTATTGCCGCGGCGGTATATTAAGATTTATTCTGGAAATAACTGGAAGTAAAGTGAACTACGCTTACATCTGTTCTAGAACCAGCATTAGCCAGTCCTCTACTGTTTTACGGGAAATGTATTGCAAAGTTCAGCAACGTTGGTATTTAAATGTAATTACCTCATTAAACATTATAAGGACATAACCTCTACAGCATTAATACACATCTGTTCCTAGGTGCATAGGCTACTATTTTTCAAGAAACAGTACTTCCCAGTATGTATCGCTAGGAATTAAAATAATAATATAATTATGTTTTAGACAAGTTATGTTTGGTAAAATATAATCAAACAATACTTGAATAGATGGATGTTTATTAAATACTGGGTTTTCAATCGATCTACGATCATGTTTTGTGCAGAGATAACAGCGATATTGATTTTAATTATTCGTTAAAAATACCTCTTAATAGTATTATCTCAACGTAAAATTTTAATATATAATTAAATTTAAACACACTTTATTAATTATTGATTACTTATTATTATTCCTTAAATAGTCGTTATAAATGCTACTCGTGACCTGTAACTCCCCTCAATCTAACGGCGATTTCCAAGTTACTCGTGGAATTACCTGTGAGAATGAATATTAAATTACGGAATCAACTTTTCTTTTGGAAGCAATTGTTAAAGATCAACTGCATTTCAAGCAACAAATATGAGTTTAGATTATCTTCTCTTATTTATTATCAACAATATGTTGTAATCAACACTCTTCTGCAGATGAATATTGACTACTTAGCCTATAGTAAAATGATTCATAAATTACTTTTTTTTAAACTATTTCAGATTTTTACTCTTTTGCCATATATTTGGCATTTCAAGGAATACAGTAATTGCCTGTCTCTTCCTTTTTACAAGTTGATGTATCACATAAATTCGAACCTTATTGATTCTATTGAGCGCATTTTAAGCAAAGCAGTAGCCCTATTGAGTTTTGTTCAGTACATTATCTTTAAAAGAAGCGTAAATGTAAAAATCAGAAAAGGACATATTAAAAATTTAAAAATAGGTGTAGGCACACCGCAAATAACTCTGTGGCTATAATGGTGTGCTATAATACTTCAACTTCAGCCTCTCGATTTAATAAATAACAGATGTAAGCCTGTATAATTATGATAACATCTTAGGTAGTTAATTTTCACCTAGACCTATAAGACAGTTATGTACAAGTTTTCTAGATTATTTTTAAAATTCTGGAAAAATATATATTTTTAGAAGTGATGAATTTAATAAATACATATAAAGAACGCTTGTCAAAGTTTCGAAATATGAATTTTGTTTACCAAAACATAATATGGCATATTCTTGACGTTAAATTGATAATAAATACAATGTTAGTAAAATGGAGCCATATTGACTTATAAGCTTATGATTGTCAATATGAAAGTTGTAAAATGTTAAAACTCAAATTTATATTTCGACCAGCTTGTGGTAATATAAAATGGATAATTAAAAAAAGTTAAAATCATAGCCATGTCAGTTCAGTTCAGATGAACCCAAGAAAGCTGCATAACCGCACATTATGTTGGTTTGACGTGGCTATGATTTTAATTACTTAATTATTCACTGAAGATGACCACAAGTTGGTCGAAATTACTTAATTTATAACATCTTATAACTTTTATATTGGCAAGGAGAGTTACCGCATTTTCAACATGAAAAGAAACAGTCGAAATTATAATACGGTTTAGATAATTATTAATTTGCACTTCAGTTAACTGGGCTGATACCGAATTCATTCGACTTGATCCAGTCCCATTCCAAATAGCTCTCTAGTTTAGACCCTTATCAATGAAATACGAAGATTTATATCAAGATTTTAATTTATGTAGGCCTATCATGTTTAATCAGCACATAATCCCCCGCAATAATATTTCCACTGGTATAGTTTCATTGTTTGCAAGATCCATGAAGTGGTTCACGGAATGCCAAGATGCCTATTTGATTGTAATATAGGCCTAATATTATTTATAATATCCTTCTTACGGATGAAAAGTATACTGTACGGTTTTTAACTTGACCTGAGAAACATCACGAGGAATTAACTGTACTTGGGTTTTAGTGCGCCTGAAGCCAAGCTTGATTCGACTAATTTTATTGTACAAATGACACCAATCGCAATTTTCTAGGTTTTCTATAAAAATTACTGCACGTCTTTCTCATTTTGCTTTGTTTATGAAAAGAAAGAGCAATCAATTTGACTACGGTTGGTCATAGGCGTAACCAGGCCGACCATATGGGGGGGGGGGTTATAACATCCAGGGAGAGGGGGTCCGGGGGTCCTCCCCCGGAAAATTTTAAAAATTAAGATGCAAAATAACGAGTTTTAAGCTTCCGGGGGTCCACCCCCGGAAAATTTAAAAAATCAAGACACAAAATAACGTGTTTTAAGCTTCCGGGGATTCTCCCGGAAAATTTTAAAAATGAAGACGCAAAATAACGAGTTTTAAGCTTCCGGGGTTCTCCCCCGGAAAATTTTAAAAATTAAGACGCAAAATAACGAGTTTTAAGCTTCCCACGCTTTATACTCGTATTAAGTAATTTATGGGCAGACTTTAAAAAATTATACAATTTTCCTTTTTTTAATCAATGGGGGGGGGGGGTTCAAACCCCCAAACCCCCCCCCCCCTCGGTACGCCTATGCGGTTGGTAGTAGTAAAATAATTATGAGAAAAATCAAACAACTTTTAATGAATCTTTCTTGCATTATAATTATTTCCTTACAACATCAAAGTAAAGTTCTGTAACCAAGTAGGCATATTTACTTCTACTGAGCTTACCAGTAGGCCGTGAATCATTGATGTTAATCTGTTCATTTGTTATTCTGGCATGGCTTGTATTCATTTTAACAGATATTTAATTTTAATGATTATGATATCAGGTGAAATAGCGGAGGTGAGTCAACGACTATTAGTCCTACATCTTTCCGGGTATTAATATTTTGATCATCCAAAATTTCAACTCTTATCAGTTTAGTACTTTTTGTGCCAAATCTGAACAGACGGAGTTGAACCATTGCATTTTTATAATATAATTATGAAATATGATGTCTAACCTTAGCTTAAAGGTTGGTTATATTTTTGTAGTAATAAGAATCCTTCTTAAGATCCCACACTCAGATTTGAATCTCACCAGGCTGATTGAGTTGACGGAGATAAGAAATCAATATATGAACCTACCTTCGCAATACCAACTGCTACATACAAATACATAGCCTATGTTAAAATCATTGAGAGGTTCTTTGAAATTCTTAGATACCATTTTGTAGAAGTAGTTAAAATTCCTCTAAATGCTTATTCAGCTTGCCTATATGTACATATTTTTATTTGTAAATTTATGATTATGGCTGGTGAGTACGTTTTTCATTTTCCTATTTCTTTTTTGGTTTCTTTTCTTTATAAAACAGAATTTCCTCCCATTTCTGAACGAAATGAACACAAACAACTTCCGTTGATTCAGCAATCTTCTTATTACATCTTTCAGGAGTTTCATCCGTCTGTTCGATTTTCTTATTGTTCTCATCCGTTCTATTTATAATATTGTGTTATAACTTTTACAAGACCTTACTTTATTCGTTCCTTTGTTGTGTTGTATTTTTTTTCTAATATATTAGATTGTTAATCATACTAGGTCTTTTTAAGCAGACTCCATATTTGGAATCAGAGGTGAGAATAGTAAACAAATTCTAGTATCTACACTAAAAGTAATATAGGCCTAAGAAAATCGTGTAGCCAGCATACATTTTTTACATACACTAATAAATACTTAAGATATTCTACTGAGAATAAATCTGTGATATACTCACAACTTTCTCTATTTTCTAGCTTCATATTCCCATATAATGTATAAATTTTATAAATTATAAATTCAGTTGACTTAGTCTCAAGCAAAGAAGCGTTGTGCGTGAAACAAGGCATAGGTCTGAGATTGTGGAAGAGGTAACTAGCTTGTAATTACTCTACAAATATGATTTATGCAAGAAAGTTTCAATATTTTTAGAGCCGTTCTTGAAGAAATATTGATTTTTTAAAAATGTAGAGCTGTAAAATAAGATGAAAGGAAAGTTTTTAACATACTTTGTTTCACCTCCCCGAGAGATAAAAACCTGAATATAACATTTCGTATTATATTTACTTTTCGAGTTATGCTATTCAAGATGGAACACAATAGTTCCTCTAGGTATCTACGAACCTGCGGTACTTTTCTAGCCAATACACCTGGAAACAATGTTGTGTTCACTGTAAATGACAACATTGGATAAACATTTAAAGATTACGATGAAGAGCAGATCTTAAGATATTTTTTGGATGCGAGGTCTACTGTTCACAGAACTAGTAGTCGTAAAGTAATAATAATAATAATAATAATAATAATAATAATAATAACGATAACAATAATAGTAATAATAATAATAAAATAATAATAATAATAATAATAATAATAATAATAATAATAATAATAATAATAATAATAATAATAATGGTGATAATTGACCGTAGAACTTTTGCTTCTATTTTAATTTTTTTTAATTAAAAATAAATTAATAAATTTACCGATTAATAACTTTCACCACATCTTTACGAAATCTGACATGGCAAACTGACGATATAGAGGAGCATTCAGCAGGGTCATGTGAGGTGACAGTTTCCCACACACATGTCCTGTACGTACACATATGAAAAGCTGAGGATGCCATCTGGGGTACAGCCTGCTTGCATGAATAAGAAAATCTCCATCCCTCCAGATACAGCACCCTACGAACATTGTAAAGACGAATGGGTGCCTGCTGAGTTAAACATCCATAGTCAAACAAGATGAAGTGAATGCAACATCTTGACTTTTTCGGTTCTAACTCACAGCTTCTCTTCCACGACTCCTTCAATCACTCATTCAACTTTTCAAAAACGCTTACAGTTCACATACAGTATAATGTTATGCAGATGTTGTACCGATTTCTCTTGTTCACCAGTAGTGAGCATTTACCTCAGTACTCATTCCATGGGCTAATATAGAAATTCATATCCAACTGAAATATAAAATGCTAGATCTTGAGTAGTCATCGATTTGATGATCGGTACTGTAACGACATATTTTGCCACATTTTACAAGTCCTTTGTAGGTAAGATTGCCAACTATCCCGTATTTCACGAGAAATCCCGTATTTTCACTTAATTTGGACATAAATCCCGGGTCGCGTATTTCTCAAGATACATCCCGTATTTCCAGAATTCCTGCCATTCATTCTTTGAAACTTGTTTTGGTATGATATGCTCATGTGAAATGTGATATTGTTAATGTAGAGTGATATAACGTTATTTTAATAGAGAATGCTGTACTTTGGGTCCCTAATTTTTGGCACTTCTCTTATTTTCACTTCTGTTCCCTACACTATTATCCTTATTTTCATTTTTAAGAGTTGGAAACACTATTTGTAGGCCTTGATTTATAAATGGGCAGACAATGAGCAGGAGAGTACTCGTGTTGCTTCTTGTTGCTGCTGTCCTTTGCTCTCTCGGTTGGCGGTTTTTTTGTGCGGAAGTCAAAGGACAGGCAGGCCAGCTGCAAACAATTCCATTGTCCGAGGTCGAATATGGCACTGAAAACGGTAATTGTCTTCGATGCTGCCACAGGAGGCTCCCCGAATGAGTGATCAGCTCAATGCCAGGCCACCTCCGAGACAACACGAACACATAAGACGATACGCACTCGTCTCACTCACACTCATTCACATATCCAGGTAATGACGACCAGATGATATCCGAGGACCAGAAGGGACTAACGTTTCCCGAGGAAAAACTACGTAATAAACTGTGTTTAAAATGAAATCAATTCTGTTCGTGTTCATTTTAATATTACACTGAATTGAGTTCATTTCCTGTTGTAAGAGTCCGTTGGTTTTAAGTTAAAACGGCCAAGAAGAAGTTTCGACTTCACCGCAAGCCATCAGCTGCCACTCTTCAAAAAAATTAGAAACGTCGAGCTAACAGCTGATTGCAGCAATCTCTGCTTATTTTATGGATCTAAAATCTCAAAACTTAAACATTTAATTATGGTCGAACAAAAACAGTCGTATGCAACTTGCCTATAATGGTAATTAAGACAGTCGTATGAAAATTATGAAATTCGTATCTTAAATGCCATTATAGACTAGTTGCATAATGTACCGTACTTACTATTTTAAGGCGAGTGAAAATAAAGTCCCTCTCGCCGTCAACTCATTGTAACAGCTAAGACATTTCGTGGGATTCCACAGAAAACCACCGCATATTTCTTTCCTTAGTAGTACACCATTTATCAGTGGCCTATATGAAGCATAGGTATAGTAGTATACACTAATGACGTTTCCCATAACATTTCAAGAATAGTTAATTTTTTTGCAGCTTATATCGTTACAATATTACTGATTTACATTTGTGATGGTTGATGAAACGATTTTAACTTTAATCATTCGTAACCTGACACACATTTTGAAATTAAATTTCCCTTAGGCCTACACAATTACATTTTTTTTCTGAAATTGCTAAACTAGTATTTGCAGATTAGTTTGAAAAAATAAAACACCAATATAATGAGAAGATGAGCTAGGTTTATAACTTGCCTACTTGTAACTACTTTACCATTGTCTATATCCGGGAATTCGTTTAACACGATTTAAGTTTTGTTTATACTGGATTTAAAGATAATGGAATGAGACTCTCTTGGCCAAAATTACTTCATTACTATGTATCAGGACTGCTTATCTTTTGGACTCGTTCAACAGAAATAAACAGAAATAATGCTGCTATTCGTTCCCTTTAAAGTTTTTTTTTTATATAAATTATAACAGTATCATCATTTTGTAAAATAAACTTCTATATTTAATTAACACTTCTGTTTTCCTATTTTGTTTTGTTAGTTTTAATTATACATCGGAAAACAAGCTCTAATCAATCGGAAAATATTTTACTCTGATATTCTCTACTTTAAGTTATTCTGTTAGAACTGTATGATTTTCGTTTGATTGCAAAGAGAAAACATCGCAATGAGATTCATGTTTGTGAATTAATAATACAGTTTGTGTTATATTCTGTAATTAAAGAAAACAGTAATCCTAAGTAGTCCTAAACGATTTGCCAACGCTATCTATTCACATTTAGTTTGCGCATAATACTTTGAACAAATTAACTTAAATGTATCATAATTTTATTATATTAGACATATTATCTCCTGTAGGCTATAGCTATCAATATTGAATAATGCATTTTTTCCTTCAAGTGAACGTGGTATAAAAATGCTGAGTGGTTACTGTCTACTATTGTCTAGCTATTTGCAATCTTGCAAATAATTCTTGCTTACATGTTCTTCTAGTTGTGAATCTTCACGATTTGTCACACAAGAGTATTGTTTCGATTAACATTATGCAGCTGTAGTAATAAAATATTTTGAAATATCAAAACATATCTCATTATGTTGATATATTTAAAATTACAACTGTATTTCTTGAAGCTTCCTTGAACGTAAAATAAACGATCTTAACCCCGTTTTCAAGTGTCCTCAAGTTTTATTATCAATATGACATTGATGTGTAATATCCCAATATCCCAGTTGTACTAATCCAATGGTTCTGTAATTCGTTTTTTTCATTTACATTTGTAAATTTTCAATGAAAAGGATACTGGCATCTGTCAAAAATGAAAAGTATTTATGACTTGCTTTAAATTCCTCTTTTGTGGAAAATCGTTTTGCAAATAAACCCAAATGCAGTGGAACTGAAATTTTTTCTTCGGTATTTTCTTAATTCAATAAGTGAAAAGATACCATCTACGCAGGAAAACAGGAAGAGTTATAATACTATACATTACATTGTTAACATGTATATTATTAGATGTTTTATACCTCCTTTGGGCCTATGTTTATATAAGAAGCTTGCGAAAGACCGGCAAGATGGCCATAGTACACAGTGGCGGACGCAGGGGGGGATAGGGGGTTACATCCCCCCCCCCCGAAATTTGAAAAAAATGTACTCTAAGTGGCCAGTTTTATAAACTAATTGTATATGTAAGTTGATTAATTTTTTTTAGTATTCTTTCTACCTATTCAAATCCCCCCCCCCGTAAAAAATTTCTGCGTCCGCCACTGATAGTACATGCCACTTAATGCGATCACCGCGTTAAGCAGTGCTACCAGCTGATCTTTAATGATGTCATGGATGGTGACCGCTGCCTTTACTATGATATAATCATTAATTAATTTTAAGTGAAGCACGCAGGTATTTCATCTGCAACCTTTATTGGATTCCACATTAAAATGTGGGTCTCGGCTACTGTAATAATACTCTTTAGAGGTCCGGCTAGCCAACTTCGCTACAAACATTCAAGACATGGCTCATAATCGCTAGGTAATTGTGGAAGGATTGTAGTTTACTACTTTATTTTTAATCTCCATGTTTACTTCCCTCTCTGATTAAGACTCTCTCGGACACTTCTATTAAAGTGATGATTCACAGTTTTAATGCAGTAATCCAGTAATTCGAATTTCACTAATTTGGAATTCGCGATAATTCGGACTATTTTTTGTCGGTTTATAAAACCCACAGTAGTGTATTATGAAGCGTGAATAATGTAGGCCTACATTTGAATATTGTAATTTATTTGTTTGTGTCCACCCCATGGGTGAATGAATAGTGTAGATACCTTCCAACCTACCGACCCGAGTTCGATTCCCAGCCGGGTTGGGGATTTCTCGTAATCGAAGTTCAAACCCAGGCTTTCGGGGAGAAAGGCCGACATCTGTATGAACAATGTACAGACTGGGTTTAATACTCACATTCAGTTCATTTGAGAATCTGTTCTTGGAAAACAATAAAATCATTCGTATGTCTTTTAAATATAGTCTACTGGTATTGTGCAAGGACTCTTTCCAAAATGACCTATGTTATTAATTGTCGTGCACCCCGGTTGAACCCCCAGCCCGAGGCACTTGGTCATATCAGATTATTTGTAGTAAAGTCGGCTGGTGCATCTCATGCATTATAGAACTCCCCATATGCTACTCTCTCGGGTCATGAATGATAGAACACGTAATTGCTCGCCTGTACCCTTGCCATCTCCCTTCTAATTCCCATGGCAAATCAAAACCAGTTTCAACTTTCGAATAATTCAACGTTTCCTTGAAGCCAATTTAGTAGATGTGGAGTACCAAGATGAACAAAAAGGATTCCAATGATTCACGAAGAGATTTAGGATGCTGCAGTATTCATAATTTCTCTGCTGGCTCCCTCTTAGTCCCTTCCAGACGATACAATAACTCCAGTACGTGAAGTGAAATGTATTTATCGTCATTTTTCGTTTGAGAGGAAACTGATTAAGTTCCCTTTGGAAGTAGGAAATCCTAAGCCTGATCATACTACCTAGGTAGTAGCCAATAGGAGCTGAACTCTGAAAACGATAATAAATTTATTCTCACGTCGGTATTTTATCCCATTATATGCTCGTTGTATGATGTAGGCTACTAATGTTTTCTGATTACTTCTATAACTAGGCTATTGCTATTGATTAATTAGCCAGAAATTAGGAGAAATTTATCATTTGCCACTTTAAAAAAAATTAAAATATGATCTATGAATAAGATAAAATAAAATCTCTAAAATATGCTCTTTTAGGCAGAATACAGAAATAGGTACTTATCAGTGAAACAGACGTCTTTAGACCGTAATAAAAGTACTTTCGGTTGACTACATACTCGTATGTAAACATCGATTGACTATTTTGTCTTTGACCACATAAAAGTAGGCCTTTGCTGAACTTTCGGGGTCTAATGATTAAAAATCTGACGCAATTCCCTCAAATGACTTTCTTTACCCTAAACTTCACATTCCCTCATAAAGTAAGCGGTTACATTGCTGGATATGTGCATTCCGTTTCACGGAATAGCTGCTTTATTCGCGAGGCAGGACTTCAAATCCTAAGTTGGAGACAGGTGGCTAGCATATGGCTGCTCACCAGAGAATTTCAACAAAAAAGTTTCACAAAAAAGTTTCAGATCTTTTTGTGTGCAGTAAATAATCACAATTTAAACAAATCATACGAAAACTATTCTTTAGAAAATCCGAAAAAAGGTAGGTAACATGGCAATAAAAATAAGAGAAAGCCGGCACAGTGCTTTGCATTACATTAAAAATAATATATTTCGTTTTGATACGATTTTTCATTTCCGAGAAACGCTGTTCAAAGACAGGTTTCCGAAAATTATATTTTAAAGGGATGACCGAAGTGTTGAAAGTAGTTTTCTACGCTCTTTGCTCTGGAAACTTGAAATTTTGCATGTAAATAAAAGTTACAGTTTAAAATTTCATTTTAATATCTCAATTTGTTTTTGAGAAATCAATTAATTAAATTATTTTTAATCAATAACGAAATCTACCTCTTCCGAAAAATATCATAATATTGGAAAGGTGAAGTCAGACTGAAAAATTCAATACCATAGACGGGATTTCATCTAGGATCTTCGGTTTTCCGTGCCGTTGCTCTTACAAACTGAGCTACCATGGTACCATGGTACCATGGTACCATGCCGGTACAACATTAAATTCTCCAACTGACTCACATATCCCAGTATACCACCAGGCGTTCTCAATAGGCTATGAGAACCAACCCAGTGGCGACTTACAACCTGTGTCAAAATAAGCAACAATAAGCCAAATAAATCCATAAGTTTTCTGTTATTTCTTTCATGTCTTGTATACTTTTTCACACTAGCATGTAATAGGGTGCACTATTAAGTATGCCTATGTGATTTTTCATAAACTTCTGCTCCCAAGTAGACCTACAAACCAAAAGTTACGTGCGAGTAAAATAGTAACGTAGATGCGATTAAGTTTTATTTTGGTGAAATTTTAGAAGGTTATAACCCTAATCTATCTTGAATTAATATACCGGCATTCAAGTCTCGACAGCAGAGAAATTATTAGATTCGTGATGACAGGTTTTCACGAAGCACGGCTCGGTGTTTAGATGCTGACTGAGGAGTAATAATCGATTACGCTTCGCATGCAGTCACCCCACGACTACTGAAATATTCAGCAGACAGTTTTGACATTTCAGGAACTTGAGCTGCTACTCACGTAATGGAGAAGCATTCACGTAAAGGTCAAATATGGAAGTTAACCTCCAATCATAACATAAGCGTTTCTATAACCCCTCACTCTGAGAAGTTATTAAATTTTCATATGAAGAAACGTCCCAAAGGATGCTACCCAATCCATAAAAAAGTATTTGTATCTGTAATTTCTAAACTAGACTGTCCTATTTCTAAAATTACGAATTGATATTTAGAAACAAAGGAGGTCTACTATCTGCACACGTTATAAAGAGCTTCGTGCCCCTGATATAAAGTCACAACAAATTTCAGAAGGCTATGAAAATAGAAATATAATGGCATAGTAAAAACAATATGATTTAGTCAAGAAAATCGATTATCAGTATTCAATTGCTACAATTTTATTATCTTAGTAGCAGCAGCTTTTGAGCTTAAATCGTCATTATCTAATAGACTTTAGAAATAGCTGCAGAAAGTATTCTACGACCAGTGGACTATAGGACTACAAGTTTAAAATAACCGTAAGGAAATGATTAATTTTATTTATAAGAAGATTGGCAGGTGCCCGCGGTTTCGTCCGCGATTATTTACTCAACTGCTAGATGTTTTATTTAAATCATTTAGTTAAAAACAAAATAATTAAAACATTATATTATTTTGTTAACACAACTATTGATAATTAAAAATCTAAAAACCCGGCTTCGAGATGCATTTCACGATTAAATTTATACATAATTCTTACATTTATAATTTTCGTTTAAAGTATACTGTGCATTGATATACAAACAGATTTATATTAATCTATTATACCCCTAAACACGATCTTTGCTCATCTAAGGGCATACCTTACATTTTAAATGCTAAAATAGAAATAGTATTTTCTGTTGGTTTTTGTTTTTACTTGTACTAAATGTGGAATAATCGATACCTCAGTACAAAAGTGTTACAACTAAAAAACTTCGATTTTGAGTTATGACCACTACTAAATGAGGAATTATTTGTTCTATGCACTGTTAGAGTGTTACACCTTAAAATTGAACCCTTAATTTTTTAATTGGGATGATTCAGTTTGACACTGACAATATCTTGAGTAGCTGCTCCATGCAACACTGTATCATTTTAAGTTGTGACACTTATGCTCTGTATGATGTTAAATGGAACTGTTATATTTTGAGTTGCAACAGTTTTGCAACATTATTCAATGAGAATCTCGGTTGTGAGGTGTTAGTAAAACTGTAATATTTTATTTCAATATGCCTTTTTTCTGCATATTCAGAGTTCTTGTATATGCAGTATTATGTGAGTGTTATGGCGATTGTATAAGCAATCTATTGTGAATCATAATACAGTAATGTCCAAATGGTCTAAACTTATTGTAGAGTTATGTCTTATGAAAGAAGAAGAAGACACACCCTTAATCTCAGCTGAAAGTAGATTGGTAAGTACATTGTTTTGTATTTTATATTTGCAATATTTAATTTAATAATATTTTGCTGATACTTTTATAAAACTGTAAGGTGTTCTCTTTGCGTTGTAGTCTGCTTCAAGTATCTCTAAAGAAAATGAAAATATACTGGAAAATTCTGATGCCTCAGTCAAAAATCCCAATTGGGATTATTCTTCCCCGTCTGATGATAATGGACATAGACAACACAAGCAATACACAACCCTGCTACCTATGATTCCATTTGATGAGGAAAAGGAAGTACCCGTTTAAGTAATTTTATCTATTATTTCTATTTTAATGAAATAATGGTACGAGTTTACAAAACAATGTTCTTAGCAACACTTAGTGTTAGTAGTCGTTATGTGAGCACAACATGGGAAAAAATTACTAATGAAGGGACAATAGTTGAAGACAGACGAGGGAAACACAAGAAGAACTATAAAATACCTCAGCATAATATGACAGATGACATTATAGCTCTCATAGATTCTTTCCCCATGGTAGAATCACATTGCTGTAGATCTAGGTTTAAGAAAGAGTGCTTAGAGGGTGATCTAAATGTAACTAAACTGTACCAAATGTACAAAGAGAAATGCATAGCTGAAAGAAAGTCTGCTGCAAAGCTTCACTTCTTCTTTCTCAGCTCTACAGCCCTTGATGTGCTTTGGCCTCTTTCAAAATCTTCTTCCATGCATCTCTTTCCTGAGCCTGTCTTTTCCAATTCTTTACACCCATCTTTTTATTCACATATTTTCAATTTTCATTTTAATTTTTTCTTTTCAAAACAAGATCAATGCAATTTTTGTTCAAATTACAAACAAAGAACTTCTGAAGAAAGAAGCGAAATTCAAGATAAGTACAAAAGACACATATTAGAAAAAGAAAAATGTAGAGAAGAGATAACTTCAGATATTGAGGCATGTAAAAGAAGTGATGGAAAAAGTGGTGTTTTTCATTTGACTTACAAGCAGTTCTTCCAACACCTTGCAGTAAAGTGTCTGCTTTGTATTATAAACGGAAGCTCTCCTGCTATAATTTCACAGTCATCGACTTAGTGAGCACTGAAGTCACATGTTTCTTCTGGCACGAAGGTATAGCTAAACGGGGAGCCAATGAAATTGCCTGTTTCCTTCTAAAATTTTTAGAAGAAGTGAGAGATGCTGGAGTTGCCAATAATTGTATCAGTCAGAATAAAAACAGACATCTAACATCCCTCTTTTCTATATGCAGTCAGATTGATAGAAGGCATCAACACTATCACTGTGAAATATTTTGTCATTGGGCATTCACACAACGAAAATGACTCCGTGCATGCTACAATTTCCATAGAAAAAGAGAGAAACAGATACACCAATTGCACATCCTCACCATTGGATTATGCTTATCAGAATGGCAAAGAAAAATGGAAAGCCATATTCTGTCATTGAGATGGACACCAAAGACATACACAACTTCAAAGCACTGTCAGAATGTATGGGGCGAAACTACAAAAAGGATGAGGAAGGGCAGACTGTAGTTTGGACGAACTTAAAAGTTCTCCATTTTCTAAGAATCAACCATTCACATTTTAGTGCAAAAACAGTTATACTGCATAGGAAGAATTCAAGGCACTTCATATAAGAATTAGATAGCCGATTCTCTCTCTTGTACCAGCATATTTTGAATTTCCACAAATCGACGCCAAAAAAGAAAGTAGATTTATTGTGCCTTTGCCATGACTACGTCATTCCTAGTGTATACTGGGACTTCTACAATAATATGAAGTGCTCTTCTGAAGCAAGTCAGCACGACAGTTCTTCCTCTGGCGATGAATGGCGATGTCTGAATGATATTAAGTCAAGAAAGTATCTATTGAAGTTTAAATTTAGCAAGTACAATGTCTTTTTAGACATTTTATTATTTATATAAGTTTCACTTATTTAAGAATATTTATTAATAACTTACAAGCATTGTAGAATACTCGAGCAACAAGTAAAACAGAGAACTTCACACGTTATACATTCTTATTTATTTCTCGCAATTCCTATCACTTCCCATAGAATAAATGGAGAAAGACTAAAAATATGATTAGTTAAACAGTTATAAGTCAGACTAGGAAAGCTTCTATTTGACATTAAAGTGTTACAACTCTGAAAAAACCGTCACAACTAGAAGTTTTTTACCTTTGATTCAGTGGAACACTGTTACAACTCAGAAATTTGTTAATTTTTTCTAACCAATCAAGTTCTGGATTTTATGTCTTAGCGTTATTGAAAGAGGCCTATGAGATGCAATAAATCCCAAGATAACAAGTTCATAGCACCTTCTTGTGACCAAGGAGAAGATGTTAAAGAAACAAGGATTTTGTTTTTTCTCTCTCCTGAACATTTACTGATTTTGAGTTGTAACAGTCTAATTCTGAGGTATCGTAATGTAAATAATGAAATGTAATAATGCATGTATGGGACAATAAATAAATAAATAAATAATGGGCCGAACGGGGGGAAAAAGACCAGATTGAGTTAAAAAAAAAACACCCCGCATAGTGAGTTTTGTCCAAATCGTTCAATGTTTTTCCCATTTAGGGGTACATTCATAATCCCTTCTCTCTCCCTACGTGAAGAAAAAACAGATCTCTGCGTAATGGTAAGCTGTAAACAAACTAATCAAGTAGTGCGGTTAACAAAATCGAAGCGATCAACGAACTGATGTTATTACAAAAAATAGATTTCAGAAATGCTCTTTTTTTTTACCAATTGCCATGGCAAGCGAGCAAGGCCACCTTCAATTAGGTCTACATCAAACACCAGCTCAAATATTATATTAGATACTATCGTTCTTGATAATACCTGAATAAAAGATGATGCAGCAACATGGTACTCGTATTTCAACCTTCGTATCACTGCCTTCTGAGATTATTACAATCAGTAGACCAGTGGTCTCCAACTCGCTCTTTTCTGTGCGCGTGCAAACAGGCTTGCACCGTGCGACCCCTGTGCACCACGTTACGTCAATCTGAGACGGGGTTCCATTGACAGGGTGGGTCTTCTCTTTCGCCAACTTCCAAGCATTATGTCGGGTATATCCCAAAAATATATTTCCCGACTGCATACACATGCTGCTAGTATTTTTTCTATGTGCGTACCTACGTACAGTATATATTCGAACAGTTTTTTTTTTCACTGATGAAAATAAACAAAACCCGCAGCAGAAGTCAACTGTCAGATGAAAACGTAAAATGTGAACTTAGATTGGCTGCTGCACAAACATTGATTCCAGATGTTGAAAAACTAGTGCATCAAAGCTTCTACTAATGAGTGATTTTATAGTGTGAAATGCTTTATTTGAGCTGTTCTTTAATACTGATGTATTACATGGACATTATAGTTTCTCTGAATTTTGTTTGAAATATAACTTTAGTATTAATATTTGTGTTCAATTATTTAAATGTAGAAGTGTGCCATTTAAAGGAATGAGTCTGTTTTCATTTCACAGAATTTGTGGCATTACGTACAATTTAATTATTATAAAATTGAATAAAATCAAGGACTTTTCAACTATGTTCAAAACGACAGAATTAATTTGTGTGTATTATTTTGCTTCGAATATATAGTACATTATTCGCATTGTTACAAACATCAAGACTTCACGAATGTTCTTTGTACGAAACATAAGTAAACGATAATGAAATAATAATGTAATAACACATTGATACAACAGTCATCTGTTATTATTCCAATATAATTTGTAAATTTTAAAAGACTAATGAGCATGCAGCCACTGAACTCAAAAAAGGCAGTATACCACGTGGTGTGTGCACACTAAATGATTCTAGCGTGCAAAGGGTAAGCTTGCACTTACTGCTGTACTCATTGTGCAACGAGTTGGTGGCCGCTGCATTAGACCATGTTTTTCGTTCACTTCTCAACTTCTATAAGGTCTAGAACTCTAGAAGCTAGAAAAGAACATGCGCGGAACGAAACTGAATTATTTGCTTCGGCAAACACAACTTCATTCCGCGCAGGTTCTTTTCTAGCTTGTACAGTCGGTCAAATAAAAAACGTCGGGACTCGTATGCTGTTAAAATTAAAGTTTTGACGCATTAGTTCACAAGTTTCCTATAAAAAACACAAAATACAGGTCATTTTCGGAACATATGAGGCCATGCGGCAGGAGGGAAAATATGAACAAGGAGGGAAAAAATGAACAACGCGGAAAGCGCAACACACGATATTCAACTTAATGCATTGTCATAATTCATTTTGCTTTGTGTCATCGCCACAGACAAATGCTAACGTGAGAGAAAGTGTAGTTAGGGCTGTAATTGACCTGCATTTTTCGGTCTCTGAAGCAGCGAGAAGGTTCCATATTTATGAAAGAGCAGCTCAGATGTGGGAACTTTACTATAATGCGACCGGAAGTTTTCATAGCAAACGTTGATCTGGCCGGACGCGTATTTCGATGCTAAGATTGGTTGCAGAAGATGAGCGTAAGTTATTAAGTGCCAGTATGGTACTTTATGAGATTGTGTGGGGGACGAAAAAATGTCTGTTCGTCTGTCTGTCTGTCTGTCCGTCCGTCTGTCCGTGCGTCTGTACGCACCATAACTCAAGTACGCTTTTTCGGATTTTCATGAAACTTGGTATAAACATTCATAATGTCGATGGGAAGAACCCTATTGATATTGAACCAAATCGGTTCACCGGTACCGGAGTAATGCCCAATTTAGTGCCTATTTTAATAGATTATGGCGCCTTTCTCATAGAAAGGCGCCATCACTCAAATACGCTGTAACGGATTTTCATGAAACTTGGTATACCCATTTATGACGTCCATGAGAAGTGCCCTATTGAATTTGAACCTAATCTGTTGACCGGTACCGGAGTAAAACCCAATTTAGTGTATATTTTAAAGACGCGGTAACTCAAATACGCTTTACCGGATTTTTATGAAACTTTGTATACACATTTACAATGTCCATGGGAAGACGTCTATTCATAATGGATAAAATCGGTTGATCTGTTTCGGAGTAATGCTCAATTTAGTGCCTATTTTATGGCAATATACGTATTCGAAAGAATTTATAAAAAAAATGAAAATCAGTTATCTTGACAACATAGCCTATTGTTTTACTGTGATCTTATAAGGCCTTGGAAATTAAAATACAGGTAGCTATGACAAAAAACACTATTGTTTTACATGCGCTTATCCAACTAGACCGTTAAAATGACCCAGGTGGCCGAGATGGTAGACCTTTCTTCTTCCGTAAGCCCTGCTTAATGAATAAATCTGGAGCTTAACTTGGAAATCAATTTTAAAAAAAACATATTCTGCATATCATAATTGCAGTCATAACTGATTGAACAAAAACATACTGGCACTTTTTTACATCAGTTTACCTGATTTTATTGATTTTGCACTAGAAGTACCGGTATTATAAAATAAAATCTTTAAAAAATTTCTCCTTGAATAAACATATTCCTCGCGAATCTAATGATTATTAATATTATAAAAATTTGCAACCAAGAATATGGCGGATTTGAGGCACAGCCTTCTATACATGTTTGTTTTGGAACAAAACTGACTAAATAATCAAGAAAATACATGGATAGACAAGAGGCGTGTGTGAACCTAACCTTAAGTCTTCCTGTACATGCGCATATGCTCGTTCGTGATACTTAATCAAATACCGCCCCACGTTTTTTATTTGACCGACTGTACGCTTTTGTCTAATTTCGACGACTTTCTTTAAAACGTGTGCATAGCCTACACAGTATGCCCCGTTTCCTGAAAATAAAATATTAATTTCAAACATATTTTCATCTATATCGTAGTGTAAACTCTATGTATCTGTATGAGATAAATTTCTGACTTCTTGTATAAAACATTAATATTGCCCTCATCTAGTGTTCCATGTATTTAAAGAGTGTAGTGTACATGCCAATGAGAGTATAAAAGTGCCAGTTCTAGAATATTTTGTATAAGGAGTAACTGAACAGACTGTACCGTAGAAAAGCGCATACAACGGGTAAATACAACACGGCTTAAAGTTTAACGTTCCCAATGGCCACCAACTGATTAGCAGACTTGTCATTGCTCCAATGGGTTTGCTGCTATAGACTTGGTTTTCTGGTTAAAAATAGTTAGCAAGAAAAGTAGTCTATTTCCTATGTACGCTCCTATGTAGGCTCTGTATGTACTGTAATATATGTCGCCAAATTCAAATTAATTATCTTTCTAAATATGTCTTTCTCACATAAATAGGTCTATATATTACGGTAGGCCTATATTAAGCAAATAAAACGGATTCATAAGCTAATTTACTGTCTAGATCAAAAGTGTTACAGATGGAGCAGAGAAATGTTCGCCTATTCGTAGAGCGATATTTACACTTCGAGTAAATGAGTCGGATATGTTCTTCCTCATACTGAACAATTTACCTATCCACATCATATGCTTATTTATATACAGTATTGATAACACAGGTATCATTATTAGACCTATTATAAACAATAATAACGAAAGTATTTATAGTATTTATTAAAAAGTTTATTATAATTTACGTACATTATTACTTATTATCAATATTATTATATCATTATTATTATCATCACCATTATTTTTACCATTGTTATATTTATACCCATATTACATTTGTTATGACTCATTCAGGTTTAAACAAAGAGAAAAATAATTAAACGAGTCGTTGGTATTATGGGCCTATTCCTCTAATTTTATATACAGTACACTTAAGTTAAATGGGAGAACAGGGTAATATTAACTATCACAAAAATTATAATTTACTGGAAAGATTAAAAGATTTTCATGTAACTTGCCTGAAGGCTGATAAACTCAAAAAAGTGTTTCGGAAAATTAATAACTTAATAGCACAAAAATAGATTCACAAGAAAATCTTCGCTCGATTTAATTTTATTTAGGCTATACGAGTATCTACTTGTCAAATATTTAAAAACTCTATAACATGGTTATAGTACTAAATTTAGTGTACAGTTTTTGTGTACGCTTATTGATACATTTAAATGACACTTGCTATGTGTTTATTCTAGGGACATGTTTGCATATTGTTTCTCTCACTGTGAAAAAGATAGGCTTAACATGAATAGGACAATGCATCCCAATGAAAGATCCTCAAATGAATTATCTGTATTGCATATTATTCATGAATAATGCAAATATGCTAGACATAGCCTAAACACATGTTCACATAAGTAATGAAATTAATTTCGAGCACATTTTCCTCAGCTATCTGATGCTGCATTGTATTCAATTTTAACAGAATTACATCGTGATAGTAACGGTCTACCTTTATGTTTACATACATTTTATTTGTTTATTTATTGACTGTTCAAATTATGCACACTACTTATAGTGCCTACTATGTACAAAATTAAATCTAAACCCTTGGGTATATTAGGATTATAGACATATATTGCCATTCTATATATCTGTTAAAGCGACACATCCTTCATATAGCCTACATTGCACATTTCTTGTGCCCGAAGTTGCTGCTAAGAACTTAAAATCTGCTCAACATATTCAATTTAGGTGTTTTTACAGTGTTACAGTATAATAAATGTATTAATTTTTCAGAAAAAATCAAATTTATGTTCCAAACGCTGAAACTTATAATTTGAAAAGGTCACCATTAGATCAATTAGCTTTCAATACTTTTTAAAGAATAATTATTTAACCCATACTGATTCAAGAATAAAACACTTTATACTACTATAAAATATTCGTGAGTAAAATAAAATCGCAAATGTTACATAACATTAATCGATTTTAACGGAAATTATTGACAAGTTATACAAAGTTATAATACAATTATTTACTATGTTCAAAGTAAAAGTTTTGGCGAGTTGCTGATTACATATTAGCCCATCATCAGATCTGTGGTTGTCATTTTGTGATTTTATTATGAAATCTAAACATTACTTTGCTAATTTTTGTACAGATGAGCAAACGAAAAGTTCTTTTTTTTATAATTAAGAACTTATAAAATAACTCAAACTAATGACAATTATTTATGGCATACATTAAAAGAAACAACCATGAAAACAGAATAAATTATAAGTCTCAAGAACTAAAATGTCAAAAACTCTCGAAGTTATAAAACAAATATTAATACTTACTAGAAAGAATTATATTGTACGCTAAGTATTATTATTATTATTACCATAAGCTTGTAAAAATATGTTAAAAATTATTCAATAAAATTAATTTCTTGATAAATGTATAGCTGACTCAAATGAAAAATTAACCAGGACTGTGTTGACTTTCGTTACAATTATATTTTGATACTAATTTAAACTGGGATTTCTATCAGCCATAGACCCCTAACAAATTGTACAGTTACATTGTTCAAGAATAAAGAAAACAGATTTAATGTAAAATTATTTCAAAAACGGAACATGATATACAAATTTCGAAATATAATTAGATATTCGCGAATTTTAATAAAACAAATTACGAACACACATTTAAAAAAAAAATCTCGAGTGATTATTAAACAAAAGTGCAGAAAACTGTTGCAAAAATATAAAAACATGAAAACAGTTATTAGTTTACTTGTAGCGATTTCGCGATTTTCTTGTCCCTGGAAGATAAGATTGGCGTGAACAAAATATAACCTGGATTTCCTTTACATTGGTTTAGAGACAGCAGTTCCTAATAATAGCAATAATTGCAAAGAACAAAACCGACAAACCAAACGAGAATACAAATTTCAAGAAGTTCCAAATATTTATTGCATAACGGTGAAAAAGGGGGAGTTTCAAATTCTCAGTTTAGAATACATTTATTTAAAATTAAATGTATTAAAATTAAAATTAAATGCCTCTTTGACAAGTAAACATTGTTCAATCCAACTTTCGGTTTTGAGGCATCATAGTGCGTTCCTTTAAAAAACATTAAAAAACAAAATTGGAGATATGTTCATGTTTCTGTTGATTATCATGGATAGGCCTTATGAAATGTAAGAGATTATATAAATAATAATTACTTTCTTGGCTGTGTTGTTTAAAATCGAATCACCATTGTGTCACTGTCGATCACAGCACACTAAATGAATGAACAATGAATCGTGTTATGGAATACTAACCAATACTACCTAAGTGGTAATAAGAAAATAGCTATTTTCAAAATTAAGATAAGCTAAAATAAAAATGAAATAAAGATACTTCTTATCAAGAAATTAATTTATTTTTAAATTGACACTGTGAATGTGCATTGATTAAAACACATTTTTCAAAGCTAAAAGTTGAAGGAATCGAGATGGATGATGTAGGCTATTAATTAATCACTGCAAAGTGAAAATATGATGGTTCAGTAACGAGATAACGTTTTATCCGATAAAATATTTATATTCTTGTTATAAGATAAACGGCCGTGATTGGTCGATATCCGAGACATTGCTAAACGTTACTGGTCAATGCATTTACTGTATTTGTTGGCATTAATTTAAAAAAAAAAAGAATCCGTTATCAGAACTTGAACCCGGGATCTTCAGCTGATCATGCTGATGCGCCAGATGCTCTATCAATTGAGCTAGCCAGAGTTCGCGATACGTAATCCTTCTGCTATTACTCTTACTAGTAAACCTCAACTTTACAATATTCATGCTCTTGTAAATTACTATCTATCAGTATCTATAGATCAGAATAAACAGGAGAAACGAACAGGTGAAGATGCCGGTGTCATATAAATTTTTCCCCTAACTACAGTGAGTCCCACGCAAGAGTTGGCCAATGACGCGGGTTTCTGCGTCGCGGCGGGCACAGTTCCAACTCCCGAGCGATCGGGTGAAATATCGACGCAAATATAGCCGCGATCGATGTAATGATTCAGGTTCTCACATTTACAATAAAAATTACAATGAAAATAACCACGTACCACATCATAAGATATGTTGGAAATGTTCTCGTATTGCATCCACACAATACTGGCACCTTTTAAGGAAATATTCTTTCACGCGCATAAGTTCAGCTTCCGAGACAGAGTTAATTTCTCTTGTGTTTAAGTTCTTCTAACAGTATGTGAATATTATTTATGGGGAAACTTGAAAAATAAAGTGCATAGTCCATTTTCCCATACATCGCGGCTACATTTGCATTCATATTTCACCCGATCGCTCGGGAGTTGGAGCAGTGCCCGCCACGACGCAGAAACCCGCGTCATTGGCCAACTCTTGCGTGGGACTCACTGTAGTATTCTCATGTTAATTAACGTTTTAACATTTTAAATGTTTTCATGATTTCACGAGTCGCGAAATGACCTAATCCCTAAACACCAGACAGTTGCCTCTTTTATAAATTAATAACATAGAAATGAGGATGCTTGTGATGAACAACTATTAACCTGGATAAAAAGACACGCTTGGAACCACCACCACAATAAAACCGAGAGCATGACTGCAATTCTTACAGGCCACGGAAAACTGAGATCGCATTCCCATCGCTTCAAGATCATCGATTCACCTTGAGTGTCCGTGTGGTGCAGCAGTACAGACAGTCAACCATATAATTTATGATTGAAAAATATTAGTCAAAGAAAGGAACAGTCTGGAACATGAATTTCTAGTAAAAGGGGAAAATGACAAGCAAATAAACATCAGTTAATTAAGAATTATATGAAAGTTTTAGCTGAATTTATAAACAAAATAAATTTTGATTTAGTCCTAATGTAAATATTAGCATCAGGTTAAAGGATGATATCATATTATACCACTTAAAGTAAGATAAAAAAAATTGTAAAATATAATCAGAATATAGATTAATTAGACTTTGATAAGTTAAACGTATTTCAAGAGTACGCTAGAATATAAATTAGAATATATCCTATGAAACATACAGATAAATAGGCTACATATAAATATTAAAGATAGAGAAGTATATAAAAATATAGATAAATATACGGTAAATTAGAATATAAGAAATATAGCGATCTGAAAAATATTTTGTACTAACTTATGTGCAGAACGACAAAATTGATGACACACAATGTAAAATCTACCTTGTAGATTACTATTGAAGTAATGGAACATGCTGTTAATAAAAACTAAAAAACAAAAAAATAAAAGTCTAAGATGGAAAAGTGGAATCTAAGATGATCATTTATTGATGATGATAACAATAATGTGAGTAAGAATAAGAATTGTAACAATGGGTTCAACCTGTGAGAAAGTTTACTTGTGTTTGCATGTAGTGCGGGCACAGTAGCTATGTTGATAACGGCATGACGGTTACATCGTCATTACTTGTCACCCTGTGTCACCACCTCTTTTCAAGACAAGTCCCCGACCCAGTTTTCTCATGCTAACCATAATGATACTTTTATTATTCGTCCCCCTTCTCCTTCAAATTTAATTTCTTTTAAAAATGTCATTGAGGCCTTTGTTAACCTTTTGTAACCATAGGGGTGTCAATATTGGAAGCAGCTGTGAATATCTTGAGTTTATTAACAAAGGTTGTTCTGGGAGTTGTAGGTCTTAGTTAAAACGGTGATCTTTCTTGATCATATTTTAAAAGTAAACTTGAAATTTATTTATTTGTAGAAGATTATAAAAAAATAAACTAAGACATGATGTATATCTTCGTATCACTATGTTATAAAAACGGATGATACAAGTAGGACAAGATGATTATATAGGTGAGAAGTATATTACCGATGGAAAAGTAAGATAATGTTTATGATATATTAATATACCTATATGTTTTACAGGATCATCTGGTAAATTTAGCAACTTTGTTTCTCGTGAGCCAAATTCAATGAAATTTTTTACAGTGAAAGCTTGGGACTTGAGATGATATTCTTCAAGGTTTGTTAAACATTGATATTTTTTTCTATTTTAATAATCCATTTAAAGTCCATGTAACATTTACAGCTAGATGAAAAGGAAGATTATTACAATAATATGTTATAGATTTAAATTTTATAAATTTTTCATAATAACAAACCATAACAAATTGTGTATAACTATTTTAAATTCAGCCTTGAAGTATGTTTATCAACCTATTAAAAAGTAAGAAAAGAAGAAAAAGTGAAACCAGAGAATATTGCAGATAGAAAGGAATGTGAACAAGTACTGTACAGTAAAAGTACAAATTCTTGTTTTTCTAAAGCACATCTCTTATTTAAATAAACTCATCTCCCTTTAATTTTAATAGATATATTTTTAATTTCAATATTACGATTTTTCTTCCATTAACAATATTAATGTTAGAACACAAGTCTTAACCACACTAGACGAGAATTTTATTACATTAATATTGATTTAGCAAGTGATAACCTTAGATAAGAGGCAGTTTGGTTATCAATAGTGATAGACTATGGTTTAGCTATTGGTAACCTAGGTTAGTAGCAATTAGGTTAACAACAAAGGTCCTAACGGGATAAGCCTAAATGAGAGGAACTTCGGTTAACAACAGTGATATTAGTTTAGCTATTGATAATCCTAGTAAGTGTCAGTTAGGTCACTAAAAGTGATTTTACTGCAGCTAGCCCTAGATTAGTGATAATTAGGTTAACAACAGTGGTACTAGTGTAACTAGTGATAACCATAAATTGGTTAACAATGATAGTAATGATAGTATGGTAGTAATACAACTTGTTATAAACTTAGGATAGAGGTTGTTTGGTTAACAACAATGATACCAGTTTAGTCAGTAGTAATCCTAGATTCGTGGAAATCAAGTTAACAACAGTGATACTAGTTTAGGTAGTGATAGAATTAGGTTAGTGGCGGCTTGATTAATAAAAGTGACATTAGATTAGGTAGTGATAACTCTATATTAGTGGTAGTTAGGTTAAAAAATGTAATTTTAGTTTAGCTAGTGTTAACCAAACGTTGGTAGCAGTTAGAAAATTTGTAAGTTATTTCATACATCTGATTTAGAACGTATTTCGTTGGATTTTCCTTTAATTGTACAGTCGGTCAAATAAAAAACGTCGGGACTCGTATGCAGTTAAAATTAAAGTTTTAACGCATTAGATCACAAGTTTCCTATAAAAAACATAAAATACAGGACATTCTCGGAACATATGAGGCCATGCGACACGAGGGAAAAAAATGAACAACGAGGGAAAAATGAACTACGCGGAAAGCGCAACACACGATATTCAACTTAATGTATTGTCATAATTCATTTTGCTGTGTGTCATTGCGCCACATAGGCCTACAAATGCTAGCTTGAAAGAAAGTGTAGTTAGGGCTGTAACTGACCTGCATTTTTCGGCCTCTGAAGCATCGAGAAGGTCCCATATTTCTTAATGCGACCGGAAGTTTTCATAGGAATCGTAGATCTGGCCGGCCGCGTATTTCGATGCTAGATGGTTGCAGAAGTTTAACGTAAGTTATTGATTTTGCACTACAAGTACCAGTATTATAAAATGAAATCTTTAAAAAATGCTCCTTGAATAATCATATTCCTTGCGAATTTATTAAATATTAATATTATAAGAATTTGCAACCAAGAATATGGCGGATGTGAGACATATAGCCACAGCCTTCTATACATGTTCGTTTTGGAACAAAACTGACTAAATAATCAAGAAAATACATGGAGAGAAAAGAGGCAGGTGTGAACCTAACCTTAAGCCTTCCTGTACATGCGCATATGCTCGTTCGTGATACTTAATCAAATACCGCCCGACGTTTTTTATTTGACCGACTGTACGTCTTAAAAATGTACTAACAAAACTTATAAATTTTAAAATGCACAGCCTAAAATTCCTTTGCAACATCATCAATTTTATTCTCCAGAATCACCAGTCACACCATTCCTATAATCCCCGCTATGTCTGTAAACGTCTTATCCAAAATTCATAGAAGTTTTCGGGTACTTGTCATTTCGTAGAATATTCTTTGAACATAATACCATAAGCCATTGATGACCTATGTACCACGCGTTAAGAACCACTGGTCTGGCGTTTTTATAAATATTACAAATTTGTATAATGAAAGAAACCGACGTTTTATGTAGCTATAACCACAGACAATATCTTTATTCAAAATGTAAGAAAAAATCGCTCAGGTTTCTGCTATTCTCCAGTAACACTTAAACCTACTCGGTGAAGCCAAATTATCTTATTACAGAGAGATGAGATTGTGTAGTAGCCATAAGGGTTTTTATTTTTAAATTGTTAGTCCAAACCAGAAAATGGTCACCTATTTACCCTTATCTATCAGATTAAAAATTCTCCACGACTGGGCTTAGAATCGAATCCGAGACCGTAAGATAGCCTTTGTCACCAGACGACGAGATGGCCGAATTTAAAATATTCATTCCATCGATAATAAAACACTGTGAGCTAATTTTATTTAATTAATAAAGGATAATAAGATGCACCGTAAGCAAAGATATACGGTATATATCTTGTAGAACTTCAAACATTTATGAAGTATTAACATTTTGTTACCAAAAAAGATAAGTCAATCTTATTGAATACAGCAGTAAAAAAATCCCTCACAAGACCTCACTGTACTGCATATACATCCCAAAATAGAAGTGACATAATATACTAGGCCATACAGACATTGGATACTGATTTCTTTGATGTTTTTTGTGTGATAAATTGGATCTGTATATAAGCATGTGTTGGCGCCTGGCAGTAATAGTTACCGTACACATAGCGATCTGGATCTCACCAGAGGAAAAAACACAACGCACCTGACCCTCATTAATGCAAGCAAACACAACAAATTCTAAGTACACACTCTGTTCACAGAACCAAGGCAACATTTCTTAACGGTTGCAAATGTCACGGACAATATTTTAATACGGTTTCTTTATACACTTACTATTTCATTCATATGACGTCATTATACTTTCGACTAAGAAGTGTAATGAAATTTTAAAAAGTCAGTTAATCACTTTTGTTCTTGACTATTTCACTCATATTGACTAATAATGTTTAGCAATTCCTCGGATGTAGACCAATCACGGCCGTTTATCTTACAATACTCTTGTAGGAATCGTTACTGGACACGAAAGCATCAGTGTGCAGTGATTAATACGTGACATGTTACCATTAAACAGCACGAAAACATATTATTTTATACAACATAACTTGTTTGGAAATTGAAATAATAGAAATGTACATTGATTAAAAACACAATTTCGATTCGGTGCAAGCCAGTTCGTGTGCTTTTATTCTTTTCTGCTGTTAACTTACCTGAATGAAGTTATCTATGTCTTATAAGCACCATTGGTAGCCCTGGTTACAACATGGTAACTCGAAACGATTCATGGGTGGTTATTCATAGTAGGCCGTGATCTCGCAGCTGTTGGTTTTGTTTTTATACAACAAAGCACGAATGTAATAATTAGTTGTATAATCCGTTACATTTTTATTCATGGAATAGTCATAATAAATCCAACTCGAGTTGACGAGTTTCATCAGATAAATTCGTTCCTGATGCGCAGTCGCGAATCTATCGATAAACTCGTCAACTCTCGCGGGTTTACCTATGATAAAATACCACCTCGGTAGCATTTGTCTGCTTTATCGCTTCCGTCATCGCGACCTAAGCATTTGTTTCTTTCTGTTACATATTATAACTGGTTGTTGTTGTAGGCGTAATTCAACTGCTTAGCCTGAACAGTAAAACGATCGGGTCGCTTAAAACCAAATAAATTAAAAAAATGGTAAACAAATACGTAAGTAATTTAGTGTATTTATTTATTTTGTTCTATTGCATTATTTATTTTCTGCTATTCGTGAACTAGTCTATTAAGTAGGCCTAAAACTCGAGGATATGATTTTACCTTAAAAAAAATACGAGCTACGTGTCATTATAGGTTGATAATTATTCCAGTTATCTCTATGCAATTGGCTGAAAATTGTTAAATTGGTAAATGAAAATCGTACTACACTAACTGTACTATCACGTATTTTGCTGCTTTCAAAATGTTAACATTATCAATTTGTTTTGCACCAATCATTAAATTAATGATGTAAACGAATTTCTGTGACTTTAGACAAATATTTCTATTGTAATTACCAGGGCCCGGATTCTGATGACCTAAAATTGTTTGAGAAATGACCTATAAAATGACCCTAAATTTTAAAGAAAATGACTTAATAATCATAAAAAATGACCTAAAAACTGTCATTTTCTACATAAAAAATTATTATTCTACACACGAAGTTATAGACTAATTTGTACATAATTGTAAAAACTGTAAATAACTGTAATATTGTAAATGTTCTTTTCTCACGGAAATTTATATTGACACTCAGGCACTGGCGAGTCAAAATTCGGCATTTCCTTTTGTGGTCTGCCGGATTATATTGTTGTTTATTGAGGGTAACAGTAGGCTAGTTTGCACTCTCAAATCCAAGCAGGTGGCAGACTCTGGTGTCAAGTCAATCTAATAACAATAGTAATATAATACAGAATTTTGGCGTTTCTTTGATTTTAATTTCCGACTGAGACATGACAACACTTTAAAACAGAATTTTTCCTTCTTGCATTAAACAAACAATACTTCAAAGACAGCACCGCTAGCGACGAAAAAAGTTATTACACTCAATATAAATACATGTAAATGACTAAATAAGGAATAAAATGACATGAAAATGACAAAATAATGACCTAAAATTGAAATAAATGCCCTAAAAATTTAAAATGGCATAAAATGACAAAAAATGACCTAATAAAAATGCATTTCTATAATCTAGAGGACATGATTAGGATTTATCTACAAGTTGGCAATGTCTACGCAGCATCAATAAAAAGATGACATGTCATTAGAATCCGGGCCCTGGTAATTACTATACACTTGTCAAAATCAAATTAAATGAAAAAGACAAAATAACAACAAAATAAAGTACGGTAATCAAAATGATTGTTTTATGCCGCGGAGGCCGCTTTATAACTTCAATATTCACTTGTTTATATCCAAAGAGGTAAACGCCACGTCATGCTCACCGATGAACCAGAAATCATGCAATGATTGAATTGCATAATACAGGAGACCAGACGACTAACAGCATCAATACCAGTACCAGTACCAGTATTTGTCTGAAATTTAATACTTAAACATACTATTCTTTTCGAATGCAATGTTAAAACAAAGCTATTTGCTACAGACAGTGCCATCAATTATTCACTCTTCAGCTATGATTATATTCGCCATCCAGGTAAAGGTTGGTATTTTTGTCTATCTTCCTTTCATACTCGTAGTAGGTCAGTAGCTTTACTATTAATGTGCGTTTGTTTTCTAAATTGTTAATTTGTTTAAAGCGTCTGGTAATTTCAACTCGTATTCAATTTTAGTTATACAGGATGAAATAGGGTCCACCGCTGTGGCTCAGGGGATGCGTTCAATCCTCTCACGCAGCGGGCCCGGGTTCGATTCCTGGTCGGGACAAGTTACCTAGGTGGGGTTTTTTCTGGGGTTTTTCCTCACCTTTGAGACAAATGTCGGGTAACTTTAGGCCCTTGCGGTCCCCAGATATCATATGGCCGTCATTATCATCTTCATCCCATCCTCGCCTTGTTTGGAGTGAGTGTGTGTGTGAATGGTGTCTCTCGTCCTATGTGTTCGTGTTGTCTCGGAGGTGGCCCCGGTGGGCTGATCACTCATCCGGGGAGGCCCTCCATGTCCTTGTCTGGTCAAAAAAGTATGTATGTGATCCAAAGATAATCCCTCTCCCGACAGGTCGCGGCCCTGTAAGGCCCGGGCGGCTTGGGTCGCTTAAATCCTAAAAGGGAGAGGTTAAACTACGAGAAAGAAAGAAAGAAAGAAAAAGGATGAAATAGGGACGATGATTCATGGTAAGTAAATGAGGTGCTCTCCGGAATAACATTATAATTTATGATCATGTCGCCGTGGGTGAGTCGGTAGCGCGCCTGCCTTCCACTCCGGCGGCCCGGGTTCAGGACTGGGTGTTTGTCAGTAGGTTAAGACAATGCACATTGTGCGCGATTCCTTATAATAATTTATGATCATACGATAGCGCTGCTAACCTAATTCCGTTTCTTAGTGGGTAATAGCCTGTACTAGTGCTGCGGAGCGACTTCTTGAGGGCACTGTATAAAGAGATCATACGTCTAGTATTTAACAATAAGATTTAGTTCACGTATTTATTATTTACAGCGACTATACTAGTAGTTATGTTAACAGAAGACTTCGCGTCCAAAAATGTCAGATCTAGACTTCATCTTGAGAGGGGATAAAAAAATATCCTTACACGTACATCATTTTTAACCTTTAACTACTGTGGCCATGGCCACGAGGAACAATTTGCTTAAATGTGCCCACATAGAGTAGACATTTAAAAATGTAAGTATGTAGGAATCCTCTATGTTAAAGAGAGCAGAACGTTATCCTTGTGTTACAACATCACTCATAAAACAAAGCTATTTTCCTCAATGGTTTAAAATTATCTTCTGCATTCACAGTGACGATTACATCAGTAAGAAGGTTAATGACTTCAGGAACATTCATGCCAAATTGGAAAAGAAATCTAACAATGCGTTTGGTCGTGATTGCGTAGCAAGCAAATTTAAAAATAGACGAAATGTCGCTCGGTGCTTATATGTTCAGATAAAACAATCGCCAATAAATAATATAATGCAACCTAAAGATTAACAATATTATATATTATATATAATTATATGATTACAGGTTACAGGCCACGGAAAATTGCGGTCGTATTTTCATCGCTTCAAGATCTTGGATTCACCTGAGTGTCCATGTGGTGCACCAATACATACAGTGGACCATATAATGTATGAATGCAAAATATTAGCCAAAGAAAGGAACAGTCTAAAACATAAAATTATAGTGAAACGGGGAAAATGGCCAGCTGAGAAAACTCAATTGATTAGAGAAAACAGGAAAGATTTTGCTGAATTCGTAAACAAAATAAATTTTGATTTATTGTAATGTAAATATAAGCCATCTGTAAAAGAAAAATTAATATGTGTAGAGAGACAAAAAAACTAAAGAATGTAAAACCTAGCATGTAGTATTACTATGATGTAATGGAACATGCCGTTAATAAACTTATTAAAAAATATATTATATATCAAACTGTAAAGTACAATAGTTTGTCTTGGAGTATAAGAACAAGAATTGCAATCGCTTGTAAAAATTCAGATCATATTTTTGTGTTCATTGTCTCACAATTAGAGAATTTAGTTATGTCTCCATATTCCCAATAAATACAGTTTCCCTCAATTGTCTTCTTATTTACAATTTTCCAAGTTATTCATTTCCTAGGGCAGGTTATACACATCTCTTACGGTAGACTTCCTCTAAGATTGGAAGTGAATATGGGAAAGGCCAAGGAGATGTGTTACAAGCTAAAACGTGAGGGATTAAAAATAACAGTGAAAACTGAATATTCGACTATCAAAGAAAGAACATTAAAACAAAAATAGAAAAATGCTTATTAAAAAAAAAAATATTCAGCCTTCAAAAGCCTTCAAATATAATACTGATGCCGGTTTAATTTCTTAGAAAAGGTTAATTTTAATACCATTTGAAAACTAATTTGCTATTATTTTATTTTTATTTTAGGCTGTTGTTAAGCTAATTCTTAACTTATACCCTCCAATGCTTGTGACACTGGAAGACTTTTTGAACACTTTAGCAATTTTTTAACTTGCTTGTTAAATTAAAAGATTCTATGAACCGTATTCGTTTATAAAGCCCATGTAAGCACTGTGGCCACTTATAATAAATAAGTTAACACATTTATACTAAGCAAACAGCTTAAAATTTTCAGATATTTTGAGATATGTTACAACATAGAAAGCGAAAATTAAAATCAATTAAAAACATACTGATAATTGTTTAGAGCAATACAGTAATATTTATTTTTAATTATTTGCAAATTATTTTATCTGTTGGATTTTTCTTAACTAATTCACAACAGACATAATTATTTTAAAAAATTGTCATGCTATTAATAGTGGAAATTTTAAGAGGAAACGGATTTGAAAATGTTCTCATGTAAAATAACTATGGCAGTCGCGAGTTTATATTGCATCCACATGAGTAAGGTCGTGTATAGCTTTATTCTCTTCGTAATATTTCATGCGGATGTTGTGTAGGCACAACTGGACTTGCGAAATGTGAGAAGCTACCGTATGTGAATGGTTTGAATCTGGCACGGCTGCTGAAGGGTGGAGCACGACACTTGCTGCAATCTAATTACTGGAGAGAGGAACGTGAAATCAGATTTAGGCAGGACTGTGAGAATGAGACGTACCCTCGTCAACCGCCGCCAGGTGAGAGGGGGATGAAGAAACCGCCTGCTGAGCGATTCTTCGATAACTCCCTTACAAAATGTATTCACACACATTTAAAAAATAACGTTCCTCACAGATTCGATCAATCATTTTCTGTCGTTACGTGGTCGCTTTCAGGTTATTTGCCATCTACCACGGTTTCTTCATGTTTACATAGGTGCCAAAAGTGGATGAAAGCCAATAGAGATAGTCCACTTTTCCATCTTCTCTTCTAAGTATAAAAACTAGTATACTACTAAACACTAAATACTAAACGCATCTTCAACGGAATTATCTTAGGTGTTATCATGAATGGTTTCATCTCGCCCCCCGAAAAATGTCATGGGTAGTATTTAATACGATTATTTTCATAAAATGCAAATAAATAAAGAATGAAATATCGTTATCAAGTTGAACAGATTCATTATTGAAAATATAAAGGTTGTAATGTGTGTTTAGTACAACTTAAAATATTCCAGCTTCATTGAATTATATAAGTATTTGTTGGAAAATAAAACACTTCTAAAGAAGATTGGTTCTTTTCAAAGTACCCACGGTACAAGAACAAGATTGAACAGGGCAGTGGTGAAATTATTTGCAAATGTGACGAGGATGAAAGTCAATAATTTAATATATGTTTGTTTTCATACAGTTCCAATTTGTAATATGCACTTTTGTTATAATGTTTTTCTGTTATTAGGATTTAGGATATATTAATTCCGTTGACTATTCTATATTCACCAATAACGTTTAGCAATGCTCGGATATCGACCAATCACGATCGTTTATCTTATAATATGCTTCCTAAGATAGCAAGGATGCAATTTTATCTGATAAAACGTCAGAACGTTACTGGACATGTAAGGCATCAAGTGCAGTGATTGTCTTTGAAAAAGTTCACGGCCTTGCCACTAATGGAAACTGCAGGAGAATATTGATATTATAGCCGTGAAACCAGTCGATAGAAAAGAATGAATATTGGATCCTACTGTATGATTTCAGTGAGGTACATATTGACCAGCTTCAAGAGGGGTTTAGAGAGTCGATACATGAACCCATAGTGCCCTTTTATATAAATAAATATAACTTAAAAGAATCTAAGCAGGATACATTATGATGGGTGCAGGGGCACTAATGCCTCAGAAATGTGTCATTCTTATACCTAAGTACAAGATCTGAGAGTTACAACCTCTACATTTAAATAAATACTTATTCACACTTTAAGAATCTCAATAAGAATACTAAAAACCCTTCTATATTAAAAACATTAGATGTTTACTTAATAATTAAACCGAAAACACCATTATAAATACCATTATTAAGTGCCAGTATGGTACTTTATGAGATTGTGTGGTGGACGGGAAAATGTCTGTCCGTCTGTCCGTCCGTCCGTCCGTCCGTGTGTCTGTACGCGCGATAACTCAAATACGCTTGATCGGATTTTAATGAAACTTGGTACATACGTTTATAATGTCCATGGGAAGAACCCTATTGATATTGGACCAAATCGGTTGACCGGTACCGGAGTAAAACCCAATTTAGTGTCTATTTTAAAAGCGCCATAACTCAAATACGCTATATCGGATTTTCATAAAACTTGGTGTACGCATTTTTAATGTCTATGGGAAGACGTCTGATGATGTTGGTCTAAATCGGTTGGCCGGTACCGGAATAATGCCCAATTTAGTGTCTTTTTATGGTATTATATAGCAAAAGGTGCGATAACTCAAATACGCTTTATCGGATTTTCATGAAAATTGGTATATACATTTATAATGTCCGTGGCAAGAAGCATACTTATTTTGGGCCAAATCGGTTGACCGGTACCAGAGTAACAACTAATTAAAGGTCACATTTTTTAAAAATCATGTCTATAGAACAATGTCGCATTTTTAATCATTTGGGGGCTTTGTCTGGAGTGCAGTCAGATGTTTGTTTACTTAGCTGATGTAGTTGAAAATAAGTACTACCAAATACTATAGTATTTAAGAATTTCAAGTTGTAATACATTTAGATTTGACAAATGACACTATTCCTTCACATAAGCTTATCAAACTACATCGTCAAATTGACTGAGTTAACCGAATGGTAACGTCTTGGATTCAACGAAAGCATACTGGCACTTTGTTATATCAGTTTACCTGATTTTATTATGTTATACAAGATGAATATTGTGATGGTTTTCTTGGTCAATTTGGCAACATCTAGATTTAGAGGAAGAACGTTTAAATTAAACATTCTAATAAATTGAAGTAGGATTCACTGTTCCATTTTTGGTGTAAATTGTGAACTTATCACCATGACATTTTACGACAAAACATTTTCTTATAGCATTGATGATGTACCGGAAAGATAGTGTTGAGTAATGCTTGCATAGTTATGTGCTGCGGAAACGAGCATTGTTTATGTTTGTTATTTACCGGAAATAATTAAGTCAATTTTTTAAATACATTTTAACTAGATTTCATTTGCGTGTAGCTAAAATAAAATAAAATCAGATAGGTGGTTCAATTTTGGCTAACACATTCGTTCTAGAAGACCTATAACTTACAAAATATAAACAATGTGTTTCATATCACTATGATATTTGATTGATGGTCACATTTTTAAAAATCTATCTTTTCCTAAAATTATAAATACTGTATAATGGTATACAATTGTTCTCAGTACCACTTAAACATGTAAAAAAACCACTGTGGAGCCTTACTTTAGACATGTGTCCAAAGCATGAAAAAAATTACACAAACTTAATTTTAGGATTTTATGGTACCTAATGCATAAAAATAGTTTTTAGTGTAAATATAGCTTAAAATATATAAAACAATCCAAAATTCCACTTCAATAACATAACATGCGACAGAAAAAATAGCACAATAGTTTGAAATTTGTAGAAGCCTTTAAATTGGAAATATTTAGAAATTGCGTACCTATTATAAAAGTTAAAATTTTTAAAAATCACTTTCGAAGTTCATTAAACAGGTCATATTTCAGTCGTAAAGTCATATTTTCGCTTCCATCGTAAAGGTGCGTTAAACGTATTTGGAGTCTGAAATTTTGGAGATCCATAGGGTAGGGTTTGTTGTTATTATGATTAAAATGAAAAGGAAAACTGTATTTTCATATGAAATGTGACTAAATTTTACCTATAAATCCTTACTTCAAGAAGGAATACTGTATACACTCATGCTCTAATAAAGTAGATTATGTATTCATGTATGCACCAAACAAGGCTTGGAAGAAGAGAGTCCCTTACAATGGTAGGGACTGTACGATTTACAAGAGTGACAGCAAATGCGGCCACGTGTGTTTGTTAAACTGCGGCCTCTGACATGAACAACCCTCTCTTCAGTACCGACAGGGAGGGGCAAGATCCTATCACCCTACCCCTAGCAGTGAGATTTCTTCAACTTCTGTGCCGCCAGAGATGTTGGGGTTAATATAAAGGGAAGGGGAAATTCTCACCAACAACAGTTGTTTAACCACTCTTTCATAACACTTCACTATAAACTTCATTTTACAAGATATGTGTTACCCTCTCCCTTCCAAGAAATTCGAAATAACTGACATTCAACAACCGTGAAGATTTGAACAAAAGATTCAAATTACCAGCAATTTTTAAATTGATAATCATCTCTTTGAAAATATGCATTTATAAAATGTTAAACTATCTTAATAGCCAGGTGGAAGTGCAACTGTGTAACAACTGAAGTAGAGGATAATGTACAAAGGGCAATGAAAAGTAAAGTGGATTCTGAAAAAAAGAAGCAGATCTATAATAGTAGCCGGTTTACCTCTTGAGTTCGTTTAATGAATTGAGGTTTCCTGTTTTCACACACAACTAAATCCCTCCATTATTCCCATCCAGCAAGTCCACTTACTCGTTTTGCAAAATACAGCTAATGCCATATTGGGTAGACTACAGATATTTGCAGATTCCAGCCCTTGAAAGAACTGCTCAATTACTACTAATACCATACATTGTAACAACAAAAAGTATCCAGACAATGCATTTTGAGCAAATCCATTACCTTCTGTGACAGGAATTATGAAATACACTCATTGTTTTTGAGGCGTAGGCGCAAATGAATTAGTTTACAGCTCACTTATAAATACTGTATATGATTTTATAATGAAGATTCCAGAAATTATAATATTCACAACGAATGTAGAATATCTTTTTTAGACAGTCAAAAGTTAAAGAAGCACTTTTAACAGTACACGATATTAATTAAAAGGATAAAATTATGCCACTGAGTGTTTTCTTGCTTCATAAATTGTCTTCACACAGTCTGCTGTTTTAATTTAAAACAATAATAACAAATAAAAATTAATAAAATCAATAAATTATGCATTCGACTCTATGCCTACTCCCTCCATGGAATTGTCATTTCAACTTGTAATAAATATAGAATAAAGATTTCTGTTTGCGGTTGCTGAGGGCCTATAGCCTATAGAAAATTCTGTAGAAAACAAGAATAAAATTGCTTCAGAAAATTCTCCCTTCTTTGTAAATCTAAACAATATATTATTATTGAATTTCCAAAAGTACAGAACCCTACTTTACCAGCACATTAGGGTTATAGATTAAACATTAGGCCTATACAGAATATACGATACACTACATATACATATTACAATTTTGCAAATACGCTATTCATGAAACTTGAAAAACTTTATAACTTTCTTTATTTAAGAAAATATCAATCGCAAGTTTCTAGTGTCATAATTTTATCGTTTTGTTTTTATAACTTTTATTTTATCGCTCCTACTGCAATGCATTTAAGTATATTCACAAGGACTGAACAATTAAACATATTTATACCTTTAGCTTCTTTGATAAAAATAAACAATCATTGAACACAACGACTGGGTATACAGTCAAACTTCTGTATAATGAAGATCGATATAACGATAAACTCGGATATAGCAAAATTTTTGTTTGGTCCCAGCGAATTTTCTATCTTAAGTTAAATGTAATTCACTACAATGATGAAGCTATTTTAGAAACACCCTTATTTGGAGGTTGAATTGTTACTGCAAAATCAGTCTATGGAAGGTAGCTGGTATCAGATCAGTATCCTTCGCAGCCACAAATATTGTTTTCTGGGTGCCTGATATCTGTTACATTTCTTAGAAATTCCAAAAAATAAAGGTTATTGAGGGGTGGAAAATAGGATCACTGAGGGTAAAGTTATGTGTGCAAAACCATACTGTGAGTTAGGTTTTACTTCAACACGTACATAATGTGCAATTGAAACACCGTATAAGGTACAACTGTTTTAGTTTTGCTTTAGCTATGTGGTGAATTTGCTTGTTTTTTCTTATCTCTTCCCATCAACTACAAATTTGAAATTTCTGACACATGGCTAGACTCAAAGCGTACCATGATCCGTGATATTGAACCAGTCTGAATAGTAATTTTTTTTAGTAGCTATGGTTACAATTCAACGGAAGTCAGTAAGTTACATAACAAAATTAGCGTTGTACTTCTTCGCATGTCCGTTCCATGAATTATCCAGTAGGCCTTAATTACACAGCTTTCTACATGCATTCTTTCTAATATGTGGTAAATTACAACCCCTCAATATAACAATAACCCTGATATAACAATACAATCTGCTGTGGTCCTCAAATATCGTTATACAAAGGTTTGACTGTATATAAGCTGAAAATTAGCAAAAAGCATATGAAAATAATGTAGGCTGCGATTTCTTATGTGTGGAGAAGCATTATAAATCTCATATAATAGTAGCTACAATAATAATAATAATAATAATAATAATAATAATAATAATAATAATAACAACACTAGATGTTATTAGTAACATCATTGGCAGCAAAGAGTTTTTATTTTTTTTATTTGCCCATTCATTTAATCCAGGGTTCCTAGACCAGTGGCTATACCCCTGGTCATACAATAAACTTCACATTAATTTTCATTCATTAACATGATCCTTCGCCTCTTACAATTGAGGAGTTATACGTATAAAGGGCGTATATCAGAAAAACATGTTTTGAGAAAATCACGTTAGTAATGTTATGATGTTGTTGAAAACCTATGTTAATGATTTATTTTTTCAAATATATAATAAAGGTGACAATAGCACTGACGTTAACACAATGTACCCCTTTACAATGTGTGATAGTATTTTTGTTTTATCCTAAAAGTATATATTTTAATATATGTTCTTTTAAACCCCTTTTACATATAAGTATGATGTGAGTATGTGATACCATGCTCATGGTAAATTTATATGACATACATTTATTTTTAAATGATTAATGATAACTGGAAAAGTTAAGTGATACAAACTGAAACGTCCAGTGCAGATTTCTATAGCAGATCAATGAAACAAATAGTATTTTATATTTCTCACTTTTCAGCTTATCTACGGATCTTATCTACGGATCAGTGTATACAGATTTTTATACCAGTTCAATGAAACGAATAAAATATTAAACTTCTTACTTTTCAGCATGTCCACAGACATATCAGACAGAGTCCATCACTTGAATTACAGTTTGCTCCTGCTTCTCCCTGATCTTATTGATTGATTCTGGAGAATATGTATTCAAACAAACTTACTGCCTCTTCAGTGAGGAATCTTAAGACATTCCTTACGTCATTTTCCTTAGCAGTATTTAGTTTAACACTGTCAATTGGTTGTAAGTTTAAATTCAGTGAAATTGAAGGAGATTTTTTGTAAAAGAAAATGGTTCATAAGAACCAAAATATGAACCGCACACTGCATCTCTGCCATGTTGAGAAAATACCATTCTTTGATAGGACTGGATTTTGAAACTTGCATGTCTACTTTTGCGTTTCTGTGGAAAAAGTTCCTTGAATCCAGGATTCCAATCCTTCATTATCTCTGAACCCTTTAGAACTACAAAGGGTGTAGGTTCTGGTGACAGCTTCTCACATGCACACATAAAATGGCGCCAAACCTCTAAATTTCGAGATATCGAAACGAAAATTTACAGATTAGCCAACAGGACTGTGAGGAACAAGAATAGGCCTATGCACTATACCTGAAAAGGGCAAATACTGGCACAAGCCCCTTGTACATATAACTCCTCAATTTCAGGATTATGTTTTTCTTTCATCCTATATCATCAGAATATCTGGCTCGGACATTTACTGCCTCTCATTGTCTATATATTTATCCATGGGAACCGCTCATGATAGTCTTCATTTTGCTGTTTCCATTCTAAAACACTCTCAGGGTGTACTTCGTAAAAGCCTTGTAGGGGTCTCTCTGAACCCATAAAAAAGCTGATCTTAACGGAACGTGTTAATACTAGTGTTAATCGCATAGGCTACAGCTCGATGAACGCGTTAACTCGCTTACAATGACACAAACAGCCAAGTGTTTTAAAATTCACTATATGCTTAGTTAAGTAAGTATTCCATAAATAGTCACCACAAATATACTCGAGGTCCGGATTCTATCAAATTACCGGTAAAATTCGGACCTCTCGTTATATTACCTGTGATAAAAGTTCAGTACATACAAGAATCCATGTCATATCTTCTACATATAGGCCTATTATATTGACCAAACATACAATAAATGTCCTATTATGAATCTAAATGCAATGTTACTTAACCCATCTAACCTAACCTAAACTAACCCATTCCACCCCAAGACTAACAGAAAGAAATACAAAAATAATTGGCCTATTTATATTTGCCATTATTACAAGATAATTAAAGAATCTCAGTCATCCTCCATGTGATATCTCGGTATAAACTTAATAGGCTGCCCAGTAACAAGAGATTGAATTAATTCATCTACATAATTTATGTCGGACTACATTTACCTCTTATGGAATTTAATTACGGTCATGTAGCTTGCAACTTTTTTTCTCATTTGTATGAAAACTGGCACAGATATATGGAAAAAGAAGTCTAGAAATCTTTGTTAGGTAATTTATCGACGAAGGCAGATATAGCTTCATCTGCAGTAATGTGAAGCTAAATATAAATTATAAGTTTCCCATGTACAGATATTGCAATTCTTTTCTGCAATGAGCAATGTTTTCAGTTAGCTGACTGTAAAAGGTCGAGTATGACGAGAAACGTTGAAAGATAAGCATAGCCATTGTTGTTATTATTATTATTATTATTATTGCATAGCTCTGTGAACAATGACAAGTTGCAACACACTGGCAACTAGGGTATGCAGCACAAACATAAGAAGTTCCAGCGAAGTAAAATGATTTGTTTGCAAACAAAAGCAGGATTATTGTGCAAACGGTTGGAAGAAATATAATATTTTCTGTTCAGAGAATAATGTATTCCTGAAACTGAGAATCAGCAGTTCTAGAACGTTCATTAACAAGTACAAAATCTAACTTGACTAACATACGGAGCTGAGCAGGTATAAGTGGAAAATCTTTTAAATATTATAGATATTATAAATTAATATTGTAAAATCATTAACTCATCAGATTCTTTGAAGGTCTTTGTGAAACAAAAACTATATTAAAAATTCGATGTGATATTTTCTGTACCTTAAGAACAGAAAATACGATTTTACCGCTTCACCTTCTCACATCAAGTAAGTGGCTGCATTGCGGGATACCAGCATTCAGTTGTTTCAACGTCATGCAAATCCGTATAAGGAAAGAGGTAGAAGCCTGAATTTTTGGAAGAGGTGACTGACTCATAACCAGGGCCCGGATTCTGATGACCTAATATTGTTTGAAAAATGACCTATAAAATGACCCTAAATTTTAAAGAAAATGACTTAATAATCATAAAAAAATTACCTAAAAACTGTCATTTTCTACATAAAAAATTATTATTCTACACACGAAGTTATAGACTAATTTGTACATAATTGTAAAAACTGTAAATAACTGTAATATTGTAAATGTTCTTTTCTCACGGAAATTTATATTGACACTCAGGCACTGGCGAGTCAAAATTCGGCATTTCCTTTTGTGGTCTGCCGGATTATATTGTTGTTTATTGAGGGTAACAGTAGGCTAGTTTGCACTTTCAAATCCAAGCAGGTGGCAGACTCTGGTGTCAAGTCAATCTAATAACAATAGTAATATAATACAGAATTTTGGCGTTTCTTTGATTTTCATTTCCGAATGAGACATGACAACACTTTAAAACAGAATTTTTCCTTCTTGCATTAAACAAACAACACTTCAAAGACAGCACCGCTAGCGACGAAAAAAAGTTATTACACTCTATATAAATACATGTAAATGGCTAAATAAGGAATAAAATGACATGAAAATGACAAAATAATGACCTAAAATTGAAATAAATGCCCTAAAAATTTAAAATGGCATAAAATGACAAAAATGACCTAATAAAAATGCATTTCTATAATCTAGAGGACATGATTAGGATCTACTCTTATACAATTCAACGGCCCTAAATAGCGTGCTTGCTCGCCCGCTTCGTGAGACATCGGGTATACTCGGCGATGTTCGTCTCTCGCTGTGTAAACTTTCATGACGACTACAAAATTAGGAAGGAAAACAGTTTCTTTGTTATATAAGGCCTAAGTGAAATGAACACAATGAACAAATATTCTAATTTTATTATTACTTACAATTTTCATAGCTCTGAACCACAAACATTTTTAATAATCTACCAGTGTAGTTTTCTTAAAAATCCTGGAGTCAATGAATAATGGCGGGCGAAGCCGGGGGCAACAGCTGTAAAATATTGATGATTTTATCTCTTGAAATATCGCTGATAATAATAATCCAAACAAACCATTCCTTCCCTTGAAACATTATATAATTTCTGAAAATTACACTGAATTGATAAAATAAAATTCACATCATATTCATGTCAATAAACAGCTGAGAAACAATACGTATTATGTGTTCACAGGTTCTTTGGAACTGCATAATCGATTCTGATATACGCGTAGTTTTCCCAGGGGGCGCTTTCATGTCGTGGAATGTACTCTAAAGCAGGAATTTTAGCTGTTTCATTAATTATTAATGGCTTAGTTCAGGCCTGTCCAACCAGCGGCCCTCGGGCCGCATGCGGCCCACTCTCACAGTTTTGTGGCCCGCGGATACTTCTAATACGACAACCAATCCCGGTTTTGGTTTGCAGCTTTCCTCAATGTTTGGAAGCACTTATCTATGTGAGAGTGCTTTCTCTAACATGAAATTCATAAATATATATATAGGAGCTGTGTCACTGATGATTCCTTTTTACACCTACTTAAGGCCGAGTACACCAATCTCGGTATTCAGAATACCGCGGTAAAGTTGCTTAGTTTACCCCGATAAAGTCATCCTTTCGTTGCACCGTGCTCGGTTTCGACTTTTACCGCGGTAAGATACAAACCGGCCGTGAAGGAGCTGTAAAGTGAGAAAACTGCTGTTTTCTTTCCAAGATGGAGATCAGCGTAATGTATCATATTTTCGATATCTAGGCCAAAATAATTGAATATAATGAATAATGAGAGACAGGTGGGATCTATTTGAAGAATGAACAATGGTACATATTATGTTTGCAAATACTATGCTGTAACATCTATTGAAATTACCTTCCTTTCTCACCTCAACCAAACCAGGTCCATTAGAAGTAGGCATAACCAACTCATTTTCACGACTGGTACAGTTTCTATGGTACTTGAATTCAAAGTTTGAATTCAGACGACATATATACCCAATATAATATTCCATTTTATCCTTATGGACATTTATTATTGAACAATAAGGCAACAAATAAATGAAATTGGGCCTATAGACGAGCCACCGTGACTGGCAGATTTGCAGAGAGAGAGCGAAACTAGCGGCCATGGAAGAAACCAACACAAAATTTATTAATGGGAATGGATTCGTAGCAGAGTAACCGCGATATATTCGAACGTTTGAAAACCGCAATATTGTAGCGATGGTGCACAGGTTTTCTTAGAATATCCCGATATTACTTTTACCCCGGTTACGAAACAGCTGAGAAAACCGGTGAATGGTGCACTCGGGCATAAGACTGGCAGTTACTAACATAGAAGTGGACATCCATACTTTATTGAAGGAGTCCGAAATACTCAGTGCTCACATTAAGTTCTAATTTCGGCCTACTGGTAATGAATTCTATTTCAACAATTTGGTCTGCTGTACTTTACGGTTATAGTTATGTGAGTGAAACTTTTTGTGTTTGACCCTCAGCATCAATTGTCGAAATATTTTGGCCCCCAGTACTTCTGAAGTTGGACAGGCCTGGCTTAGTTTATGAATGATTCGCGTGCAAGTGTTATTAAATATAATGCTTTAATAATTATTATACTCTTAATTTTTAATTTTTAAAAGAATTATCGTGGCGAAGCCACGGGCACCTCCTAGTTTATCTACAAGTTGGCAATGTCTATGCAGCATCAATAAAAATATACATGTCATTAGAATCCGGGCCCTGCTCATAACTATCCTTCGGAAAATTTCTGAGAAAGAAAGTCTTGAAACAAAAATTGTAAGGCATTGATACTAAGTTACTTTACTCAATTTACAAAAAAGTTGGAAGCATTGACCTAGTGGATAAAATCACGAAAAAACGTTCTTCATGTAAAGTGGTAGAAAACAGAAAATAGAAAATCGTTGATGTTCTTCGTGTCATCTCTCCAGAATAGGCCTATACCCATGTGTACAATTTCCATTTGGTACGAGTTTCGACTTTTTGAACTACGCTGTTCATAGACAGTTTAAAAATGCTGGAAATTAGATATCGAATTTTCGGGATTGAATACTAGGCCTATGCTTATCCAAAGAACACCCTGGTGGAGAAAGTAAAATTTATTTCCTTTTTTCTATCTCTTTTTAATTTACTGCTTTAAAATCATAAAAAACCCTAATCTGAAAAGCCTACAATCCGACCGCTGCGACGTCTACCTCCTTCAAATTTTAATGGTAGATGGCAGGCTTTGGGATAGGCTATTTAAACGTGGAATTTCTATCAAACGTGCAAAACTAAAAAACTGAAACATATATTTTTCAAGCAATAGATAAATTTAGTTAACTTAACTGTTTAAAAATAATGAAGTGTTAAATTCACATTACGCAAAAGACATGTGAATTCGCAAGTACCGGTTGATGAAAGTACCGGTACTCAAATAGCTTATCAAAACATTCGCGAGTGTTTTCTTATTAACAGTTAAATAACGTGTTTGAAACAAGATAAAGAAAAATGTTAATCAATCTTTAAAAAACTTTTCACTTTTCACAATTTTCGCGGATCCTTACAGATTGTATAAATAGTGTAATCTAAGATGTGTATTATCTTAATAGGCCTACCAGATTTTCTCATTTTCATGTGGATGAAGACTCTTAAAAATCTTAAGTAATAACTATCATGCTTTTGTTCTAGCTATGAAGTTGATTTTTTCTTTCTGCAAATTATATTAAATCTTTGAAATTCAACGAGGCTTGCTACAAACGTTATTCTGATCAAATAATAAACAAAGAAAACAAATTAATGCAATTGCACTTATATTAGTAATGTTTTCAGAACATTCTGGAAGAAATTTATCACTTATTTAAACTTGTCACAATGTAGTAGAACATTTTAAAAATCACGATTAAAGTACTACAGTACTACAGTAATAATAATAATAATAATAATAATAATAATAATAATAATAATAATAACCGTCTGTTTGAGCAAAAAGCCATAAGACTTGTCACTATAGCTAAGATTAAATATAAATTATACATTACCCACATTTACTTCATTAATACTGTATTGACACAATTGAATTAAAATATTTCTGATACGTCTTTTAAAACTTTCAGGTCATTAATGACTCTAATGCTAACAGGCAGATCATTGTACATCTTCAAACCATACACCATGATGAGTAGCCTATAAAGATTTAAGGATGCTTATTTTTATTCATCTACTGCAAATGTACTGCAAATGTGTTATATAAATGCATGTAATTTAGCCTACAGCAAATGTGTTGTTTAAAATATGTACTGCAAACGTGATTTTTTAATCGATGTGTTGCAAATGTGTTCTCTTTTTAAATCCATATAATGCAAATGTGTTTTTTATCCATGTACGGTACGCAATTGTTCTTACTGTAATTGTGATTAGATTGTATATCATATAGGCCTATCAAAAGTGCGCTCAATTTAAATCCCTGTATTATTGATAATGTTCATTATCTTAAAACCGGATACGTGCAACTCAAAACGAATAGTGATGAATAAGTTAACAACAAACATACGTGAGAAAAGGTAATATTTGTTCAAATGAATGTATTCCAGTGTACAAATAGCCGTTGTAAAAATACGTGTGTTGAAACACTAAGCGTCACAAGTATGTTATGTGTATTTACAAATAGTCCTTACTTTTAAAGGAAAAGTGACAAATGAGAAACCAATATTAGCATATAAGGTCACCCTCGTGGCTCAGGCAGGAGGGATGTAATATTCTACAAAAAGGAATATGGAACCGAACACCGAGCAGGCCAGATTATCAAATTTAGATTTTTATAGGCTGCATCTAAATCGGCTCCCAATTTTAATTTTGTTTTGCATCTGAATTGGTTCCTGGATACTCTAGAATCGGCTATAAAGAGAAATTTTCATTCCAGGCTTAAAACAGTAATGTCGGATAGGTTCGAAACGTTATTGCATTACTTCAGTCATCAACTTCCTCTACTGTATTAATATTTTTCGCGAGAACTTGAAAGTGAAGCGCCCACTAAAAATCTGTTGGCTATTCCTGAATCATAAAAATTCCTTAATTCTGCCAAAATTTTTAAAAAGAAGCGTCTTTTTATGCTGCTGTTTCTGTATTGTTATTAGAATTCAGTTCGGTATAAAAGGTGCAATTTACAATGTTGGTAAATAGAGCCATATTGGCTTTTATGTGAGTTTAAAACGAAGTAACTCCGCCTTGTTAATATAAAACATTGTAAAACGTAAAAGAAAAATCAAATATATTTCGACCATTTTGTGAGCAATCTTCAGTGAATAATTTAAATAAAAATTAAAATCATATCCTGTCAAACAAACATAATATGCCCTTTTGCATCTATGTTGGCTAACTCTGAACTGAAGCTTGACTAGATGAGCACAGACCTAGCTGCCTAACCGCATATTATGTTTGTTTGACGGGTTTATGATTTTAATTTTTATTTAAATTATTCACTGCAGATTGCTCACAATATGGTCGAACAATATATTTGATTTTTTAAAATCATTTTACAACTTGTTATATTGACAAGGCGGAGTTTGTGCATTTTAAACACAAAGGTGCATTTTTGAATACGAATGAAAACGCCATTAATAACTTGGGTATGGAACAAAACTATTTTGAATAGAACACTCCACAACAATTGTTAGTCCAAAAATTCCGACACAATTTAAGTGGAAATTTTAGGAACAAGGTTTTTAGACGAAACCTCTATCACATATCGAACACTGTATTTTTCTTTGGAGCAAAACTGCAAAGAATATATTTTGAGAGGCAATCTGGGCAACATTTCCTTTTGTTCTTTTGAAAGTATATTCGGAAACAGGGATTTGGCTGAAATCCTTTCCATTATAAGTAAAATCTATGTCAGACAATTCCTCTAGCACTGGAGTCAGAGTTCCAATTTCGGCGACTCTCACTCCTACCATTCAGCAGTAATACAGGGTGCGGCATTTAAATTTCCCATTTTCAAAACCGTGTAACACATTTATTTAACAAAGAAATAAGCTATATTGAACATTTTTAAATGGCTTACAGTCTTGGATTTACAATTCTGGTCTTAATTTTTTAATATGATTTCCTTGAGATGCCCTCCATTAACTTCAACACATTGCTGCAATCTCCCTCGTACACTGGCCTTTAACGTGGTGTGTGGTGTCTTGCGTAACATTTGCACTTTCCTGCTGAATTGCATTGTTAAGACTGTTAATGTCAGGGAGAGAATGAGCGAAAACTTTAGACTTCAGATATTCCCACAGAAAAAAAAATGTTGCAGTAAGGTCGGGAGATTTGGAGGGAAAGAATTCGGCCGGGGAAACCAGCATGAAGGGTGTCCATTGAAAGATGTGCAGTATGTGCTACAACACCATCCTGTTGAAATCACAATATCTCAATATCCAAGATATGATGTGTCGATTCTGGTAAGAAGAAAGTTTGCAGCATGTGATTGTAACGTTCAGAGTTGACAGAAGCCGAAGCACCATTATCGCTCTCAAAGAAATAAGGGCCAATAATACCCTGTGCTGCAATGGCGCACCACACCACGACCTTAGGACTGTGGAGTGGCAGCTTGTGGATTATGCGTGGATTTGCAGGAAATTGCACATGTTACGCAGGACACCACACAATGCGTAATGGCCAGTGTACGAGGGAGATTGCAGCAATATGTTGAAGTTAAAGGAGGGCATCTCAAGGAAATCATATTCAAAAAGTAAGACCAGAATTGCAAATCCAAGACTGTAAGCCATTTTAAAATGTTCAATGTAGCTTATTTAAGTGTTAAATAAAATGTGTTACACGGTTTTGAAAATGGGAAACTTTAAATGCCGCACCCTGTATATCCCTTTGCAATATGGGCCTTGCTTCTTTATTGACGTACAGGAGAGAACATAAGTAGGTATACAGTTGTATAATTGATCATATGGTGGTTTGAGATGAGTAATTTTTATGCTTATGGCTATTTATCTCATTATTAAGTTTCCCAGCCTTGTTCAGTTTGTCTTTTGTTTATTAATTGTTGTCAATTTGCAAATGGGTTCTGGAAGTAGACATTAACATGCCTACTACTCAACAGAAAACCCCCACTTAACAATTGAGGAACAGCTGAATCAACCCGAGGTTACAGTTTGGAGTCATTGGACCTATCATTTTGAACACAAGTGAATCTCAACGATATCTTGAGGATTGCGGTACCACAATCAACAGAGTGATGATGATGACTTCTGCTGTGCAATGCTTTTTAGATGAAGAATTTCCAAATAGGCGGATAGGATAACGAGGGTCAATTGAATGACCACAAAACCTCCAGATTTTACTCCTATGAACGTTCTTTCTCTTTTCGTTCAAGATAGGTATCTGCAAGAAGACCCAGTACTGTTCATAAAATAATTCAGTTTATAAGAGAGAAATTGATGCAAATAAAGAACTGTGTACAAAAATTTGCTTGAATGGGAAATATAGACTACAGAAATGTGTACTATCTGCGCCCGATTTCTTGGGCGCTCGGCTCCCTAGTCTTCTTCATTCGGTAGGTTTCGTTCAATTCCGTGAGCAGAGCTAACAACATTGAAACGCGAAGTGCGCTATACACCTTGACATCTAGTGGCTTCAATACTAAGGTTTCATTCAGTCTCAGGATCCTTATTTATTTGACATTACCTTTTCTGACGTATGGAGTTGTTATGGGGAAAAATGCAATTTTGCGAATTGCTGATTTAAGACACACGTCACTTTGTACATTCAACACTTTCCTGGTGTTAACACTTCTTTAAGAATTCCGTATGTGCTAATTTCTGACACTCCAGTGAACTGTGCTGTCAATTTCACGGACTGACAGTTGAGCGAACGTTTCACAAAACGTATTACATACATTTAAACTTAGGACTATAGTTTTCTCCATTTTTAAATGCCTTACCTCTCTTACGTTTTACAACATGAAACTGTGAACCATGTTCTGGCAAGACTCTTCTTTATGCTTAAAACAAATCTTCCAATGTAAAAATAGAGCCTCTATTATGTAATATATTCTATTCCCGGAGGAAAATGACTAATGTGAAACCAAACACTTATGACGTGTAATTAATTGTTACGCAATACAGTCACCCCGTTATATTATTGCATTGTATTAAAATCATTATGCTTTAAATTTTAATCTTAAATTAAGGATTGTTAAATGTATTTTAATTTTCTCACGGCAGACTGGTTGAAAAACACTTTTCTATTCAGTACGCCATGCCAGTATTGATTGTCAACTTTTCTATTGTTTGTTTATTTTATGTCAGTAAATTTCAACTGATATGAATCAAATGAATATGGTACAGGATGAAATAGCGTGGATGATTCATGGTAAGAATTTATCAAATTCGGCATTCAATAGATTGTTTGTCCCCATACCTCACACTTACGCTGATGATGGTCGCTTACCATACTTGCCATTCTGCTGAAATGTGGTTTCTTTGGTTGACAACACTCAGAAAGGCAGGCGGGCTAGCTGTCTCTTCTTCCCCCCGATCCTCGCTTCCCCGTAAAACCAGCGCCCAAGATATCGTGCGCGGATAGTAAATGCTGAAGTCTAACAATCTGAACATTTACGATAATGATAGTAGTCTTCTGTGTTAGTATTCCATCACACTACAGTGAAATTAAAGTCGATTTTTCTTTGCATACATAACGTATTATTACTGTATACCTACTTATGCCCTCCCCTGTATAGTAAACACGCATTGGTTCAATACATTCTTTCATTGGAAATACTTTACTTCCATTAATAACAAAGAAAAGTTTGCCAGTAGCCAACATCCTGACGAGGATTCAAGAAAATACATACTCAAAGTATTCTAAGAAAGGAACCGAGCGAGGTGGTCAAGTCTTGTACTTGATAGGTAATAGGTTCAAATTCCATGGTCGGCTTACCTCAGTGGGATTTTAAGTGCGAATGTCGAATTAGAATTTATTTACCCTTGACACTAAAATAGATAAGTGTATTAGAAGAAAATAGTCCCAAATGACATCCACTTGAAAGGCATACTGAACGAGAATTAAATAATAATAATAATAATAATAATAATAATAGGATATAATGATAAATAATTCTGATATTTCTGCACCCATAACATATATGTAAAGTAAAATAAAGTGTTCCCTCTACAGGACGTGAAAGCCTTAAGGATTCCAGGAGGTTGAGGCTCCCAGATGTTAGAAATTCGGCCCAAGAACGTGGGAAGGCGACCTTTACCCCCAAGGATTGCTCCTAGTACTCATTTCTGTTAGAGACTTAACAGAAAGTGCCAGAAAGATTATACCGATTGAAAATCCCCAACGACCTTATCGGTGATTGCAGTCCCTCAACCACTTCACCATGGCATACCCCATAAGATTATCTACATATATATATATATACCTGTTGTTTTACATGCGTATGTGTATACGTACTAGAGTGTAGACTAATTCTGAATGATTTCTGAGAGGAATACTAGCAGTCTGGTTGTTATTATTTAATACTTCTAAGATGTCATTATACAAGGAAATTAGAAAATGAACAAGCCTATTTAAACAGACTGGTATAATAATATGTCAGCTGTGGGAAATGAATGACTGAGTCATGTAATTCAAACAATACAAGAATTTGGAAAGATAATAAGCCATCTGGTGACGAAGTGACGAAACGATGTGGTAATCGCAGTAATGAGATCGTGACGTTTCAACTTCAAGCGTCTTTGATGTAATTCTGTTACGTGACAAGACAAACAACACCATGGTTGAGAGCGAGTTGAAGTCACTATATAATAAAACAAGTCTATTCTTCTTCTTTTTCCTAGTTTAACCTCTTCCGCTTTGTATGCAGCCCACGCCACCCGGCCCTTACAGGATCGCGACTTTTCGGGAGAGTGATTAACATTGGATCACGGACATACCGTTTCGACAGACAAGGACATGGAGGTCATCCCCGGATGGGTGATCAGTCCAAGCGTCTAAAGTTACCAGATATTCGTCTCACAGGGTGAGGAAAACCTCCGGAAGAAACCTCACCTAAGTAACATGTCCGACCATAATCAAACCCGGACCCACTAAGGGGAGTGACGACGGTGGTCATCCTACATTATACCGGTACAGTACTAGCTTAAAAGGTCAGGCGTCCCTCGGGTTTTGTATTTTGATATTCTAAATTAACTTATGAAGGACTTTCAGTTTTCAAACTCTAGGTACTTAAATTGGTAAGTAGAATTTGAAATGGGGAAGAACGACTTATCACACTCAAACTATTCCATCAGAAAAGCTTGATATAGCTTTTATGGCTCAAAGAGGATGTAGAATTTTGCACCCCATTGTTTCTACACACCATGCCTGGTAGGGGTTCATATAAGAAGAAACAGAATTTCCGGTAACATAAAATTGTACTGACTTTACGGAATAATTTATTTCTCACCCTCATGTTACCATACAACCGTTTCGAGCTGAAATCAAAACGAAATCCAATACCACTTTCATAATTTCCTCCCCAAAACCTGGGACATAATAATATACTGTGCGCATAGGACTAAAAATGTTCCATCCTATTTTGTCTCCACATACATGCTAAGAGCCTATGATAAACATCCATATTTCTCAACTAGAAATACAAAGCTTACAGGCTACAGCTATGAATAACGTATCAGTGGATAGAACTTTTTACCGACTTCTGATATGGCATAACTTACTCGTTGAGATACACTCAGACTGAGACCGCTGGATTAAGCTGTCCCCGCAATACGACCTCTCATTTTACATAAAAATGTGAAGTGAGAAAACGGTATTCTCTATGTCCAGGGCAGAGAAAGTTATGTGATTGTACATTATTTTCGTGGATTTCATTCTTCAATATTTATTTACACCATGAATTCTATCGATAGCTTCTCTAATTTGTCAAAGTTTCGTATCATTTACTTCCAAAGCTACCTGTGAACACTGCCAACAATACACTGTTGTCATGAGAACTGTACATGGAAATTGATTTGGATTTGATAATTCTGTGTAAGAAGGTATTCGTATCCTCAAAAATATTTGATTTTTGGCATTTAAAATCAAAATTTTTCAAATCCTTTCGTAGTGTGCACTTACATTATGAAACGAAGACACTGCCAACATTCCAAGTCTCTATCCATTACAGGTTAGGCTTTACGTTGATTCTCTGTCAGTTTGTCAGTCATTAAGTCATTAAGGACAAAGCCTTATATATATATATATATATATAATATTAACCTGTACACCTAATATAAAGCCTACAATTTCTACCAGTGGTTGGTGTACTTCAAGTAACTACAGTAAATTACTAAAAGCAACATTCTTTTCTTTAATTTCAATTTTTTTCCTTTTCTTATTTTCATATACTCTCAACATAGATTGTGAACTGTTTTTCATACCTGTCTTGATTTAAAGTAATTGTGTATGTATTTTTCCACTTTGCATGATAGGCGTTTAGGCCTACTTGTAAATGATTGGGAATAATATTCCAGTTCATAAACTCTTCCATTAAAAAAATCATGTACAGAGTTATGCTAAAATTCTCCACTTCATGAGTGATAGCTGAATGTATTATATTTTTACAAATGTTCTTCCATTAAAGAGATTATAATGTTTAATTGTGGATATACCTTACATATTGTTTCCTATTCAGATTGTATAAATTACCATTCTTTTTCAAACGCTTTTCAAAATTTGACACTTTAAAACGATTCCTATCAACAGATTTAAAAATACTGCAACTTATATTAAAAAATTGAAGTTTGTTTGTTAGTAGTTATGTAACTTATGTGTGTTCCTTAAAATTAATTTTTAATGACAGCTCATTTATCTTTTGTCTCCTGTACTCTGGGTAGAAACATATTTTCAGAAAACGAATTTTTCATGTGAGCCTGTGCCTACGAATAGCAAATTCGCATCAAACACTACGTTACGTGGATTCAGATATTATCTGAGGATGCAATAAAAAGGGCAAAGTTGATTTATCTTTATACCCATTGGCCATTACATATTTACTTTTAAAATGTTTTCGGAGATTTTACGAAAAGAACTCTTTAAAATGTTAATTTTTTGCGTGTTTCTTACTGTAAATAATTAGTTTTATTTTAAATATTTCCCTTAAAACTGTCTTGGGGTAGTTACCAAATAGCTCGTTTGTCTCTCATCCATGACACTGATACCGATTGTCGACCAAGAGCTAAGCTAACTTAGCTTAGCTTAGTTCACATACAGTGAGGGATTTCATATATAGTTGTGCCGGATTTCATATGTAGTTTTGTCGGCACAACTACATATGGAATCCCGCACTGTATGTGAGCTAAGCTAAACTAACATAGCTTAGCTCTTGGTCGACAACCGGCATGAATGGTAAAACGCTTGTACACCCGCTATTCGGCCGTCGGCGAGGGAGCTGCAGTGGAATGTACGCTCATGCTAGCATAACATTTTCTCTATGCCGGATTGCAAATTGACTCATCGCGAGATCCATGCTAATTTGAGTGTCTAACGAAATTTTACATGGATAATTGAGGCGAAATGAAGAGAATACTTTCCATTTAGCGTCTAGCCACAAAACTCGTAGCTGTACGAATGTAAACATTCTATTTAATCTACAGAACTTATTAGAATAAACATTGCTAAGCTTTCTTCATTCGAAATAACAACTATCGAATGGTTTCTCATTTATACACCTCGTTTTATATGGACGACAAGGATATAGGCGAAGAAGACATGTTTCAAATGGCACCGGTGTCCTCAAGCTATCCATATGTCGACTTGGATAAAGTCACATGTCACCTGTTATAACAATATTTCTATTGACATCTGTGCAGTTGTACGTCACTTCAGTGAATATAGCAACCAAGCATCAGCTGCAGACTGCACCGAAATACAATACATAGCCTAATGACGAAGGCTGAAGAATGAGTCATGCACGAGCTCCAGAAGCCGCAAATTCTTGTTTTAAAAAAATAATGGCGCCTTCTTAGTCAAATCACAGTAGTTAAACTGATCAGACTTTTTATCGGTACAAAGTGATTTACTTGTTAAACTAAAATCAAAGTATTTAGAATTAGGAACTAACGAATCATATTATAAACTTGATCCTGAATTTAAAACACATACATACTAAGAAAAGTGACATACATATTGAGTTAATGTGATAACAACATTTAAAGATTACAAGAAATTAAAATTTACTTGTCATTCTAACTTAAACTTCTCTTTCTTATCCACAAATATACTTTTCTGTAGAATTAATTTTGTTCTAATATCCGGTTTACTTTTAGCATTGAAAATATCTTAAAATGCGATTTTCCGTTTAAGAACATAGCTTCTAGTTAAGAAAATTTTAGGGCTTGCAATAAAGAGGAGCAATGCAAAATCACCTATTAATTTGTAGAAGTTATGATTCAAACAACATTTGAAGAAGTTCTGAAGAATACAGTTTGGAGACAATTCGTAAAATTGTGGTTGCATCCTATTAGTACATTATGCAATTAGCCTATAATGACATTTTTTAAAGGCACGAGTATGTTGTTTATTTATAATTTGTTGTATATAATTTTCATACGAGTGTCTTAATTACCATTATAGGCAAATTGCATATGACTGTTTTTGTTTTGAGTTTTTAGATTCATCAAACGAACAAGTAGACTGACTCGGTGATCAGCTATTGGTAAGTTCTCGTCTTTCGCGATATATTTCAGGTGATTGCTTGCAGGGTTGAAAGCTTCTTCTGGCGTTTTAACCTAAAAGCAACGCATTTAAATCACACGAAATGAACTCAATTTAGTATAACATTAAAATTAACATGAACTTTGCTGTTGAATTGCTGCTATCAAGGCTTGAAGGTGTTCGGTGTTCGATAATAATCGCTACCACAAACGCATTTTACTGAAATTCTGAATCTGAATCATTATGATACTGTTACGCAGGGGCGCATCCAAGATATTTTTTCGGGAGGGGCTATAAGTTTAACACTATTATCACTAGGGCCAGGAAGTTTATGAAATCATATTTAAGTTATAATAAAGCAATCTATCACATGGTAGTGTAGAAATGTACAAGGTATCAAAGAAATAACAGGAAATTGATGATTTATGTTTCATATATTGTTAGGCTTGCAATAGTGCATCATATTTGCACGATATTAAAACATTTGGCCATATTTAACCAATTTAATTCATTTCTAATGGTATAACATTAAAGCAACGTTTCATTCATTAGTTTTTAATTTACTAAAATTTATTGCAATAACATAGTTTTATTTTTTATTTTTATTATGTAATTTATACAACTTACGCTATAGGCCCACTATTTAAAAAAAAATCATTATGTAATTCAGCCAACAACAGAACATTTAGTATTAAATTTACGTAAATGATTGAGCATATCTCATTTTTCCGGAGCATATTTTACAAATTTCAGGTAAAAACTCGATGTTAGGCTGAAGTTTCTAAAAATTAAATAAAGCAATATTTCTATTTCATGATTCAGGATGTGCAATTAAACTGTTTACTATTTGTCAAATTAAAATGTTATGTGCAACATATTAGCGCGTTACTTAATGTTTCGGGGGCGCTGAAGCCCTCCTCTGAATACGCCCCTACTGTTACGTTATATATAATAAGTGTATTATAGTATAAGTACGGTCGAACGAAAGAACATTTCCCAAATATCTTAAAATTCAGTCACATGTATAAAGCTAAATTTACAGGAAAGTAACATAACAAAAAATTTTTGTGGAATGTGTACCTATCCCTTTAAGTTATAGGATATGAACGATTATTGAGCTCTATAATAGGCTACTTTTTTAAATATGCAATAATGATCTTTTACACAGAATGCTACCTATCCGGACATCGTGTGTTTAATTTGTAGCTTGTTCCTCTTACTGAGAGACCTATCTCGTGGAATTGCTGTTCTAAACCAAATAGTAGGCCTAAGTCAGATAATAATTTTAGCTCAACTAGACAAACTCATTGATATAGCCACTAATACAAAATTCGATACATCCCACAATTCAGGAGCAATAGGAACCTGCTGTACTCCTTACAGCAAACTTTTACGCATTTCCTCACTTACTGTAACTAGCATTGATTACCTAAAGGCAAATAAAATAATAAAATTGTAATCATATAATTTATATATAAATTTGTATATGGTAATTTATTGCAGTATCCAATTTTCACAAAACATAACTATACGAAAAGAACATTTTTGCCACAATTACCGGTAGGCCTAGTACTCACAAACAAAACACATATAACGAAATAAATACATTAGACATGGGTATAATGTAGTATCGTATCGAGAATCATGTGTGCCCATTTCTAGAATCACAAAGAGCCATGTGTATACTATCAGACGGAAGACACTTGTGCGCAGTCGCCACCTGTTTCTTGTCAGTTCTCGGGCCACATTCTTAAGCCGCGTTCACACCTGTGCGCCTTGCGCCTAGTTGCCGTGCCTCTCCAGTGCATCTGCGCATGCAACGGTGCAAGCTCACGCATGCACCTAGTCTCTTGCGGCTCCATTATTGTAGGCGCATACCTCTTTCTGTTCACACCTGCTAGAAGTGCGCAGATGATATATCCGCTTTGGATTTAGGTGCCGTAGCTGCTGCTGCAGCTGTTGTTATTTTGCGACAAAGACGAAACCGTAAGAAGAAAATTCAATTGTATTGTAATCACAAAGTTGGCAATGTAGTTGACCTTTCACAAAAATATGAAAGTCAAACAGCAGTAAAATTGGTCATGGCAATCAATCTTTCATTTCCAGAATATCGTTCGAAAATGTACGCAGTAGGAACAACTCTGATCACCAGTAGGTACTATTTCGAACAGTGGCATTTTCAACGAACGAACTGCTTTCTTCCAAATATAATTTTATTTATTATTAATTACCAATAATATGAGCGTAATAATTGTCACATTTTGAATAGGTAGCTGGCAGGATTAGGGCATGTGGTCAGCATGCCGAATCCTACTGCAGTTGTTGATAGCTTACTAAACCGAAGCCGCTACTTCTTTATGAATTAGCTCCTCGGTTGGTGTCACGAGACTGAATGCACCCCGTTCCAGTTGGCCCTACCTCAGAAAAATTTGAGGAGGTACCGGAGTTCGAACCCAGACTTGCGGGTCCGTAGTCAGCAACCACTAGACTAGGGGCTAAAGAGGACTTTTGCAGAAAAACACTATTTTTAAATAGATTTTCCAATTAATACAAAAGAAAATAAATGTGAATTAGTGCATTTTAAGAAAAGATGTAATGCAAATAAATTTATACAACGCACTGAAATTAATAATGTAGGCTATATATCGCTTTGTTGTTTGTCTTTGTATAGTGCAGCTATTCATTGCATGGGCAGGCGGCACCAAAGGAATAAACCATTAAGTCAGTGTTTATGTTAACTGATGTAACCAAGTCGGCCTTGGCTTCTGCTTTCCAAAACAAAAGCAACGTTGTTATCATTGACCTCAGTTCTTCCCTCGGTTGAATCATTTCACACGTGTTATTGTTTATTGTAACACTTGAGCAGTCTGAAATACTTTGAAATGTATATATAGAAACAATTTCAGTCAACTTATTTTAGTAGATAGGAAGGTAATTGAGTGAGCATTGAATAATTGTATCATTAAAAAGGGTAAATATCTCAATTGTTTATGCTATTTTTCGAGTGCCAATATAAGGAATAGTTACTTGCTTATTTGGGGGGGGGGAGAGAACTAGAATAACTCTGTCAAAATTATAAACAATTTTCGGTGTCATATTAGTGTCCATTATTATGTTTTATGAAGACGGCTAAACTCGTTTGTTTAAAAAGCCTAAAAAGGTCTATTCATTGAAATAATACCACCGCTCTACTCTGCTGGACTCTACGAAAGTATGATCGAAGGCTTTTTATTTTATTTAGCACCGCTTTCGTTGTTCCCAAAGCGTATTTGTCCCTTAGAAACTGTAAGGAATCGCTCCTTTTTGTCCTGTCCTTGTAGTCCGGGGAGCTAGCCATCCACAAACACGGATACGAGCGATAATCCTCCACGAACTCAATATTCTTTTCATTAGATCACTCCGCCATAATGAAAAATCAGAGCAGAGCCTTGGAAGACGCACGACTGTTGCACGTAGCTCCCCGTTTCAAATGGGGAGCTACTTGCGCCTACGTCCACCGGCGCAAGGAGGTCCGTGCGCACAGATTCCACGCATGCCTCACCCTGCACCGTTGCATGCCCCGGCTTGCATCTCCACCTGCCAGGCGCAAGCCTCTTGTGCGCATGCAACGTTGCACAAGTGTGAACGCGGCTTTACAGTATGGCGCCGTCAATTGAAAACTTGTGCCCGACCGGCTCAAGATGCTGCATCTGCGGAATGTGACTTATAACAGAGGACCAGTTCATAAGTTCGAAGGAAAAGCTAACACAACATTATTTCTGTGACGTCTTCAAGAAACATGCCTCATGCTGCAATATGCAGTACGAAACAAAGGAGGCATTCTCAGTTAAATGGTTTAAAAAATCAATATTAGTCTACAACAGTAATTACTTAGGGCCCGAATTTCCATGATAGTGCATTTTTTCTGAGACAGAGTGCTCTGTTGGAGATAATTGTAGCTCATAACGATGTAATTGAAATAAGTATTGTTTAGACAGCTTGAATTAAAAGTAGAACTTACAGAATACACGAATTAAAAGTTGCACATAATCGCACTAGCTCATTGTCACCAACTTTGGTCTAGTCACTAGAAAATACTCTTTCAGCTAAGAATAATTGCATGTGGTTATTAAATAGACTCAATTTGATAAATATTGGAAAGTTTGACTGCGCCTTGTCAATATAGCCTAAAAGTTGTAAAATACTACAAATCAGATGTACTTTGGCCTCCTTGTGGTCATCTTGTGATTTGTGCAACTTTTATATCCACAAGGCGAAGTTACCTAATTGTAAACGCATACAAGTTAATTTTGACTCATACAATACTCTATTTTATTAACATTGAGAAATTGAAAATTTTAAAATGCATTACGCCTATTTAAATGCTAAATTTCCCACAGTATTAGCAAAAATAGACATATTTGGTGGCTGAAAAGCGTTGTCCACTCCATCCTTTATGTTGGCAGCCATGTTTCAGAAACTAGAAGACAGAACAGCGGGAAACTCCCAAAATGGTGACTGCTTGGTATATAATAAAGACAAGTAGGCCATATTTCCTATATTATGTTAACGGCTGTTCAGAAAATAGTGGTAGGATAAAATCAATAATTACTTTTAAATCCATAATATCATAAAATAAAATCGCGGTTTTACCTCTTGTATCATAAATAACTATTTTTAAACCAGTGCCACCACTAAAATGTTTTTTTGGCATTTTCGCTAGCTTGGCCTGAGTGTAGCCCATTTTGACAGGCTGAGATATCTATTAACCGGCGCTATGTTATCACGATGAAATGAGATAATGGAGGGATTTATGGATTTATAGTTTCCAGGTGGTCCTTAAACTTAAATATTTAGCTTTACTTCTAATCGAACCTTGATGGCCATGGAAATGTAAAATGAAAGATAAAATCTTCCTTGGCATGGCCAGGAACCGAATTCAAAACCTCATGAATAGCGGTCATATCTCTGACTCCTAGAGACATAGCCTACATAAAAAAGTGTATAGTTTACTCTTTTCTCAACTTATGCAGAATAAAACTTTTACAAAAATTCTTGTTTGTTTTAAATCCAATTTTAAAAATAAGAAAGCGATTTTCTTAATTTTAGTGTTTTTGCGTTAATTAGAACATTACTACCGGTACTTTTTATATAGGCCTAAGCCTACGTTTGCGGAACTTAAACAAATCTACACAATTCTGATGATTCTAAATTATTTAACGATCTTGATTTCTCTATAGTAGGTATAATTAATCTTTAACTTGAAGTGGTCCAATGGGAGCTGATTATATGTTTATGTAAAGTAGATTTGAGCCACTATAATTTATTCCATTCAAAATCGAGGCGTTAACTGCAATGTGGCCCGAATATAAAACTTAATATTGCAGATAAAATACATCAGATTAGGGAAATGAAAAATATGTTTCTAGTGCTTACATCATTAATGGGTACATTCAACATCACGGAACTTACTAAAATTCACAGATTCACAAGTCGAGAATTCGACTCCAGATCTCAGATGTGGAAAATAACTAACAGCTTACCTATGAGAGATTTTTACTTCACGGTATTTAAACGCAATATTCGGGGATGGCCCTCGAGGAATATCCTGATATTTCGGTATGATATGTAACGTATGTACGCCTGCAGACAATCATTCAGGCTGTGCGCTAAACACTTCCGCTAGATAAGTTGCCACTCGGCTAAGGCGCTAATTTGAACTGAGGGAGAACAGAGAAGAGAAGACTGACAGATAGGACACTTTTGCTCTCAAACTATTAATTGTGACCGCAGTAACTCAATAATTGAACTACAAATTGCTCATGATACAAGGAAATCATAGGCTGGTTACATCAGGGTCATATTTCGTGTGTTTACCGTTAGTATTTAAGTATCGCCCTGAGTACTACATCCCCTTCTGTGTTCTGGGTTCAGTTGTGCTTCAGGCAATTAGATAACTATGTACAGAAAGGGGTTATACGTTGAATTGATAAACAATAAGCTATTAGTAAAGTTATAATAATCAATTTTAATTATTTATTTTCCACTCTTTAATGGCATATATAAATGACACCTCTTGCCGACAACGATACAACGACAACGATACAATAAAAATTAAGATATTGTGAGGAAAACAAATATAAAAAATTACGAAAGATGCAAAGTCCCTTAAGAATTTCATAGCTGTCGGGTTGGGTGGCGCAGTTGGTAGAGTTGGCTTTCTGTGCCCAAGGTCGCGCGTTCGATCCCGGCCCAGGTCTTCGGCATGTGTACATGTGTGCATAAATGTGACAGGCGCATGTAAACTAACTCCTTTGGGACAAAATTCCGGCACACCGAGGATAGTCACAGGTCTATGTTGCAGTACATTCCCGTTGTTAAATAACCATAAATCCAATTAACCAAATTCATAATTACTGCATGTATAGTGCTACAAGTCAGAAAGCAACCTGCCCAGAACGAAGATCTATACTTTCATGTATCTATATGAATTAATCATCTTTCAGTCAAATATAAAATCATCGCCTATAGATCTTTTTATTTGTTATTCAGCGCAAACCAAATAGATTAATGGCATAGTGAATCTTTCGTGTGAGAGAGCTGCAACCTTAACTATTTCTCTCCACCGTCGCTACATCCTCTCATCCTTTTATTCCCCTCCTTACATCTAACAATCAGTAGGCAGGAACTCAATAAGTTGAAGGAAGACAGATCTTAAAGGCCTCAGTTCGAGGAAACACTTCCCGTTTACAGAATATGACTTTGTGCTGTGTATTATAGGAGGTATATATAACATTTCTCCACAGAACAAATGTAAATGCTAAATTAAAAAATCGCAAAGAAAAATGCAGCACTAACATGGGGAGACCACACTCGGCTACTGCAACACTTGTACACATTCAGATCAGATTTTTGGGTTACGGAACAATATTAATTTCAAGAGCAAATGAAAAAAAAATAGTAGACACATTCTGCAAGTTCATTCTGCTAATTTCAAGAAATTTAACAGGGACAGAAAGGAAGAGAACCGAGGGAGTGCTGTCGATAGTTGAATAAACCTTGTTATTGAAAAATTTGTTAAATATGCCCTTTATGTATCTTTTAGTTTTGTGTTACTTGCAGGAAAACAATTGTAATGGGAAGAGGTAGTCTTAACATAGTCGCAACATTATCCTTCAGTTTATCCACAAAGGTGAGTTTTTTTCCGTATACTTCCGCAGAGACAAACTCAGACACATACACATGTTTCCGTAAATTACATTTTTTTGGTAGAATACTTTACTCCCTCTATCAATACAGTACCTATGAAAGTTATAAGATGGAAGATGTGGATGTGTGTCAGCTATCAGATCACGGAATACTAAATGGACGAACAGTCTGCATCATGGAATACTAAGCAATGCTATGAACGAGGTATGACAACCTCAAATTAAGACACCATAAGCTAAAATCCGAACAAAATAAAAACACTTTCAATAACTTTTTTTTTTTTGGCAAATTGGCACTATCTAGTTGAATGTGCATTGGTTAAAAACACATTTTCTTCTCCGTTTGATTTTTTCATATTGATATGACCTGCTGCGTTTGAGTTTCCCTAGCCAATTAATACTTACGACCTTCACATAACTTTTGGAACTGAATCCATATAGGTTTTCTGTTTCTTCAGTATTTTGTGGTTTAGCCCCCTTATACGATAATATCAATTTCGTCAACTGACGCATTACCCGACCTTGAACTTACCATTTTTTTTTTATCAATTTGGCGCCGACAATGGATAACGTAGTCAAGTAACGATTCAGTAACGAGTTGATGCTTTATCAAATGAATCCTACAAACATATTGTAAGATATACGACTATGATTGGTCAATATCCGAGGCTTTGTTAAACCTTATTTGGCAATGTCGAATACGCGGGGTATGAAAAAAAAAGTGTGTGTGGAACGCCACGCGACAAAAGTGAAACTTGTTTTTTTAATATTTTTTATTTTTTCAATTTTTTATTATTGGATTTCAATTTTTGATTATTGGATTTCAATTTTGAATTATTGGACTTTTTGATATTGGGTTTTTGTACTTTTTAAATTTTGGATTTTTGAATTTTTAAATTTTGGATCTTTAAATTTTTAAATTTTGGATTTTTAAAATTTTATATCTTTGATTTTTTATTTTTTGGATTTTTTTAAATTTTGGATTTTTGGATTTTTAAATGTTGGATTTTATTATTTTTAAATTTTTTATATTTTATTTTAAATTTTAAATTTTCTTCTATCGTTGGTTTCCCCTTTGAGTATTTTACTTTGTCCTTTAAATCGTATAGCAGCTGATTACTCCCAATCATTGAGTTGATTATTTTCTGTGCAGTCCGTTCCGTCACACCTCATTAATTTCGTGACGATTTTTGAGCGTGACACATTTCTCGATTTACTCCCTACCGCGGCTAAAGAAGTTTCACTTAAAAAATAATCACAAATTTATTGAAGCTACATGATTATTATTGTGAATCAGCAATGTCAAATGAACGTCGGCTGCTGTTTTTATTTGTAATTTATGTAGTTTAAACGAAACATTATATTTTTACTGCAAAAATAAAAATAGTTTTCATAAAAACTCAAAAATATAAATATTATTCCGATATCTTCAATGTTGTGCTTTTCACGTTAAGCTGTTGAAGTCTAATGTAATAAAAGAAGTCTAATATCATAAAACCATAAAAAGTACAATAAATTTTATAACAACAAATATTATAAAAGTCCTTAAATTATTATATTGACCATTGATTTACCCTTCCAAACAAATTAAAAATATAAAATATACCTTGCCCTCCAAAAATTTCCCACCAAATATGCACTCTGAAGTATCCGACGAAGTATCCGACGAAGTACCGGGTATCGAACCCAGACCTGCGGATCCATACTCAGTAACAATAGACCACGCAGGCAGTCAATAGTCACTGAAGCAGTGGTAAAACTGGAACATTTTCTAGTATCCAGAGCGTTATAAGTGAAGTCGGGTTGTTGGCTGCCGCCATATTGAATACCATCTGACATAAGAATCTGTCAGATACAAACAAAAGATGGTGGTAAGGTCACAACCAAATTTTACAATTTCTATTTACTCTGTATAATTTCTGTAATTCGTCTATTTATTCATGGTGAGAGGTAGAGAAGGTCTTGGTAGTTGTAACTCCACCAGGTAAAAATTAATAAAATATTATCAGGTAATTTGATAAAACAAAGTGCCAGATTAAGTTGTTAGGCAATTTTTAAGAAACTATTGAATGTTAGACCATGGGTTCTTGAGAAAATCTGATAAGCATATGTGAAGGAATAAGTGGGATAACTAGAATATTAACAGAATGAATTTTCGTAGAAATTCCTCATGTCAACCATATTTCTTTATTTTTGCCAAAACATCTGAAGGCGTCCAAATTCGCAGCCACTTGTCTTCATTTCCCAACTGTATTCAGTTCTATCATCTGATGCAAAGTCTTCATTTCCAAACTGTATTCATTCTATCGTCTGATGCAAACTTGCTATTTAAAAAGCATGTGACCATTAATTGGCCGTTAATCCGGTAAAGGTCAACCGATTTGATCCAAAATCAATACGGTTCTTCCTATGTATAACTCGAACGGTAAGACCTGAACCAAACACGCGCAGACAGCTTATCGTCCGCCAGTAGCAATGGAGTAGGAGCAGAAGAGAATGCATATACTGTGCTATTCATTCCAAACTATGCAGTTCATAATAGCCCGTAACTGTTGAAAACAAAAATAAAGTGAATAAAGTATTTGTTTTTTTAGTTATGAAATATTATTTAAGTAATGGTATGTAACTCACAGAATATCGCTGTTTGGGCTTCACTATTGAATGCTGTGAGGCTAACTAAGGTGTTTTACACGGTCTGTACAGTATGAACTAGCAAAGAACATCACGTGCTATGAAGGTCAGGCAGGTCTAGATTACGTCATCTAGACTACTGCGCAGCCGTTTGTTTGGATCAGTTCTTACCGATCGAGTTATACTCTATAATCGTTTATACTAAGTTTGAAGAGACAATCTGATAAAGCGTAACGGAGTTATCGCGCAAATGGACACACGGATGGACATTTTTCTGTTCGCCTGTCAATCTTAGAAAGTACAAATCTGGCACTTAATGAAATATAACAATTAAATCCCTCATTTCTTCACTTATGTATTTATTATGCATTTTTATTTTTCATTCATTCTTTCTTTCCTTCTTTCTTTCTCCTCGTTGTCACGAGACTGAGTGCATCCCGTTTCAAACCTCCCTATCTTAAAATAATCCGACGAAGCACCGGGTATCAAACCCAGACCTGCGGATCCATACTCAGTAACAATAGACCACGCAGGCAGTCAATAGTCACTGAAGCAGTGGTAAAACTGGAACATTTTCTAGTATCCAGAGCGTTATAAGTGAAGTTGGGTTGTTGGCTGCCGCCATATTGAATACCATCTTCATTTGATATAAAACAAACGACAGTAGGGGTCGTTGAGCAGTTCACAGAACTGTGTGCGCAAGACATTAACCTGCAATTTTATACACAGGTCAGCAGTAATAACATAAAGCAAAGCAAGTTGTAAACGTCAAGAAGAATTAAAGTTCTTCGTAATTTGCAATCACTTCTAAACAAATGCCGTCGTCATTTCCATTTATGTTGTCGGAATATTGATTTCTTCATAGGTCAGTGAGCTCCATCAGACCATAAATATAAAACCAAGAAAATGGTTATAGAATTAATTAATCGGAATACCTTATTTAATAACATGTGAAGAATCATGAATAGCGTTTAGGACGTGCTGAAATATGAAAATGCAATCTATTCTTCGTAATATTTCTCAGATCCGTTTCCTATCAGAATTCTGTGAACAGTAGACGTAATCATAGAATATCAAACTCAGACGTTTAAAGAAAAATACTTTTTATTTTTTCTACTGGTAAGGCAGGTAATAAAGATAGCGGAAGAATTGCATTCTACCTTGAAATTCGATGTCGTCTTTTTGGCATTAACACAATTTTCAGGCGCTTGAGCCTAAAAATAAAATTGTCATTTATTTTTATTTTTTTAAATTAGGGCAATGGATATGAAACATGCACATCTTCAATCGGTTTTTAAACAACTTCATTTTCGGAAAAGAGCTTTCAGCGCTGCAATTCGTGACCATTAATAACAAGTACATTCATACAGCTATTTCTGTGTTTGAACAGATAAATTTCATATTTTTCTTGACAATGAACTTGTGATAGAACGTTTCAACAGAATATCAGCCATCGTCAAAGTCGTTCATGCAATCTTTTATTAAGTGAACAAATTGGCCCAGCACGTTCTTTACGTACAAATTAAGATCGTCTGTATAACCTGACAGAATTTCATCTGTAACCGATTGAAGATGTCCAGAGTCCAGTCCAGAGAGTTCTGCAAAACATCCAAATAACCGCAAACCTTCTTGTATGCTTCCAATCTCTCTGACACACAGTTACTTAACCATCACTGACAAGAAGCTGTCGACTTATGGTAAGTTTGGTTCTGCAGTTTCACTGTATTTAATTCTTGGTGCTCTCCTGGGTTTGTCATAATGACAAGGATTTTTTTTTCTTTTGTACTTTTAACGACAAAACTGTCTATTCCTAAAACTAATGAGCTAATTTGAATTCCGTCGGAATCAACGTTCGAAGTAATAACTACCACCACCCTGCTACTCGTCCCACTAACTTTATGTCGGGGAAATCAAGTCTGAGTAGACCTAATTCCGAGAGGGAAAGGGGTATTAGCAGATTGTAGTCTATTATTTTATCTTTCGGTTGCCATTTTACCTCCTTTCACTATTTTTCTCTTCTTATCTTTCCTTTTTTCGATTCTCTTCGCTACCTTCGCGCATTTTAATGGTTTGCACCCCCCTCCCCAACTGCAGGGTCTACGGAGCGGCCGCTCCTTCCGCTTTGTGCTTAATCCGGGGCTGACTTCCGACATTAAAAAAACAGTGATCGTAATTGTTACTTTCCGGGCCTCCGTGGTTTTACTCGAAGAATCATTATCTCATATTCAATACGTTAAGTCAGCGAGTTCTTCTAGTTCAAATAGGGAAATAATAAGATTTGAGTCAATATCGGAATCTACATTTCAGTGTCTTCAACATTCTATAAAAATTATGATAGAAATGTCTTTTTTTTACGGTGCAATAACAGGTATATTCACAAATGTTAATATGTGAAACAAATATTACCTAGGTAATACCACAACTGTGAAAATTCCTACAGATTAGGGAGCTATTTTATTGGAACACTGATATGTACCTGACGAAAATGGTTTATTTTTTATGTTGGTACATTTTCCTAACTCGCACATGGGGCATTTCGATACCAAGATTCGTTCGTGATATTCTCAGTATCCTCAATTTTTTCGAACTTCAGCACTGTTTGACTTTTAAGGCGTATAATATACATAATTGACCTTCATCTCACTCTATGCATGTAGTCAGTGGAACTCTAAGAGACAAATTTAAATAATATTCTTAAATAGTAGTCTACTCAAAACGCACACACGCTGAATATGTAACATTGCTGCCATTTTGTGTTATGTTATGTTAGTTACCGGTTATCACCAGAACGTGAGGGAATGTGGAGTTGCCTGATAAGGGAGTCAAAGCCAGTTTCAAACAATGAACTCCTTACTGATATGCAAAACGCAGTTACTTCTAAGCTGATTTATTATCTTTTAGCTGTTTTATCGCATTGAATTTTTTCACTCTACTTCACCTGAGATATTCTGTCAGATTCAAATAAACTGTGCAAAATATATTGGACAAACTTTCTCACATGTTATAACTTACTTGTTAAGATCGGTATTATTGAGGTTTTTAGATTGACGTAAGAAGCCGCTATGTACAATTCAAAAAATAATATATAAACTCTAGAGATTAAGGGATCTTACCGAATTTTGTTGTATAATATTCTCCTTATAGCACATCACATATTACCTCAATAATAATTTAAAAAACTAAACTACGTGGCACTGCATCCCTGGAGGGACTTGGCCTACCACCCGACCGCTGCGTCATCTACCGCAGGCAGATGGCAGGAATGGGGGATGTGTTCAGCATGCCGACACCCACGGCCGTTAATGGTGGCTTTCATGACCGGCAATAAATAATTGCCCCGACTATTAATATATTCAGGTTTCCTAAGTCAAGAAAATAAATCACAAAAGAGAGTGAGTGCAAATTAAAGAGAGTCGGTATATCTGAGAGGCTCACTTTAATTATTGCTATTTTAAGTACAATTTCAGAATATTTTTTTTTAGAATGCAAATTTATTCAAGAAAATACTATATTTAAGACTACCATTTCTGTATTATCATTACTATGATTGTTGTTGCTATAATAATTGTTATTATTCTTAGCTCTATTATTATTATGACTTAGCTTATTTTGCATCCTTTAACTGCATATAGGTCACATCACATGCTTAGGATGTTCGGATTTACTAGTAGGCTCTTCATTCGAGAGTATCTGTTTCTACTGTTATGATATGTCTTCTTAACTGATATTCAGTTTAAACGATTATGATATTGGGTGACATTGCGGTGTTGAGTTATGAACAAGTTCTTCAGTAGAGGACGCAGAATTTTTTTTCGGGGGGGGGGATTTGAATAGGTAGAAAGACTTACATACATAATTAGTTTATAAAACTGGCCACTTAGAGTGCATATATAGCCCTTTTTCAAATTTCGGGGGGGGGGGGTGATCTATCCCCCCAATCCCCCCCTCTGCGTCCGCCACTGAAGTTCTTACGAGTCCGACAAGTCTTTTGCGAACGAGGAAACCATGAAAAATACAAGTCAAACTGGCCGGTCATGAGGTTTGAGATTTGAAGACAGGTCATCTTATCTCTGCCAAATCGCTCATATTGGTTTCAGTGTGTTTATTATGACACCAGTGTACTGAATTTTACAGCAATAAAATAATTGTATTTTTCTTGTTACTATGGGAAGCAAAAGAATATCATTTATATTTTAATATTGTATTCCAATATTCTGCTTGAAGTCTTGTTTAGTTCTTTTCTATCTCTCCTTTTAATAAGAAATATGTGTGAAAAAATATCATTTTAATTTTCTCTACAACTCGACTGTGCTAGGTATTTCTTGAATCTTCTACTCTAATGGAGATCGCCTAGAAAAGTCGAAAATGGACACGAGTCAACTAGCCCCGAAGTTATTTTTACGGAACTAACTACCTTTCCACTCGTTTTCATTACCTATCATTCTACCATAACTTGAGCACGCGCTCTCAGCTTGATCCCTTACTATCCATGCTTCTGTGCAGAATTTCACACTATTCATATTCCTTTACAGCAACAGCTATTCGCTTCTGGAACTCATTGTCTAGCTATCTCAGGAGTTGTTAAACGATATGACAGTTCAGAGGCAATTTAATCAAGTTAGTAGTATATAGGAACATTAAGGTGGTTAAGAGTGGTGATGAAAAGTAAATATTTTAGCATTTTTATCATTATAGTCAACATTTTATTCATTTATTTTAATTTTATGAATAATTTAGTTTTCCCCTATTTTAATTAAGTCGGTCAAATAAAAAACGTCGGGACTCGTATGCTGTTAAAATTAAAGTTTTGACGCATTAGTTCACAAGTTTCCTATAAAAAACACAAAATACAGGTCTTTTTCGGAACATATGAGGCCATGCGACAGGAGGGAAAATTTTGAACAAGGAGGGAAAAAATGAACAACGCGGAAAGCGCAACACACGTAATTCAACTTAATGCATTGTCATAATTCATTTTGCTTTGTGTCATCGCTACATACAAATGCTAACGTGAGAGAAAGTGTAGGTAGGGCTGTAATTGACCTGCATTTTTCGGTCTCTGAAGCAGCGAGAAGGTTCCATATTTATGAAAGAGCAGCTAAGAGGTGGGAACTTTACTATAATGCGACCGGAAGTTTTCATAGCAAACGTTGATCTGGCCGGACGCGTATTTCGATGCTAAGATTGGTTGCAGAAGTTGAGCGTAAGTTATTGATTTTGCACTAGAAGTACCGGTATTATGAAATAAAATCTTAAAAAAATGCTCCTTGAATAAACATATTCCTCGCGAATCTATTAATTATTAATATTATAAAAATTTGCAACCAAGAATATGGCGGATTTGAGGCATATAGCCACAGCCTTCTATACATGTTTGTTTTGGAACAAAACTGACTAAATAATCAAGAAAATACATGGATAGACAAGAGGCGTGTGTGAACCTAACCTTAAGTCTTCCTGTACATGCGCATATGCTCGTTCGTGATACTTAATCAAATACCGCCCGACGTTTTTTATTTGACCGACTATACGTTATTATTCTTGTATTTCATGTATTTCCCCCTGGCTGAGTGTAGATAAGGCATTATGGCCTAAACTCCGCCAGGTTAAAATAAATAAATAAATCAAATAAGTGTGGCAATTTTGTTAGACATGGATAGAAAATTTAAATTGACAGCCAGTTAAAAAATCAAAATTTTGGAAAACGTTTTCATGAAAATATGTCTGTTATAGAAACCAAATTCTAGGTGGGGTCGATAAAATTCTAACATAGACCATGTATTGTTTACCCGTTACAATTGTACACGGACGGACAGACAGACAGACAGGCGTAGTCACTTAAATATTACACGAAAATTATAATATTACATTTTTATTATGAATCTCTTGTTGACGGAAAGTAGATAGTTGACTGCTTAAACAGAAAGCATCTCATTTTAGAAGATGACATGGCTGCATAATCTCTAGGCTAGGAGGGAAGAGAGGTTTCAACTGATAAACGCTACAGTGCTTTCTCCACATGAAGATTTTGTTCAATTTATTCTGGTGTGTAATCGGGATGGACGGATGAACATTCAGACCTTTCTCCACGGGTGGAAGGAAAGAACGTAACATCTTGTATGTTATGAATTACATGCTAGAAAGTAGAATGTATTGTTGGATGCTCATAGCAGCTAATGAACATTTATCTTGTAGAGGCTGGACCAGTTGGACCACTGAGAGGGGTTAATCTTGTGTTTGTGGAATTTGGTATGTCACCCCTGTCTTTGTGACAAGAGACACACCTGGGCACAGTGGCGTGGGAACCATGTTATGTGAATAAACGTTTCTCAGCTTAGAGATGTCCACCTAACTTAATCAATTACCACCGTCATGAACATGTCATGTTCTGTTTCATGCAGTGCATTGTTTCTTAACTTAACCGACTTTTAACTTTCCATTCTGAGTGTAAGAACGACGCTTTGGAAAAAAATCAACCGTTTCACGACAGGCAAGCATAGACAACATTGCTAATGGAAGTTGCAATTCTGTATGGTCAGAATATCTGAAGAAAATTGGCCAGAGCACATTGCCTTTAACTCTTGTGAAATTCTGCAAATCGTTTCACCACTCTAATCGGTAACAAACTATATAGCGCTAATGGCTCTGAAATCTTGGATTAGCATTTTGAAGAACCATCTTGACTGATGTAACTAGTTATACTGTTGTTTAAGAGCGTAAAACATGTCTTATGTAATTTTAAACATTTTTTAAATAACATATATATATATATATATATATATATATATATATATATATATAATTAGCTATATTATATCAGCAAACTTTGCCTTAAGGTAATCCAGTAAGTAGATGAAATATGTAATACCATACAATGAACTAAGATCAATTATACTTTTGTTCTGTTAACAATCTTCAGAGGTAGGTAAGTGTACCTTACATAAAATTTCAGTGATTACATCGTTCTGGCTGAAGAAGAGGTAAGACAAGGTAAATCTGTTCCCATGTTTGAGGGTTCAATCCATTTATGTGTGTCTGTAGACTTAAAGGCTTATTATAAAAGAATTTCCGAGGGGTAAAATTCTGCCACACTGTCTACAAGTTGCAATACATAACCAACTTTTAATGTTCATAACTACTTCCAATGAATGGTACACTCGTAGAGCGATAAAGTAAAAGAGAAATTGCTGTATATTGGAAAGTTCACCTTCTAATAAATCAATCGACTCGTGAGATAAAGCGAGATAATTTGGACAGACACGCTTTGCAATAAAAACCAGAGGTAACATTATTTTAAAATATAATTTACTATGTGATATTACTGCGCGTAATAACTGACAGAAATCAGTGCAAGCCATTTGTTCACGTCATCTTCATCAGATGGGACATTTTAAATTTATCTTATTAAGCAGTAGTATTTAAGATGTATTATTATGAAATAATTAGCAACATTGTCGAGTCTGAGATCCTTGATTTCCATATGGGCACTACAGCTCGTTCTATATAATTGAATAAAGTTTTTCCTTTTAAAGCAGTGCTTTATTTAATTATTAGTTGACGCCTTTTATAGCCAGACTCAAATTGAAATTAGTCATAAGAGGGAAAGTTGCGTTACACCTTCTCGCATTTGTTTCAGACAAGTTCCAAACTTTTATTTATGTGTGTTCAGTAAGGCAACTGTGTTCTGTCATCACGGACACCGTGGTTTGTCCTGCAGCGATTTTAGTGCTGTAAAAAATTGAAGACGTGTATTTTAACTGCAGTGTAATATATTATTGTTTCTTTAGGCTTTGTTACAAATTTATGTCTTCATCTTTTCGTTTCTTATACTCAATTTACTTCCTTTATTTCTCTATTGTATTTTAGTTTGTAGATTTTCATAATAACTGCATTAGGTAATTTTGAAAGACTTACATATAATTTTTTTGATTTATTAGTAGTTTCCTTGTGTTATACTGGAAAGCATTTCTTACTGGAAAGAAAGCATGCAATTCATACCCATACCAAAATAAAATTATGCTGTACCGTCTATCTCCGACTGTTTATTTTTTTCAATAATCTTTAAAACAAATATAGCCTACAATTAATATAGTTCTACTGTAAAAAACTAAATATTTTGTGTATGCGGCATTTATTCTTCATGCCAGCTCGGCCGTAAATTCAAGTTTCACAAGCCAAATCATTCACACATCCAAAGAAAGTATTTTATCATGGCTTTTATTAGAAACAGTTATGTTATAGCAATGTTTAAAATTAAAAATAAATAAAAAGACAGAGTTTAGGCAGCCTTAGAAAATGAACAAGAAGATAAGCAGACTTATAGGTATACATGGTAGCCCTTTCAAATTGAAGAAAGAAAATAAATAGGTATATACCTTCTTTTGCGCAACCATTTAAATCTGAAAAAGAAAACGCATAGTGCATGTTTTCGGAAACCATGCAGGACTTAAGCTGCTGTAAAAACCTGTTCACCTACTTCTAACTCGTTATATTCAGTAGAAAAATTGGTAAATGTCAGATACTGTCATTTTTATTTTCATAAGTATTGACTTCAAAACTATTTAAAGCTTAAAAATACATAACCGACCCTAGAATTTCTAACAGTTGTTTGACTTTTATGCAAACGTACATTTGCTGGATATGACTCACTCACTGCAAGGTGAGAAGCACACACACAAAGCATATTTTGTAGTTATTGTGCTTCTTTTGTTACAGTGGGTGCATCAATATCTACGAAATTACCGTTTGCACGAATTTTTAGTTGTATAAATTATAAAATCCGCATACTAAATAAAGTAAAATGTGGCGTTATTTGTACTTATTCTAAGTTAATTCTATAAATGTTTAAGCTATTTTTGTACAGAGTGAGACAGTATTAGACTGTCAAATTGTAAGGCTTGCGTGGGATACCAAATAAAACTTATTTATTTTTGATATGTATTTTCCTATTGGGCGTTGTTTTACATCTGAAGCAATAGGCCTATAAACCACGATATTTACACAGTATTTTATATAGTCACGATATTTATATAGTCACACAGTATTTACAATGATTTAATTTTACAAAACAGGTTCAAAACTGTATCTGTTGATCTTTATGAAAAGGTTAAAAAGTCGGGATATAGACTGTCTAAAATGGTTTGGCAGAGGTGTTCCTGTACAATGGCCCATGAACTCCCGATTTCGGGGAAGCACGTATGCGGTAATTTTCAAGAAACGTAACCTTCTTGCGTAAGAAAAAGCAACCCGTTTGCAGCATGGATTTCCTAGTTTTAAGGGCATGTTTGCGGCAAGACTCAGCAACACATGATGACTGACATAAGGGGGTGTAAATTCTTGTTGCAACACATAACCACAAATTCCGTCCAAATTTTCACAGGCTTAGGACTGTCCACGGCTTGGTTTGGTCTCTCATGCGTATCAACGTCTGACTTTCTTTTCACTGCTACTCGCACTGTTTCAAGTTCAACTTTGTCATCACTTAATGCGGGATGATTATGTGGAAAATTTTCACACTCAATTAAATACATCACTAAATCGTCGTTGACAATCACTTTTGCATTGAAACACTGTCTTTTTTGTGAAACAAAATATAATATTGCCACTTTTTAAACAAGTTAAATTTAGCCAAATTATAATATTCAATAATTAAACAAATGTTTTCTTCTTTTGGTTTCAATAACTCTCTCAATTTTTACGTCCAAATTGCTGTAGAAAGGGTTACTGAGTAGAAGTAGGCAAATAAGCATTCCCAACTTTAATTCATAAGATTAGTTTAGAAATATCGGCATTTTTTCCTTGACAGAGCGATATTTTTATACGAACATTGCGATATAAGTGGTGCTGATACCTTTTCGACACCCTTTCAGTTTACCAGGCTTAAAAGCTGTTTTTCGATGTACCGTAATCGGGTCCTCTAAATCCAACGCAAACTGGCTGTGATTAATCCTCCTGATTAGCTGTCCTTGCCGCAAACTTACTTCCCCCCCCCCGATTTACTCCTTTGTGTGGAGTCACATGCGTGGTTTTGTTGACGAGATCGCGGTTGGAACAGAATACGAATTGGTGACCAGAATAATTGCAGCGGCAGAGAACATTAGACGGTTCATGTTGGATAGCCCATGTCCCGATCATGTAACCTGTGCATTGTGGTCGATGGAGTCGATTTTGATTTCTTTTTGCAAGGAGTCATTGCAATTGTTTTGAGCCTATGATGGCATTAAAAGGTTTATGTTGCTTCAGATGTTCCATAGATATGATAAATAATTTTCTTCTGGATTCCCGTGCAAACTCTTAAGGTTTGTCGGTTTATTTTTATTTTCATCCGGTATAGCATGACAAAATTGAATGTCATAAAGAATATATTAATAAGTGGTTAGTTAATTCTATTGCAAAGTGTAATGCAAATGAAAAGAAATGGAAATAAAAGGCATGAACGACATACCAGATAAATACGTTTATGGTAATAACCTTCATCTGTTGAACGATAATAATTACTTTATATGCTTGTACTGCTTTACAAAACTAAATATTCGACCACTTTTTATAAAAGTCAGACAGCCACAAAAAGTGTGCGTGGGTTGATCATTACGATTGATATTTTACGAGCAACTGAAGTGAAAACGGACAGAAATACTCCAATTAAATGAGTTTGTAAATGAGGGTTTTACTTGAAGCAGCAAGTTGGTAAAAGTTACCGCTCCCTCCCCCTCAAGATGCTGTCTGCACAAGGAAGACTTTACGGAGACAAGACCCTTATTAGGAAAGCATACTCTTTGAGCGACCTCAAATAACAACTGTGTACTATAGTGGCAACAGCTGTTCACGTTTATGAAGTAATAACATAAACGTGTCTCCACGTTGAACCTTCACCATAAGCAATTTCAAGATATCCAATTAAACTGAAGTGAAACATTTTAAATATATTATACAATATGGTTATTAAAAGTCCTCATATTCTTAAAGAAAAAGTAACCGAAGTAAAACCTAAATCTGATTTTACAGTAACAGTATTTAGATTAAATGCATTAGTAAACATTGCTCAAAAAATGAAAGAGTACTCAGGCCAACATGGAAATGTTTCTATTTTATTTTTAACACGACTATGCACTATTTGGAAGGAGTGGTACAGAAAAAGGGTCATACTCATATCATGAAGAACCTTAGGCAGTGGTTGAATACCTCTACTTACAATAAATTTATTTTATTTTTCTCACAACAGTAACATTATAGAAACCTATAATAATAATGCTTTATTGCAACCAAATGGTCATACTATATTGGATGAAGTAACGGTGGAATGATATATGGCAGGGGAAACAGGAGCATCCTAAGAAAACCTGCCCCCACCCCATTGTCCACCACAAATTCCACAAGGATCCACCGAGATTCGATCCCGCTCCCAGCGATTGCGACGGCCTTTATAGAAACCTATAAGACAGATGGCATAGATGGCATAGATGGCATAGATATGTAGGAAAATTCAAAACGAATGTACTATTGCATTGTCGAAACGAAATTTCTTCCGATTTTAGAATACAATTATGCATTACAATTAGAATACATTATAATAAATTAAGAGTCTAGAATGACCCGAAGAGGCCCAACAAAGTAAAACTCTAAGCAGGATTTATTCATTCAACAGCTTAAGGTTCAATATTAATTACACCCGAAATATTTGCTAATGCATTTTATTCGCCATAGCAAATTTAAAATGTGTTACCGTGCTCAAAATCCAAATAATAATAAATTATTAAGGTATGTATGCCCAAGGGGTGATTATTAAGTGCCAGTATGGTACTTTATGAGATTGTGTGGTGGACGAAAAAATGTCTGTCCGTCTGTCTGTCCGTCTGTCCGTGTGTCTGTACGCACCATAACTCAAATACGCTTTTTCGGATTTTCATGAAACTTGGAAAACACATTTATAATGTCCATGGGAAGAACCCTATTGATATTGAACCAAATCGGTTCACCGGTACCGGAGTAATGCCCAATTTAGTGCCTATTTTAATAGATTATGGCGCCTTTCTATGCGCCATCACTCAAATACGCTGTAGCGGATTTCCATGAAACTTGGTATACCCATTGATGACGTCCATGAGAAGTGCCCTATTGAATTTGAACCTAATATGTTGACCGGTACCGGAGTAAAACCCAATTTAGTGTCTACTTTAAAGGCGCAATAACTCAAATACGCTTTATCGGATATTTATGAAACTTCGTATACGCATTTATAATGTCCATGGGAAGACGTTTATTGATATTGGACCAAATCGGTTGGCCAGTACCGGAATAATGCCCAATTTAGTGTTTTTATGTTAATATATAAGAAGTCGCGATAACTCAAATATGCTATAATGGATTTTCCTGAAATTTTGTATACCCATTTATAATGTACGTGGAAAGACGTCTACTGATATTGGACCAAATCGGTAGACCGGTACCGGAGTAAAACCCAATTTAGTGTATATTTTAAAGACGCGGTAACTCAAATACGCTTTACCGGATTTTTATGAAACTTGGTATACACATTTATAATGTCCATGGGAAGACATCTATTCATAATGGATAAAATCGGTTGACCTGTTTCGGAGTAATGCTCAATTTAGTGCCTATTTTATGGTAATATACGTATGCGAAAGAATTTATTAAAAAAATGAAAATCAGTTATCTTGACAACATAGCCTATTGTTTTACTGTGATCTTGTAAGGCCTTGGAAATTAAAATACAGGTAGCTATGACAAAAAACATATTGATTTACATGCGCTTATCCAACTAGACCGTTAAAATGACCCAGGTGGCCGAGATGGTAGACCTTTCTTCTTCCGTAAGCCCTGCTTAATGAATAAATCTGGAGCTTAACTTGGAAATCAATTTAAAAAAAAAAAAAACATATTCTGCAATCATAATTGCAGTCATAACTGATTAAACCAAAACATACTGGCACTTTGTTACATCAGTTTACCTGATTTTATTAAGTGCCAGTATGGTACTTTATGAGATTGTGTGGGGGACGAAAAATGTCTGTCCGTCTGTCCGTCCGTCCGTCCGTGTGTCTGTACGCGCTCTAACTCAAATACGCTTTATCGAATTTTAATGAAACTTGGTATACGCGTTTATAATGTCCATGGGAAGAACCCTATTGAAATTGGACCAAATCGGTTCACCGGTACCGGAGTAAAACCCAATTTAGTGTATATTTTAAAGGCGCCATAACTCTCATACGCTTTATCGGATTTTCATGAAACTTGGAATACCTATTTATAATGTCCATGGGGAGATGTCTGTTGATATTGGACCAAATCGGTTGGCCGGTACCGGAATAATACCCAATTTAGTGCCCTTTTATGGTATCATATAAGAAAAGGCGCGGTAACTCAAATACGCTTTATCGGATTTTCATGAAACTTCGTATACTTATTTATAACAATCATGGCAATAAGCCTATTGAATTTGGACCTAATCGGTTGTCCAGTACCGAAATAAAGAGTAATTATCAGTCAAATTTATTATAATATTTTGGTTCATTTCGAAGCATTTTGATTGGCTCGCGGCCAACCAATCAGCGGGCGAGTCCCGTAACTAAGGTAAATAAAGGGAAATTCTGGAACAAGCCTTCAATTCCTGTCGAAACCTTCTTTAGTAAAGGAGGGTAAAAAGAAGGCACCTTCTTCAAATGCAAAATCAAATTCTCGGTTCTTTCTTATAGCGTCATCAATTAATGACAGCTTATAAAGCTTCCTTCAGTTGCCATGGACAGTTTGACATCTACATGAAAAACAAATGTTCCCATATGTACGATTATAGACGAAATGCTGTTGTATAATAACTAATTATTTTGCTAAAATTGATTACAATTAGATTAAAGCATTGAATTTTACTTCAGCCTATGTCAGATTTATAATCCCTGACCTCTTAATAAATAAAAACATTAAGCTTTGAGAATATGGTTAGGTTGGTACCTCTGCTTCAACGAGGGCCTCATCCTAATTTATCACTCAGATATAGGGTTGCCACCTTTTGGTAAGGCTAAGGAGGGACACTTATAGAATATATGCAGATTGCCGATCTTCATACCTAAATTTGTACACGGAACAATTTATTAATAACAGAAAGACGGAATATAGTACAAAGCCAAAACTGAATAGGCTATGTAACAGTAACACTAACATTAGAAAAGATTAGATTAGCAAAATAATAATTAAAAAAATAAAAAAGCTTAAAAATAAATAAAAAAACCTGGGCAAATTCATGACTTGAAGCTGTAATTCTTGTTTGATTGGCAGCTTCTAATAGTTGTTGGTTCTGTTTCACTCTCACTAAATAATATTTGCAGGTAACATTTGTAGAAATGATTTTACTCTTTATGAGGTCAGTTGAACATCTGTTTCTGGATTCCGTCCATTTTAGATTCAAGAGAGAGAACTCTTTCCACAAAGGCACTGCTACCAGGAATGCTCAGAACAAAGCATATGAGATTGGGAATGTGTTCATTACCAATCTCCTGAATAATTTTCTTCCATTTCATACTCATACATAGTCTCTCCTTCTGCATAGTTCATTTTAGTAGCATTTATTATTTCTGAACTAAAGCAGAATTCCTCATAACATCCAAATTAACATCAGATTCTACATTATATTTCTTCATAGAGTCTTTGATATGTTTGAAAGATAGTGAACTCTTAAGATACAAGTTCTTCAGTGTGCCATAAAGATTGTTTTCTGTGAAGTTAAATACTTGCTCTAAGTAACTTAAAGCTTTCTCATAGAATTTAAAAAAACAATGTACACTCATAGACATGTTTCGAAAAAATTATGAACATTGGCAATCCAGACTCTGACTATGTAATGGCTTACCACTAAGTTTAGGAATAACAGGAGAAATATTTAATTAGTTCTTACTCAACGAACGACACACAAAATACACAGAGAACGTGGATTCAAATTACAACTGATAACACTACACACGTCTTGCTGTGCTATAATTCCAGAAGGAACTGTACTTGCCAAATCAGTGCAGAGTGTCATATGATCTGTTTACGGTACTTCCCCGTCGGATCACCAGTTAATGGCTCGCACGATGGGTGTGCAGATCACGGACATTCCCCAAGAATGCCCGCGCGACTTATACAAATCAATTACAAAGAATAACATCATGGGCGGTGATTTCAATGCTGCCAACACGATACATTTTAGCGATGGAACGACATCGATATCTTGACTATGAGTCGTAATTCACAAAATACGCCACCAAGAATTGCAGTCTCATATTTTGTTTTGGAATAATTGGCATAATTCGGGACGCTGAAAATTTTCTTAAAATGCGGGATGTCCCGCCTAATTCGGGACAGGTGGCAACCCTACTCAGATATCGCGAATATTATAGTACTAATTAATGAAATAATTCAACATTGTATCATAATAAATCTAGCAGGCACGATATATAGCCTAATTTCGAAATACGGTGATTTTTCTCTTCTGTGAGCTACGACGAGATAGTATTCTTTGGTATTGGACACTCAAAAGTCGTAGTGTGGTTTGGTCTTGGGGTAAGGTGCTTGTCTAGTAATCAAGAGATATCACGTTCGAGTCCACCCTGAAGCAAAATTTTTTTTTTATTATTATCAATTGTGTTAAATTGAGCCTATTCCATTCTTATGTCCTATTTTGTCAATGTGCTTAAATAAGTATTACATTTTTCTTTTTAAAAAAACTGGGAATTCATTGTCTTTCATTGACCTACATCATTCCTAAATAATAACATAATGTTATTTCACGAACAGAAACTAGCTTTAAAGTTATTGCGTTGCGTTAAAATTGCATAAGCCTATACTCAGAACAAAACTGCATACCGCTAGGTGGAACTATCCTCTTCTTATTGGCTTACTGTACTATTTCATTGTCAATGCATTTTGTAAAATGTTTACATATTTTAAGAATTAGTATATCAGTGTATACCAATATGAATTAAGGTTAAGAATCAAACTTTAGACCTTTGTTCTTCCGTAAGCCCTGCTTAATGAATGTATCTGGAGTTTAACTCGGAGATCTATTTAAAAAAAAATAAAAAATAAAAAAAAATAAAAAAAAAAAACTTATTTTCTGTATATCATAACTGCAATTATTACTGATTAAAAAAGCATACTGGCACTTTGTATATCAGTTTACCTGATTTTATTATTTTAGTCTTCGTATTTTCAATTTTAGATTTTAGGCTTCAAGTAGCCTACATAAAAGCTTGCACAGTGCGTTATGTATGTCACTATAACCAAAATTAGGCCTAATTGGTTCCACAGGCTTTAATCCTAAAAGTTTGATTATTTTTTTGTACAGGTTATTGTCGTGAATTCCATAATTTATTTTAGTTCAGATTTAGTTTTAACTATGACTGTGTATTCTTTTCCTTAGTTTTTACCTTTCCCTCATAGGAACGATTAAGCTCCCCCGCCACCCGAGCCTTACATGACCGCGATTGTCGAAAGAGGGAATATCTATTGGATTGCATACTTACTTTTTAGACCAGACAAGGACATAGAGGATCTCCCCGAATGAGTGATCAGCCCAATCCCGGGGCCATTCCGAGGCAACACGAACATGGAAGTCGAGGCACACCTTTCATTCACGCACTCACTCTGAACAAGGTGAGGATGATAAGAAGATGATAATGACGGCCTGATGATATCCGGGGACCACAAGAGCCTAAAGTTACCTGACATTTGTCTTACATGTGAGGCATAACCCCAGGGGAAAAAACCCACCTAGGTAACGTGTCCCAACCAGGAATCTAATAATGCACCTAACTAGATGCAAAGAATACAATACCAATGAATAATTAATGCTTCCCTAATTTTGAAGTTGCAAACAGTAATTTGATAAATGAATTAAATTAAAGTTTTGTATAAATGCTATTTATAAAGAAACTGAAATATTGAAAAGATAATTATTTTGTTTGAAACTGTAAAGTGGGAATGAATAATTGTACTCCATTCTGTCTAGTGATAACACAAGTTTATATATTTCTCCACAAAAGAATGGACAATCAAACAATTGATATCGCACTGTTTGCCTGTTCTCGGCACGGATGAATATGGGCCTTTCATAATTTTGAATTTGAAACCTCTGTAAATAGCGTTCAAATTTACCTTGACCAGTTAAAAACATATAAATCTTTTTTTATTTTCATTTCGGGTAAAGAGGATTGATTTGGATAAGTTATAACTAATTATATGGAGACTGAAAATTAAAAGGTACCCTAAAAGAATGGTTTAAGTGTACCTATCATTACTTATCTTTCTTTCTTTCTTTCTTTCTTTCTTTCTTTCTTTCTTTCTTTCTTTCTTTGTCTTAGTTTTACCTCTCCCTTTTAGGAATCATTTCTCCATATTGAAAATAATGAAACTTGCACCTTTTAGGTCTGCGTTTGGTGAAAAAAACCTGACTTGATATCTCAGAATAGTCATCAAGATCAAGTATAGTTAGCATTAATCAGAAGACCTGGTGATATGACTACGATTGTCTGAACTAAAACCATAACTAGGAATACCCGAAGAACTATCACATCTGCTAGCATATTTGAACATATTTTAAACAGTAATGGAGTTACTTAGGCCCTGGTTTCCGTTGTGTAAAGAACACAATATTTTTGTTACTTTCTTTAGGTGTTCAAAGAAAATGTAACAGACCTGCTATTATTTTATAGGCTTTATAGCATAACAAGGAAGAGGTACGGGCAGGCAGTGACGTAAGACAAGGGGAAAATAATTATAACAGAAACCAGTCGTGGATGTGACTAACGCAAGTGGTGGGTCAATGCATCCATTGCCTTGTTTGGTATCGGCAGAATTGTGTGTGTTGATTAGTGTTCCGCTGTTAATGATTAGACAATTAACATCAGCTTAAAGTAGGCCGCTTCGGCGACAGCAAGCCACGAGCAGCCACAAACAAAAACATTCATTAGCAGGTGACTTCGCTGCCATGGAGATGAAAAGCTACTGAGCTGCGAGAGTGTCAGCACCAAGATTTATTCTCGCTACTTGTTAGCGGTTAATTAATTATGTACGCCGAAAACACAGTCAAAGCTTATCATATGTAACTTTCAAATCATTTCTGGGGGGAATTCTAATATAGTTACCTCGGCCTCTAAAAACCGTCCTTAAAAGATATTTGCGTGACTGGCAATAGGCTAGAGTTATTAGTTGATGTTGTTGGAATGAGGAAGAGAGGATCATCTATTACAATAAAACCCATGGTATTCAATAGGCCTACTCCATTAGGCCTATCTGCATTATCCAAGGTATATCAATGTTTAGTAGTTTTTAATTAAATAATTAATCATTTGTGACAGATTTTATGCAAAAGCATAAATTTCAACTGTTTTAACGACTTATCATTGTGAAAATCCCAAAGTTAAAGTGGAACAGTGATTTAAAAATGTGCTATTGTGTAGGATTCTTTATTATGTGCCAGTATGGTACTTTGTGAGATTGTGTGTGGGGGACGGAAAAATGTCTGTCCGTCTGTCTGTCCGTGAGTCTGTACGCGCCATAACTCAAATACGCTTTATCGGATTTTCATGAAACTTGGTCTACACATTTATAATGTCCATGGAAAGACGTCTGTTGATATTGGACCAAATCGGTTGGCCGGTACCGGAATAATGCCCAATTTAGTTCATTTTTATGATATTATATAACAAAAGGCCCCATAACTCAAACATGCTTTATCGGATTTTCACGAAACTTGGTATAAGCATTTATAACGTCCATGGCAAGAAGCCTATTAATTTTGGACCTAATCGGTTTTTTAATTTTTGTCTACCGGTATAATTTGACAGTTAACACTATTCCTTCACATACGCTTATCAAACAACACCATCAAACTGACTGAGTTGGCCAAATGGTAACGTCTTGGACTCGTATTCTGGAGGTCCCCGGATCAAATCCGGGAGCCGGCCGATTTGACATGATTCTTTTTTATTTTATTTTTTATTTTTAAGTGAGTACGCGTTTGTCAAGGTATCACAAATCTGCAGTTCTGCTGACGCTGGCCGATTTTAATCTGATTAGAAAAATTTATTTTCTGCATATTATAATTTCAATCATAATTGATTCAACAAAAACATACTGGCACTTTGTTATATCAGTTTACCTGATTTTAGTATTATTTTATATATATATCCAGCTATACTTACTAAGGGCTCGGGTTAATTTTTGTCTTATAGGCCTATGGAATAAAAACAATACAAGTAGCCTACGTACAGTACAGCCCGTCCGTGCTTGGGGTCTATCAGCTCCAATCCTCTCTGTGGACTATTTTACCTCAATCCCCATGGCGAGACCGTGCCGTCCCGTTGCAACATCTACATTATCAATTTTTAGTAAAATGTGATCGTACCAGGGAAACCCGACCATAAGTCGGTAAAAACGTTCCCACGTAACAGAAAACAGATGTAAGGTTTAAAATGTCAATTTTTAAATTTTCACGCCATCTATTGTAGGCAACTGCATTCTTTGATCACAACAAACATAACGACAATATTGCCAGCCATAGTATTGTAACGAGGGCTCGTCGGGGTTCAAAATCAGAACACCGAGTTTATAATTGAAGGATGGAGGTTTCTTTATTTCCTACAACAATTGTCAATACAGCCAGAAAACTCCAGACTATTCGCCAGTTCACTGTCCTGTTTAGTGCTCATCCCCACTGTGCTCAGTCCTAATTACAGCACTGTTCCGTTCGCACACACTGTGCGGACTCCCAGTCGAAATAATTCCACGTCGCGCCGGTCAACTCCACAGTCCTCGCTGCCGCTGTACGATCCACCCGTCGCGCAGAGTTCCCCGGGACGGCACTGCCTCAGCCCAGATCAGCTCACCAGCTCTTCCGTTCACTAGTTCCTCCGTTCACCCTTCTCTCCGGTCACTAGTTCCCCGTTGACTAGGTCTTCCGCTCGCGGGTCCCTCCGGTCACACTAGTCCCTCCGGTCACTGGCTCCTCAGCTTCCCAAGTCCTCAGCTGCGCTGATCGGTTCCCTCCGTCCAGCTCACCCTCTGACGCTGACGCTCGCCGCTACTCACGGACTGCCTCTCGCTGACTCTGACTCTTCACGGACTCTTCGCTGTACTGAACTGAACTAAACTCTCATTCATTCACTGACTGACTCTCCGCTCGCTCGCCGCCCTATATATAGGCCCGACGAATATTCCAGAGCCGACGTCTCGAAAGTTCCCCGCCCGCGCATGGTCTAGAATGTCCGCGCGGTGCGCGTGGCTCCACCTCTGGCCCCTCCCACGAGCGCGCACCGTCCCTCACCGCGCCGTGCCAGGGAGTAGGCCGCACCCGTCGGCGCGTTGCTCCAATCAGCAATAAGAGGGCCGTCCCTTTCTGGATGTCTCGAGCGCTTTCCGGCCAAGTCTTTCTTCTATCAGTTTCTAGGCTTTTCTGGGCTTTGTCACAGTATTTTCAGTTTGAAACGAGGTCTGCACTTTTAGAAACCCATCCATAAATCGCAATGTAGATTTAACACGGTCCTTAATATTTTCTTTTTTAGTTTTCGTCAAAAAGCATTAAATACGGGCAACATAAACACTTGCTATGGTGTAGGAATGTAGTTGGACATTCTGTTAGTGTGTGACAGATTTTGAGTATTACAGTTTGTGAAAGATGTGTTTAAAACATGGAAAATTTCCTTATCTTTGGAGATCAATAGACATAAATTTTACTTTTTTTAACAATAAAGTTTCAAAGGTCATAAAAACATACATTCTGTTAGTGTGTGACAGATTTTGAGTATTACAGTTTGTGAAAGATGTGTTTAAAACATGGAAAATTTCCTTATCTTTGGAGATCAATAGCCATAAATTTTACTTTTTTTAACAATAAAGTTTCAGAGGTCATAAAACATACATTTTTGAGCTAGAAACATAATTTATTTTTGGAATGCTCAGAATTTTATGAAGAAGTTGAATCCATTCAAATCAGAAAATGTATTTTTCCCACTTATTGTCGGGTTTCCCTGCCCGTCTCTGGTTGAGGTTAATACCAAATTTCACTGCGATCCAATATGGAGAGCAGTACTTCCCTTTTAAATAAATCTTTAAATATATACTGTATATATATATATTTATGTGTGTGTGTCCTAACGAATGAATGAATGAATGACTGACTGACAGAGAATGAACGTAAATCCTAAACTACAACAGGTAGAGACTTGGAATTTTGACAGTACCTTCGTTTCATAATGTAAGTGCACACTAAGAAAGGATTTTGCAAAATTTTTATTTTTAATGCCAAAAATCAAATGTTTTCGAGAAGATGAAATATCTTCCATAAGAAAGACACGAGTAATTAGATTGTTGTGGAGAACATTTTAAAATTGTGAACTTAATTCAAGATGGCCTTGCTCGGTGGCTATCTTGTTTCATTTGTATACGATTGGCAGAGATCTGAACAGAAGGGGAGAATGAATGCACGCCTAAATGGGGAAACATTTCATGATTTGAACGGAACACAATATGCGGATTTTTTGGGCTAGGGAATTCGAATCTGAGGTCTTTTTTTGTTTCCCCAGGCGGCGCACTTTGTTCTTGAAATGCTCCTCAAAGCCGGGTTTTTAGTATTTTTTTTATTATCAATCGTTATAATAAAATTGTTTATGCATGATTTGGGAAGGTTCCTGAATCTATCGTTCATTTTAATCGTTTTGTTTCGAATTTGTATGCCGTTATGACAGCATAAGACTAGTTTTGTTCGTTTTATTATTAATATTTTTAACGTTAAACAATATAATTAAGAATAAAATTATGTAATTCCTGCAATTTATGTAAAATCGATGTTAGTGTTAATAAACATAATGTTTTAATTATTTTTATGTTAAATAAATGATTTGAACCAAACATCTAGCAATTGAGTAAATAATCGCGGGCGAAGCCGCGGGCACCTGCTAGCATCACATAAATCATATAACAGATTTTGTTCCCTACGATACCCTCCAAATATGAATGGAAACAGGCTTGACTTTTTATGTCTCGATTGGGATTTACAGATTGTAATCATTTACTTAGGGTCATTATGTTGACTGTAAGAAGGCCTACTACGTGAGCGATCTGCTAATGAAGCGAGTGAGTCACTCAGCAATGGGGATGATCTACTTTCCCACATGCACGACCTGTCCACACCGATGAGACTGGTCTCACTTTTAACTGAATTGGTACAAGGCCTCTAATCAAATTATCTCCTTAAAAAGTCACCACTCTTCATTTTCCAAGTAAGGAGACGAATCCTCATAAAACCTGTATCTGATAACATCTTTAATCTTAATGAGCATATGTTTGATCTCAAGTATAAATTCAAAATAAAATAATTGACAATTTGAAGAAAATCATTCAGCAGTATTTTGTGTTTTTACAACAAGAAAACTAAGATAATGTTGTTGCCAACATTTTATATGAAAAAGCAGTGTCATTGAGGCATTTATGGAGATATAATGATCAGAGCAGGGTAATCATAGTGCATAAAAGGCGTAACAGAAATTTACTCATACAGTTTCCATCTCATTTGTGATTTGACAGATTTCTAGATACGGAATTGTTAGGAGACTCCAGTGAACTATGTCCATAGACGGTATTTAATACTGAGTTGTAATTCAAGAATGGTGTGCGTAATTCACAAGGTAACAAGACCTTACATACAAACATTATTATATAATTTTCATTATAGTATACGTTATCCAATTAATTACATCAAATAAAACGAAAGTCGGTAAAATTACACTGGCATTTTTTCTTCGGATTCTTAAACTATTTTTGCTCTTGAGAACACCTCTGTTATAGAAATTATATTGCCAATTATGAATATTCGATCATAAAATATTGCATCACTCTAATGGCAATAAGCGATAACATATTTAAAAATTTGTAGCTTATTGTAGTTAATGACACTTTCCATGAAAGGGCAGTTACATATGCTATTGATCACTTTCATTTTCTCGGTTGTTTTTGCTTGTTTGTTTCTAAATACACACAACATTTTAATTAAATAATTTTATGTTCCAGTGGTATAATAATATCAAAATTGAATTGGTAGTAATTTTTCGCCTAATATATCACTATTAAATTGTCAATTACAGCTGACTAACGATAGAAAGAGCGTTTATAATTTATACATAATACATTTTAATCATTATTATTGTATAGTGTTTGCTTTTACATCACTGAGACTTAATGCTCTCAACATCAATGCATTATTAAACGCAAACAACTTTTTTACATCTTCTAGGTCAGCCATCATCAGTACGCAGCTCTAGGGAGCCGGCTTTACCTGCTCCACTCCCGTTAGCGTGTACTACAAGGAAAGCTGAGCAGCAGGCCGGTTTATAAACTCAGAGGCGGTTCCTGTAACTGCACGCTTTGACGTACTGTCCTCCATGGTAAACCAACATTACACGACAGGACTAACCTGACCCGACGCTGAGCTGAGGGAGGGTGTGAATGACGTCGACATTTTCCCCTTTGCTCCTCTTTCCGCTGCTCCCATCACGCTTATATACTGAACAAGCAAGTTCTAAACCGGTCGGTTTAACGATAGCTGTTCTAGATTACACATGAACACTTATAACTAGATTATCTGTTTCGTGTTCTTTGTTCGCTGCTTCCTTAGTTATTCGGCTGGAATTTGACAGTTTACTTAATAGTATTAGTATTAGTATTAGTATTAGCCCATAATGTCCCCGAGGGGCACGGGCCTCTCTCCTGGGAGAGGTGGCTTGTGTTCGCAATCCCGGTTAGCCATTCCGGGAAGGATCTTCCTATTATTACTTATGCCTATAGTCTGTCATTTATGGTCCGATATGTAGTCTATCATTTTTTTTGTCCTATATATAATTCTAGCACTATACACTGTGGGTTTAGGTCTTCGCTTTTCGGTCGTGCACTGCTTCCTGCTCTTTGCTATTTACTGTCTTCATCCTGTGTTGTTATTTTGGATTGCTGTCTTGACTAGAAGTTGCCATTTTCCTCTGTCTTTAGCTGTGGTGGTCCATCTGTTGCCGAAAGTTGCCCTTAGTTCATCCGACCACTACTTAATAGTAGAACTTACTAATTCAATTTTGACATGTTTTAAAGTATGAAACATAGCAGTAAGTACATGCAATAAAGTACATAATATAAAACAAATACTGAGCTCGTCGGATAGCCTACACTTTCAGGCATTGGGCATTTAGACTTTGAACGCATGCATATCCAAAAATGGCGCTGTTTATTGAGCAGTACCTATGTGTATCCGGAGGACCCCGACTGCGCGCAAGATAAAATTCTAACTGATTTAAAGTGCCCGACTGCGAGCGACGGTTAGTTTTGGGTTTAAGTTTAGGTCAACTGCGCGCGGCGATTATTCCTGCATTTTCCTTCCCATTTTTTGGAGACTTATGACTCTCTATGAATGCCGGCCTATTTGGAAGCGCAAGAACAGGTATTGGTTTATCATTATTAATAAAAGAAAAAGTTTTATTATCTTAGAAATGTGTTAGGGTCAATATGGTTTATTCGTTATAGAAACACACACGATGAGTACATCGTTTTATACACAGCACGACATTATTATACACTCGGAACAACAGTGTTACTATCCCTAAAGCATACAGCCACAACTATTCTCGAAACAAATGACTAAAACTTAACATTATTTACTAGTGTTACTTAGATGAGAAAGACTCACAAGCATTTGACGTATTTGTGGTAGGCTCGCACGCAGTTGGGCTGTTTACAATTCAGTAGCTTTTGGGGAAAAATTGACCCTTAACGCGCAGTCGGTACCCACCCTGTGTATCGTACACAAGATTCGAAATAACGGTAGTATTTACGTTTCGACCAAAAATCTAGTTCCATCATGCATCACAACTACCAATTTCATTTACAGTTATTTTATCTGCACAAATATTCAGTAAGTAAATGTGTATGTTGAAGCGATGTGGAGAAACATGCAAACAGAAAGGCAGGGTTTGAGTGTGGGTGGCCAACCAAGGCACTGGCGACTCGTGCCTGGCGGACGTCTGGTCAGGAAGACCGTCTGGTTATTCCGTCTTATAAAAGAGTCCCTCTGTTTTATTGGTAACACAAGATGAGGAAGCTCCTTACTTTTTACCAATAGTTGATTGTTTATTCTGTCAAGGAAACTAATACCCAGATGTGTTTTGCAGTTGTTTGGCGTCATGGTTGGTAGATATGGCAACATGAGGGAAGTTGCTGTTTGTTAGTCTTTTTAAATCTCGAAATTAATTTAGAGTTTGTTTTTAAGTGCCAGTATGGTACTTTATGAGATTCTATGTGGGGGACGAAAAAATGTCTGTCGGTCTGTCTGTCCGTGTGTCTGTACGCGCCATAACTCAAATACGCTTTTTCGGACTTTCATGAAATGTCTATAATGTCTATAGGAAGAACCATATTGATATTGAACCAAATCGGTTCACCGGTACCGGAGTAATGCCCAATTTAGTACCTATTTTAATAGATTATATTAGAAAGGCGCCATAACTCAAATACGCTTTTTCGAACTTTCATGAAACTTGGAAGACACATTTATAATGTCTATGGGAAGAACCCTATTGCTATTGAACCAAATCGGTTCACCGGTACCCATAGGCGCCGACTTAGGGGGGGCAAGGTACTTTCTGCCCCCCCAAGACTTAAGATTTTACCATGTAAGGCCTATGTATAGCTACTGAAAATTCAGTTCTTGTCCCCCCAGAAATATTTCCAAGTCGGCGCCTCTGCCGGTACCGGAGTAATGCCCAATTTAGTGCCTATTTTAATAGATTATATTAGAAAGGCGCCATAACTCAAATACGCTGTATCGGATTTCCATGAAACTTGGTATATGCATTTAAGACGTCTATGAGAAGTACCCTATTGAATTTGAACTTAATTTGTCGACCGGTACCGGAGTAAAACCCAATTTAGTGTCTATTTTATAGGCGCAAAAACTCAAATACGCTTTATCGGATTTTTATGAAACTTCGTATACACATTTATAATGTCCATAAAAAGAAGTCTATTGATATTCGACTAAATCGGTTTGCCAGTACCGGAATAATGCCCAATTTAGTGCCTTTTATGTTAATATATAAGAAGTCACGATAATTCAAATATGCTTTATTGGATTTTCCTGAAACTTTGTATACCCATTTAAAATGTACATGGGAAGACGTCTACTGATATTGAATCAAATCGGTAGACCGGTACCGGAGTAAAACCTAATTTAGTGTCTATTTTAAAGACGCGGTAACTCAAATGCGCTTTACCGGATTTTCATGAAACTTGGTATACACTTTTATAATGTCCATGGAAAAACGTCTGTTGATATTAGATAAAATCGGTTGACCTGTTTCGGAGTAAAGCTCAATTTAGTGCCTATTTTATGGTAATACTAGCTGAAAAGGCCCGCGTCGCCCGGGCTTTGTATTTTGTAATTTGAAATTAACTTATGGAGGACTTTTGATTTTGAAACTCTAGGTCCTTATATAATATGTATGTAAAATTTGAAATGAGGAAGAACGACTTATCACACTCAAACTATTCCCTCAGAAAACGCTAGATATAGCTTTTTATGGCTCATAGAGGATGTCGAATCTTGCATTCCGTTGCTTCCATATATAGTCTTCGCGCCCATACGATCCCCAGTCGGCTACAAAGCGGGCGGCACGCTTTTAAGTCGGACCACTTCCCTCATCTGGAAAAGATTATTAGGGTCTATCCACCCCTAAACAAATGCGGTGGTCCCTGCCACCAGGTCAGGCCTTGTTGCAATGTCACTTGTTTTGTTTCTCGAGATTTGTGGAAATCAGCTGCAAGGCTTTTAAACTGTGGCAACAATGCGCATCTTATGCTTAGGCACGCGCAACATTTTCCTTCCTTCCTTTTCGGATTTTCAACCCCAAGATATTTATGGAGATGTTTATGGAGGGTTTGGTCAGGGGTGGGGTTGAGATACTGTATTAGAGGGTTGCCGCCTGAGGATCCTTTAAACGCGGTCACTATACCATTCCTGATAGGGGTTGAAATAAGAAGAAACAGAAACACCGGTTACACCGGGCTGAAATAAAAAAAGTGTGCGTGGAACGCCCCGCGACAGATGTGAAACTTGTTTTAATTTTTATTTTTTCAATTTTTGATTATTGGATTTTTTCAATTTTGCATTATTGAACTTTATAATAATGGGTTTTAGGACTTCTTTAATTTTGGATTTAAATTTTTAAATTTTGGATCTTTGAATTTTTAATTATGGTTTTTTTAAATTTTCGATCTTTGAATTTTTTATTTTTAAATTTTGGATTTTATTATTTATTAAATTTTGGATTTTTGGATTTTTTAATTTTTAATTTTGTTTTTTAAATTTTGAAAATTTGGATTTTTTAATTTTGGATTTTTTATTTTTCATATTTTGGATTTTTGGATATTTTAAATTTTGGATCTTTGAATTTTTTAATTTTGGAATTTTAATTCTTTTATTTTGAATTTTTTAAATATTGGATATTTGAAATTTTTATTTTTTTGGTTTTTTTAATTTTAGATTATTGATTTTTTAATTTTGGATTTTTAGATTTTTTCAATTTTGGATTTTCAATTTTTTAATTTTTAATTTTTAGATTTTTGGCACATTTTATTTTGGAAATTTGAATTTTTTAATTTTGGATTTTTTAAATTTTAATTCTTAGAATTTTTTTATTTTTCGGATTTTTTGTATTTTTGTTTTTTTAATTTTGAATTTTTAGAATTCGTTATACTGTATTTCCTCTTTTATAATTCTTGACTCCTCCGAGGAATTAACGATAGGCCTATTCCGCCGGTTCTACTTCTTGATTATTTTTGTATCTGGAATATCATCTCTTTTTTCGAGGACCTAAGTTTATACAGTTTTAAATAAATGTCATTATAGGCCATGCCACGAGTGACTTGGAAATCGCCGATAAATTCGTAGGTAGGGAATTTATCTATAGTGTTTTGCAAATGACAAGCCGTTTGTACTTCTCCTGATTAGATACGCGGTCCAATCAGAGACGGCGAGACGGAGGGAAGACTCTCACTGCTAGCGGCAGTACTTTAGCCCGTACACGTGATTGGCGGTGAAGGAAAAGGCTTCTCATATGAAAATTACTTTAGTGAGTTTCATGTCACAAGTTGCATTTATAATGCTTCATTCCTTTCGTAACGCAACAATTTTTTTTCTTTGAATCCTTAAGTCCCAGATTGATGCAAACCACAGCAAAGGCGACAGTTGATATTAGGTGTTGTGCATAAATTCCAAATTTCTAAATACTCTGTGCATGCCGCCCCCAGTGGCCGCCCCTGAGTGGTTAGACCGCTCGACATTAACCGCGACTGGGACCTGGGATCGAATCTCGATGGATCCATGTGGAATATGTGGTGGAAAAAATGGGTTCGGGGCAGGTTTTCTCGGGGTGCTCCTGTTTCCCCTGCCCTACGTCATTCCACCGTTGCTCCATTCATCATATTATATGACCATTTGGTTGCAATAAAGAATTATATAATATACTCTGTGCTCACTCTTACTTTACATATACATTAGGATTTCTTCCTTCCGTAACAAATTAAATACCATTGCTTGACCTCTACCTAATAATTTAAGTTAACTTTTCAGAATTGTTGTGGACATAGATCAGTTCTGCGGGAACTACATGGTGGGAACTACGAGAGAAATACCGGTTGCTACAAGCATATCCGTCATCACTACCATCATTAAATCATATCTTTCATACCAAGCTATTGTGCCGACCTGTTGCAGCCACGCACTGTTTCCTGAGGGAAGACCGCATGACATAAGCACAAACAAAAGAATGTCACATTGTTTTTTATTGTCGATCGTTTACATCTACTTCAGGTATAATGATATGCCTTACAAATTGTAACTATCTAAAACTTCCTTGCGTTAAATTATGCATGAAATTATACAGAATAGTTATCATGACAAGGTCATTAAAATGTTTCACTACCCCGTAAAGAATTATGGATGAAGAAATGAACTACATGTTATGGATGAAATTTTGTTCAATGTTGTGACGTAGAAGTGTCAAATATTTGTACATTATTCTTTCTTTCTTTCTTTCTTTATCGTAGTTTAACCTCTCCCTTTTAGGATTTAAGCGACCCAAGCGACCTGTCGGGAGAGGGATTATCTTTGGATCACATACATACTTTTTTGACCAGACAAGGACATGGAGGGCCTCCCGGATGAGTGATCAGCTCATTGCCGGGGCCACCTCCGAGACAACACGAACACAAAGGACGAGACACACCATTCACACACACACACTCAGAACAAGGCGAGGATGGGGATGAAGATGATAATGACGGCCAGATAATATCCGGGGACCACAAGGGCCTAAAGTTACCTGATATTTGTCTCACAGGTGAGGGAAAACCCCGGGAAAGCCCTCACTTAGGTAACTTGTCCCGACCAGGAATCGAACCCGGGCCCGCTGCGTGAGAGGAGTGAACGCATCCCCTAAGCCACAGGCACAGCGGTGAACTTGTACATTATTATTGAATGAATAAACATAACCTTATAACATGTTGCCGTTTCTGTAACCCGTCAAGAATACGGTTATTAAACAGACTAAAATCCCTCTGAGAACAAAGCTAAATAACGATAACTTTGCTGTGTTGGCAATCCGAAAATGCTGTGACCGTCACTTGTGTGAGTTGTGTCCCAGTGTGAATGCTCCAATTAAAACCAACGCTTCTCTGGCAGTTGCCGTTACATGTGTTCTGGGTCGACACTGCAGCGTCACTTGTTACTTGGGTGGGTCACCGCTGTGCTCCAGTATGAAAACTCCAATTCAAACCAATGAATCTCTATCGATGACCATCACAAGTGTCCCACTGTTAAAGGCCCTAAGAGTGAGACAGACGTACTAGTTTTTGTTTTCTTTAGTTTTGGTTATTAGTACGTTCAAATGACCATAGTTTTTAACAGATTCTTCACACTCTCAGAGATCTAGAATGGAAAAGGGAACAAAAGCAGGGCTTGAGAATGGCCAGAAATTTACACGGAGACATTCTCCTTCATAAAACATAGCCTCGATTCAGTGAAGTCAACGCGTGGGTGTAATTTCCAAAATCTACCAATTTTCTTTTACCAATTCAAGAACGTGGGACTTTCTGGTCGCCTACCCAAGGGGCATGCAGGATGTGGCTCACGTTATGTGATTGATGCTGGTAGGAATGGAATGGCTGTCGTTTCCACGTAATGTTTATGTGATGTAGATAGTATTAATGAGAGTGGGCCTAAATCTGATGTGGTGCGTCGTGCCTTGTAATCATGACGCGTGTTTATTACGCCACTGCAGTGCGGCACGCAAGTTATTTCCCACATGAGGCGTGCAGCTCAGCGTCACGGCGCTCACGCGAACCATACACTCAAGTGCCTGCCAGGATGTGTATTTAATTGATATTAAGTTCATACTCATTTGTTGGAAGCAAACTAATGGAGTTTATTTTGATCAATATTAGGTTTGCACGCCTAATATTATCCATAGTCCGGCCTTGATGAAGCATTCACACTTAGGTTTTGTAGTCATTAATGAACGTCATTTCCATGGAGGGTAGTAATATTACATTGAATTGCAATTTACAACCTTTTACCCTCTACAATCTTATCGGTGGTGCTGTAACATCATACCACGTGAACCGAAAATGTCTGGTCTCGAAATTAAATATCGCCAATTGTTGTCAGTTCCAGGTTGGGCGGGGTGGACCACAGCACCTATGAGGACATCTTCTCTCCGAGAATGAAATAGCCTACATGTGGTGTTTGCATTATTCCTTGCATGTAGAAAATTTAATCTCAAATATAGCTTTGTGTATGTGGGTTGTTTGCCTATCCCTTTAAATAATCCCCAGTAGGTGGACAAATAACACTAGTCCAAGATCCTCCCACATTCTGTGGTGAAGCACGAGGGACTCGCTCCTGCTTACCACATGAACTCTTCGATGTTCGACATCAGAGGTCAGTCCAAATTAAGTCGAAAAACTAATGACATGGAGTAGGAGTGGTATTGTCTGTTGTAACCCTGTGCTGATCTGGAGCAGTGGTGAATTCGTCTCTAATTATAGTTGCTTCAATTACTCTTTCTGGTACGTCGTCACATGGAGGTACATGGAGGAGTTGTTTATTTTCCGCAGTAGGTTGGTTTCCAACGCATATGTATACCATCTCTTCTCAGGCATACTGTAGTATAGCTGTTCAGATAAGCCATGCATGTATCATGACCTGCAGTGGCGCCAATTTATATGGGCCCGTGGGGCTCAAGCCCACCCGATAATTTGCCGTGTACTATTATGATTATTTAATGCTATTACTCAAAATTGTTTGAATTTGTTGAATTTGTAAAAAGAAAACCAGGCTAATGTGGGCATATATAGTACGATCTTCTCTTGTTCCATTTCCCGCGCGATAATTTGAAATCGTTCTACAATTCATTACATTTTTACATCTGTCAGTGCAATTTCCACAGCCACCGCTGTTCAAAATACTGTATATTTAAAGAGAGCACAGAAAAGCTAGATTTAGAATTTAGACCAAGCTTGTGAGAAAAAATCACAGGAAGGCCTTTAATGGACGAGGCAAAAAAATTGTGATATAATACAAAAGTGTGGACATTGAAAGAGTGGAAGGAACATGTAGAAGGAATGAATTATAAAGGTCATCAAGGGACAACAAACCATGAGAAAGATAGTGTGATTGGGGAGAATAGGCTCCTGGTCTAAGGAAAGACGAAGAAGATAATTTACTCTAATCAGGAAAACACATTTTGGGACACGCTGTGCTACATACTTATTTTATTTTAGTTGGTACCTAAAACAAAAAAGTTTATAATATAGCATTGTTAATTTTAAAGGATTTCCGTTAACTAAGCTAAACAATTATCTTTCTAGCGGTTGAATTACGTTGATTGTTACTTATATTATTACAAACAAAGACATCGTTTCTTACAAAATTCTATATTTATCCGAATTATGGAACATTTTTACTCCTATGCGCGCAGCATATTATGAACCAGGTTTTTGGAGAGAAAAGTATGAAAGTGAAATTTAATTTCTTTTTTATTTTAGCCCCGAAACGGTTGCCTAAACGCTACCCAAGGCTGGTATCGCTACCAAGTTCAGAAGGCTAAAGAGAAACAGATTGAATATATACATTGAGAACTACCAACGAGTGTGGCCTATGGTCGAGGACTCGAAACAAAGATAGAAGGCCCAAGACTTCTTCTTCTTCTTGTTTGGTAACATGAGAGTAAGAAATAAAATATTCCATAACGACAGTACAATTTTATGTTACCGGCATTCTGTTTTTTCTTATTTCAACCCTTCTCAGGCATGGTGTCTAGAAGCAATGAATTGCAAAATTTGACATCCTCTATGAGCCATAAAAAGCCATAGGCTTTCTAGCGTTTTCTGAAGGAACAGTTTTAGTGTGGTAAGTCGTTCTTCCTTATTTCAAATTCTACGTTCCTATATAAGGACCTAGAGTTTGAAAATAGCAAGTCCTTCATAAGTTAATTTCGAATTACAAAATATAAAACTCCGGCATTTTAAGCTATTTCTTTATATTGCGTATGTACGAGAAAATAGGACTAATGCATCCAACACAATGTCTACTAGATCAAGGCAGTGTTGCCAACCCCTGTTTGACCAAAAAATGGAGGTTGGCACTAAAAAGGAAGGAGATTAAAGTAGATTTTAAAATTTAAATGGGTACCACTTTCCCATAAATATACACGGAAAATATTGGTCGTTTTCAAAAACATATCCTAAAATGCACATCAAAACGTCTAAAGTGTTGTAATTTTTAATGTAAGAGACTCCATCTTCTCATTCTCACAGCTGCATCCACACATTTTACAGGGTTGTCACTTTTAACTTAATTGTCCTCACTCTCATACATGTCCACTCTCACCCGATCTGTCAAGAACCTATTCACCACAAATGAATGACAGTCTTCTTCTGCCGTAAGTCTTTTTGTATGGAGCAAAGCACTGATTGTTTGTGTTCCAAGTCTATTTCTTGATTTTGTTTTCATATTATTAATCTGTGACTGATAACACACGCTCTACAGCAGCACTTGAATGTGGGAGACTCAGTACACACCACACAAATTTTGATAATGCTGGAAATGTGGGGTTTCCATCGGAAAACTTCTTTTCTTTTACGCACCTCCAGAAGCCTTGCACTGACGAATCACTTTGATTCGATTCTCCATGTTCAACACCGAACTAGACTGTGATTTGTATCTCGATTTACATTTAACTACATTCCATGACAAAGTAAGATCAGAGAAAAAAGGAGAAATACGTATTTTAAAAGGAAAATATCATAAAGTAAGGAGATTTGCTATGTTTCTAAAATTTTTAAAGCAGAAATGTAGACCATCTTAAAAAGAGGAAAGCTCCTTCAAAATAAATAGACGTGGCAAAATTGGTCTGGTGAGAAGAGTAGTATAGCAACAGACTTGCGTTAGTGAAACTTGTATGTTATTTCGGAGAATTAGCCTACGTCGCCGAGTTTTAGGGTTTTAAGTTGTGTGTTAAAACTATGAACAACCAATCAATTATCCAAACATATTATCTTAATTTTCACCATATAACGTTAAACAACACTGACATGTATAAACTATTAGGTAATTATAATATAATTAACATAAAATTACATTGAATGAAAAAAGTTTTAATTGCGTACGTGGACGAAAAATGGAATGTTCATTATCACACTAAAATAGTACATTATGCAATGAACCTAATATAATGCTACTGTTTGTTCGTCCATAATTTATTCAATGTTTAAGTTTTGAGATTTTAGATTGAAAGAAAAACAAAATGGCTGAACGCGGCGATTAGCTGTTACTAAGTTCTCGTAGTTCTTGACTTCTGCGATAGATGGGCAGGCGACCTGCGCGAGAATGTTACTTCGAAGCCACTCCACAAGCTCATATCGCTACCAAGCATCTTCGAACCAAGCATCTTGTATAGTATTCTCAGTGTTAAAAATAATCATCTTTCGCACAGATACTGCTGCCCGGAAAGAAAACCTAGCCTACATTATGTCAGTCTTTGAGACAGTCGTCTTGAGGCAATTTCAGTGTGTTAAGAAAGCAGCAGTGATAAAATAGACCACGCGAAACTAACCTAACGCAGATCCGATTGACACTGGGCTGACGTGTTCTGTATCCCGTTTCATTGTCACTACAAAGATACCGACCTCCAACAAATTCTCATCCAAACCCTATAATATAATGTTCATACTTCCAACGTCTTTAATGCATTTTTAATTAATAAAGGTTTATAAAGGATAAAAGATTAAATGATTGCAATATCATACATAAAATAATATAATAACTATCACTAAAATGCAGTTAGTAAAATATTATTACTGTAGTAATGTTACTGCATTAGTTTCGAAATCAACCGTAGTTTTTTCTCCCTGACACTGGTGAAACATGTCTGAGGGGAAGGGCATTCAAAGGTGGGAGATGAATTTAGAGAGACAAGCCATCTTCCCCTCCTGCCAGCCGTAGTCGTATACCTTAAGCCAGCACGATGTGACTCCTTGAAGACTGGCGCACGAGTGAAACATCGCCCCTTCAAATGACATATTTCGATAGTAGCTGGCAGCTTTCTGATTAGGTTCAGGTACAAAAAATGTAATGTATGTCTTGCCCCGTTGACCAATTTCTGAAGTTATCCTATCAACCATTATTCCATCAAAATACCATGCCACAGTGATTTCCCCTCTTCTTTTTCTTCTTATCATGATTATTATTATATTCGGGAAGAACATATTCTGAGAGTGTTCGAAAACAGAGTGCGTAGGAAAATATTTGGACCTAAGAGAGATGAAAATGGGGCTGGAGAAAAGTGCATAACCGCGAGCTTCATAACCTGTACTCTTCACTGGATATAGTAAGGGTAATTAAATCACGGATGATTAAGTGAGCTGGACATGTTGCGCGCATTGGGGAAGAAAGACAAATCTCAAAAGTATTGGCTGGGAGACCCGAAGGGGAAAGACCACTTGGAAGATCTAGACGTACGTGGAAGGACAATTTTAGGATAGATTTAAGGGAAGTAGGATTTGAAAGGGACGGTTGGACGGAGTTAGCACAGAATAGACGGCGAGCTCAGGTAAGCGTTCCATAAAATAAATAATATTCCTTTAACTTGCTGAGGAATTGTCCATTACCATTGTGTGAGTAAGTAAGTAAGTAAGTAAGTAAGTAAGTAAGTAAGTAAGTAAGTAAGTAGGCTAAGTAAGTAAGTAAGTAAGTAAGTAAGTAAGTAAGTAAGTAAGTAAGTAAGTAAGTATTATTATTTCTTCTGAATTCCTTAATTAATAGGTTACTTATTTAAGTATGGCATAGCCATAAGCCCTAAACTTTTCACATACATTTTATTTACTACCCAGGTTGTCACTTTCCACAGGTCATAAGCCCTGAAATAGTTCGTGCTGCACTTTGATAATGGCCTTCCTGCTTCTCAGGAAAATTTCTTATGTTTGCTAATCTGAGCTTATTACGATATTACGATGGTATAACCGGAGTACATGTGCCGTCAGTTTATAAATACTGTAACTGCATTTGCCAAAATATCGATTTTAGCTAGGCTATACAAGTCAGTCACTCTTGGGAAGAAACTCAACTTTTCATTCCGGTAACATACAATTCCTAGTTTATAAAATCAGCACTTTTAGATCATTCTTGTCCATAATATTAAATTTTAGTCAGCGGAGTCTTTGCGGCATAAAACCTGTGATTTATTCCTTCGCTATACAGACAAGGAAGAGTACAACTGTAACTTTGTAAATATTGTAAATAATCATCTTGGTGATCAATATAGATGAAAATACTGTGTGCACTACACTTTTAGGATGCTAACTTACAACAAGGGGAAACTTACAAACTTAATCACGATTTAAATATGTACCAACGAGTTTTAGAATGCCTGACTGGGTGATGGTTCGATGATTACCCACTATGTTTATTCACATAAAAATCTGATGTGAAAGTCACATAACTTCCTCTGCCCAAATAAAAGTTAGCAGTAGGCCTATTCACATATCCTTGTACAGAATCGCAAGACACAATTTTACGCTAATTATGCTGTAAATACCTTATAGCCCCTCATTTGAATGTTGCGACTAAAAACACAAGCTATGGACAAACTAAACTTAAAAAAAAAAAATAAAAAAAAAAAAAAAAATAAAGTGACTGCAAACGTTTATTGAACTTTCCGCCATTCAGAATAATTTCAGAAATTTATCGAATATTCCCCTCAAATAATTCTTTACTGTAAGCATGGTCAACAATACATCTTTCTCACTTCACGTATAAAATACTTATATAGAATAAAGAGGCCGTGAATGTCCGCGTATTGATTTGTTCACCAGGCAAGACAGAGTATCTACAAATAATGGGTAGTTTACAACCACCCTTCACAGAATTTTTTTTGAAAAAAGTTTCAAATAAAAGTTTTAGCTCTTGGTATAAGCACTCCATGTACACAATTTAAAAGGAAATCGTTAGAGCCGTTTTTTATAAAATCGTAACAAACGAAAATTTATTCGTGTAAAGTCCCCTTAAAAGTAAGGGAAAGTTGTCGCCACTCTTCGTGTCACAGCCTCAGAAGGTACCTAACCCAAATACAAAATTTTGTTTTCGTACGACTTTCCGTTACATGAGGCCGTATTGCAAAGAGCGTGTATTCACAGTGGATGGCTTATAACTACCCTTCAGAGAATTTGTTCGAAAAAATGATTCAAATAAACGTTTTAGCTCTTAGTATAAGCAACCCATGTGCAAAATTTAAAGAAAATCGTTAGAGCCCTTTTCGAGAAAATCGCGAAAAACGAAAAATTCTTCATGTAAAGTCCCCTTAAAAATAAGAGAAACTTGTCGCCGATCTTCATGTCACATCTTCAGATAGTACCTGACCCAAATACGAAATTTTGTTTTCATACGGTTTTCCGTTTTCGAGCTAGCCTGTTCACAGATATTCCACACAGACACACACACAGACACACATACATGTTTCCAAAAATAGTATTTTTGGATCCAGGGGGCCTTGAAACCTGTAGGCCTATATATGCTAAAAACTCAACTTCGAATTTTGGGGTCGAAAACAATACTTCCTCTACCTATAGTACCTATGGTACGGGCAGAGGAAGTAAAAAAGTTGAAAATCGGCTATTTTTAGCTTGCTGTTTTCTTCCTAAACCGTAGAAACCATATAGTAATTAACTTTTTGTGGAATGTGATAGAGTCACTGGGAAAATGAAGATACCACTTTTCTAACCTATGAATGGCAGTCTGTGAACAGAAAATGACTGGAAGGCGAGAATTACTACTGGCAGCGAGTTGCGCATAGATAGCCTGAGCCAAAAACAGGGATGTGAACTTCATGGCGATCAACACTAATATCACTGGTCCTAACCTAACTGCCACTAACCTGCTCCAGGTGTCTCTGCCACGAATATAAATATTTCTAACCTAACTAACCACAAACCTGGCCCTACATATCACTAACACTAACAACACTATTCCTAAGCTAACTGTCTGGCACCCCATGACTGAGTGGTTAGACCGCTCGCCTTCCACCGCTGGGACCCGGGATCGAATCTCGATGGATCCATGTTGAATTTGTGGTGGACAAAATGGGGTCGGGCAGGTTTTCTCGGGGTGTTCCTGTTTCCCCTGCAACATATCATTCCACCGTTGCTCCATTTCGTCATAGTATGACCATTTGGTTGCAATAAAGAATTATTAACCTAGCTGCCATTTACCTAGACTCGCGGATGAATAACGCGGGAAATAGACCTATGTGCTTTGAATCACTGCACAAAAATACAGTGGCTGCGCTGAAACGGGAAATCAATGAGATGCAGGATCTGCCAATCAAAGTCATTTTCGGCAAGCATCGCTCCGACGCAACGTGTAGTAAACGAAACCAGAAGGAATAATGATAATACTAATAATAATATACACAAAGGGAATAATTTAATTGCTTACCTCAATCAGACAATTGCTTCTATATCCTGTGCCAAGCCCGATTATACGCATTCATATTAGAATATGTCATGGAAACAAGAAAGTCTTTCCTATAGTACCATAGTCGCTCCTACTGTATGGTGTTGTAGGATCACTGTGTGTAAAGACAAGAAAATCTATGTTCGACCGAAATCTAAAAGAATTCGGGGTAGCGTTCTGTAGATCCACAGTCTATTCTTATAGTACTATTGAATCTAGGACCATGTTTCGTGAAGAAAAGTCGCGGTAATCATGACACAACACAAAATAGAACACGATTTCAGGTAATGAAACTAGGCACTGTTCTCTTCAATTAGCTGACTACCAGGACCGATCAGCTGTAGGATTGTCGCTCCTACTGTACGGTGTTGTAGGATCACTGTTAGTAAAGACAAGGAAATCTATGGTTGACCGAAGTCTAAGGCAGCGTTCACACTGAGGCGATAAGCGATAAGCGATTTATCGGAAGGACTTTGTTGCGGCGATATATTGCTAGGAAGGTTCACACAGCGAGCGATAATTCGGCGCGACCTGGGCGATAAAAATTCCCTTTAGGCAGGCCTACAGGCTGAGGTAGATTTCGATGTGCTAAATATCGCCTTATATAAGAGCTATCGAGAAACCAGTTACTGATTTGTAGAGTACTCATCAAGCGCTTTTCAACGATACTCCATAAGACGTGGTTTCAAACATTTCTAATTTCCATCCCCCCACCAATCGCACCCCCAAAACCCCCGAATCGTTGGTGTCACTGTGAACTCCATAGGGAGTTCTCTAATTTATTCAAACAAAGTTTCCCTCTATACTTCATAGGAGCCGAGATATACATATTTCAAAATTTCTACCCCTCCCCGACCCTCCCCTGGGGCCAAATTTGGTCATTAACGAACTTGTCCGAACTATTGGGCCTAGAAATAACAATCAAATTTGGTTCAAATATCTTCAAAATTATGGCTGCTAGCGTGTAAAGATATATATATATATATATATATATATATATATATCACTTTTTTTTTTTTTTTTTTTTGAACGGGCGGTGGTTTCGTACTTGGAGGCATGAAACGTAAAGATATGAAAGAATTTTTCGAAAGTCATGACATGGTTTCGATTGCAATAGGTAGATTTTTCTTCGAAATCTACCTAAAATGTGGTGGGCACACAATCTTCACTACAAAAGTTACAATATCGTAAGCAACAAATCGCTCAGGCGACCAGCATGCTGCACTTCGAGCGATATAGCACTTGCGATATGTTGCGCTATCGCGTGAGTGTGAACCTTTTTTATCGCCTCCCTTTAGATTTCAAGTATCTGTCCGTGCGTGTCGCGTATCGTATATCGCTCGCGATATATCGCTTATCGCTTATCGCCTGAGTGTGAACCCTGCCTAAAAGAATTCGGGGTAGCGTTCTGTAGATCTGTTGAGCGCAACTCAAGGATTTAGAACACATCAGATCATAATATAAAAGCATATTATTTTAAGTTTGTTCCCACAGTCAATACATGTACTGTCAAGTACCACGACGCATGCGCACATTGTCAGTTCCGCTGCATGACATATGCGCACAATGTCATTTTTCTGCGTGTTCACAATGTGCACACGCGTCGTGGCACATGACAGTTCATGGCTTAGCATTAGGAACATACTTAATATGTAATATAATATAGCCTACTGTAAACTTATTCAAGCTAGAAATATTAATCCAAATTATAGAAGGTGTGAGTTATCAAAAATTTCTTGAAACATCTTTTGAGAGATTTAAATTTGTTTTGAATACATAATAATTTAATGCTTTTAGGAAGCTTATTGTATATCTGTATTGCAGAGCATTAAGCGCCCTTCTGGAAGAGTTTTAATGAGTTAATTGGTATACATAGACTATTCCACTCATATGCCGCGTGTCTGATATTGATCAATAACGTTTAGCAATTCCTCGGAATAGACCAATCACGATCATTTATCTTATAATATCCTTCCTCAGATCGCAAGGACACAATTTTATCTGATAAATCGTCAGCTAGTTACTGGGCACGTAAGGCATCAACGTCCAGTGATTAATACGTCACATGATAGCGTTTTGATGTAAGCAACTATCACGACGCCCTCCATTTTGTGATGCGCGCTATTGGTAGCATTGGGAACGCGGATCGGATCGAATCGATTCGTGGACTGTTCATTCATCTAGTATGCTGTGATCGTATGGCTGACAGAATATTGACAACAAAGTAAATAAATAATTATTATTTACAAAATCCGTTACACTTTATTCATGGAATAGTCTTAATAAATCCTACTCGAGATTACCTATTATAATTAATGTTTGTAGTAGTACATCTATGAACACTGCAATTAGTTTGATTTTCTCAATATTATCTACCATATAACACATAACAGAATATATAAATACACTAGAGCAGCGTTTCTCAACCTATGGTCCGCGGACCACTGGTGGTCCGCGAAGATGGTGCAGATGGTCCGCAGACATAATTAATATAAAAAATCATAAAGCAAGTGGGAAGCAAAGAAGTAAAAATTTTTCACATAAAATGGACACTAGATGTCAAAGTTTTTAAAATCTTCTAAAATACAAGTCCTATTGCAAGTTTCCTTACTTTTGCAGTTATGAACCACAGTTTCAAACCCCTGATGCACTGACGTCTATGGTTCCCTCTTTCATTCAAAACCCTGAAAATAAGACTTTGTCGGAATTTGTTATTAGAGGCGCCATGCAATTTTCAACAACCTATCTTTGTGAGAAGGGATTTTCATCGCTCGTTTAACTAAAAACAAAATACAGAAACCGACTTAATGTATCTGCTGATGTTCGACTAAATTTGACTAATATTGAGCCGAATATCCAGGAACTCTGCAAGAGGCGACAAGCTCAACCGTCTCATTAAAAGTGAGTAATAACATAATTCCTAATTATATTATCAAATTGGTAATAAATATTAAAGTCTGTTCAAAATATAATTTTACTGTCAATAGTTTACTCCCAATTCAATAACTGTGTTTCCGTCGAATTAAAAATAAATGTATTTAGATTTATTTCGTTACAATAACCTATAATTAATACCCCAAATATTAAGAATATAGGCCTACATATAGCCTACTTTTAAAAATGGGATGTAAAATTAGGGGTCCGTAAATTCTTTTAGACATTTTAGAGGTCCTCGGGTTCCAAAAGGTTGAGAAACGCTGCACTAGAGTAACTCCTTGCGAAACTTTCGGCCTTGCCACCTTTCTGACAAAAGCTATAAAAACCGGAATTTAGATAAGTAATTAGGTTCACCATTATACAGTCTTTTATAATCACATAACAAATGCGTAAAAATATAGCCTATGCCGATTTCACAGAATGCACTGACAATTAATTATGTTTGTATATAATTCACTAATCATATAGGTTATACCGCAGCTTTAACACTGCGGTACAGGTTATAATAATACAGCACAACGAAAACACCTTCAATCTTATATAATAACTAGCTTAAAAGGTACGGCGTCGCCCGGGTTTTTATTTTGTAATTTGAAATTAACTTGAAGGACTTTCGATTTTCAAACTCTAGGGCCTTGAATAATATGTACGTAGAACTTGAAATGAAGAAGAATGACTTATCACATTGAAACTATTCCCTCGTAGCTTTTTATGGCTCACAGACGATATCGAATGTTGCATTCTGTTGCTTCTACATACCATGCCTGGGAGGGGTTGAAATAAGAAGAAACATAAATTCCGATTACATAAGATTATATTGTCTTTATGGAAATTTTTATTTCTCACTCTCATGTTACCATTCAACCGTCTCGAAACTGAAATTGAATTAAAAAAAAAAAAAACCATATCACTTTCATACATTCCTCCCCCAAAAGCTGGGACATAATATACTGTGGGCATAGGACTGAAAATGTTTCACTCTATTTTATCTTCTTGTAGATGTTTAGGGGCTATGATAAACATCCTACAGCTATGAATGACGTATCAGTGGATAGGATTTTTTACCGACTTCTGATATAGCATACTCACTGGCACACACACACACTTAAGCTGTCCCTGCAATACGACCGCTTATTCTACATCAAAATGTGAAGTGAGAAAATTATTTTTTCCATGTCGAGGGTAGAGAAAGCTATGAGACTGCTTCACATTGTGCTTTATTTTCTTGGATTTCATTCTTCAATAAATATTTTCACAAATGTATTCATTACATCGATAGCATCAGTATTATGTAGTTCCCCAAGCCCTGCGTGAACACTGTAAACAATACACTGTTGTCATGATAATTGAATTGCATTTCATTTTTCAGTATAATATTTTCAGAAATTATATACATTTTCAAGAAAAGGAGTGGTTTGTTTGAATTTTAGTGTTCACCGCGTTACTCCCCGGGCTTAACTGGGTATGCGTCTAAAATTTCGTGCAAATTGGTCAAGAAATGTAGATTTGTATAGGGAACATACGAGTACATACCCACATATCTACTCTTATACAATTCAACGGCCCTAAATAGCGTGCTTGCTCGCCCGCTTCGTGAGACATCGGGTATACTCGGCGATGTTCGTCTCTCGCAGTCTAAACTTTCATGACGACTACAAAATTAGGAAGGAAAACTGTTTCTTTATTATATAAGGCCTAAGTGAAATGAACACAATGAACAAATATTCTAATTTATTTTTACTTACAATTTTCATAGCTCTGAACCACAAACATTTTTAATAATCTACCAGTGGAATTTTCTTAAAAATCCTGGAGTCAATGAATAATGGCGGGCGAAGCCGGGGGCAACAGCTGTAAAATATTGATGGTTTTATTTCTTGAAATATCGCTGATAATAATAATCCAAACAAACCATTCCTTCCCTTGAAACATTATATAATTTCTGAAAATTACACTGAATTGATAAAATAAAATTCACATCATATTCATGTCAATAAACAGTTGAGAAACAATATGTATTATGTGTTCACCCATGGCCTCCTTTATAGGTTCTTTGGAACTGCATGATCGATTCTGATATAGTTTTCCCAGGGGGCGCTTTAAAGCCGGAATTTTAGCTGTTTCATTAATTATTAATGGCTTAGTTTATGAATGATTCGCGTGCAAGTGTTAATAAATATAATGCTTTAATAATTATTATTATGCACTTAATTTTTAATTTTTAAAAGAATTATCGTGGGCGAAGCCACGGGCACCTCCTAGTTATATACATACACACATTTGATCTGGCTTGGTTGCAAGACTCACACTTCTTTTTTTTCTGTTTTGTTATGAAAACATGTGAAAGCGGAACTCTCAAACTGTGAATATGTCACACTTCTTTTGTCAAACTTCAATTTTTTAAAACTCTTTTTATGTAAACAATTGACAGCAGAACTCTCTGACTTTGCCTCATTTTACATTTCCGACTTTTCCCGTGGATTTTCCAAAAATTTTCTTTCATACAAACCTTGTCCTGACAATTACGAACACAACAAAACAAAAATCAGCCAAATCGGTCGAGCCGTTCTCAAGTGATGCTCCGTCATACATTTTGGAAATTAATTTTTATTAATATAGATAGATTATTGGTATAACGCTTTTTTTTTAAAGTAGGCTATTCAGTTTTTGTTGTTCTTGATAATAGCTGCTTATATGCGCACAATATGTTTGCACTTCAAGATAGAAAATGCAATAATGTCGCTAGGGTAGAATACCGCTTCAATGTTCCTTTCAGCACACCAAAATTTGTGCCCCTCCCAAACAGACACTAATGAACCTACACATATATCATATTTCGCTGAATAGAAAACTCCTTATTGACGCTTTTTCTGGCATAAGTCCAAAACTGGCAATTTTGGTTTTATGCCATTTTGGGAATAAACTGCTCAAATATGGTCTATGCGATTTCTTTCAATTATAAATAATAATAATAATAATAATAATATATTTACAAGTAAGTTAAATTTTTAAGAAATCGGGGGGGGATTTTATTATCCGGGGAGATTTGCCCCCCGGGTCACCTCTGAATTCTTCACTGTACTGATCTCTTTCTCCATGGAGGAGGACGAGCTGATAGCATAAAAATTAAAACTTATTCTAGCCTCAAGAAGAAGGGTGTTATTTTAGTTTTTTATCAAGCTTTCTCCATGAAGGAGGGAGAGCTAAAGGTTTATTCTAGCTAAAAGGAGAAGGAAGTAAATTTAGTTATGTTGAACAGATTCTTCATGGAGGAGGAGAAGCTGAGAGCTTATGGTTCATTCTAATTAGAAGTAAATGGAAGTCATTTTATTAAATACTGAACTCTTACTCCATGGGGGAAGGGGTGCTGAGCACATAAGATTTAGGCCTCCATGCAACAAAATACGACATAATTTGAGAATATTACAGTAAATAAAACTCTGATGAATTCAGTAATCAAAATAAATTATGAATTTCCATTGTCAATAAGTCAAGTATTGTTTTTTACCAGTGGAATAATTACATAATTGTAAATAAATATGTTATAATACCGGACTGTCCACGCCGCAGAAATAATAATCTTGTAAACAAGCCAATAATAAAATTGCTCAGTTGATATGTGTAATTCCTGCACAGTAACGCAAGGAATTACAAAAATATTCATATGGCAATCTCACATAGTAACACAACCAATAGCTCCAGTGAACTCCAGCTGGACATTTACATACCGGCTTTTTACGAGCAGTTTCCTTAAACGGGGAAGATGTGCAGGGAGATTCCCATAGGAACGATTCCTCTATATGGCTTGAAATCGTTTTCTTTATCCTCTGGGAGCCGTATACGCCATTGGATGATGGGAGGCGTTCGGAACGAGACCAGAATCCGTTATCACCAGAACTATCAAGTTGTAACCTCGTCTGAATGCCAGATAATGCGAACTCGAAACTGGAAAGAATCCAGAAAATGTTCAGCGAGAGCACAACACTCCAAGTAGCGAGGTATGAGTTATAGGCTACCTGCATAGGCTAATGATATGGGAATTTTGTGTCTTCATTTCACCGTTGGATTTTAAAGGACTATAGGACTATTGGATGTAAACGAAAACTTTTCTTTACTTTTTTCTCATTTCTTTCTTTTGTCTTCCTTCCTGTCTTTTATTCTTACTTTACTTTTACTTTCTCTCTTTCTTTCTTTCTTTCTTTCTTTCTTTCTTTCTTTCTTTCTTTCTTTATTTCTTTTTTTCTTTCTTTCTTTCTTTCTTTCTTTCTTTCTTTCTTTCTTTATTTCTTTCGTTTTTCCATTTTTTCTTTAAATTTGTTTTCTTTCTGCCTCTTCTAGTCATTTACATCCTTTCCTTCCGTTCATTAATTTTTACATTTTTGTTATATTCCTTCTGTCTTTCCACTCTTCCCTATATCCTTACATACTTTCTCTCAAATTCTTCATTTTTATCGTCACTGGTTGCTTTCTTTAAGAGTTATCTCATCAAGCGTTTTAACTGATTTGTATCTTTCCTCCAATTCTATCATTATTTAAATTATATATTCGCAATTTTATATATTGATGGATGGACATATGGAAGGGGAGATGGACGAAAGGAGGGATAAATGGAAGGAATAATGGATTGATTAATGGAAGAATGAGTAGATGTATCGATTAAAGGATGGACGTGTAGATGGATGAAAGGATGGATAATAAGGTAAAATGGATAAATAAATAAAAATATTATATATATATAATGATAAACAAATAGATTTTTATTGATATTATAAGTTAATATGCAGATGGAAAGAACCATAATATATTAAAAAACGGGCGGGAGAAGATATAGGCCTATCTTTACATCCTCTGCCCAAATCATAAAGTAGGCCTACTATAGATAAAGGAATTATTGTTTTCGACCCCCAAATTCGAAGTTGGGTTTTTAACATAAGTACACGTTTTGAAATCCTCTGAATCCAAAAATGCTGTTTTCGGAAACATGTCCGTGTGTGTGTCTGTGTCTACTACAGAACGGAAAATCTTATGAAAACAAAATTTTATATCTGAGGATGTGACACGAAGATGGCGACAACTCTCTTCCATTTTTAAGGGGACTTTACATGCAAAATATTTCGTTTTTCGCGATTTAACGGCCTTGCGATTTTCTTTAAATTTCATGAGCTAAAACTTTTATTTGATACATTTTTTTTCTGAAATTATCTGAAGGGTAGTTATAAGCCACCCACTCTGAATACGCGCTCTTTGCAAAGTATTTTCTTGAGAAAAGCTGTTGTTTTAGACCTCTTGGTAGGCGCATTGTACAGCTTGAATTTTCTTGTCATTTAAAAGAAAACCCTTTGCACATACAAATGAAATAACCTAATAACAAAAAATTGGGATAGTCTAATGTAAGCATAATCAGACTATTTGATATTGTTACTTATCTCATCTTTTTACCTAAGATAAAATTACTTAACTCTTGCTTTCACAAGTGTACAGGGGTTAGGGAGTTACGATGTCTGACATCATGATAGAAGGCAACTTACTAATTTGAATGGAGCTGGTGGTAGTCAGCTACCTGTCCTACAATTTGGTTGCTAATTAACTTTAAGATATGGACAAGAGAAGGGTTGTGACGTGCATTATGAGGTAACCTCCTTACAATCTCTTCGGGGAAGGTAATGGCCACCTGCCAAGATGTTGCATTTTAGGTCGGGTCAAACATCGTGAAGGCATGGCGGTATCATCACAGGCTTTTGTGTCCTGTAATGAAATATGGCCATCGGTAGAGTAGAGTTTAACTGCAAAGGTAAAGCGAGTCAGATTTTAAAACTGACCTCATTATAAAATGGATTTTAAATAAGAACAAATGTTCAACTACTGTACTATGTATATAAATTTTAATACACTTCAATAATATTAATAATAATAATAATATTAATAATAATAATAATAATAATAATAATAATAATAATAATAATAATAATAATAATAATAATAATAATAATAATACCACCGCCGTGGGTGAGTTGGTAGCGTAACTGCTAGCCACCTCGGCGGCCCGGGTTCGATTCCCGGGCGTGTCGGGGATTTTACAGAGATGTAAAGTTTCCTTCCTGAGTCAGGACTGGGTGTTGTGTCCTCATTCCCATCCCACGAAAGGAACTGGTCACCCTAGGCGGTATCATCCGGCCTAGTGTCCCTCGGTCAGGCCGTGGGTATCCCCCACGGCTCGGTCCCAGGACAGGACCGGCCTCCCGGCCGGACACTTCATCATCATCATCAATAATAATAATAATAATAATAATAATAATCATGATAATAATATGACCTAGGAGAATCTCTTGTTCTGGCCTATATCACAGCTAAAAGAACTCTTTGCATCTTTTGCTCGGTCACAAGGGGGAAGCAGTAAACCGGGGTAATTTGGTTAATTTCAGACTTGTTTACATTTTTCTTAGAATGCACGCGGTGTTTTGCAAATATTAATATGGAATATTAAACTTACATGTTTAAGGAAGCAATTGGTGTTTTATGAAATAAAAATGTTTGTAACTGAACTCACAATTGAGCTATCCGTATTACCCCTAAAATTTCACGGAACTGAAAAATCAGGGGCAAATTGAATAACCCGTGGGGTAATATGAATAACCCTAAATATCTTCGTGAAAAATCTATTTGTAGTGTTCATTTTACTTCAGTTCTAGGCAGTTACCTTTATGTAACAAGAAACCTTACATAATAAGACCAGACAATGTATGTAAATTAAAATAATGCCTCTTTTTAAATTTGTTTCGCTCATGAGCTTTTTTCCCCTCGTTCTGCTATTATTCTAGGTGGCCTGTTGTTAAAAAGAAGCCCACTTTCGTTCATATTGTTTAATATAATTACCAGCTGATTTGTTTATTGCCCATGATTCTGGTAACTCAATATTGCAATTTTTTGCATATGAATATCCAGCAGCACACAGTTCTTTCTTTGTTAACCGAAGCACTTCGATTCCAAATATTTTAGTCTTTCTGATAATTTTTTTCTAGGTCTGCTCCCAATACTGAAGGACGCCCAATATCTCCATTCGGATTTGATCTGTTGGAACCAAATCATTAATTCTTAGCAATTCCTTTTTTTCACACTGAATTCTTCTGTATAAACTAGTATATGGAACATAGAACAGTTCGGCAGCTGCCAAACTGATATTTCATTGTTTGTAACAGATCTTCAAAGCCTGCTCAATTCTTTCCTTTCGCCATTTGAGCCTAAGTATTTTTTCTTATAATTTCTCACCATCTGGAATTTAAAAAATAATAATGATGTAAGCAATATATGAAATCAATAATATAAAAAGTGTGATTTAAAATTCCAGCAGAACACTATCCAATTTACCCCGGGACAGATTATTCAAATTACCCCGAATGCTGACAAAACAAAATTTCGTCGTGGTACAATGCTCCGTTACTAGAATTCGCCACAAGTAGGGGTAACAACTTCTATAATGTCCTTGAATCAATTACAGGTTAAAGCGAGTCTCCTGCATTATCCCATGATCTATGAAAGCTTAGGTAACTGAAGTGAAATATTATAAGCAGCCAATAGATAGGAGTTTTGCTACATACCTTCCTCCAGAAAAATATATTCACAGACGTCCATTTCAGCCTCAGCAATCTGATTTTTTCAGAGAGAGTTCACAACAATATATTCTTCTCACTGTGCAATAATCGTCAACATGGCGTTGCACGTTTGATCTCAGGAGTGCCAACATCTTAGCATTATCCGTATTGCCCCGCTGTTCAAATTACCCCGGTTTACTCTATTGGATTGGGAACTGAGAAATTAGTTAAATTCATTCTTTTCTCTCTCAGCAATGAATAAATGGTTCTGTAACCTTATAATCTGGCATGCATATTATTTTCAGAATTAGTAAAACTATTACAGTTATGGGTAATTATCGTTGCAAAATGGCAGCCACGATTCTGCTCCGAAATACCTTTTCCACGATAATTTCACAAATGTCAATATTTCTAAGTAATTCTTTCTTTAAGTATCATGTGAACAAAATTATCTACAAACTTTGGAATATCTGACTGACTGACTCGTTCCTGTAACCCCTATGGTAGGGCATGAGCCTCCAAGGGGAGGTTTCATTTCCTATACTAATTTTGTTACGCTTATTTTCCGAGAGAGAGAGAGAGAGAGAGAGAGAGAGAGAGAGAGAGAGAGAGAGAGAGAGAGCAGAGGGACAGGTGGTTAGCCTCTCAACCCCCCTCCGGAAACTAAAGTATTACTTGGACGTGAAGGTCCGATAAATTTTGTTTGGAATACCTACAGCATAAGTATTTAAAAAAGAATAAATCCATGGGGAATATTTTTCTTTCACATTTTATTGTACATTAATATATAAATTAAGAAAAATTATTAACGTTAAATGAATGATTGTAGATAGATTATTATTTTATTAACTTTATAAATTTTATGTATTTATTATTATCATTAACAACAATTGTTAGATTAAAAAAAATTGTTAAATATTCAGTGTTCCCTAGCGTTAGAGGAATTCGGTAACGTCAATAATGGGGACGGAGCTTTCTCTCAAATTCATATTTCCTTTGTAATCGATTACAACTGCTGGTTTCAGATGCTCGAGAGCATTGTGGAAGGAATACAAGTCACTTGTAGTATCACCTAGATCGGAAACTTCAGGATGTAGGCTATTGTTAATGAGCCTACCCGATAATATAACTTGATAATTTGTTCTCCAGGTGGCAGCGGAGTGAAACCAAATAAGTTTATTATAATTATTATGATTTTGGTCCATAATATAATAGGCTTATGTTTAAAAGAGGACCGCTTGCATGGTCTAGTGCAGGGGAAGACAGAAGGTTGCTCTGTGACGTCACTGCTTTCTGCTCTCATGCTCGCGTTGTACCTCTGCGAGGAGTATGTGAAATGTAGGCATCAGTGAACAGGGGGGAAGAGAGGGGTATTAGTATTGCGGGCAGGGGGAATTTAGGGGGTTAGAACTTACGTAATACGTGTTTCCGAGTTAATGAAACATCAATCGATTTTCTTGATAGTTTATCGGTTAATTAAAGCACAGTAGTTTAACATATTATAAATGATTCTATTTTTCTATTCTGTGAGAACAATTGCCTTTCCACAAAATCTATGTTCTTTGACAAAAATAGACAATACTATCATTTGAATTAACATAATTCACTACTATAAAAATAATTTAAAAAATGAACTGAATTAATTACCATACAAGCTCGTCTGCACCTTAGATGATACAAGATTACAGTAACAATTTTCTGACTTTCCTGTCTCTTTTTTCTTTAACAAGTTTATCAATGTTAGGACGTAATGTTTGAGCAATATTTAATCGAAGACTACATTTAGGTTGTGATTTGACAATGTACTTCTTGATTTGAGCTTTGCACATTTCATTAGTGAAAAAAATTGTTCGGCCACATATGTCGATCCAAAATTACATAATATTCGTGCGGCAAGTTTCGGGAATCTGGTTTCAGAGAAATTTCTGTAAAAGTTACCCAAGACCACTTTACGTTCGTATTTGTCCTTTAACAGATCGTCGCATTGTAAGTTTAGCAGTTCCAACTGATACGGGCAAGGAACGTCTTTGACATTAACTAAATATGGGGTAGCAAAAAGTTTAAATATTGGAGAAAGGTTTCCACATCCTGAAACCTCGATTCGAACTGAAGAAGAATGTTTTGCAGAACTAACACATGTTCTGCAGAGAGAACACTATCAGGATCGCATCTTGCATTAACTTTGAAAAATGCTCCGTATTTCCAACCAGAAGTTGTTCTACCCACAGAGCTAAAGTGAATAGGTCCTCTAGTGCCTAAATCTAGCGTACTCTAAACACCCCTACTACCGTGCGCTCTTGCTGACGTCACACACATGGGATCCGCATGCTCTTGCTCCACAAACGTCATCACAAGACGTAGTTGACTTCCCCTGGTCTAGTGGTTAGCGTTGCTGACTATGGATCAGTAACTCTGGGCTTGATCATCGCTACCTCCTCGGATTTTTATGAGATCTAGAAAGGGGTGCACTCAGCCTCAGGATACAAACTGAGGAGCTACGTGATAAAGATACGACTCCGGTTCAGTAAGCCATCAGTAACGGCCGCTGACCACTTCCCCCCCCCCCCCCAATCCTGTCATCTGGCTGTGGTAGATTGCGCAGCGGTCGGATGGTAGGCCAAGTCCCTCAAAGGGATGTCACGCCCGTGGAGTTTTAATTTTTTATTTATGTTTAGAAGAGAGGGAAATGATTAGAGCATTGTTAGAGTAAAGCATTATGGCTCTAGCGTTGGATATGAAAGAGTGACATAAAGAAAGTTCAAAGGGAATCATCTCAATCGTTAGTTTTCTTCATAGGAGGCCTATATTTATTTGCTTATTCAACAGTAGTAACTGTGATTAATTTAAGTCAGCAGGGAATATTGTTAGATATTTTCTTATTTAAAAATAATTTATCCTCCAGTTTACTGACGCCCTAAAAATTATTGTATGGAGCTCCAAGTAAATACTGTATATGCATAAGTTCTTTGCACCGTCGCAGGACAGCTCTCTGGAAGTGATTCCAAGTGGTCAATCAATGATTCTGGTATTATGCCTGTAGTCGAAGTAATTTGTGAAATAATGTTAACACTTGTGAGTTTATTATTTTATTATTATTATTATTATTATTATTATTGTTATTTCATGATACTTATTTCGAAACACCGGAAACCTCTTTAGCCCAGATAATTCGTACGATATTTTCTTCAAGAGAACTGCAGTTTGGATAAACTGAAATAACCTAGAAGGAAAGTGGAAAGTGAGTTGAAATTCTGTGTGCAGCAACAAAACACAAGCATAATATAGCCAACATTTAAAGCGCATAGCCCAAGAAAAATTGTGGTGCATACAATATAGTCTGCACGTGATAATCGAACCTTTCATTCAGCAATTCTAAGTTATTTTCCTATTGGAGGAAGAGGGCTGTCTGAATTTAAAGAAATTCAGTTTATTGGACTCCGATCTAATGTTCCTATTGTGGAGGTTTTATTCCTTAATGTTATTCACAAACTAGTAGAATGAAAGTCTCCTAACTACTAAGAATCCACAGAGAAATGTTCATAGAAATTTCCTCTTAAAGGCTTACTATCTATTTTTTACTGCATCTTACTATATGGAATTTTGTTATGGGGAAATTGCAGTAGAATTTTCGAGGCGCTAAGTGTTACAGAAAAAGGAATTGCATCTTATATCTAGAGATTTACCATATTCTTACTGTTAACCCTTGTTTATTGAAAATATTAAATGCACAAATGACGATTATAAATTTGTATAATTATATTAAGATATTATGTAAAGTAAAACTCAAGAATGGCATTGAGCACCGACTTCATTTTCATGGGTACAATAAGAAAAACCAAGAGGCTGACAAAAGAGAACAATGTTATTAATTATAATTATTCCATTACAACTTTTTATTGGGCCATACATACAAAACTTCTTTCAGTCAAAAAACTTAGAAAAAACTAAAATATTGGTTTCTGAAACATCCTTATTATGTATGTTACGAGGAAATTCATTAAAAAGGAATTGACTGATGTGTATTTTTAACTATCGGTGCTGAACTAATTAGTTCAAAAATTTTGTCATTTTTATGAAATTTGTAAAGGTAGTCTATAATAGTAAATGGACTAGCATACTTAATTTTCTCCAAATAGAATGAAATAATTTTATGCGGAATAAAGTAGACCTTCAGGAAAACAGTGTACAACGACCTTAACTTCATGCTTCCAGATAAAGTAAAAAGACAAACACTGATTGTATAGCCATAACATCATCACAGAAAATAGCTTCGAAAGTTAATTGAAAGAGGGGCGGTTCCGAATACCTACTTAGGGAGGAGTGGATATTCATGTTCTCTATAGGGACCTCTGTATGAACTTAATTATTAGCACATTCACAGATGTGCATTGCGGGTTGGAACAGATGGTCACCATAGAATTTCTGGAATGGGAGTAGCCTATGTAATAAATGGTTTAATGAATAACGCAATTTGCGACCCAAATCGGACATTTTATGTGCTACAAGATGATTTCAGTCTTGAGACTTAATGCTAGAAAAAGTCGAGTTTGAACCCATTACTTTTGCTATTAATTATCGGAGCGAAGCGGAGTGTTTTCTGATCAAAAAAAGGTTTCGTTCTGATGCACGTTCTAAGTGATAGTAGACTACGTTTGATTGACACAAAACTTTAAACATAAGCACACCTTATAAGCAGAATTGTTACGGAGACCGATTTTTCATATTTGAAAAGGTCGCAAAAAATCAAGGTCAAAGTTCATTCATTTAAGCTTATGTGGGTGTATTAGAGGTCAACAGATATGGAGGAAAGTTTGTTCATAAGGAGTATCAAAAGAAAAATAACATTTTAAACATCTTTCGTTACATAAATACAACTTAATAACAAAAAGAAGAAAAATGACTTAGCTCCTATAGGCCTATATGTTAAAGCACTTCTTCGCGCCAAAATTAATTGGCAATTTTGTTGTTATTACCAATAATGTTTAAACTATTTCATACTTTAAACATTAAAATTGCTCCCCATTTAAGTAAAATAAGTTTTAAAAAGCTTATTTACAAATTGCTATATTTCAATAAATTGTAAGGGAACTCATCAACCATCCTCTTATTATTCTATCAAATAAAAGTATTTAAAAATATATACAAAATATAAGGAGTCACCTAAACTCTCCCAAAATGTTGTCATGAAGACCACAGGCACCGCCTTCCCCATCCCTGGTATATAATCTTTCCTGTTCAAGTGTTTATAATTCAGTGGAGTCACAAGACCACTGCCGGTTTGATTGGCATCATCAAGAAGGATAGTAGAATGTGATTGGCAACAACTATGGAATGTGACTAGAAAATACATAACCTCAGGAGCCAATCAGAAAGTTTGATACTTATGAGATATGAATGCTAATCATAGCTTCCATTCAGAGGAAGTGAAACAATGACTAGAGTTTTGCACTTCATTACATAAATGAAAATAAATGTCGTTCAGAACCTTCACTTTAAACGAAGCGGCTGTAACGAAATCACTAACTTAAATATACTAAGTAAAAATATTACTGATTTTATTGGATGACTGTAATATCTGTAACCTGCTGCTTATAAGATTATAAATCAGCAATATTGAGAAGGTCCTTCATGTTTCTGTTTTCCTAAGCTATTGAGGTTTTTATAGTTATAATAATTTATTCGAATTTTCCATATAAAATGTAGTATTTTATGAAAAGGAAGTTTTAAGTAGAATATGCATTCATCGGTGCTCAGTTGGATTAAATCCCATTTAATTCAATAATTATTACGGTCGCAGGAAATTTATTCATGAAATCAAGTTAGAAAGAGCATAAACAAAGTAAAGTTTCATTTGAATGTGAAGTTATAACTTCAAGCCAGAAAATGACTTCAAGAGAATATCCATTGTTTTGTATTTTGACTACCTGCTGCTGAACATCGCTCATTATTAGGTGTCAGAATGGTACTTACACAAGGACGGAATTACACAAGGAATTGTTCACACATTCATACATTCATCATTGGTAATTTATATTTAAAAAGTTAAAATTATATACAAATATGTTGCAAATTACACATTACTTGAATAGACTTATTGCTTAAAAAATCATTCATAAACACATAAGGTAAGAATCTTTGTTTACCTATCATGAAATCTGATAAAATAAGTCTTCTGTTCTCTGGCGTCTTATAGTTAAAACGTAAAATGTACACAGTGTGTTAAAATGAGTGTTTGCATCAGAATAAAAGTACAATGTCTAAAATCCTATTTACAATAGTTTCACAACGATAACCTGTATATACTTCAGTATTTTTTTATATAATCCTGCTTTTGTTACATCTTCGTTTTCAGCTGAATCTTAGAACCGATTATTCTATGAGATACATTTCTATACACAAGTTGGGTTAGTTAAAATCCCCGCATCACCTAAATAACTTTTGAAGCATGTGGTTCAGTGACATGAAACTCAGTGTGTTGGGATAGCCGTATATGGGGAACTGAAAAAACATTATTATTGAATTTTACGGACTTCCGATATACCGGAAGTGCAAATTTATTGTTGTTAAATCAAGAAAACAGAAAGCGAATAATTCTAAGGAAGTTAAATTTTAACAAAAAGCAAATAAATGTGAGTTTAACCTCTGCTGTGGCCATGACCGCGAGGAAATCTTTAAAGATGTTTAATGTTAAGTGCTTTATGTTATAAAGTGCAGATTATTATTCCGACAGTAACCAGTAAACAAAAGAAGCTTTTTTACTGGTATTATTCGCTTTCTGTTTTCTTGATTAGCAACAGTACATTTACGCAGAATTATCTCTTGTGGATACTTTCTGGAAAGCGCTCAATGAGCACTATTCGAGAATATAAAAATATATTCCGCGTTCCATTAAAAATAATAGAGTAGGCTCCGAATGTTGAGTTCTCCATAGGTCTAGTCTATATGACTTTCCCAACGCACCGAGTTTCATGTCTCTGAACCACATGCTTCAAAAGTTATTTCGATGGTGCGAGACTTTTAACTAACCCTGTATAATATTGTATCATCATCAATCATGTACATTTGGATGACGTGAGTCTTGTAATATATATGTGTATATATATTAATCCTACATCAATTCATTCTGATTTTTTTATTTAGATTTGTGCTAAAATCAAAATTTCGAAAAATAACTTTCAAAGCTCAATCGTCATATCACGTTGAAGTTGCGTTTTTCCTTAAGTAGCCTACATCATACAGGTGCGTTCCGAGAGAGATAGGACTGGACTCTACAGACTCATAGGTTAAGGTCTGTAGATTAAGTTGATATGAAATGAAATATATATTGTATTCAAACAAGAAAGGAACTCGTTTTCAACGACAGTTAGAAACTAGGTGACAGGAATAGGCACACCTAAGTAAAATTTTTTGCTTCAATAGTTCATGAATTTAGAAACGTAACTAAAGGAATGACGAAACGTTCCATGTGATTTTTTACAATATAGGAAAATGTGTTTCTTTTAATCATAGGATAAACCTCGATCCGCTATTTCTCTAAATCTAGATCCGACACGGGTGTGGTCCAAATCTTACAGTACAATTCTTCGAGTTTTATATCCAGGTTAAATGGCAGTCATCTCATTTTAATTCTGCATAGCATTCTACTAATGAGTTAGCGTCAGTAAGGGGTGTACAAGAAGAAAGAACGTTAGTAAACAACCTCCAAATTTCATCCAAAAATTAGAAAATTAATAATTTTACGGCAATATTCTGTATGATACACTGATTTTACTAGGCCTATACCAGGCCTATAGCGCCAGTTTATTTCGTATTTTCAGAATATAATATTAAGCACAGAAAGCATACATTGTAGGATTTATAAATTCTTTCTATATTAATTATATACATTATTTATTTATTTAGCCGTCATGACATGGGTTAAGATTGAAGAAATTCAAATTCAGCAATACTGGGGGAAATTTCCAGAAATCCATTCAGATTGACCTGGAACAACATTTGAACTCGCGACCTATTGAATACAAGCAAACTATTAATTACAACCCAGTAATTAAGAGAACCAGAAAGTAGTTGAAATTAGTAAAATTAACATTTTTGTAGCACTATTAAAATTTCTTTTTCAAGTAGGTTACAAATAGGCTCTATTCGGAAACTTCTTAAATAGATTTATAGAAATTGCAACTAACATAAGGAGAAGGGTGGGAGTGTAAAATAAATTATAAACTTCGTCATTTTAACTGGAGAAAAATAATGGAATATCATCCAAAATAACAAAATAAAAATTCAAGGGGGAAAATATACATAATAATGTATTTGGAGTATAAGTGAAGATATTTGTGTTGCCATTTCAAACTACCTTGCTCTTATGAATTTGGGGATATTTAAATATTATTTTCAATAATTAGTTCAGTGACCAATCCATTATAAGAATATGTGGAATTTTAACCAATCGCCGTTGTCAATTGTCAGAATTTTATCGTTTTACTTTTATCACAGCGATTAGGTATAATTGCATAAACTGCATATAAGCAAAAGAGTGAAAATAACGTAAATTTTATGCGTGGTGAATCATTATAAATCGCGTATATTAACAATAGAAACAATGTAGATATTATTAAGTGCCAGATTGGTACTTTATGAGATTGTGTGGTGGACGGGAAAATGTATGTACGTCTGTCTGTCTGTCCATCTATCTTGTGTCTGTACGCGCGATAACTCAAGAAAACTCTATCGGATTTTCATGAAACTTGGTATTCACATTTATAACTTCCATGGGAAGATGATTATTGACCGGTACCGGAGTAATGCCCAATTTTGTGCCTATTTTATGGAATATATTAGAAAGGATTTATCAAATGCAAATTAGTTCTCATGACAGCAGCATTGCTCTACAGTGTTTACATTTGGCTTTAGAAGTTGCAATATAGTAAATATCGGTGTACCGCAGGGTACAGTATTGGGTCCCATATTGTTTTTATTATACATAAATGAACTACTAAAGATTAATTTGAATATATTTAATGGCTCTATTTACTCATATGCTGATGACACCGTTGTAATTTTTAGTGGTTCTTCATGGAGTGAAACTTACGAAAATGCCAACAAAGGTATAAATCTTGTTAAATCTTGGCTGGATTTTAATTTACTTTCCTTAAATGTTGAGAAAACTACGCTAGTTCCTTTCGCTTTAACAGCTACCGGTATGCAACAATTAAAAGTAAGTAAAAATTTAAGCTTAAAAATACACAATTCTGGTTGCTGTATTAATAGCTGCACTTGTCCCGCCTTAAGTGAATCAAATCAAGTGAAATATCTAGGCATCATAGTTGATCGACATTTAAGATGGGACAAGTACATTGAATATTTATGCAATAGGCTACGTAAAGTCATTTATAAATTCGTTATTCTCGGTTCATGTTTACCAGCTCATGTTTTACGTACGATTTATTTAGCCCTAATTCATTCTATTATTCAATATGGCATAATTGGGTGGGGAGGAGTTGCAAAAACGATCCTCAGCCCTTTGCTTTGTCTTCAAAAACGCATCATAAAGATTTGTTTATCTAAGCCTCCAGACTATTCTTCCAAATTATTATTCTCTGAATTTAACGTTTTCACCATAGACCAAATTTACAAGTACGTCATACTGGATTATTTTCATAAACATCGTGACAAGTACAAGCCAGAATCTCACGTATATAACACGCGAAGGAATCAATTTAATTTATTACTTGAACCAAAAAATGTTACACTGCTGCATCTAAGCACTGTTCAAGTTTTGGCCCAAGACTATTCAATTCAATTCAATTCATTTATTACCAACCATCCTGATCTAAATAGCTTAAACAATAAACAATTTAGGTCTAAAATTAGAAAATTTATATAATTATTACTTCTGTTTTCTACTATTACTGTTATAACATTTTTCTTATTAAACTTTAACATTTGGATAGAACTTAATTTCTTTGTTTTTTACTAAAATTGGAACAAATAAATTTTTATGTATTATTATTGTATTACCTCGTACCTTTGTACTGTAAATAGAACATGTTCTAACCTTTTGTACATAATATTTTGTCATACTTCTCCAAATTATGTATTGTTTTAAGTAATTATTTAGTAGGCTATAAGTTTTTCTAATATATTGAACTGAACCACCCCCGAACACAAGCTCTGCTTCTTCGGGTGGAGTATCAACTTTTGTATGTATTTTTCATGTAATTTGGAACAATAAATTGTAATTGTAATAATAATAAAAAAATAATAAAATAATAAGTTAGCTTTGACAAATAACACTACCCACATATTCCTTCACATATGCTTGTCAAACTAGACCTTTGTTCTTCCGTAAGCCCTGCTTAATGAATGGATCTGGAGCATAACTCAGAAATCGATAACAAAAATGACTTACTTTCTGTATAACTTATCATAATTGCAATTATCACTGATTAAACAAAAGCATTCTGGCACTTTGTTATATCAGTTTACATGATTATATTAGTACTACTAAAGAGTTTTCTCTAAAGAATTGATGCAGCTGATCTTAACGAAAAGTGTTGGTAATAATAGCACGCAGCGCGACCGTCGCGATATATCGATTGTCTCGCCATCGTCTATCTCGATTACAGTGAAACAAACATTATTTATTTATTTGTGTGGTTTTAATTATTCATGACATGCTTAATTCAGTAAATAGTCACAATAAATATAACTCGAGGTCCGGATTTACTAAAGATAAATAATTCAGGACCTCTCGCTGTATTACTATGATAGAAATAGATATATCCCATCGCCCGATTTGATTTTTTCTCAAGATCTTATATTTTCAATGAAATGGAAAACATATTTTATTATTGATGTTTTCTGAGCAGTTTTACTATATTTTAAAATTACCTGCTTGGTTAGACCACCCGCAAGACGAGTGATCTGCGCTTCGCGTTAATTTCCTGCTATTTTTGTCACTGTGGAACTGCACTCTTTGGAAAAAAAACAAAAACAAACAAAAACAAAACTTTTTGTCAAGAGTCCGTGGAGTTTTATATGTGGGAATAAACCTTAAAAAAGTGTTTATTCAATCATATTCTTCTCAAATTGAAACAATTTTCATTTAATTTGGTTCGTTCCTCGCCCTATGACAGAATTCTTTTTTTTTTTTTTTTTTGGCGATTTTACCGTTGACAGCCAATATAAAAACTCAGGAACAGAACTGATTTTAAAAAGATAAAATTAAACTACGTCCCTAGAGAGACTGGACCTACCATCCGATCGCTGCGTCATCTACCATAGGCAGATGGCAGAATCGGAGGCTTGCAGTAAGCTTGCCGACATCACGGCTCTTAATGATGGTTTTCGTGTCCGGAGCCACTACTTCTCAATCAAGTAGTTCCTCAATTTGTTTCACGGCGCTGAGTGCACCCCGTTCCAAACTTCCCAGCCTCAGAAAAATCTCAGGAGTTACCGTGGATCGAACCAGGGCATGCTGATCCTCAGCCGGCGAGGCTAACCATGAGACCACACAGGCGGTCTTTAAAGAAGATAATACGACGGAGAAAGGAAAAGAATATAAAAGAAGCAGGAAAGAGAAAATTAAATAAAATAGGAAAATAATGCTGGACGTATTACTTTGAACAATTAAGCTATCTATAAATTTCTTTGCTAAGAATTACAATAGCATATATGCTCCTCGTATAGTAGACACTGGCATATTTTTCACCCCTGAATAGCTCATAAATTAAATCAAATTCGCAATCAGAATCTGTGCTGAATAATAAATAGGTATGCCTGTAATAACTCTCATATGAACTGAAAAGCAATCCTGTTAGCGATAAACAGGCCTACAGAACTCGTATCCAAAGCGAAAGAGGAATCATTAAACTGAAACGTGCGCAGTTTAGCACTGATACTTTTGAAGGCTATTATTGAAAGCTCTTGCCTTAAGTATGAAGGTATAACTTATTGATAAAATTTGTATGTTCATATCATCTAATGTTATTGAAAAGCGTACACAGGATATAGAAAAGAAGGTTCTGTGTTACTTAACTATCATCATAAAGGACTAAACCCCAGAACAAAAAATTAATAAGAGTAAGAATTAATTGATTTATTTAAGGATGTAGTGTATGACTTCTTCGTTTTAACTTATGTCTTGACTATGCCTTAAGAAGCTGAAAAATAGGCTGAGGCCTAGTAAATGGTTTTAAAATAATGTTAATAATTTATGCAGGTGACCAGGTGATCATTTCGAACGCAGAGGATAACAATCAGAAGCTTTATGACCGCCATAAAATAACATAGAATGATTACTAGACAAATTTTAAAATAATCGTGTTTATCGTAAATGATTAATAGAATCAAGAATAATTTTCGAAAATTGAATAATAGAGGAACTAACAAGCTTAAAGCTTATGGCCTGCTGTTATTTTTTGTTCAATACTTTCGAACAATATGAATTATACTAGATATGTAGAACCACAAAAGGGAATTCTGAAAAGATATAAGAAAATATATTACCGTTATATTCCCCAAAATTATGACAGCGGAAATTGGACACTAAAAAAGGAAGAAGAAAGTACAATGCGGACTTTTAAAATGAGATTAATGAGATTTGTTATGTCAGACCAAATTCCAAACGCTGGAAAAACAGAAACCTTCGAAACCTAGAAAGAATCAATCCATATTAGGCCTATAATAGGATAAATAATGATAAACAATAATAATATTATAAATTCACCCTTAAAGAAAAAATATTATATTTCTGCAGGTTCCAAACATAGCATTAATTTTGGACCACGACTGTACAATTAATAGTAATAATATTTAACTTATAAGCTCATCTCTGACTTCTTAATTTTAATTTTACTTTCATTTTTATATAATCTACTCTTATACAATTCAACGGCCCTAAATAGCGTGCTTGCTCGCTCGCCCGCTTCGTGAGACATCGGGTATACTCGGCGATGTTCGTCTCTCGAGTGTAAACATTCATGACGACTACAAAATTTGGAAAACCGTTTCTTTATCCTAAGTGAAGTGAACACAATGAACAAATATTCTAATTTTATTTTTACTTACAATTTTCATAGCTCTGAACCACAAACATTTTTAATAATCTACCAGTGTAAATTTCTTTAAAATCCTGGAGTCAATGGCGGGCGAAGCCGGGGGCACCAGCTGTAAAATATTGATGGTTTAACTCTTGAAATATCGCTGATAATAAAAATTCCAAACAAACTATTCCTTCCCTTGAAAAATTATGTAATTTCTGAAAATTACACTGAATTTATCAAATAAAATTCACATCATATTCATCTGTCAACAAACAGTTGAGAAACGATACGTATTATCCACCGCCGTCTCGAGAATTACGTACGAGAATTATACAGTTTAGAAGGCAGTGGTTCACAGTTATCTTTGGAACTGCATAATCGAATCTGAGATCGTTTTCCCAGGTGGCGATTTCTAATCGTGGAATGTACGCTAAAGCCGGAATTTTAGCTGTTTCATTAATTATTAATGGTTTAGTTTATGAATAATTCGCGTGCAAGTGTTAATAAATATATTGCTTAAATAATTATTATACTATTAATTTTTAATTTTTCAATTAATTATCGTGGACGAAGCCGCGGGCACCTCCTAGTATTACACAATTCTTCCATTGTGCTTAATTTTTGTTGTCTTTTCTTTCTGTACTTTGGTTGTACTTTACACATTGCTAGGCGTATTAAGTTTCTGAAGCTATCTTCATCTTAAAGAAATTAGAGAAATTGACTTTTATTAATGCGTTCTAATAAAAATGATTGGATCAAGATTGATAGTGTTACCCATATAAAACTGAACACTTTTAAAGACTTATAATTTTCCTCTGGAAAGTAATACAAAATTGAAATTGAATTATGATCTCAGTGGCTTTGGGCGAATCGATATTGGTATTAATGTTTACTACCCTACCATCCCGCCGTAGCGTAGTGGTTGAGGTACTGCGCTACAAACCGGAAGGTCGCGGATTCAATTCCCGATGAGATCGTTGGAGTTTTTCAATTGGCCTTTTCCTTCTGGTGGCACCATGGCCCTGTGGTCGACTCAGTCTCTAACAGAAATGAGTACCAGGAGCACTCCTGGGGTAAAGGCGGCCGGTGCGTAAGGCTGACAACCTTACCACCTTCACGTGCCGAATGTCCAAAATCTGGGAGCCTTAACCTCCTGGAACTCTCTGGGCCTCTGGCCTTTATAGGGATCACTTTACCTTTTTACCCTACCATCCATCAGTGTTGCCTTACGACAATTGATTACTTTCCAGTTTCTAGTTTATCAGACACAAACGAAAATGCAATTCTCAATTCGGCAGCGAGTTCTTCTTGTGAAAACATATTGACAGACATTGAGTGAAACACAACGGGTATTTCTAAGAAAATCCATTGTGCACAATTTTTCAACAAGGACAACAATTTTATCCAAGGCAAGAAAGCTGGAGACTACTGACTCTCTCCTCAGCGAGACTGGGAAAAAATACCTACATTGAGTCAAGATAATGTTGATAATGTGAACTCACGAAAGAAATCATTGCGCTGGTTGAGCCAAGAGACCCATATGGCTACTCATATGGCACATGTCAGAGAGCTGCGAAGAAAGCGGGATTACGAGCCTACAGAGTACATGTAGTGCATGAATTTAAAGAACATCATTATATACTGAGGAAACTCCCAAAAGTACTCTGTAATTCACCACAGTTCCACATGTCTCCTATTATCGGTTTAGAAGTCATAAGTCTTTAAAAGTGTTCAGTTTTATATGTATCACATATTATAAGGGAGTGGAAAAGTATGTTGACTATCTTTTTCTGGAACTAATCTTTAGCACGAACATTATATACTCATATATATATATATACTGTATATTTATATATATATATATATATATATATTATGTAAATATACAGTATATATAAGTTTGTGTACTTGAAATAAATATGGAAAAAATGTAATGGGAATATAAGTCTATTTCAAATGCCAGAAGACAGAATTCCGTCCAATATTGGAAATTTTAAACCAAATGGAGAACAAATCAAGGACATCCACTTAATGAAGCCGCAACAAACGTAGCTCAATACTTGCAAAAGGAGAAAGAGGAAGAGAAATAGGTGGGGAAGAGGAGGAGAGGAAGAAGACTTTTTTGAGGATGTGAGAAGAAGCATGCCTTCGTCTTTCTCCTACCTAACGATATTTTATTTTTCAAAAAGTTCAGTTTTATTTTGGGAAACTTATGTAAAATGGCTGTAACTTGACTAATTACTGCCTTTAGAGAGATTTAGGACTTTTAGTTGAAACAAATATTTAATAAAAGTTGGGTGAATAGTAGGTTGTAAGCTAGCCATGTTGTCCATAGCACTGAAAAGTCTAAGACCTGCTTGTGGTAGCAACTGGGTCTTTTCTAACCTAGAAACTATTAGATGAGTGAATTAGCATATTTTTATACTTTACATCACTTTTCCTTGTTCACTTAAAATGACGCAATCCTGCAGAACATAGCACACAAGTGAGGTGATGACAAGGGAAAATGTTATAAAATGACCATGTTTAACTCCATTATCTCAAAATAGTGCTTGTCACGACCGCAGAAGCTAAGCAAGTAAAAGTGAAATATTCCTCAAAACTTGGTTTATGAAGGCCACTAGAACTATGCTCAGTTCTGGTTTTCATTTTTTTTTATCACAGGTAATCCTACGAGAGTTTACGAGTTTATCGATAGTTTCGGGACTGCGCAGCGAGAGCGAATTTGTATGATGACACTCGTTAACTCGAGATGGATTTATTAAGACTATTCCATGAATAAAATCGTAACGGATTATACAAATGATAATTATTTTTGTGATCTGTTATATAAAAACAAAACAGCTGCGGCATAGCCTACTATGGAACAACCATTCATGAATCGATTCGAGTTACCATGTCTGACCAATGCTACCAATGGTGCACATAAGACATAGTTAACCTAATTCATGTAAGCTAACAGCAGAACAGAATAAAAGCACACCAAGTGGCTTGCACCGAATTGAAACTGTGATTTAAATCAATGTACATTTATATTATTTAAGTTTCGAAACAAGTTATGTTGAATAAAATAATGTGTTTTCATTTTACTCACTGGCAACATGTGACGTATAAATCGCCGCACGTTAAAGCCTTACGTGTCCAGTAATGAGTTGACGTTTTATCAGATAAAACTGAATCCTTGCGACCCGAGGAAGGATTTTATAAGATAAACGATCCTGATTGGTCTATATCCGAGGAATTGCTAAACGTTATTGGCCAATATCAAACACGCGGCGTATGAGTGGAATAGTCATAGGTAATATAACGAGATGTCCGGAATTTATCTTGAGAAAATCCGAACCTCCATTTATATGTATTGCGAATACAAAGGCGGAACCATTAAGAGTACTTACATGCTTCTATTAATACTCTAATATTCTTTATATTCCACTCCTTGGCATGAGTTTGTTGATTACCAGTGATTTTCTAATCAGTTCAATTGCATCCGTAAAAACAAGAAAGTATATGGTTTTACTATTTTCTTTATTTATTCGCTAGTATACAATCCAGAGTTTTTAATATTTGTACGCCTGCTTATTATAATACGAGATAAATACTGGTTCATTACACATAAATTGTATAATTATTTTCGTATGTCCTTTTGCTCATATGCAGGTTTAAATACACGAAATCACAGTATTCAGTTATTAATTTTGTTTTTATCATAGAAGCTGCAGGTATGAAGATATTACAGTGTTCAATCCTTATGAATTTAGGATAATTTAGGATACATAAAAACAAGTGCACCAAGGTGAAATTAAATGAAAGTTATGAAAATAAAGCGATACATGACTACAAACACTTGCGATTGGTTGAAATTCCACATATTCTTATACTGAATTGGTCACTGATTCATAGGCTAAATTGTCAAACGTAATAACATACATTTATACAGAATCTAAGTCTATTTATTATTAGAACATTCTTTATTAGTTTTTACATACGACACGTATTTTCGTGTTTTAATCTGGTTATGTTATTGTAAAACATTATATCATTGCGCCATATGAGGTTAATTTTGTGTGAACTTCTCAGAAATTTTAATTATATTTACAATATCCCTACAGTAGAAAGGTGGATTCTACGGGTTTCAAGGAAGAGGATAATATAAAATTTGGTCGTTTTTTCTTAAGAAAATTAATTTAAAATATCCAGATAGGAGCTATAGTTTCCCCCAAAGGATTAACGAACTGGATATCTGATGTGAGAATAATAATGCACATAATCGGCTAGTTATCAAAGTTTGCTTCAACACCAAGGTCCGTTTGTAGTTCATATCAGTAATGAGTTAATGACATTGTTTGCTGGAACAAATGTATTATGAAATATGATGGAAACAATAGACAGACGCCGCCCGCAGGTGAAACGCACGGTAAGCTTTCTCTTGTTTATCTGTGTTAACAGTGTATGCCAGCATGTGGGTGACTTCCTACTGCATAGCAATTTGAACATAATTCAGTAAAATGACGGTGATAAGCAGCATCCAGCAAAATGGTGATAAACGTATCCTATTGCCCTGGAGCATTATGACAAAAATTGGTATCGGAAGAGCATGCACAGGATTTCAGATGTTACGACGTTGCTTTTATATTAGACTAGCATGTGCCCGCGGCTTCGCCCGCGATAATTATTTGAAAAATTAAAAATTAAGAGCATAATAATTAAATCATTATATTTATTAACACCTAAATCACGTGGACTACATACCACGATTAGATAGCGTCGCCTGGTAAAAGCGACCTCAGATTCGAGTTCCCTGGCCCAGAAAACCCCTGCATAGTGAGTTTCGTCCAAGTCGAACAATGTTTGACCATATTTAGGCCTATATTGAATATCCCTCTTCCGTGTAGGTTGAAAATTTCGTACGTCTGCGGGCCTTGATATTCTAAACCATATATGGGCAACGCCCGGCCCGCGGGCGGATGTGGCCCGCCCAGACTTTTGATCCGGCCCGCGGAACATTTTAAAATCGCGCTCGAAAAAGTAAATATTTTCGGTTCTGGCCAACTAGAGAGTGAGAGGGGGAAAACAAAAGCCTGAACTACGAGGGTGTTCCTTCCGGTCAGCGCTAGAAAAATTCTGCAATAGGCCTAAATCAGAGTATCGAACTAGACTTACAGATGAAAATTTGGAAAACACTCTGCGCTTGTGTATTAGTGGGATCGATGCCAACATTGATTATCTTGTTTCTCAAGTTCAAGCTCAAGATTCTCAATAATTTCTGCTTTTTGTAAGTAAATACCTAATCAGTTCGATATTGTTCTCATTCATGTATCTTTAACATTATATTTTACAAATATAAAAAACGGTATCATGATTATTTGTTCACTACTACCTTTTACCTACGGTCCGCGACTTCATAAATATCGTAAAATTTACCCCGCATCTTTCCAAAGGTTGCCCATCCCTGTTCTAAACAAATGAATCGTCCAGGATGGACTTACAAAATCAAGCGATCGCCCGCGATAATTATTTCAAACATTAAAAATTAAGAACATAATAGTTAAATCATTATATTTATTAACACCTAAATAACGTGAATTACATACCACGATTAGATAGCATCGCCTGGTAAAAGCGACCTCAGATTCGAGGTCCTTGGCCCAGAAAACCCCTGTATAGTGAGTTTCGTCCAAATCGAACAACGTTTGACCATATTTAGGCCTATATTGATTATCCCTCTTATAATAATAATAATAATAATAATAATAATAATAATCCTCTTCGGTGTAGGTTGAAAATTTCATATGTCGCCGTGCCTTGACATTATAAACAAATGAATCGACCAGCGTGAGCTACAACATTCAAGCGATCGCGATGGTTTTATGTCCAAGGTATGACAAAAATAGCCAAAGCCAACTGTAATTGATTTGACATTGAAATGTATTACTGAAAACAGATCCTTCGAAAACACAAAACATACACTTTTTCTGCCCGTTTTTCACTCATAACTCACGAACGAAAACGAAAATTAAAATTCCGGCTTCGAGGTGCATTTTCCGACCCTCCAGTCTACCTATGTTTCAAATTTCAGATCTCTGCGTTGAGTAGATTTCGCTGGGCATCGCGGACAGACAGACAGGAGGAAGGAAGACAGACAGGAGGAAGGAAGACAGACACTTCCTTTTATTAATTTAGATATCTGATCAGTGGGTTAGAGCTGTTAGCTTTTTGCCATTGAGCTCATGGTTTACGGCTTCAAATCCGGCTGTTGGCGAATGACTTTCAAGCTCGAGATCTAAACTTCCCTTTTTGGAAGATAATTAGAGTTGCTGTCATAAGTTTTCGGCAAGTGATATTACATTATACCAAGTTTTAAAAAAAGGCTCCTGAGTGATATATTGCCTTTTTGCTAGAACTGTAGATTCCCTCCTGTATAGTCTTTTCATAGGGAATGGGCTTGCGAGCCTTGGGGGGAAGGAACTGTAGAATCATTTTGGTTGATGATGTCTATACGAACTCAGGGTTAATTTAATCTAATTAAAATATAAAAATCCGCTATGAAATCTTTCATAAGAGTTCAAAATAATTATTTGCTCCCAGGCGTTGTGCTAATGCGTTTTAATTTCATAACCACTATAAAATAATATATACTATGTATACACACTTTTACTCCTCGATTGTTTTATGATAGGGCATGAGGAATTGCAGAATACCCTTTTCTGGTGTACCGGTATTAAAGGTTATATAAAAATTATATATGAAAATTAAAATAACATTGACCAGTTGGATTGCTTCGTATGAATATAACATAATAGCCTATTTCTTTATCTAAAATAAGTATTAACCTATACTGGTATCAATTAATCCTCGCAATTACTTTATACACAAATTATAAAATTCAAGAAAAACGTAAATAAAAATCGGCTTACGAAGAAGAAGGCATGTGCTTAAAGAAAGAAATTAATTAAATCTATAAGCCTATAGTATTATGAAAATGAATTATGTAATATTCTCCTCTTTAAGTGTCTGATAAACATTTTAAAGTTTGAAATAGTTTACCAAAACAAGCTATGACAAAAGAGGAAACTAGACAAAGACAAAAAAGAGGGAATTAGCAATGCTGATAATGTGAAGCTTCATACTCATGTATATTCGGTCAAGTGTTCTATTTCTTAAACTACGGCACTTTAAATCTTTGAAAAGAAATAAATGCAATTTGATTTGATTCTTATTGATGGCAACCTGTTCAGACAAGTAATATTTCCTTTGAAGGCACCCGAAACCAGTTAACACATAAATCAAATACTAATAGTGACTCCAATGAATAAAATTTTAGGACCCACAACTGGTTTGGATATTTTAGGAGGCTCAAGAAACATATCCTAAAATGGTAAACCTTTTCCAGTATATTTATGATGTAGTAGATGTCACACTTCTTATGTGTAAGAATTTTCGCGTGCAATCAGACCAATGGCCCGGCCATGTTTCTGGGGCATGCTCAGTGCCGGCCTGTCATAAGACGGGAAAGGGGGAGGAAGCTCCGGCAGAGAGATCAATACTCCGGCTCACCCCCATATCGACTTCCACCCTCCATGATAATGTCGCGGCCATGTATTCATGAGAGTCAAGTCGTGAGAGACGTGGGAAAAGCCAATATAATACCCATGCTATAGTGTGTTACATCAGGGAGTTCAAACTCTTGTCATTATTTCACAGGAGGAGGGTGTCTAATATTGATGACGGGGGTGGAATTATGTGGGTGGAAGACTTGATTTACGGAGGGCATGTCATCAATGGATTAGAGATCCAAGGCGAATATTACTGTTTGAATTGCCGGACAGGACAATGCACTTTGGAATGCAGGAATTTCAATGCCTTGGCTTGCCTTCCACTATTAAACTATTAAATCCTGCAGCGACTTCTACACCTAGTATTGAATTCGTCATAATTCGAACCATTAGTGCAATATCTCTGCATACAGTAGTAAAAGACAATCGTCTAAGATCTTCTTCGTTTATATAGGATATGTATCCTGTTTGTTACCCCGTACAAGCTACTTCCTCTGACAATGTACATCCATTTTCTGCCCATCACTTTGGAGGTCTTCTTCTTCTTCCTCTCTTTTCATCTAATTTTTCTCACCAGCCGATCTTCCGTCATTCTATCTATATCTTTTTTTCCATTATGTTCATCTGTCTTAAAAACAAATTGTGTTATCTTTAATTTTGCTAATCTCCAAATTTCTATATTATTGTCCCTTGAATGGACCATAAAATTTCATTTCACATGTGATTACTTATCGTTTAAATTTTCCCGATCAGCGCTGATGCATATTAAGTCAAAATTGATTTAACTGCAGTTTTACAGTCTTTACTTTCTACTGTCCTTCACGCATCCTCACATATTTTGTGTTTGCATTATCAGCTTGCTTCTTTAATTTTTTGATATACATTCTTATTACTTGTTCTTTGGGTTCCCACGTATTTTATTTACGATTTCTGTTCAATAACCTTCTACTTCTAATTTTCATCTTATGGTTCTTTCGAAACAGTCATAAATTTGGTTTCATTCGTGTTAATTTCCAAATATTTTTATTTTTTTAAATAGAAACTATGATAAAGTGGCGCATCGAAATTAAACCATCTTCTGTTTCTGCGAGGAAGACAGCATCATCTGCATAACATAGCCTATTTTGTGAACTTTGGTGTTCTCTATTTTGTATCCTAGATATTCTGACAATTTTTCTATTACCGTTCCATTATGTGATTCAAAAGGAGTGGACTAAGTGACTCACCCCTTCAATTGACAATATTTGGGTATAGACTAATCCATGCTTCTGCGCATTTCTCCGAGCAGGGCCAGGTAGAAAAAATCTAATTGTACCTGAATTGCAATTAATTATGAGAGATAAAAATACACTTTCTATTTCTCTCTCTACTTTCAATGTAGAACGCTCTCAACTTTTACCACACCTTCATTTTCATATCACACTTTCTGGTTACTCGTCAGTCAATTTGCAGCAAGAAAGTTAAGTTTTCCACTACAAAATGAAATCGAAATGTCACGTATATGTTCATTCATTACAGATGACGTAAATTCTAAAGTAAATTTTGAAAGAAAAGTATAGTCAATATCGTGCATTTAAATAAAGTGCATTTAGAAACGAAGTTACTGCAGTTACGCCATCTATGTAGAAAAAGCCAATAGCCATCAAACGTTGGGAAACACGTCAGTTACAACAATATGACGTCACTAATAAGCTGTCTGTTGGTGCAGTAAAATATAAATTAGACTAAGCAAACACTCTATATTTTATTAACGTTTAATTTATTCATGAAATACCAGTAATAATTTATTAATGCAAATCATATATATGAAAATCAATGCTTTCGTACTTTTGAATTTCTCTAGATAAATGTCCTCGCGATTGCGTCGTATGTACACCACTCTGTAATTTTAAAAGCACTCGTTACATTATCCATACATATGATTTGTAATAATTTAGAGTTACCGTATGTCTATATGAACTTGGAAAATGGTTTTAACTGTCTTAAAGTTGAAGCTATTCTATAGAATCAATAACTTTCAAGGCCGTTTCATTTATTAGACCGCCTTTCAAGTTAGGTTATCTTCTTTTCAACCATATTCCCGTTATTATTTTTTTTTTTTTGCAAATTATTCCTACCAAAAAAGCAAAAAAGTATTAATTCCAATTTAATAAATTTAAAATGAAAAAGTATCTTCAGTTTTTGATGCATTTACCAGATTAAACAATTCATCAATAAATGGTTAAGAATAATTCTAGAATTATTGTTATTACACTCGTTTGAGTGTAGGCCTACTGCTACGTAGGCCTGCCGAAGTGAGCTGGCTTTTTTTATATGCCTGGAAATCTACAGATAAAGGCCTGTCGTGGAAGAGTCATTAAAGCTATAGTGTTCTGTTCCCCTTTTCGCGGATCTGATCTCGGCCCAGGTTCATTACATTTATATGTGCTTAAATGCACCAGACCGTTAAGTGAACTATATAATACCGCCAAATTACAGAAAAATAAACTTTCGAAAAAGGGTGTAAATTCCTCTGGCTCAGCCTATAGCTAAGAGCTACAATAAAGACATGGTATTGGGACCTGGTACTGGAAAATGCTAACGTTCATGAAGATCAAATTACTGTGAACTAATGTCAGCAAAATTCTTAAAATACCATCAATAATTATTACTTATTTGTAGTTAATGAATGCCATGCCTGCAATACATCCAGTCTCTTAATCGTAAACCTGAGAATCGCAGGAATAAGGGAAATAATCGTAGATTTCGGGTCAGTAACATTAAGAAAAGGAGCAAGGACAAGAACAGACTGAGGATCTAGGCCCATGTGTTTGTGAATATTTATATGCACACAATACAGCCCGGGGTACGCCATAGCGTAGTGACTGAGACGCTGCGCTACAAGCCGTAAGGACGCGGATTCTATCCCCGATGAGGGCGTTGAATTTTTCAATTCGCCTAATCTTTCTGGTGGCACTATGGTCCTGGGCTCTACTCAGCCTCCACCAGAAATGACTACCAGGACCAATCCTAGGGGTAAAGACGGTCGATGCGTAAGCCTTGCCACCTTCATGTGCCGAATGTCTAAAATCTTGGAGCGTCAACTTCCTAGAACCCTCAAGGCCAACATGGTCTGTATAGGGAAAACTTTATTTACTTCTACTTACATATAATTTAGCCTAAACACTGTTATATTTTATTGTCTTCTTGCTTGTTCCCTTGGGAAATTTGATTTCTTCTTTTCCTACCAGTAACAGAGAGAATTGTGGTAAATTTGCTTTGTAATTTCGTTAATTCACATACAAACAATCAAATTAAATGCTATCCTATCCATCTTCCTGGCCATCAAATCCTCTTCTCCTGACATAAAGGTAAGCAGAATGTTTGGCTTCCCGATAAGACACTGAATTATTGAACATTCTCGCAATGGGAGAAGGGGAAGCTTTTAACTAATGAAATGGGAAGGACACTTTCTAGGGGAGTCAAGCCGAACCTCGGTCCCTAATGGTTAAGGGAGCTCTGTTCGACCGTAAAGCCTTAAAATATCAAACAGGATGAAATTGTCCACTGAAGAGAACTTCAAATCCCTTCTGGAATACCTAGACGTGAGTCTCGTATAATTGCATTGAGCATATTTGACTATTCCTTTCACCCTCATTAGCAAGTTTTGAAAATTAATTCAATTTTAAAATAAGACGGTTTTAGTTGAGAAGTTTTAATTTTATTTACCAAGACAGTTATATCGGTTTTGCTATAAAACTTATTAAAGAGCGTATAATTGTAAAATAAATTATATGACGAATTTTTTCAGAAACTTCTTTATGTGTGTGTGTGAGAAATGTTTGTTATCTTTCCGTTATACTTTTTTCTTATTACGGAAAATAAACAAATAAACTCCAACCCCCACACAATTTTCTGGGCTTTGTGCATTATCCCCACATCATTTTCTGATTTAAGCGTTATTTTTTTAATCTGAAGTCCCTTGTTTTAATGGATACTAGTTTTTTCATCCCTTTCCCATTCACACTATCATGGTGGGAACTCGAATTTTCTAAACTCCTTGCCGGTAACCTAAATTAACGAATTACTTAAGTCACTACTTTCTGAGAAGTGCGTTAGGCCTATTAAGTCTACTAAAAAAATCTACTCATTATTTGTTTCTTCAGTACGCTTGGTGAAATTTTCTAAATGTTCCATGCACTTGCCATTTTTAGCAAATGCACTTACAATTTTTATCTACTTGTAAAACATTGGAATAACATTGCAAAATTTTACAAAACAATTTATGTAAGAGTAAACAAATTATACAACTGGAACTTTTAAATTTTATTTAAAATTTGAGTAATTAAAACTGTATAACACTTAAAATATTCATTCAATCACAGTACTACTATACAGTACTACTTAGCACTTCCTAATTATTCTGTATCTTATTATCACTGTAAGTTTCATCAAAATAGGGTAAATAATACAGATTGTTCAAAACTCGCCCTTAGTGTCCCTTAAAAAGTACATGGCCCTAAAATTATAGCATGCACAAAAAAAAATGTTTAAAGATTTTTCATTCGATTAACTGGAAAAATGAAATGCTATATTCTTCATTTTTAAATATAACGAATAGAATAAAAAAGATTCAGGAGGTCCCAGATTGAAACCCGTTATCGGTCAATTCGACTTGAATTTCTTCATGATTTCCTCAGTCTTAAAGGCAACTACCGGATTGAATATTTACTTCCATGATTTAGAGCCGCTTTTTTTATCCTACATCGTGATCATCAAAATTGAAAATAAGCTAAATTTATTAGTAGCATAAAAACCAAAAATAGAAAAACAAATGTCGCCTACATTAATTTATTAGCCAGCCTACTGGTAGCTCGAGAACGAAAATCGTATAAAAATAAAATTTTACATTTAGGTAAGGGACCTTCTGGGGATGTGATACGAAGATTTTCTCTTACTTTTAATGTCACTTGACGTGAAGGAATTTTCATTTTTCGCTATTTTCTCGAAAATGACTCTAACGATTTTGTTTAAATTGTGTAAATGAGGTTCTTATACTAAGAGCTAAACCATTTTTAAATTATTTGCAAAAATTCTCTGAAGGGTAGTTATGAGCCATCCATCCACTGTTTGTAAGAACTGTATTGGTTGGTGAACAATAAAGCTTTGCATCAGGATGAATCAACTGAAAATGCACTCCTTGAAATGTGGCCTCTTATTCTATATCAGACTGTGAAGTGAGAAAAGTGTATTGCCTATGCTTAGGGTAATGGAAGTTACGTGAGTGCATTACATCATATTTTATTTCGGTTGATCATCCTTTGAGGATTCGATTCAAAACGTGGCAACAACTTTCCCTTCATTTTTACAACTACTTTACGTGAAGAGAATGTAATTTTTGCCGATTTTCTCGAAAACGGCTCTAACGATTTTGTAGTTCAAAAACTTCTTCCGGGCTGTTGGGCCGTGGTCTTGGCTTAAAACTGCCTGACGTTTCGCCCGTTACTATGGCGGGCATCTTCGGAGGTGCTCAAGTTGCTAGTTAGCACCAACTAGCAACTTGATCATCAAAATTGAAAATAGGTTGAAATTATCAGAAGCATAAAAACCAAAAATAAAAAAACAAGTGTCACCTACATTAATTAATTAGCTATCCTACTGCTAGTTGGTGCCAACTGGCAACTTGAGCACCTCCGAAGATGCCCGCTACAGTAACGGGCGAAACGTCAGGCAGTTTTAAGCCAAGACCACGGCCCAACAGCCCGGAAGAAGTTTTGAACAACAAGACTCCGGCCGTGAAAGCCTTCGATGTTATATCTAACGATTTTGTTTAAATTTCCTAAATGAATTTCATAATATTTACAATTACAATTTACAATTACAATTTATTGTTCCAAATTACACGAAAATTACATACAAAAGTTGATACACCACCCGAAGAAGCAGAGCTTGTGTTCGGGGGTGGTTCAGTTCAATATATTAGAAAAACTTGTACTAAATAATTACTTAAAACAATACATAATTTGGAGAAGTATGACAAAATAGTATGTATAAAAGGTTAGAACATGTTCTATTTACAATACAAAGGTACGAGGTAATACAATAATAATACATAGCAATTTATTTGTTCAAATTTTAGTAAAAAAACAAAGAAATTTAGTTCTATCCCAATTTGAAAGTTTAATATGAAAAATGTTATAACAATAATAGTAGAAAACAGAAGTAATAATTATATAAATTTTCTCATTTTAGACCTAAATTGTTTGTTGTTTAAGCTATTTAGATCAGGATGGTTGGTAATAAATTAATTGAATAGTCTTGGGCCGAAACTTGAACAGTGCTTAGCTCCAGCAGTTGTAACATTTTTTGGTTCAAGTAATAAATTAAATTGATTCCTTCGCGTGTTATATACGTGAGATTCTGACTTGTAATTGTCACGATGTTTATGAAAATAATCCAGTATGACGTACTTGTAAATTTGGTCTATGGTGAAAACGTTAAATTCAGAAAATAATAATTTGGAAGAATAGTCAGGAGGCTTAGATAAACAAATCTTTATGATGCGTTTTTGAAGACAAGGCAAAGGGCTGAGGATCGTTTTTGCAACTCCTCCCCACCCAATTATGTCATATTGAATAATAGAATGAATTTGGGCTAAATAAATCGTACGTAAAACATGAGCTGGTAAACATGAACGGAGAATAACAAATTTATAAATGACTTTACGTAGCCTATTGCATAAATATTCAATGTACTTGTCCCATCTTAAATGTCGATCAATTATGATGCCTAGATATTTCACTTGATTTGATTCACTTAAGGAGGGACAAGTGCAGCTATTAATACGGCAACCTGAATTGTGTATTTTTAAGCTTAAATTTTTACTTACTTTTAATTGTTGCATACCGGTAGCTGTTAAAGCGAAAGGAACTAGCGTAGTTTTCTCAACATTTAAGGAAAGTAAATTAAAATCCAGCCAAGATTTAACAAGATTTATACCTTTGTTGGCATTTTCGTAAGTTTCACTCCATGAAGAACCACTAAAAATTACAACGGTGTCATCAGCATATGAGTAAATAGAGCCATTAAATATATTCAAATTAATCTTTAGTAGTTCATTTATGTATATTAAAAACAATGTGGGACCCAATACTGTACCCTGCGGTACACCGATATTTATTTTCCGGAAATCACTGAGATCATTATCTATTCTTGTAGCCTGAGTTCTATTACTTAAGTATGACCGAAATAAATTTAAAACATTTCCTCTAATGCCTAGAGCATGTAATTTTGTCAGAAGAATATTATGGTCTACAGTGTCAAATGATTTTTGTAAATCTAAAAATGTACCTAAACATTTGTTTCCAGTAACTAATTCATTTATGATTTTTATTGTGACCGTAAAAATGGCATCATCTGTTGACAAGTTAGGACGAAAACAGAATTGATTGTTAGATCAAAGTTTATTATTATTTAAATAATTCATCAGCCTATTCTTTATGCATTTTTCTAAAATCTTTGAGATACTTGGTAGAAGGGAAATTGGCCTATAATTATTTAATTGGTTCTTATCCCCATGTCTTATGAATTGGTACGATTATAGCATTTTTAAAATCTGTTGGAAATATACCTTGCGAAAAACATAAATTAAAAATATGAGTCAGCGGTTTAGCTATGAAGTCAACAATTTTCTGTAGAGTTTTATTCGTAATACTATCTATACCAGGAGATACACTAAGTTTTAATTTGTTAACAATATTAATTATCTCACTTTCGCTTATAGGATATAAAACATAGATGAGGACACTTTATCTAGTAGAAAATTATTCAAGTTCGATGTCCTCTTATAATACAATATTATGTATTATAGGCCTATTAATATATTATACTAAGAGACTAAAATGATGTTGGGGTAGAGGAAATTATGTGTTTCTCATCAGATCCTTTTTACAGATGCGCGGTCATATTACAATACAATATCTTTTACATTATTAGGATATGCAATACCAACAGCTGTAGGCCTATAAGTTCTGACGTGCATCTGTTTTATAATAATGCTGTGTTAAGGTTCTGTTAATTTTAACTTATATTCAATTTTAATTGTTATGACAATTTCAGTGCTTATAGACATATTTTACGTCTCCTTCATATAAAAAAATTCGTTGTTTTTTTTTAACGGTTTTTTTTATTATACCTAGGTAGTATTTCCTTATCATTAGGGTCTTGCTAAACTTCTTATTCGGTGGAACATAAACGGAAAATCAATAGCTCAGGCCTAGGTTGTAGAAAGAGTATTGTACAGTAGGAGGTTGTCACTGACCAAGTTGTTTAAGAAGTGGTAAATTTAATGGGTATGATTTTTCAAGGGTTTAAGGCACATCAGAGTTCCTTGATTCGTGGAAATGGTTTCGCATCTGAGGACGTTCCAGATCATTGAGCGTCGCAAGGGACAAGTCCCTTCTCCTGAACTTCCCTCGATTTCCCAAAGTGGGATCTGGCTTGTTTTTATATTGCTCAGATAGTCTTGAGCACAATGATCTAAAGAAGTTCCAATACATTATTTTGAAAATTTAATCGTTGCATATTACAAAAAAATGAAATTTATGTCTGTCCTGCCCTTTATTCTCTATGGCTAAATAAAATATCATCCGTACTTTTCGAAGCCCATCTAAGCAAGGTTTGCAGATATGAAAGTGATGCCAAGGATTTAAGGAAAATTAATTACAGGCTTTACACTATATCACTATAGATTCGGTATAGGAACATGCGATTATGTAACCCTATTAGAATTATTATAATATCTTTACAAGTTAAATTACAGGTACGAATAGTTTTGGTTGTGAAAGGATTAGCAATTTTTTAAGGGTCACTGGAATCTCCGTTCTCTTCTGCTCGGATCTATCAACAGGCTATGTGGCTACCTCTACTCAACATGAGTCAATGTGCATGTGAAAAATATAGCCCGGAAACTACGAATAGTGTAAACTAAATTTTATATTAGTTATCTCCTGAGAATATGAAATGAAGCATAAAAAGACCTTCTCTTATTTTATTGCCGCAATTTTTCGTGATTTTGTGAAAATGGCTTAAACGATTTTGTATAAATTAGGCCTATATACTTTATCTTATAATGAAATACACACTATTTGTTTGAACATTTTTTACTATAAATTTTCTGATTGGTGGCTATAAACTAACCGTTCGATCGCAATAACGAACTTTCCAGACAGGTGAATTCCCACTCCTGCTGAGGCGGCTTACTCTTTGCCGAAAATCCTACTTTTTCATTCTTTGCCTAGGAGATATTTTAATACACGCTCATCTTCAAGTGACAAATAAATCAGGATTAAAGCACAGACTTCAGCTGTTCGTTGTTCACATTAAGGAAACATTAGAGAATTATGTGTAGATGCAAAATGAAATAAATGTTTAAATATAGAAACCTGTGCTTAAGCTTCAAAAAAGCTATAAACTGTCAAATAAACTATCAAAAGACAATTTGACACCGTTATTCCGCTATTTTAAATCTTGAACATTTGATTTTTACAGCCTTTATAAAAAATCTGCACATAATTACATTTAAACAATCACATTTCATGATATAATATAAACGTCAAATCTTCTGGTAGACAAATTTATTAGAGAATCTTAATGAAGTTCTTGCATTTAAGGCCTTAATAATGCAATAACGCTTGAGTTATTTCCCCTTTAAGTTTGGAAAGTGAACAAATTTTATTTTTCAGCCATGATTTAATATTCAAATTGCATGTCCTATTAACATAGCTGCTTATAAGCTGTAAGGCTTCGTATTATGACGTGGTTTGCATTAGTCAACTCAATATTGGTCGAATAATTTTGCTTACATGAAAATTTACGAAGTTTGGTTTGCTTTTTACTGATCTCAAAGCCGTACGTACTTAAGTTACATAAAATCATATCAGAGACTCACCTCGCATTTTTAATATACTGTAATTCCGAAAATGTCCCTCGTTGAGTTATTAAGTGCAAGAATGGCACTGTCTAAGATTACTTCTTGAACGGGAAAAATATATGTTCGTCTGTCCATCCGTGTGTCCGTAAGCGTGATAACTTGATTAAGCTTTATTAGATTTTAATGAAACTTAGAATACACACTTATCAAGTCAACAGAAATAACCCTATTAAATTTGAACTAAATCTATTGACGGTTACCATAGTAACGACCAATTAATGAATGGTCACATGCTTTTTAAATAGCAAATTTGCATAATCCGATAGAACTGAATGCGGTTCTGGGACTTGAAGGTAAATGACTACGTATTTGTAAGCATAAAGAATTAAGAAATTCCTTTCAGTAAGTTATGTTTGCAAATATCTTGGAGTTCATCTAGATAAAAGTCAGGATTCAAACAAAACATACTTATTACTAGAGAGAAAGCTTTCTGACGGTTCATGTCACACTATCATATGTTAAAGAGCCACATCTCATTGAAGATAAAACTCATTGAAGATTATCTCATTCGCAATAGTCAGCTGTATGAAGACTTGGGAATAAATAATGATGTTTAGTGATTATGTTCAGCTGTTTCAGGATAAATTCAAAAATACCTAGAACTTTCATCCTAGAAATTCATCCAAGAGGAGTGAAACATATACCTCATGCTTCACTTACAGTATCGCTCAAATATTACTTATGACATACATTTCTCTCCATTCAATCAAAGTCTGCAATTCCATTTCAAAGCGAAGGATTATTCCAGATTAGCACTTTATTTGTCTGTTCTATAACGGTATTAAGTGACTTGAAGATTGATATTATAGATAAATTTATATTCTCAGGAAATGTAGAAGATATGATGGTAGGTCATATGTCTCCATGCGCCATTTGTTCCAAACAAATTGTTTCCAACTAAAAAAGTCTGAATTCTGTTACATAGAAAAATATTTTGATTATATTCTAAGCACATGCAAATTGAAATTGTTTTCCTTTTAAAATGTACGGTGCAAAAGAGCATAAAACGTCGTATTGCTCTTTACATATACGGAATGTTGAGTTTACACTTGATTTTCTTATTCATGGGAAAAAAAGGAAGCTTAGTTCATTGTTGCTTGAAATTAAAGCAGATGATCCAAGATGATGCCAGAGGGAGGAATAGCAAACAGCTAAAAAGGCAACCCATCCCCCTTACAATACCAGCAGCAATCCCTGCACTCAACAAAATCCTTCACTGATGAACCTCGCCACCCCTTGTTCCTCATCAGTCCGGATTAGAGAGGTCCCTGCCCACCCCAGCAAATGTAATCTCCATGCAATGATGCACACTCTCTATTTATCTGATGCCCATTACCAACCAGGATTTACATCTTCAATGTCTTTCTCATACTAGAATACAACTGTTGAACTTGACTTAGCAAATTCTTCCGCCACAAAAGTTGTTATATGCTCAGTTTGCTATTCAGAAACCACTTTCTTGGTCCGAAACTGACCTGCGTTCGATCCCCGGTAGCTGTTCGAATTTTTCTGAGGTCTATATCATCAACAATGGGTTGTACTTAGCTCCGTGAGAATTGTTGAGTTCCTTGATAAACAACCAACGGCTCCGTTAAGAAAGAATGGACATCTTGTGATGAAGTATAGACTAATCATGGGATTTGACGAAGCTTCGGCCGGTCCTGTTTCTTCAAGAGATGTAACGCCTTTGAGTTTACTGCTTTTCAGAACATTATCAATGTATTCTCCTACAGTTCGATTTGCCTTACATATGTAGGCAGATCCTATTCTGTTCAAGCCGCAATAACTTCATTTTGTTTTGATGGCAATAGACAAATTCAGGTGAAAGATGCTTAGGGCATTGCAAATATTAAAATTTATCTGGCCTGTACTGTGTTTTTATTCATTCATTTCAGTTGGAGATGGTAAGCAACGAAATAAAATGGCCTAAGCAGAAAAAGAAAGAAAGAAACAAGCAAACAAAGGAACATAGAAAGAAAGAAAATACCAAGCGAGATACCTGAGATGGTAACGTCTTGGACTCGCTTCGGGAGGTACCAAGTTCAAATCACGTGGTAGCCAATTAGATATAGATTTTTGTTATGGTTTCCCGGTCGTAAAAGGCAAATGCTGAATTGGATATTTATTTACCATGACCCATCCTCACTATTTTCATCCTGTATCATGCTCAATTAAATTCTAATATCAGTTGAAATTTATTGAAGCCATAAAACACACCAGCAATGGAAAATAGTTGAGCATCAGTAGTTGCATGGCATACTGGTACACACAGAACCTGAACTCCTGATATGGCCTCAATGCTCAAAGGAGTATAAATAAAGCTGAACTGAAAAAACACACACATATATTAATTTATTTTTGCTAGAACACCGCTTGGAGAAGTATATCAGGTTTCAAAGAGACTAAACCGAAAAACAATGCATTGTGGAAAGGAGAAAGACTGGAGAATGGGAATTAGCCCTCGTAGGTAAAACGATAAAAAATTATGCTATTCTTTCCCTATATTAATACGTATTCAGGCTTGTGTAGATGTGTAGTCACAATATTTTGGAAAAAGATTAATTGGGAAGAGAATAATTATAATGTACTAGCATGTGCCTTGATAATTATTTCAAAAATTAAAAATTAAGAGCATAATAGTTAAATCATTATGTTTATTAACACCTAAATCACATGGACTACATACCACGAATAGATAGCGTCGCCTGGTAAAAGCGACCTCAGATTCGAGTTCCTTGGCCCAGAATACCCCTGTATAGTGAGTTTCGTCCAAATCGAACAATGTTTGACCATATTTAGGCCTATATTGATTATCCCTCTTCCGTGTAGGTTGAAAATTTTATATGTCTACGGGCCTTGATATTCTAAACAAATGAATCGTTCAGGATGGACTTACAAAATCAAGCGATGGCCCGTGATAATTATTTAAAAAATTAAAAATTAAGAGCATAATAGTTAAATCATTATATTTACTAACACCTAAATCACGTGGACAACATACCACGATTAGATAGCGTCGCCTGGTAAAAGCTACCGCAGATTCGAGTTCCTTGACCCAGAAAACCCCTGTATAGTGAGTTTCGTCCAAATAAAACAATGTTTGGCCATATTTTGGGCTTACAACATTCAAGCGATTGCGAAAGTTTTATTTCCAAGTAGTAGTAGTAGTAAGTATTCTGCCTTCCGGCAGGTTTTCAAACTTGGTACGCGAATTTTGTTTTCCAAAACTGCCTATCCTCTGCTTCCTCCTTCAGCATCCAATATTTCCGCTTTTCCCTTAAATCGTCCAACAGCTGAATTCTTCTTCTTCCAAGTCTAGTTGTACCCTCCAATCTTCCTTCTACGACATCATGTAATAAGCAGTTCCTTCTGAGAATGTGCCCAACCCAGTTTGCTTTCCTCTGACGAATTGTGTGTATGATTGACTTCTTCTCACCCACTCTACTCAGAACCTCTTCGTTTGTCACCATGTCCATCCACTTTATATTTTCTATCTGTCTCCAGCACCACATTTCAAAACTTTCTAAATATTTCTTCTCTAATTTCCTCAAAGTCCATGTCTCTGATCCATACAAAGCAATACTCCAAATATAACACTTCACCAGGTTTTTACGTTGCTCTAGGTTCAGACTACTAGTTAGCAGAGTTCTCTTCTTCATAAATGCTTTCTTGGCCATGGCAATTCTTGATCTTATCTCCTTGGTGCAATAGGCATCTTTCGTCAGTACACTTCCTAAGTATTTGAACTGGTTCACGTTCTCTAATTCTTGATTTCCCATGATAATTTGAAGCGGCTCTTCTCTCTTCGATATCCTCATCACCTTCGATTTACCTATGTTGATTTCCATTCCATACTTTCTTCCTGTTTCCACCAGCCTGTCAATCATTCCTTGCAATATTTCTTGTTTCTTTGCCAGAATCACCAGGTCGTCCACATATTTGATGGTGTTAATAGCGTATCCTCCTATCACAAAATCCCTAACTCCTTCTAAGGCTTCTTTTGCTAGCCAGTCTCCATAAAGGTTGAACAAGATGGGTGACATACAACATCCTTGACGCACACCTCTTCCTATTTCTACACTGTTGGTCACTCCATGTTCTAGACGCACTTTCACTTTTTGTCCCAGGTACAAATTGCGGATTAGTCTCCTGAACTTCCAGTCAATGCCTATTTTTTTGAGTATGTCCATTAACTTTTCCCAGTTCACTCGGTCAAAAGCTTTTTGCCAATCAATAAAGCAGACACACACTTCTTCGTTGACCGCTAAAACTCTCTCTGATATAATCCTTAGCATTCCAATTGCATCTCTAGTTCCTTTTCCTTTCCGGAAACCAAATTGGTCTTCTCCTATTACGTCTTCTATTCTTCTTTCCAGTCTTCTAGTTAGTATCCGTGCCACAATTTTTCCTACGTGAGATAGCAAGCTGATAGTTCTGTGATCACTACACATCTTGGCACATTTCTTCTTCTTTAGTGCAATCATAGTTACCTCTAGGAAATCTTGAGGCCATTCTCCAGTGTCATAAATTCGGTTGATAAATTTGGTAAGTTTCCTCATCCCATTTTCTCCTAATTCCTTCAGTAGGTCCACTGGTATGTCATCGTCTCCTGTGGCCTTTCTATTCTTCATTTCTTTTATGTCCTTTTCTACTTCATTCTTCAATATGCTAGGTCCTATATTATCTTTATCCACTAGTTCTTCTGTTTCCATCTCGATGTCTTGTGGTCGATTTCGCTTGTCGTAAAGCTTTTCTATGTAATTTTCCCATATTGTAAGAACTTTTCCAGGGTTTGTAATTAAATTTCCATGAATGTCTTCTATTTCAAAAGTCCGTATTCCTTTATTTTCTTTAGATTCTAACTCCATCGCTTTCTGATACATTAAATCATATCTTCCTTTTCGTCGAAGCTCCATAATTTCATCACAGCTTTCTTTAAGGTAATTTTCTTTTGCTCTGTCTGTCTCTCTTCTTAGTTCATTATTCAATCTCTTATATTCCACTGCATTAGTATTTTTGTATTTCCTTCTTTCTTCCATCTTCTTTAACATCTCTTGTGTTACCCACGGTTTCCTATTTATTCTGTCTATTTTTCCAACTTTGTTCTTCAACGTGTCCAACAAAACATTTTTTACACTTTCCCACTCACTTTCTACAGATTCACCAACATTTTTTATTTCATGTAACTGCGTTTCCAATGACTCTTTAATCGAGTCCTTGTCATTTCGCAGTTTTTCTAAGTTCCATCTTGGATTTCTTTTACATGTCCGCCTAATCCTTTTCAGCCTAGTCTCTATGTCTGCTACAAGAAGATTGTGGTCTGTGTTGATGTCAGCATTTGGAAGAGTCTTCACATCTTTCACACTGCCCCGGAATCTCTGCTTGATGAGAATGTAGTCAATCTGGTACCTATTAATATCCCCAGGGCTTTTCCAGGTGTACAACTTTGTTTTCCTCTTCTTGAACCAGGTATTGGTTATCACCATATCATATTGTTGGCAGAAGTCAACAAGCCTATTACCTCTGTCATTGCGCTTCCCTAATCCATAAGGACCCACAATTTTTTTCTCTTGTCCTTCTCCTATGACACTGTTGAAATCTTCCATAATTATGGCATTCACTTTACCTTTCATTTTTCCAAGGTATGACAAAAATAGCCAATGCCAACTGTAATTGATTTGAGATTGAAATGTATAACTGAAAACTGATGCTTCGAAAGTGCAGCGAAAATTAAAATTCCGGCTTCGAGGTGCATTTTCCGACCCTTCAGTCCACCTATGTTTAAAATTTCAGATCTCTGCGTTCAATAGATTTCGCTGGGCATCGCGGACAGACAGACACTTCCTTTTATTAATATAGATAAAGCATAAAGATGAATTTCAAGAAAACTGAGAGAGGTAAGTGTGATCCGATTATCTATGCAAAGCAGAAAAGAAGATGAAGAATATGGGGAGCTTCTTTTGGCAAGTATCCATTCTTCATTTCAACGGACCATCAAACATTATAGCTAATATGATAAACAGTAATAGATAATAATATGATTTGTTGAGTTTTTACTATTGGATAAAGTGGTTCTGTATGGAGGAAGATAAGTGGAAACCAATTGAAACAGAGTTCTGGAGAAAGTTCAAGAAGAAGTTTAGACAAGAAGGAATTAGGAATACTACACCAAAATAAAAATTATGGAAGCTAAAGATCCCATAATAACTATAACTGGGCAAAAAGAATGGACCGACGTAGAATGTAGAATAGATAAGAAGGAGTCGTGGAAGAAGGAGAAAAAGAAAGCGATTGATATTCAGCTTTCCAAGAAGAGGAATTGTTTCAGAGAAGCTGGCGTAAGATAAGAGAAACTGGGGAATATTAATAAGTTCTAGTCATAATGTTACAGTTTGCTGAAGAAAATAGCCATTTAGTGTTTATTGTTTTTTTATTATTTTTTTGTTTTTTAGTATTAAACTAAACTAGGGGCACTATATTCCATGGCGAAACATATTACCATAATACAACCGCTGTGTATCTACCTTCGTCTGTTTTTGGTAGATGGCATTATTGGGGACATGAGGTCATCATACTGACAACATCCGCCCTTACTATTCCTGCAGTAACTGAAGGTTGGAGATTATTATTGATACTGATACATACTGAATTATAGTTCAGTATTTAATTATTGTTACCTTGAAAATTCATCCGTTTTCTTATCTAATGTAGCAGAATAGACATTAGGCTTCTAAAGATGCAGATTTTACTTATAATATACCGGTATAGTATTATAGTCGAGTCAGATAGTAAAAGAGTTTATTGTGAGTAAATACTGGAGGATACTACTTAAAGAAATTGCTTAACATTGCTTGCCCAGACATTAAAGGTACCTCTTGCAATAAACAAATGTCAAGGGGCTGGGAAAATCAATAAACTAGGCAGGGGTTAGGTAATGTGACAACGTGCAGCATGTTCTCCAATGCAATATAAATATTTGTTGTTGCATTACGTGGTATACATATATCCATTATGAGAGACATTAATGAAAGAATGGCATTTATTCGCGGAAATGTATTCAATGTAATGTGTGACTAAGGGTCATATGAATAAAAAGCACGCAAGCATTGCTTATGCTGATTAGCATTAAATGCAAGCATTAGCACTTCCAGTTTTGGAATTAAAAAGTTTTTTGTTCTTTTTCCCTAATGGATACAAGCGGAACCTGAAAAGTTTTCGACATTTGCTTATTTGCATAACCTACTTTATTAAACCCTTTAAGACAAGCTTATAGAAAAATGAAAATTCCTCAAATTCTAAATAATTATTCTAAACAATTATTAATAACCATGTGGTGTTATTTCAAACAGTTCTGGAGTTGTTAATTTAATTGTATATGCAAGTTATTCCACATAATAAATCATCATGCAGAGTAGAAATAGTGAACATTTAACGATGAAAATGCTTAATCTGCTAAATAATAATAATAATAGTAACAACAACAATAAGAAATGACTCGCATTGAGACACTTCGTTCCTATTCTTCAATCGACATGTTTTATTATTTTATTCCTACATTTTTTAACAATTTTATAATTTAATTTTTTTAATGTAACATAATTTTTACCTATCTCTTAAACATTTGAAACGAGGAACATATATTTAAAATATAAATAAATAAAGTGATTCAATAACCTCTGCTATGTTCTTTTCTGTGAAAAAATTATAAAACAGTAAACGTCAAATTTAGTATTACACAATAAACGCATGAAATAATTTGAGGTAAAACTCAAAACCACAAAACTAACCACAATATACAGACCTGAAAATGTAATTTTAATTAAAAACAAGTCGTCCTTTTCGCTCATTATTTATAAGAAAGTCTCGATATTTTTTTCTACATCCCTAACAACATAGTTGGTGATTTTATCTTGCCTGTATATTATATTTCTTGTATAATTGACCTACATTTAATAATAATTTTATTTTTATTACATTATGTATCTCAATATTTTAATATTTTTAATGCGAAAGCATATTCTGCGTTAACTGAATGAACATATTCCTAATCGGATAACTGCATACACGGTCATACAGTTTTCTAGCTTTCATTATACGGTGTAGGGATTAGGGGGTTAATGAATGAACTGTAGATGTACCCTAAAGACCTACACGAGTATAGTATTGGTTATGATTTCGACGCCCTTGTCTCCAACCATAAGCAATTTGACTCTGAATATTGCTGAAGGACCACCTCAAGATGAGGAAAATTGTTATTATTGAAAACTAATAATTAATTAGTTGGACTTGATTCTTGAATGAATCACAAGAATGCATACATCGCTCAATGATTAGAGACCCGAGTAAGTTTAACTATTTAATTATAACTAACACAAGAAATGGTTTACACTAGCACTTTGATGAACAATGACTTTGTGAAGTCTAATAATAATAACCTGAATTGCAGATTAATACACAAAATAATAATCGTTGTCATTTATACAAATTAAAATATACCCTCAGTATGTAAGTTGATGTCTTCCTTTTGGAATAAGTGTTGACAGTTTAAGTGATGCGATGAATCCAGGTTCAGCTTGCTGAAAACTGGTTCTCGATCAGAATTGGCGTAGAAGTAAACCCAGGTGACACAAGTTGAGTATTTCCCGAGTATAAGGATCCAGGTTTGGAAGGATTCAAGGTTCAGTCCAGTGGGTCAAGTACAAGGAGTTGGAGAAATTTATGTGAATAATCGCAATCATCAACTGATGATGAGTAATGAGATACAATTAAATGCACAATAACGTACATAACGTACTGATGATGATTAACATTTATCAATTGTTATTAATAATATGAATGTATATTTCAACACCATAATGTTGAAAGAGTTTAAGGCAGATATGGCTGCACTTATATATGTGAACTTGAAGTTAAAATAGCACTACACCACTTGATAATTGTAGATGCGTTGTGTATTTAATGTTCAAAGATTCACTTTGATGATTGCTGGTAGGCCTATGCAAATAAAGTTCATGCTCGTTTTTCATCTATTGTTTCCATTTTCATTTTTAAAAATTTCTCTTTAGCTTTCTTGATTTCTCTGTTTATTTGGAATCTTAGTGATTTATATTTTTCTACTGTTTCTGGATTCTTGTCATTCTTGATCATTCTGTGTTTATTAATCATATTTAAAACATCTTCTGTAATCCATTCTTTTTTTTGTTTTGTTATGATTAGTTACTTTTTCTACTGCTTTTTCATTTTGATTTTAATCAAATTCCATCTAGTATTTATTTCTTGATGTTCATCTATTTGAACATGCTCTTTGGTTTTTTCTTATATTCTTGTAAGGTAGAATTTGCTCTTCTTTTAGCTTCTTTGTATTCCATCCTTTATTATTTGTATTTTTGTTTAATTTCTTGAATTTTAGATCTGTTTTCATAATCACCATATGATCACTGTCGATATCTGCTCCTGGGTAGCTTCTGCTATCTTTCACTAGGTTTTGAAATCTTCGTTTCACTAGAATATAATCTATTTGATACCTATTCACATCCCCTGGCATCTTCCATGTATATTTTCTTCTTGCATGGTGTTGGAATAGTGTGTTTGTTATTGTCAACTTATTTTTCATACAGAATTCAATCAGTCGTTCCTCTCTCTTATTCCTTCTTCCTAATCCAAATTTTCGGACTATATGCTTTTTCTTAATTTTATTATTACTGGCATGTGCTGTAAATATGTTTAAATTTTGATTGATGTGCGTGCTTGCTTTGGATATTTTGAATTTTTTTTTACATAAGCACACAGACAAAGCAGACAGATGACAATGTGTAGATAATATCGACGTAACCAGTTTCCCTTCAAAGAATCTAAAAACTGACATTCTGACCAGGAGTGATCAGAATTAACTCCCATAGGTCGAATATAATACTGTTCTTACTTCTAGTATAGATTATGGCAATGAAAATAATGCGTGCAAATATTTAATTAATTTTAGCTCTTTTATGATTTATTTTTTATTCTGAACGAAACTTCATTCATCCTTGAGAAGTCCAAATCACTAACTACTTAACTGACATCTACCAAATTTTCCACAATGATTATGGACATCAAAACAAGATTTAAAAAATTGAAATTGTTTTTAGGCCTACCAACCAGTTTCTCTGAAAAACTTTGCCATATACTTAACTTATGTTGCGAACTTCATGACCAGACAATGCTCGTTTTCGCCAAGAAGATAATATTAAGATAACACATTAATCATTATATATTATTTGTATAGGTCTATATGTAGGCTATATTAATTATATATATTATATATACATATATTAGGCTACATACATTGAACATTGATCTGACTGTGAAGAGAAAGTTGCATTTTCAAGCTTCTTGAAATATGGTATCTTAATATGGTCTTAATATTGAATTTCCTTGCGAAAATTGGACTGTTTTCATGTATAAGTAATGTTTTTCTGTATCCAACTGAGATGTTTGAGAAACAGACTCCTCAAAACGAATCGTACGGTCAGTCATCCCTGCTTCATGCTTTTCCCTATTTATCCCAATTATGTCAAGTCTGCGATTACTGCCTCCATTCGCTAAACAGTTAACTTCTTCTTGGACTATAAACTTTCTGCATGTATCTTGGCTATAAGGCTCGGATGGGTGATGTTAGTGACGATGAGGAGTAGGAGAACGACGGCTTCGGATTCGAACTGCAGTGCGTTTCACGTACGAGTTGGCCAATCATGCGGGTTTCTGCGTCGCGGAGACCACAGCTCTAACTCCCGATAGATCGGGTGAAGTATCTACGCAAATAAAGCCGCTAACGGTGTAATGATTCAGGTTCTCACAATTACAGTTAAAATTGCAACGAAAATAACCAAGCACCTCATCACAAGAGATGTTGGAAATGTCCTCTTGCTTCCACACAACACCTTTTTAGGAAATGTTCTTTCACGCGCATAAGTTCAGTTTCCGAGATAGAATTATGATGTTGTCTTTAAGTTCTTCTAATGTATGGGGGTTTGACCTGTACACTTAATTTTTCAAGTCCCCCCATAAATAATAGTCACATACAATGATATTTATATTACAATTCCAATAAATTCAGAAGATACACCGATAGGCTATAGGTGCTACACAATATAATTTTCCATAAACTTGTGACTTTTCAAACATTTAAATTCCACTATTTTAGGATTGTGTTCGACTTGGGGGGGGGAGAATAAAACATTTGAATCAACAATAAAGTATAATTATTTCCACAGAGGATTATAATTGAACATTAGGCTTACATTTTGCAACCTGATCAATGAAAACATACAAGTATCTTCACAAAATATAATTTTAAGACGTACAATAGTGTTAAATTTGTTTATATTCATTCATATCTAGACCATAATTTGGTAAAGGAAAACAGTCAACGATATCGGCTGATATGTAATAAACAATTATAGAACCAACGAATGAACTGGAGAAAGTATCTGCCGAAATAGTATATAGATAATTATTGCTGGAGTCAATGTATAGCAACGTCAAGAAAATAAAATACAACTTACAACTATAATTAAAACCATTCAATATAATAATATTCTTCAACACTGTAGAGAGGATTAGATGATAAAAAGCTTCCGATTGTTCTTTTAAAATTACTTATGGGCATTCTCTTTATGTTTTCTGGGAGGCTATGGGATAAATTTAATGACATCACCTCATAACTACTCTGAGTCTTGCTATATTTACATTTATTTATATATAAATAACTACTGCTTCGAGTAGGGTAGTTATGAAGAGATATGCACGTTCTTATTTACATGAATAAGACAATTAAAAACATATATAAATGGAAGGGTAAGAATACCAAGTTCGATAAAATGTGGTTTGCAGTGTGTTTTCAGGGAAGGTCTATATATATATATATATACATATATATATATATATATATATATATATATATATATATATATATATGTCTGTTTGGCTGTCCGTCCGTCCGTCTGTGTATCTGTACGCGCGAGAAGTCAAATACGCTTTACCGGATTTTAATGAAACTTGGGATATGCGTTTATAATGTCCATGGGAAGAAGCCTATTGATATTGGACCAAATCGGTTGACCGGTACCGGAGTAAAACCCAATTTAGTGTCTATATTAAAGGCGCCATAACTCAAATACGCTTTATCAGATTTTCATGAAACTTGGTATACGCATTTATAATGTCCATGGGAAGACGTTGATATTGGGCCAAATGGGTTGGCCTGTACCGGAATAGTGGTCAATTTAGTGCCATTTTTATGGTATTATATAACAAAAGGCGCGATAACTCAAATGCGCTTTATCGGATTTTCATGAAACTTGGTCTACGCATTTATAATGCCCATGGCCTATTTATTTTGGAACAAATCGGTTGAACGGTACCAGAGTAACAACTAATTAAAGGTCACATGTTTGTTTTAAATAATGTCTATGCTACAATGCCGCATTTTTAATCATTGAAGGCTTTGTCTGCAGTGCAGTCAGATGTTTGTTTACTTCGCTGATCTAGTTGAAATTGAGTATTACATGAATAGGGTAAGGTGGTACATTTTCGAACATGGTACAATTCTGAACGGACTAAGATTTTTATCCATTTTTGGGTTTTAAATGTTAGCCAACCTGTTTTTAATTATATAGCGTCCCTACTGATTGTTTTGTTGACCTGTATCCGCGAGAATGATGTTCCGAGTTGTCTCATTCGGCCATAAAAAATTATTTTCCAATCGAAGGTAAGAACTCCAAGCTTGAAAAATGGCATGTTATAAAATTGCTTATAATTCCACGTTGTGTTACTGGAATATATTTTTGAGGACCAATTTTTAACTCATACCAACAAATAGCGTAGTCTTTAATACGTAAGTCATTGGCACAACAATGGTCCTTCGTGAGCGGAATTTCAACAATGTAGTAATTTACAAATTTACAAATTTAGGATGTACAAATACGAACAAATTTTAGGTACAATTTCGAACAGTACTTCAACCCGCGATCGCTTGCTTTAAGTCTTGCATGGAAAAGCTGTTTTGCTATCACAGCATTCTGCATATTTATTATTATTAACTGTGCAAGTCAAATATAAAAGGATGGTATTCATACATCTTTCAACAGTGGTATTATTTCAACGAAGAGTTATAAACTAAGACTTCCTCTGCAATGTTCTTGCATCTCAGCATTTATGCAATACACAATAGCATGCAGCTGTTAAGTATTTTTATTATTGCTCTTGATGTTATAACAGACCGTCTGTATGGTCTAGTGGTTCCTGACTACGGACCCGCAAGTCTGGGTTCGATCACCGGTACCTCCTCGGATTTTTCTGAGGTAGGGTGATCTGGACGGGGTGCATTCAACCTCTTGACACCAACAAAAGAGCTAATTCATAAAGAAGTAGCGGCTCCGGTTCAGTAAGCCATCAATTAACTGTCGTAGGAGTCGGCATGCTGACCACATGCCCCAATCCGGTCATCTGCCTATTCAAAACGTGACATATCATTATTACGCTCATATTACTGATAAATAATAATAATAATAGAAAATAATATTTGGAAGAAAGCACTTTGTTCGTTGAAAATGCCACTGTTCGAAATAGTACCCACTGGTGTTTAGAATTGTACCTCCTGCGGTACATTTTCGAACGATATTCTGGAAATGAAAGATCGATTGCCATGACCAATATTACAGCTGTATGACTTTGATATTCTTGTGAAGGGTCAACTACATTGCCAACTTTGTGAATACAATACAGTTGAACTTGTCTTATGTTTATTGTGTTCATAAAATAAGAATATTTGTTAGGTGTTCGAAAATGTACCACCTTACCCTACTATTAGGCTATATACAGAAGGTGCATTACTGTGATATAATTAGGGGAGTTATTTGCCACTGAATTTTGTTAAACGTTGACATATTTTAAGAATTTCAAGTTGCAATACATTTAGATTTGACAAAATATAACACTATTCCTTCACATAAGTTTATCAAACAAGACCGTCAAACTGACTGAGTTGGCCGAATGGTAATTTCTTGGACTCGTATTCGGGAGGTCCCTAGATCAAATCGCGGAGCCTGCCAATTTGACATGGATTTATTTTATTTTTTATTTTTATGTTAGTGCGCTATTGTCAAGACATCACAAATCTGTACTTCCGCTGACGCTGGTCGATTTTAATCTGATTAAAAAAACTTATTTTCTGCACATCATAATTGCAATTAGTCTATAATTGATTCAACAAACGCATTCTGGTACTTTGTTATATAAGTTTACCTGATATTATTTTTTTTGTCGGCCGCGGTGGTCTAGAGCAGGGATGGCCAACTTCTTTTGCCCAAAGGGCCACTTCCATACTTTCGCTAAAAGCAGGGGCCGCACAAGAACTTAAAGGGAAATTTAGGCTATATAAATTAATGTATAAACAAATGCTATGGATATTGAACATACTTTAATGTTGAAATAATATATACTACTAATCATACAAGAGTTGAGCAGAACAAAATCAACAATTTTACTGAAAAAAAAAACCACTAGTGAGAACACTGAGGGCGGGCACAATCGTTCACAAGTTTGTCAAAATCAATTCTTGTCGAGGTGGTGGCCACTTTAAGCAAATCTTGAAGATGGTTGTCTGTAAGTCTGTTACGGTGAGTTGATTTTATAAATTTCATCGAGGAAAAAGTGCTCTCACAAATGTAGGTGCTTCCAAACATTGAAACAATTTTTTTACCAAAATCACGTAGTTTGGGATATTTGTCCTCAGGCAGCCTACTCCAGAATTCGACACCAGTTTCTGGTCTTTTCTGGAAAACTTGGTCACTTTGCAAATCACAGAGCTCCAACTGTAGGTCGTCATCTTGCTGGGAAATGTCACATGTCATGGGATTGTTGAATAAGAAGAGATGTGGTCGCAGTTCATTAAAATCCAAAAATCGTTCATTGAATGACTCCAAAAGCATATTCAATTTCGGTATGCAAAAACTGAAATCACTGGTTGGAATTTCTTCCATAATTTCTTTGCACGATGGGAAATGTACTAGATTAGCTTTTTCTAGGCTTGATATGAAAACCTTAAGTTTATTTACAAATCCATCTAAGTGTCCAACTAACTGAGGTACTGTTTGATTTCGACCTTGCAATTTCAAGTTAAGTTCATTCATGTGGTGACTTATGTCGGTTAAGAAAGCCATATTGCATAAAAACTTAGAATCTAGTAGTTTTTCTTGAACTTCTTTGGAGATAGGCGTATTTATATGTGCATTGAGAAACTCAGCTACCTCTTTTCTTAAAGCGAAGAATCGTTTTAAGCAGTTCCCTTTACTTAGCCAGCGTACTTCTGTGAAGAGTGTCAAGTCTCCATACTCTGCTTCGAGTTCTGTTAGAAAAGCCATGAACTTTCTATGAGTCAATGACCTATTTCCTCCTTTGATCATGTTGACACATTTCATAACTGTTTTCATTGTGTCTTCCATTTCCAGCATTTTCCCACAAAGAGCTTCCTGGTGTATAATACAGTGAAATGATGGACAGCTGATACCAGCCTTTCTTAACAAGCCCACTAGGCCTAGTTGAGAGCCAACCATAGCTTTGGCCCCATCTGTTACAATTGCTGACAACTTTTTTGTTCCTTCACAGCTGTTGAGGGCTTTCATAAGTGCATCAAAAATGTGTTGACCTTTAGTATGACCATGCAGTGACTCTAGAGCCAGTAATTCTTCATTTATCATGAAATTATTGTCTACTGTTCTGATGAAAATTAACAGTTGAGCAGTGTCTGTTAAATCAGTGGACTCATCCAAGGCTAGAGAAAAGTAGGAAGACTCAGAAACAATATTACTTATTACACTGGAAACATGTTTACTTATTTCTTCAATTCTTCTAGTGACAGTCTGTTTTGAAAGTGAGACGTTTTTAAACTCATTACTAAATTTTTCTTCACCAAAAGCTTGAGCCACTTCTATACAGCATTTCTTTACAAACTCACCATCAGTGAAGGGTTTTTTGGCTTTAGCTATCTCTGCACTTACAATATAAGAAGCTAAGAGTGCATTTTTTTGCAAAGTTGTGGATTTATTAAATAGGTTTTTTTGAGCACTAACCTTTTTCTTCAAGTCAGATACAATAGTAAGCCTAGCTTGTCCAGTGTAATCTTTGTACTTAGCTGCATGGTGCTGAGTGTAGTGCCGATTGAGGTTATATTCTTTATGGACAGACAGTACAAGCAAACACACTAAACACTGGGGTTTATTGTCCTTGTTATTTACAAACAGATACTCGGTTTCCCACTTGTCTTGAAACACTCTGTTTTCTTCTGAAACTTTTCTTTTCTTACCCATCGTGAAATAACGTAATTAGGTTTGTAAGTTAAAACTAAACACAGTGATGAAGCACCAGCAGTTTGACAGTAGCTAGCCTCGCGTGCGCACAGTCTTAGTATCTCAGAGTCACTGAGTGTTTTGTTTGGTTCCGAACGCGCAGTTGCCAAACCGTGCAGTCAGTCTTTTCGGAAAGCGTAGTTGCCACACCGTGCGACATCAAACTGGCGTGTTTGCCTTATAGGCCTACTCAAAGTATACTTCCTACTGATTCTCTTAAAGTAATTAAACCTTTATTTTGCTAGTTGTTAAAAAATTTATTATCAGGTCGTAATTATATACAATTTGAACTTAACCTGGACTCTTGTAGGAAATTTTGTATTTTATATTTCTGTTAAAAAATATCTACCGTAATACTTTTAAAAAGTTGTTCGGGGCTTGCGGCCCGCGGGCCGCCAGTTGGCCATCCCTGGTCTAGAGGTAGCGTGCCCGCCTCTAGATCCGCAGGGCGCGGGATCAAACCCGGCCGCGGTCGATGGATTTTTCAGGACGTAAAAATCCTGGGCACGGGGTACTCCGGGAGGGACTTTAAGCTGGGGGTCCCGTGTCGTAGATTTACGGCACGTAAAAGAACTCCAAGCCTAAATTAGAGCCTCTGGACAAAATTTCTCGGCCCTTTCACGTCCAAGAAATACTTAGTTTCCAGAGGGGGGTTGCGAGGCGATGGGCCTACCACCTGTCCCTCTACCCTCTCTCGGAAAATAAGCATATCAAAATTAGTATAGGTAATGAAACCTCCATTGGAGGCCCCTTCGCCCCACCTGGGGATCATAGGGTACCAGATACAGATACAGATATTATTTTTTTTAATTTTCACTCTCTCTTTTCCCAGAAAATCTATATTTATTGAATAAGCAATACGGAAAACTATATTCTTCAAATACGGGAAAATTTGGAGTGTGTAAAATCCAAATTTTTTACTTTGTTTAAAAAATCTCAAAAAAATCACAAAAATACTTCAGGGGTTACTTGATTATAATATGACACCAGCAGAGCTTAAATGTTTATATTTTTATTTATTTTAATTTCTTTATTTTTTTAAAGCCATGTGGATGACGTCCGTGTACATGTGGATGGCAGAAGGCACATTAATGACTAACTTTGGCAACAATCTGCTTTTCTTTATGTGATTTCATATTTTTCTCAGCATACTTCAGTTGATTTTGCATCAAATTTGCAAATTTGTGTGCATACTCTGGAATTAATGTAATTTTAACGAGACTGTGTTTTTATGGTTTTGGGGGAGGGGGGAATCAAGCAGAAATTCATTTAATCAGTTTTAAGATCTAAGTACAGGTCACAGACACCGCAAACACAATAGTATCCTACATTTATCATCTACATGACTTGAGAGTCATCCACATACCCCTTCATGAGACATGTGGATGACACAAAAATCAGGCATGTGGATGACAAAAAAGGAGTTTAAGTGGTCTCAGCAAGCCATTTCTAAACCTCTGTAGGCTCAACTTCAGTCAGGTACTTTGAATTGGAAGGTTTATCATAGTGCATAATCAAAATTAATTAATATTCACTTTCTGCCTACTTTCTAGAAGCCATGTTAATGACGGGGAATAAAAACGTTTTCCTTGAAAATGATACAAAGTCCTTTGTTAATCCCAAACTGTTTGTAAGCAAGCAAAATTCAACCTTACAATTCAACCACAAGCTGCCCTATTGGCTTTCTAACACTCTTGCCAGTTTTACAAATTTCTCATTTCTGCAGAAAAAATTCCATTCTTTTCAGCCATGTGGATGACCAAAAACCCTTGGGACATTCTTTATGTTCATTAGGTGGGGTGACAATTTTATTTCATTTTATTTTTTAGGGGTTAATATTCTTCACCCATTCATACTCATTGACAGGAAAAAAGTTGAAAAGGAAATAACATTTTGTTTTGTGGAAAAATGCATTAGAATATACAAAACCAAGGTTTGGGACAGGGCATGTGGATGACATTTCATTGAATTAAATTCGATTTTGGAATATCAGAATTTAAAGTTAGTGACATTTCAAACTGATAGTTGTGGTATGGAAGTAGTAGAAACAAACTTTAATTTTAATTTTTTTTTTAAGTTGAATTTGAAGGGAAATATCACTCCGGAACGCAAATTTTCCCGTATTTGAAGAATCACCCATATAAATCTGTTATATTAAGAAACATTATGCCACAGAGTACTTTAAGATTAATATATCTAAGTTTAGTCCAATCAGTTATACAATATGGAATAATAGGATGGGGTGGGATATGTCAGACTGCACTTCGCCCATTGTCGTTGTTGCAGAAAAGAATAATCAAGATATGTTTAAAAAATCAATCGACTATCCATCTGAAAGTTTATATAAAGATTTGACGTATTGAATATTAAACAATTATACTCCTACACTTTATTAAATTATTTCCATAAACATCATGAAAAATTCATAACACGGTATTAATAATACAAGGAAGTATAATATCTCTTGTCCTCTTTTCGAACCAAAGTGTGCTACAGAAGTAGGTCTAAGGCATAGTATAAATTTCGGACAAAGGCTATACAACTATTTTACTAGAACAAACCCTAATCTGATACCACTAAACAATAAATTGTTTAAAAAACAAGTACTCGAATTGATTAAATCTAACTTGTAATTGTACTTTTACTAACTTTTCTTCCGTTATTCATTCTCAACTGTAAATTTTTAACATTGGGTATTTTGTTTGTAACTCTGTTATGTTATTGTAATTTATTTTTTCGTATCTTTGTTCATGTATTTATTTCATATAAGCAATCTTATTTATTTTTATTATTATTTTTTGCCTAAAACTATAATATGTATGTTTTTTTATATAATGTTCAAAATATATGCTCATGCGGGGCAAATAATACTCTTTTGAAATTGTCTAATTGTGTTTATATTATTTATTTGTAATAATAATATTTGTAATAATTTTGTATTAATTTGTATTTTCTAATTTGTAATTTGTAATTTTCTAATTTGTAATTTCTATTAGTATATTTTAAATATATATATAAAATAAATAAATAAATAAAAATTCTTTACTCAGTTAATTACCTTGGAGATTTGAACATTCATCAATCTATTAAGTCAATCAAAATGTGCAGTATATTCTGCACTGTTTATCTTAAAAGGTATTTAGTTAAATCAATATACAAAAGGAACAGTGTATTGGAGAATTTTGTTAGGACCATATTACCTTGTGATCGCTCTGCCATATTTTAATCTTATTTCGGAGAATCCCGTCAACGGGTTTTCTGATATAATCTCCTGCAGTTAATTTTTCATCCACATATTTGAAAACTAGTAATAGTTTTCTGACTTAATATAAAATTTAAAATAATATTACATAATAAGATATGTTAACATTAAAATAAATCACCTTATAATTTATAAAACATTGAAATAAATAATAAGCTACTTGTAATAGCTGACATTAACTGCCGGCAGCAACACATTAAAGCGATTCTAAGAGCGGGAGGCTCTGAAATCGACAAATAGATAATTCAATGAATTTACTCATCTTTATTCAGAGATTGTATGGTGGACAGGAAACTTTTGGACGGAGAAGGAGATTTAGGTTATAGAACATCCACAATACAATGCTTACCAAACTTTATAAAAAGTGACTCAAGAATGTTCCAAAATATAGGCTATAGACTTAGTAATTAGACTATAGATAGTGTATGCATAGAAATGACCATTAAAGTTAAATAAAATAGTTACATGACTGTAACCAAATGTGAGAAAATAAGTGGAAATATATTCGATAGTATTAGGCCTATTAGGCCTATTTAATCCAGAAGTCAGATCAGTATGGGAATCAAGAAAATCAAAGAGGAGAAAGAAGTTCAGAATAATTTAACTCACCCCATATCTGTCAATCGCCGGAATACCGGCACCGATAGACATTTTCCCGTCCATCATACATTCTTAGAAAGTACCATTCTGGCAGTTAATAAAAGGCAAGTGCAACAAATTAAATATTCTAGCCCTTTTACAGGAAATTTTAATTTTTTTATTGCAACTATGAGCTACGCTCATTCGACCATATAGTCCGGTTATTCTTTACATAGCCAGGCGGATCCCTTTTGTTAGGAGGAAGTTTGCCGACAGCTCAACCCAGGCTCTTTATTTTTACCACAGCAAACAACTAGTTACCTCAGTCAATCAAAATCTATAAATCTGATGTGAAATTCATAGAACTTCCTCTGCCCAAATTAAATTTAGTGTAGGATAATTATTCTATATGACATTCTCTCCATGTAAATTGGTTGCAAAAATTGGTTAACACATCACATTGCATCCCCGAAGGATATATAATCCAAATGAAATCTGATTAATACTTTCGTAACTTTCTTTACTTTAAGCACGGCCAATACATTATTATCACTTCACATTCTGATATAGAACAAGAGGTTATATTGCAAAGAGCGCGTATTCAGAGTGGGTGGCTTATAACTACCCTTCAGATATTTTTTCGAAAAAAGTTTCAAATAAAAGTTTTAGCTCTTAATATAAGCACCCCAGGTGTAAAATTTAAACAAAACTATAAGAAGTGTTTTCGAGAAAATCAAGACAAATGAAAGTTTCTTCATTTAGAACGTCCATGGGACGAAACCTATTGATTTTGGACCAAATAGGTTGACCGGTACCGGAGTAATACCCAATTTAATGCCTATTAGAAAGAATTTATCAAATGCAAATCAGTTCTCATGACAACAATATTGTTTGCAGTGTTCATATACGGCTTTAGATGTTTAGATGTTTAGATGTTTCAATGGGCTTTGACAAATAACACTACCCACATATTCCTTCACATATACTTATCCAACTTTAATCCTTTGTTTTTCCGTGAACCCTGCTTAATCAATCGATCTGGAGCTTAACTCGGAGATCGATTACAAAAATAACTTATTTTCTGCATACGGGTATCACAATTGCAATTTTGAATGATTAAACAAAAGCATGACATATAAAGTAAAGAATAGGCTACAAGACTTCATCTAGGAGTTATGAAAATAAAATAAAATTTTTCAGATGTTGGCCTATTAACTCCATCTGGCACTTTGTTACACCAGTTTACCTAATTTTATTATCATTGTCATTGAGATCGGTCATCCCACATTGTGAATACAATTCATAGTAAAACGTACATGTTTCTTTTAAACTGTGGAACTCGCCCGTACCACTTGTTATCTTTACCCCTCTCTATACGTCCATGTTTAAAAACAGTAAAAGGAAACTGCAGGAAACGATGATCTACAATATCTGATAAAACAAATAGTTGGTTCCTCATTGAGATCAACTATGCCATACATTATTGTCCAACTTAATTGCTGAAACAGAAGTATAAAATAATAAATACTTAACACATTAAAAAAGCGCTTAAGTTTTGGTTTGAAATTATCACCAGTATCATATTTTTCTATATTGGTTTGAAGAACTATGGCATTATGGTCAAACACTATAGAGGGCACAACATTAGCAGAACAAATTTTGTCAGCGGGTATATTAGCAATTACATTGTCAATGCAAGTGCCAGTTAATCCGACACTACCAGACCTAGTAGGCTCATGAATCATATCCACATGTAAAACAGCAAGAACGGCAAGGAACTATGCACATGATTTGAACAATATTGTTTGATACACGATGATGCGACGTAACCTGTTGTAGCATATGCACCTTCATCTCTTTGTTGTTGAGTTGTGTATATTTTCTAGGTTTTATTTGTAAGATCTGTTTTGTTTCAATGTGTGGTAGATTGGAAGAAAAAACCTTTGGCCTTAACTCTACAAGAATAAATAAATAAATAAATAAAAATATTAATTGGAATGAAATATTGTTACTATATTTTAGATATTAAATAAACCAGGGATTAAAGTCATCTATTTGAACCAGTGACCGTGATATTTTTATTTGTTTAAGGGGTTAAGACATGATCAATATAAATTTTTCCAGTATCTATTTCTGTAAGTATAAAACAATTTTTATTGGAACTGAAATAAAATCTAACAGCTTCCCAAACTTTGAAAACGAATATTCTTGACTTCCCAGTTGGGAGAATCCCCTTGAAAAACAGTTGAATAGGCTACCATACAAGTTCAACAACCAAGATGGCTGACTTTCCACTACCCTTCCCTCCCTCCCAGTCCCGCGGGATGCGTTGGCTTATTGATCTCATCCTACCCCTGGTTTGCTGCAACCCGCCAGGTGGGCGGCCATCTTGTGTTGCCTATCTGCCTTACGGCACGAGCCCATTTATATTACATTGAAGAGGGTGTAGAGGGGGTGATATATTGTTTTCCCCTCTTTCCCGATATAGGGAAAATACCGCAAAATGACCAAACTGTTTATCGCGTTTTGGTGGTTTACTGCTAGAATAGCTAGTGGTTTTCAACAACAAGAACTTCCATACTGAGCATTTCCATACAGTTTTATAATAGTGTAGTGTAGTAATCAGGCTGTATAACTCTTCATAAACGTTGTTCCATTCAGACAGTTTATAATTTTTTTATACATGCTGACATCAAGAAAAAGTAAAACATATGCCTCACCTGAAAATTAATTTTGGGTTCCTTGTTTATGTATAACGCTTTCATTACTTCAATGCAGAAACTATGAACTTCAAGATCTTTCGATTACATCAAGAGATATACTTCCACTATTTACTTAAAGGTAAATGTCATTATTTCGTTCTATGGCCTAAATTTAAATGTTTGGAAAATATACATTTATACCTAGGCCTAAATTCAGTTAGAGTTTAAATAATTTATTAGAATTTACAAAGCATTTAGAGAAGTATCGTACATTCTATTGAACATGAATATTATCAATATGTGATCGGTAACGAAAACCTTCAAGTAGTTTCAATTGAATTACGTCATCGTAGCAAGTGTGACGCCACAAGTCACATGTCGGATGTGTTGCGGTACTCCAGGCGAAGCACTGTGCCGCCGTTCCATGGCTTCCAACGCCATATGGGGAGATTGCGACGCATAATGGAACGACGCTATCCGTTTTACAATCACGTAAGCCTCCCTAGGCACAAGACGGAATTAAAAAGGACACTGACCTCCCCCCCCCCCCACACTCTGTTTAATGATTAAAAATAGAAAAAAAAATAAGTGCATCGTCGTTGCACTTAGTAATTTACAATTTACGGCATGCGTCTCATACACAAGTTAGTAACAATGCAGAAGGATAACTATCGCATTGTTATGAAAGAGTGATACAAGAAACGTCGGCATAAGTACGGCAATTTTTTTAATGGAATGTGTGATTTACTTACGGTTCTATGTACTGTACTTTGTGTGTGCAAGGTATGGGTGAAGTGTGTACGTGTGAATATTGAAGTAACACTTGCAGCAGACAAAAGAATAATCAATTAATATGCACTGTACTTAATCTTTTAGGAATCTGTAATGATGAATTTATTCTTATTCTAATTTTTGTCAATAATGTCGCTGAAAAGATATTACACAGTATATTGTATTCTATAGAGGAAAATTTGTACTGGCCGGATTCAACCCCCTAAACCCTTAGATGGTACCAGAATGGGGACGTCCTATGGGAGCCTAGTGGTATAGGCGCCAGCGTGCAAAACTATAAACTCGCGTTCGATTCCCGATGACAAATTTTCATGTATAGAATTCTTTTATGTAGATAATGTATTATGGAAAATACTAATAATGTTCACCATGAACATAGGTAGGCCTATTTGAAAAAAAATAGAGCAAAATCGCAACGGAATAGAGATATTCGTATTTATGCTGGTACTTTTTAAAAAATCTGCCATAGAATAATAATTATTTAATATGATATGGGAAACATTAGAGAACTTGAAATTCAAGAGGAAGCAGAGGTGGCAGAATCAAGTTTAATCTTTGCTTAAAAGGGAATCTATATGTATCAATTTTCAAATCAGTTCTTAAAGAACATAATGGTTATACCAAAAGCTGTTAGTTTTAAACCAATGAACTAAGACTGCATTACGGTACAGGTAAGTTTTAATAGATGTAGTTCCTTATAATTCTGTAACAAGAGCTCTGTGTTATGGATATTTCTCGTTTATGGATTGTTTACTTTATTATTATTTGGAACCATTTTATTTGCTGAGTTTTTACTAATGTTATTCTTGTGAAATAATTTTACATTAACTGTAATCAGCTGAGTATCTCAGTAACAATCTGAACTGTTCAGATTAAGGACAGCAATTTAGTATATCCAACATAGAATAATGAAGAAATGGATTTTACTGGTCTATTATGAACATTTGTTGTTTTTAGTGATTCTAAAAATAACGCCAAGAGTAAACCATTTTTACTCGTCTTAAAAAGTGAATCCTCAAAACAATATGCTTTGATGATGGTACAATTTATACAATTGAAACCGAAAGACCTAAGCATAAATAAATATCCTAAGTTGAGAAAAAATTAATGGCTATTTTATAATTATTTTATGAGTATCTCAGAGACTAACTGATCTTTAATTTGTCGCTTTCTTTTCCAGATGTCCTAATTTTGGTCCAGGAGGGGACCGCATTTGAAGAATGAAGAAACTTTTTAGGATCTCTATGAGACAATAAGAAATCTTTCTCAGAACGGCAATATCGAGTGGACCTGTTTCTGTGTCTGTATATTGGAACGTGTGTTTAGTGGCTTCCATTAATTCATGGATATGAAACCTTTCCCATGTTTATGAAGTTATTCATGTATGTACATTATTATCTACAGTACATAAAGTCGGAGCGTTAGTGTTCTTTTATTGTGGCTTACGATTTTAAAGAGTAATAGGTGAATTTGATAAACTTTTACATATATTTTTGATTTTATTATCTTTACCTACTGAAATGGCCTATGCAAATTAAGAAAAGACCTATTTTAAAATCCTACTCCTTCCCTATTTTACTTGACAGAACATGAAAAATACTCTATTTTAATGGCGGTACCCATAAATAAACATATTCTATATTTCTTTATAAGCCTAGATAGAAACAGAAAGAATGTTTTATTTCATAAAAAGAATGTCATTTTTTTGCCACAGTCATAATGAATTTTTAAAATAATAAGTGATAGAGAGAAAATTCCATATTATATTTTTGGTAACTTTACACTGAATATTCACAGAGAGTTTCATTATTAAAATAATACTTAAAATCTTGTTGTTTTGTACCGTTGAGCTCGATCAATAAAATAATTTTGTAAAAACTTAATTCTCAGTTTCATTTATTTGCCTAGGCCTTTCGGTTACATGGAACCATCGTCAGGACATGTTTTGTAGTGTCACTAATAATGACGCCAATAGTGAAAGTTTTATTCTTCTTAAATATGACTCAACAAAACAAGATGCACTGATGGTGGTTCCATGTAACCGAAAAATCTGGGCAAATAAAAGTATTTGGGAATAAAGGTTTAGTAAAATTATTTTTATTCATACTTCTAGCTTGAAAACTGAAGAACCATTAAAATTTCAACTCCAAAGAAACGAGTTATATATTAACAGAAAAAAGGCAAATTGAATATTTCCATGGAAATAAAAGAAATGTTTTCAGACTTCAAAAACTTGAATAGGTATGTAAAACTTACAGGACGCTTAATGCTTTTTAACTTCACATACAATAGATGGGGAAAATTTTAAATTCTAAATCTGATTTGTTACCTACAATAAACAAATATTCACCTTTCTCCGCCTCTAAGGATTTCAAAATCTTTTTCACCTTTCAACTTGAGATGTTGTGCTATCAAGTTGTATACACCTGTGTTAGCTCCATTTAACTACCGCTATTTCTATTCACCGTTATCCTAGCCCTAAATAAGAAATTAAAATTTTTATCCTAAGTCTTCCAAGAGCTCTACTTAATATACCATTGCAACTCTCAGATCTTAGCCTAGGTAGATATGCCCTTTATCTAGGGAGACTCAAGATTTAGATGATAGACAAGGGTCGTGACGTCACGTTCCCGATCACGTGACCGGGAATCGTTGCCACGGCACGTGACTTTTCGTTACGCAAATTGCGGACAAGTGCACAGAGTGGAAGGGGGACTTCGTTAGACTTAACTATGAGGGGAATGATGTTGCGAGGGTAGCATTGCAATTATTTTATTTCAGACGTGATCCACATGTTACTATTGCCTTTCATGCCAAACCTTTCTGAAAAAATACGGAATAGAATCAGTACTTAGGCCTAAGCTGGTAACATGTTATGAAAATCTTTGTTTGGATTGATAATTGTGTTTTTCTTTTAAATGGTAATGTAGGTTTTTTTTAAAGAGAGTTCATAATAAGCTTTAAAATTTATTGATAATTAGTTTATAAACATTTTTCGTTGAAATTTAGAATACTGACTACAAACACAATATGTAGTAAATTATGAGAGGAACAGTAATTATGTTTTCACCATTTTATACCAAATATACTTGTCTAGTGCTTAAGAAGATGTATTAAGCCCCTTATATGTTATTTATCTAAGGAAAATTCCTTTTTTCCACAAATATTATAAAGTTCTTTATAAAATACCACTTGTTAGAAAGGTCTGGTCATCGGGCACCGGACAAGCATGTTCTACGAATATATATATATATATATGTGTGTGTGTGTGTGTTTGTGTGTGTGGAAAAAGAATCGATGCATCGTTTTGTCAGCTCTAATCAAATCGATCGCAAATAAACAGCAGTGATATAAAGCTTTTGACGGTAGTACAGGTGTGAATATTTCTGGTCCTTTTTACAAGAGAGATAGGCCTACAGTATTTAAGGAATTCTATTTTTTATTTGTGATTTGTACAACATTGTTATTGCTTACACTTAAATTTTTCACTGTCTTACACTTTTCAATTTTTTAAACCAATATTCTTAAGACATAACCAAATATACCTGTAAATAAATCCTAGTTTTTCTTCAGAAATAGGCTATAGCTCTGTTTGAAATTATGGCGTTGTAGTGATTATGATAACATCGTAAAGCTTAGAAGGACTATATGATTAAAATGACTTAACGATTTTGTTCATAGGATGGTTCACGAAAGATAGTAAATATTTACTCATATACAGTACACACATTTCAGGAACAAAATAAGTGATTACTAACTGGACCTGCGGGATTAATTCGCGTGCATATATATATATAGGAAAACTCGGATTTCTTTAAACGAATATTTGGTTTTGTGTTATAATGGTTACGAATAAACTCGAAAGTATAAGGCACTCCCAAAATAGCAATAACTAAATATAGGACTAGTAGTTATTTCCAACATGTTTTCTTCAAAACGTTGAAAGTGCCAAACGCATTAGCTTGTTGAAAAAGTGCAATTTTCATCATTATTATGTTTATAACTTCAGAAATTAGTACATTTAATGATTAGAGACATTGAGATTCGAGATGTCATATTTGCCACAAGATAGTGGTAAAACATTTGAGTTTCTAGTACTATAAAATAGACAATACTTTCATAGTCTTTAATTTTGACTTCTGACCGCTGTTTCTGTGGTTGGTGCACATCTTGGAATTATTTTACGATACGCCTTCTTTGAAGATTTTGATTTTGCGAGTGGTTCCTCATACGCTGCAGCTACTCTGGACTCCTTAAAGTGAGATCATCTCCGTGACGCTACAGGATTGACATGACAGGATATGATTGGGGCATGAGGTCAACATAGTAATTTCGTGGCCGTTAATAACCGTTTTCGTTCGACATACCAAAATGCACATGTGACGTAACAGTATCATAATTATATCTATTAATATATAGAATCGCATTACAATCGCGGTACAATCTTCAAGCCTTGAGAGCAGGAGTTTAAACTACACAATAAACAAGATGTATTTAAAGTAGAATCAATTCTGTCCATGTTATTTTTAATATTTTACTAAGTTTAGTTCGTTTCGTGTGATTTAATGTTTGCTACTTTAAAGTTAAAACGCCAACCTCCACGCCGTCACCTGCCATCTATCGCAAAAGACTTATCCACAGCTGATCGCCAACGTCAGCTGGGTTGAATGTTCGATGAATTACAAGTTATTCAAAAAACTCAAAACTTTTAAAAACTCAAGACTAAAAATTTAACTATGGTCGAAAAAAACAACTTGCCTATAATGGTAACTAAGACACTTAACGAATGAACAATGCACATATGTGCGCATCTTTTATCTTATTAATATATAAGACACTTGTATGAAAATTATGAAACCCATGGGCAAGTTTTATCAAACTCCTGCCTTAATAAATGCCCTTACAGGTTCATTGCATAATATACTATACCCTGACACCAATTTATGTTTTACTACTTGGGATATTCGAAGGGTTTGGCTGGAGTTTTCGGAATACTCAACTAGGCCTAATGAGCCTATGTTTGACTTTACAAATGGTTATCACTATAAACAGGTTCTTGTGCGTGAGTATATAGAAGAAAACATTTCCTGAAAGGGACTGGAATCCGGGACCTTCGACTTTCCATGCCGATACTCTATCAACGGACCTAGCCAGGGTTCGATATAAGTCGCAGATGGAATCTTTTTCCTACTGTAAAAAAAAAAAAAATAATAATAATAATAATAACAATAAATATATATATAGTAATGCTATAGTAGTAATATATATATAGTAATAATAGTAATATATATATTACCAATACTTGTGTGGGGTTTCAAACATCGAGGAATATTCTATAATCCTAAATATGCTAATGGATCTCTTACCTTACAATATACGTAAAGGGTTCATATGATTTTATTGTAGTATTTTAAGACGGTAGTGTAGGCCTACATTATAATTGGCGAACAAATCTTATAAAGGTGGGTACACATTGGGCCAACGAAGGCCAACGAGCGACAACCAATGTATTGGGTGAACGTTGGTCGCAAACGCGTTGGCGTTCGGCCTCTCGTCCATCAAACCAAGGGATTCAACACTATACTACGTCTACACCAGGAGAGGATACCCAATGCCAACCTTTTAACGTTACCGCCAGAAGTCCGAACCTAAACCAAGGCCAACGAGTTCGTTGGTTCTGATTTCCCTCTAGTACACACTAACCGAATCTGTGCCAGCGAAGCGGCTGGTTGTAGTTCGCTGGCCTTCGTTTGCCCAATGTGTACGCGCCTTAAGATTATCGGAATCGCGGCTCTCGCACTACTATTGTCAAATTGTAGATATTAGATTTGCCTCTTTTCAATATTGACTTCAGCTGGCTCCTAATTTCTATCCTGTTGATCGGGTCAATGGCAAGGACGAATTGCCGATCTATTCTCATGAGATTCTACTTTTACAAGCGAATCTTCAGCAGAATCTTCATTATTAATGGCACTTGCAATATTCGTACAACTTTAACAGATCACCACATTCATTTAGTAAAACAATATATTCCCTAAAATAGTTAAGAAAATGAAGTAATAATTATTCAGAACACAGCAGACGAAAATGTTTACGAGAAATGTTCACTGCAGTAAGCCACTGCTGAACAAGAGAGCAGTCACTTGCATTTCTAATGAATTCCATTTCCATTATCTAAGGAAGATGTTAGCTACGCAAAAAAAGTAACTACATGACGCAATGATATAACTATTGTTTGAGTTAACAATAGAGTAAGTATAAAACGCTGTCGGCAAAGTGCTGATAGGATTTACGCGATTTCTTCAGCACGCGCTTCCTGTATATTGAACTCTTTGCCGACGCAATTGCTAAGTGCTGTACAGTCCCTTTATGCTTTTCAAATTACTTGCTGTTTAGAAACCTAGGTATAAGAGGATACAATTAGGCTTCAAGTACTCATCATGATAAAATAATTTTTAAAGGCTAATAGGTGATTAGATAACATTATCTAAATATTGTAACGAGTGTGACCATAATGGATATAACGTTTGACTTGTTTTAGTAACAATAAAACTAGGTGATTTGGAAAATCTTACAGAAGTGAAAAACATCCATATCGTATTTAAGATATTAAAGTTACTTCTTACAAAGTATGTCATTAAATTATTAGGAATTAAAATAATTTATTTTTGTAACGAGTGTGGCATAACATTTATTATAGACTTAAGACTATGCTTTCGAAAGAAAACTATTTTAAAGTCAAAATGTTAACACCCCAAAAAAATGAAAGAAAGGCATTTAACTTAAGTATTTTATTCGCATGCTATTTGAAATTAAAAGTTCAACAGATTTTAAATTTTCAATCTCTATGTACACATTTTTATGGTTTGACCAATTAAGAATAACCATTCTACCTAAGAAAATATGAAGAATATCCATATTCGTGAAATTCTGTCATTTTAAAGTTGAGTTTTATATTAATCTTACACTTCGTACGAGGTCATTCAATAATTAAAGAGACAAACTGACCTGGAGAAAAAGCCGTTTATTTTTACAAAACAAGACTTTTCCTACTTTTCAACATAATCCCCATGAACATTTATGTACTTGTCCCAACGGGTTACTATCTTTTTTATACCGGCTGCAAAGAACTCTTTGTCTTGGTGTCGGAGCCAATTTCCTACAAATTCCTTGACATCCTCGTTATCCTGGAACTTCTTCCCACGTAATGCCTCCTTCAGTGGACCAAACAAATGAAAATCAGAGGATGCTAAATCGCAACTTCAACAGGCCGGCCAGAACGGTGTTCGTCAGTCACTGATTCTCGACCATTTTTGAACAGTTCTACCCACTTGTAAAAATTGTCACGGTTCATACAACTTTCACCATACACTTTAGTCATTCTAGAGTATATATTAGCTGGTTTTTCTGCTTCAGCAATCAAAAAACGAATCACAGACGTTGTTCAACCAATGTGGGATTTTCAAGAAGATCAGACATCGTTAAACTTAATTTTGAGGTTATAAACAGAGCAATGTTGATCCATCAGCTGATTAGAACTCATCCCAGTGATGCCAACTTCAAATCCTAAATGTATCAAACTTGTACTACCAACCGTCTTTTCCCCAGACCAATTTGTCTCTTTAATTATTGAATGGCCATCGTATTATTTAAGCATTATGAAGAATGCCTAAAATATGACAATTTAAAACCCAATAACGTAACAATTAATACAAAATTGATGAACTAGCCAAAATATAGGCTACTTGAAGAGCTATCTTTGAATTCAGATTTCCGTAGAAAAAAATTACTTAAATTAAAAACTCTATTTTTTTTAATAACTGGCTTCTAAAATAAAGTCCAACTTTATTATTTAAACCTTTATAGGCTAATTCGAAATCGTGAATAATTCGAACTTTTCGACATCCCTATACAAAGCATAGACCAACCGTTTTCTAATACGGAATCTCACGATTAATTCGATTTTACTTTTGCTGGGCCCTCCGACTTTGAATTTTTCAAGTTCGATTATATTAAAAATGTTAAAGTATGAAAAAAAACCTGAAAAGTACAAGAAAATATTTCTTATTTCAATTTTTTAAAATTAATAATTTATTTTGCATTTTTGTAGCGTATATTAATTGCTCATTTTAGGTAAAAAAATATGTGTTTTAAATCAAAATACATAATATAATTATTACATTAATAATTTTAAAAATATTATAACCAGAATTTTAAAAAATCTAATACTAAAATTAAGCACTTGGCTATTAAAGAAAAGAAAATTATAACAAGACGAGCTATTATGTTTCAGTGCACGAAAGATAGATTTTTTAAATTCAAGCTTATTTATTACTCTTGAACTTAATGTGATCATATCGTATATATCTAGGATAATGAGTATATGGCCTATGCCGTGACAAATTACGGGCATGAGTCATGATAAGTAATTATCCAATCCGGCATTTGCTGACTAAGGAAATATGAAAAAATAAAGTCAAATTAAACAGCGAGAAGTCTAAACTCAGAGCTACCGATTGCTAGTCTTCGACGGTACCATCATATTCCCTTTGTCATAACATATCAGCATGTTCTAATTATATCATCTGGTAAGATGTCTTTGAAATATACAATATTGTTTGATTGGCTGGCATTGTACAGTTGGAAGATATTATGGAATGAGTCAGTTTTCAAATGCACTATAGGACACACAATTCAACAATTTGTTTCCTAGTGTTGACGATAATAGTCCTTCACGCCGACTCATTTTTAACTAAGTTCATTAGGTAAACACTGTAAATAATTTATGAAGTATGATATACGCCCAAAATAGGCCCCAAGGCCAAATATAATTTATGGAGGAGTTTAAACAGGTCCTATACTCTCCTGGTCCTGATTTATGACACATCATGAGGATCATCTGTGTAGGTCCTCGTTCAGAACTGAAGATGGCACAATATATGCACCGAAATGCATATTGTTAATATTTTTCACATTTGGGATCCAGCACAGAACTGAGCTCAGCAAACAGCTTCACAAATGTGACTTTCAATAACTCATTGTTTTAATGTGTTTTATAGACTATAAGCTGTTACGCTTTATCTTATGAATGCTGAAGTGATATGAACATAGATCAGTTCTTGTATATGATACAGGCTACGGTTGTATTTTCTATCAAGTTTTTAACATACACCCTTTTATGAAAATTTAATTCATAAATAATTGGTACACTAAAGTTGTTATGTTACTAAAAATGGTATATTATTATAAATTGTATAAAATGCTGTATAATCAATTCATATACAGTATATAATTTTGTTACTTAACATTCCCACAACAAGAATACGCTGCATAAAACTAAGAGCACTAAAGATTTAAATATGCAGGATAACATTTTTAAATTAACACCATAAATAGAACTCTAAGGACACCAGACATCTGTAGTAGGCCTATTAAAAATATCCCGAGATACGATATGGTTTAACAATTATCATTGGTAAAAATGAATGTTTCTAAATAATTATATAGAACCTTAAGTAAGTCAAGCTTTCTGCTGAAATATTAATTAATTAATGCTTAATTAACTTGTACTAATATATATTATATATCGAAGAGGTGCCCGGAAAAACGGGGCTAACCACATTGTTGGAAAATGGAGAACAATAGTGTTTCAGGAATGAATGAGGCTGGAAAAAATTTGTTAAACTTATTTTTGTTAATTTGTGAACGTAGACCTAAGCTTCAACCATTCACACATATTGAAACGAATTTTTCTTTATTAAAGCCCAGAACAAGACAAATAACGAACACAAATTTCAGATAAATATATAAGCTTTCATGAACCACAGATTATTGTCTCTGTTAGACATTACATGAGAATGTTATAGGAGAAAAATTCCTCCGACACTGGGACTTGAACCCAGGACCTTTGGCTATTCGCGCCAATGCTCTACCAACTGAGCTAAGCCGGAGTTCAATTCACAGCGCCGGATGGAACCTCTTTTTTTCTCCTATAACATTCTCATGTAATGTCTAACAGAGACAATAATCTGTGGTTCATGAAAGCTTATATATCTATCTTGAATGTCAACTGTACAATAACAGTGGGAGCCCGGTTACAAAAATCACTAATTAGTGTGCCTCACGGTGCTGCATATGACATAACTTGTCTGTCTGTGAGGTAGACCATTAGGGCAATCAGTCATGGGAGAGAGGTTCCATCCGGCGCTGTGAATTGAACTCCGGCTTAGCTCAGTTGGTAGAGCATTGGCGCGAATAGCCAAAGGTCCTGGGTTCAAGTCCCAGTGTCGGAGGAATTTTTCTCCTATAACATTCTCACAAATTTGAGGTTTAGTCCGTTTTTCCGGACATGTCTTCAATTCTACTTTAATCGCCTTTAAGAGTTATAACGAGAAATTATAATTACAATTACAATCACAGTTTCCAAAGTTATTTTTTCATTCTAAATCTGAAATTTTTAAATCATATTTGGAATTTATATCCACAACGCTTACATAATCGAACTGAATTTGTGTGTTTATGAAAAATAAAACAGCTAGTTCCTTACAAAACAGCTCAAAGCCTTCACAAGAATTAAAATAGAGATAACAAAATCCTGAAGTACGTAACCAATAATACCATTTAAACTCTGTTTTCGATTGAAACCAAAAATACTTCCATGGACAAAAGTTTACTGCATCACTAAGGTCTACCCCTTCCTTTAAGATATATTCGATATTTTAAAATAGAATATGTAACCGCATGGACACTTCCAGGATGTTTGTTTAGCAGAATATATGATGAATATTGAAATAATAAGAAGTACTACACCACAACATGTATAACGTATCCTGGATTAGCAATCGCGAATATGAAATTCCACGTGGCTAGTAGTCAGCAGTATTTGTTACCTGCATGAGACGTTAACTTCTCAAGGACTTTGTGCACTAAAGATAGCATTCAACACCACGTACCCTTTGATAACAGAAAGTTACAACAGAGTCGTAAAATCTCTACATAACAAAGCCGGACTTTGCATAACAATAAAATTGATTTATTCAAGATATTGCTCAATGATCTACAGAACTCCATTCTTATTTAATATAGCCTTTTCCATTTTTAATTCTTTCGTTCTGTTTATTTATCTCTTTTTCAGTCTTTGTTATTTTATTTCGTTCCTTGTTTCTTTCTTGCGTTCATCCTCTGTTTATTTTTTTTTATTTCTTATTGAATTAATAAATTGATTAATTAATTAACTTATTTACTCATTTCTTTGTTTCTTTCTATCTTACTTTCTTGTCCTTTCTTTCTTCCTTTCTATCTTTCATTTTTCGCTTTTTTGTGTCTTTTCTTTCTTTCTTTTCTTTCTTTCTTTCTTTCTTTCTTTCTTTCTTTCTTTCTTTCTTCATTTCTTCATTCTTTTCTTGCATTTTTAAAACGTAAATGACATTACATCGTATTTTTTGAAAGATTATCCTGAACAGACGATAGCATAAGATTTTAGCATAAGATGTTTTTAGGTACCGGTAGCACAGAAAGTTGGCTGGAGAATTGTCTCTTCGGAAACACCTTTCATGGAATAAGATGGATTTATCTTAAAGCAATTGTAGTAATTTGACGTAGGCTATATAGGAAATAAAAATTCCACATAATGTATATTAATTGTGTGTATATATAGTTAAATATGTGTGTGTGTGTATATAGTATACATGTACATAGTACACATTTTTAGAACATTTTTCTCTGTTGCTTTTCTTACCTTTTCTTGGACTCTTTTATGTTTATTAGTTACTTCCCACAAATTTGAAGTTGAGTTTTTAACATAAATACATGTTTTGAGCTCCTTTGAATCCAAAAATCCACTTTATTTGGGCAGAGGAAGTTATGTGAGTTTCACATTAGATTTTTTTCTTTCTTTTTTATTCAGAAAAAAGTAAAAAAATGAAAACTTTGGAAAGCCAACTTTAATCTTACTGTTTCCTGCCTTATGGTTTAGGCCGGACTATTTCTTTACCAAAAAAACAGTGCGCTTGAAGGTCATACAATTGTAGAACCATCCTTTTTTTCCTTATTATTATTGTTGTTGTTGTTGTTATTATTATTATTAACGTTTAACATTACTATCTTATTACGGGTACTTCTGACTTCGAATTTAACTTTATTTTACATTGTTCTATCTTCTCTTTCGGCAAGTAAACACTGCCAGATTTTTAAAAAGGTCTTGAGGTCACTTATTTTACTAGTGGTTAATGGCTATAACTTTGTTCTACACAAATTCTAAAAACGAAGTAGGCCTTCAATGATGAACTTGGAGCGAAGTAATAAGTGAAACAAAGATACGTTTTAAATATTAAAATAAAAGATTTGTTTAAAAAAAAACCCCTCCCAAGTGAAAGCGGACGCAGCTGCAGTAGTTCTTATCAATTCATAGTGTTCATGAATCCGTGACCAAATCCTTGCTGGAAGATGGAGTAATATAAGAGAGTAATGTTATTAGATGACTAGTAAGGGTGGATTGTAGGGGTTAGTGAGACAGAAGATCAACCCCCTGGCTTAATGATCACATAGATCCATGTCTTGTGAGCCACGGCACGCTCCTTCCGGCCACGTGACCGGATCCAATATGGCGACTTCCCACGTAGCACGTGTCTCACCCTCTAGCGCTCTGCTTCATAAAGAAGATACACTCAACTAAACGCAGATTACAATATGAGAAATACATACCAGAATTATTGTGACAGAAATAATATAGGTTGATTGAGAATAGAAAGTTGCAGTGTCACTTCATTCTTGACGTAATACTGTCAGTCAAACAAAGGAATATTAAAGTGCTGTCAGAAACATCGCTGGCTGATGCATTGGACATTCGCGAGTTGTGCTGCTGATAACATTAAGTGCAATACAATGACTGTACCATGGGAATTCTAAAAGCAGTCTAGGAGTAGACACTTATTACAATATTAAACTATGTCTGTACTGGAATAAATGAATTACCAGAATACAATGTTCAAGCTATCGCTCTCAAGATTGTAGCTATTTGGTATGTAACAATATTATTAAATCGAGCGGGATGGCAGAGATGGTAACATCTTGGACTTGCACCCTAGTAGTAAAGGCAAATGCTGAATTGGATATTTACTTGCCATGAATCATCCCCGCTTTTTCATCCCGTATCATAGTCATTAAAATTAATATCAGTTGAAATTTAACAGACTCCATAAACACATCAACAACAGAAAATTTTTGCACATCAATAGTTGCATGGCCTTCTGATATACCTACAGAACCTGAACTCCTGATATGGCCTCGAACCTCATATGGGTATAAATATGTTACATTTGGACAAAATAGGTAGGCAAATAGGGAACATAATAAAAGACACCTACTCATGGGTATTGTTGAATGAAGCAACAAAAGAGTTTCCCAGAAAGCAAAAGAAGACTATATAAATAGCAAACACGGACAAAGACAATAAGACATATAAGACACACAAGGACATAATATGATATAAGACAAATTATAAATAAAGGACAACTCACACCTGGATATGACTATGACCTACTGGTCGACGCCTACGCTTGAAGTCTGGCTTGCAGACTAAGGATTCCGGTGACGACTGGTACTCACCTGGTTGATGAGATGGTAGTGAGGACGCGGGAGTGTACTGCATCTGCGAGAGGTGTCGTATGCTTAGGCGTGACCTCCCATTCATCATCACAAATCCACAAAACCCCGAATTCGACACTTACTGTAGTTAGTGTAGTTAGTAAAGTATGAAGTTATTAATGTTTTTTTCTTAAGAAGAAAAATTAGAAAATCATAATTCAATACTTTACTAACTACATTAACTACAGTAAAATGTTAAACTCCTTTTCCCCCTTTATATATATATATATATATTCTTTACATATATATATATATATACATACATATTCTTTACATTACGTTATAATTTAGATAACCTATGTAGCCTACTTATACATATTAGGAAGTTGCAAATTGTACAGTGCATATAGAAGCCTCTGATAGGAATCCAGGACAAGGGCCAATAAGTATAAAAGTGTTAAATATTAAAATTAAACGTTATTGGACAAAAACCTAATATGTCTTGAAATATATTTTACTGGCCTACACGGCATTACAAAAGAACGCAGGCCAGCCAAGACATATTCTGTATTATGATTATTTTTTAAATTTAATTATTAAGTGAGAAAGCTTAAGTTTTTAGTCCCTTGCCAAATGAATTAAACTTGCTCGGCGAACGTTCTTCACGAAGGTGGTTTATATTGTATATAATACAGTATATACAGCACTCGTATTGCGTGACATCCAAAAGGTTGGAAGCTAGTGACTAGATCATGACACACACATACATGTGCATGTAAACACAGATTGAAACATGATATTCAAGTAGCAATTTATATATATAATTTTAGATTAAACGTTTAGGCTCTGATTAATGTTATAATTAGGGACCGGATTCTTAGGTTTTTACCTATTTTTTTCCTTACTTCCAAAACAAAACACACTCATACACTTCTTCGAATCATGTCCATAGGATTCACCCACATTAATTCTGTGGCACCTAAAAATACCTAAATGGGGTATAAAAACCTAAATATACCTAAACGGGATATAACACCAAAATATCTAATTTAGGGTACTTTTTTGTCTATTTTATTTGTCAGTTGAGAAATCGATATTTTGCTGAGAGTAAATAATTTTTGTCTGGTTGAAATTAATACCACCAGCGTTTCGTTCAACCCATTGTCGTGTAGGATGGACAGTATCAAGAGAGGAAGTGTAGAGTACCGGCGTAATCCTTTTAAAAATATGCGTACGAACAACCATTGTTGCCCTGTATGAGGAAGGATTTCTGTGTTTTAAAGCGCTTGTTTGCATTTAGTACTGTCCTGTTATTCGTACTGAGTGGTCACACTGTGAGTTTTAAGAAGTCGTGTTAATTATGCCGAAACAAATGAAATCGAGTTCATTACGGCAGTGGATTGGCGACGACCTGAATTTCACTACAGATGGCAAAGTAATATTTTGTCAAGCCTGCCAGAAATACGTACGAAGTTTTCGTCCGATTCGAACCTGCCGCAATTGCTTCGATGAAATTCGCACCTATGACGTCATGTGAGATTGAAAGGACATTTTCTGCCTTCAAATGTATTCTAAGAGATAACAGGAAGAACTTCACAGTTGAGAATCTTGAAAGATATTTAGTGATATACTGTAACCAGGAAATGTGAGGCAATCTTATTTTCACTGCTTCTTTTGATTGCTTATGCTTTCTTTCTTCGATTGTCTATAATATTGTCCTAAAGCAAGTTTACACAAATTTAAGTCAATTTTGTTAAGTTAAACTTTACAAGTATTATGTATTGAATCCTATGTAGCACATTCAAATTCATTAAACCAATTATTCTACCCGAAAACGATATTTTGGACAAAAAACCTAAAAAAAACTATTTCACCTAATGGAAAACCTAAAAGAGTGTTTTTAAAAACCTAAAAATCCGGTCCCTAGTTATAATATTTCTATACTAAAGTATTTTAGCAACACTGAAGAAGTTACATTTTTAAAATAATTGGCAAATCAACCAACAACTTCTGACATCTATCCAGGGGCGGATCCACGGGGGGGGGGGGGGGGGGATGGGGGAAATTCCCCCCCCCCCCAAAATTTGTAACATTAAGCACAAATTATTCAAAATTTATTAGAACATAACCCAAATACTTAAATTAAAGCAACGACATTCATTATTTTGAAATACCTTTGTAAGAAAATGCTGAAATGTTCATTTTGTTTTCAATTATGTACTGGGAATAATTAATTTTTATGAGTAAAAACTTCCCTCTCTACTTTGGTTCCCCCCCCCCAAAATGTCTCTCTGGATCCGCCCCTGCATCTATCACAAATATAGACATGGAAGACGTATTTGTAGAACTATTCAGGACATTGAAAGGGAAAACTAGAAAAGGCACACAATTTAGGTTTTATTCTGTCGTGGCACTTCTTGTCTTGTTTTATTTCAGTGAAACTTGGATGCTAAGAAACAGCAACTTCTACAAACTGCAAGCAGCTGAAATGCGTTTTCTGATGTCGAAACATGCACACGAGGAAATTTTAGAAATGGAGATATCAGCCAAGAACTAGGTAATGAATCAATACCGGAAAAAGTAATGCATTAAATAGAAAACTACTTACACCATCTGGAACGCAGGCCATCTAACAGGAGCACTGAGAAAATATTAGACTATAAACCAAGTGGACAAAGATCAACAGGACGACCTAGGAAAGAATGGTAAGATATGATACCGTAATAGGCTGTAGCCTATTCCCTAATGGAAGAAGACGATGATGATTTATGTTAAAATATAAGGATTTTTATTCTTGTGTCATGGGTTGTCATTTATGGGAACCAGCTCTGCCACTGAATTTTTTTATATATATCAGTATGAAAATTCAGCTCTGAAATGGTTAAACGGAACACGATTTTCAGATCCACTTTTGCATCACCAACATCCACTTTAAGAAGACAAAACTCAAAATTGCCTACTTAGATCCTGCCAAGGAGTAATAATGTTAAAATATCGGCCAAGTTCGTGTAGGAAATGCTTTGTTTATTATTGTTCTTAGTCACAAAATTATAAATATAGGAATGCCTCCTATTTGCTTCTGTAACTTTATTTGCCCTTCACGTTTGCAACTTTTATTAGAGAACTTGAAAGAGAGGGTGAGAGAGAGAGAAAGTAATAGCAATATAGCCGCCACCTTTGTCACATGACTATTTTAATTGGAGCGGGCGTCTAAGTGCGCGGGAGGCGCTCGGTAATGAAATACTTTGGCCGCCCGGGGCTTCCCCCATACCCACTCTCTGGCATGTGCACTAATATAACACACAGCTGCACCTTCACTCCTATTCTTATGTATATCCTGATGACATCACGGCCATCTGGATCAAGAGTCCGATGTCTCACGCTATTCCACGTTCTGAAAAACTGAAATAATAAAATACGCATACTTTTTATAGTTCTTTGGCTTTAAATCAGTTCCACTTCCTACTAACGTTTTATTATTATTAATCCGGAGGGAAATCCTTCTGTTCAGAACACACTCTTCCTAATTCGATTATTTCATTTTTGTTTCTGTTATATAGCCTATTAATAAGGGTTCGAAAGAAGTTAGCCAGCCTATGTCTACTCTAATTCTTTGGTTAAATCATTTACACTCCAAAATGAATTTTAAAGGTAACTAGAGATAGTACATATCCCTCGCTTACTATCATAATTTTCACTTATTTTAACATAAAATGTTTTCTGCACAATAGTTGCAATGGGTGGGAAGTTTATGTATGAATTCTGCAGTGAAAAAAAATTATAGGTGAAGTGGGAGTACCTAGTCTATAGGAGAACTAGAATCGGTGATGAGTTTCCAAGAAAATAACAATCATGGTGAAGAAAAATAATTTTATAGGCTAAACTTATTTATTATTAGTCAAAAATAAAAGAAGGATTTACTGTTTTGCTATTATTTATAAGCCAGTTTTACACCAATAGTGTTCGATTAGCCAGGTTTCGATTATCTTGGATTAATGTAGCCTATCATAATGCTAAAACTTTAGACTACTGACTGCTATCAATTAGGCTAAACCACGTATAATTTTAGGGTTTATAGCATCAGATCCGTTGTTTTAATTACCGTATTCGAAGAGGGCACATGAAACATTTGTGTCACACAAAATATGACAATATATTTTAATATATTTGTCCCATTTGTTGTCAGTCAGGTAAGTAGTTCCGATGTTTCAAGAGGTCCACGCTTCTGCGATATAAGTTATTCAGACTATACGCAAGAAATCCTCGAGTTCTACATGATTTTTTTTCTTTTCTTTGGAATGTAATCTCTCAGCTTGGGATTGTCTATTTATTATTATTATTATTATTATTATTATTATTATTATTATTATTATTATTATTATTATTATTATTATTATTATTATTATTTGTGGGTTTATTTACTAACAGGCTCCGAACCAAAATTGCTTCTTTTTGTATATTTGCTAGCGAGTTATCAACCAAGGTGAGAATATTTGAACACTCCGACGTTTCAGAAGACCGTTCCTTCTCCATCCTCAGGGAATACTGAACATCTCACTGATATCTAAAGCATTATACGTATATAGACGCCAGCCAGATCTCGTCACGTTTATTTTATTTCCGATTAAAAATGTAAAGTACTCTCCATTACACGGACCGGTGAAGAAGGATTCTTTAAGGTTTCTGGATTTTTAGCAGGCCCAGGTTCGACTCCTGGTCGAGACAAGTTACAATTGGGGGTTTTCTGGGGTTTTTCCTCGCCTATGAAACAAATGTCGGGTAAATTTAGGCCCTTGTGGCCCGGATATCATCTAGCCGTCATTATGATCTCCATCCCATCCTCGCCTTGTTCAGAGTAAATGTGTGAATGGTGTGTCTCGTCCTATGTGTTCGTGTTGTCTCAGAAGTGGCACCGGCATTGGGCTGATCACTCATCCGGGAATGCCCTCCATGTCCTTGTCTGGTCAAAAGAGTATGTTTGTGATACATAGATAACACACTCTCGACAGGTCGCGGCCCTATAATGCCCGAGCTGTGTGGGTCGCTTAAATGCCCCTAAAAAGGGAGAGGTATAACTAAGATAAAGAAAGAAAGGATAGACGAATCCAATTAGAGAAATGCTCTCATTAGGGAAAGTCCTGACCAGTGAACGAACGTCATTTATTACGGGAACTACACTCCCCCATTTGGTTACCATGGTAAACTTGGAAGTGTATCCATTAGCCATCCATCAATACGAAACCAGTGCAGCATCTAGCTCTGAAACAAGCTCTAATCAATTTCACGTCTGTAATTTCCAACCAGTAGATCGTGAGGCTTCATCACGATTTCTGCTATAATATACCCTATTTTAGCAGAGATTTTTCTAAATTTCCAGTTCTCATCTTTGTAACGATGAAATCGATGCAGGTGTACATCAATGGCATACAGGATGATAAATAAATACTTTTTCAAGAGTTGTGAAAAGTCACGTTCATATTATTATTATTATTATTATTATTATTATTATTATTATTATTATTAGGTAGGCCTATGTGTAAGTTTTAAGCATATATTTACACCCTGACGAAACAAACTCTTTACTTTCATTCATTTATTTATTTCACAGAAAATGAGGTCATAAAAATAAAATAAAAACAAGAGAGCATGACAATATATTCAATATTTGAAATATACATCAGCATATCAGGCAGGAATATTCGGATCTCATATTGAACTGTAGGTCTTTGGTCCTCTATGGTTATGTTTTCTTGTTTCCAAGGTTCTAACAAAATGCCATCCCTACATAATATTATTCTTTATATTTTAACCATATTTAAAAAGATATATGGGGGCAAGCCTTCTTTTCTCTAAGAATAAATAAAGACCAAATTTTTTACCAACTGATATATTGATTCTTTGTTCTGTGCTGTTCTTTATTTTTGGTCACATGTATTTCAATCGTTAAGAAGTAACCTAAATATGATCTTGGACAGCCCTAAATTCTATTTAACGCAGTAAATGCAATGAGCTGTAACCATGAGAATAAAACTAGAAGAAGCTATATAATTGTTCTTCAATCTTAGTGGAAAAAATAAATTCTTAAAACGGGTTTTATAGGCTTACGTAGGCTCCCTCTTGATCCTCATATTAAGTTTATAACTAGCCCATTACTGAATTCATTTTAAGTTTTGGCCTTAACTAGCAACTTCAATGAAGACCTTAATATTATGTAGGACGAAAGTAAACTAAAGTCAGGTAACCTTGCTTTCGGTAATTTCGCACTACTTTAATCAAGAATCTAAAAACGGTACCTACAGTCTGCGGCACTGACGTCAGCTCTCGGAAGTATTCACAGGGAATTATTTATTTAATTGTTGTGTTACTTTCTTGCAGCTGCTATTTCGTAATATTGCTTTGATTTTATTTTGTTATAGATTCAGCATAGCCTAACATGATTAGTTGTAATTATATGCACATTTAAACTTTGATCCTGCTTCAAGAGGTGAAGGTGACTGATTTTAGTTAATTTACTGATGTGCCCTGAATCCGAATCTATATTCAGATCTTATATATATCGCGTTAGGTTTTTCTGTAATATTTAAGAAATACGAAAAACGTGAAAATTGGCTAAGTTCGTAATTAGAATCCGGATTAATAAGCAAAATAAAATAGTAAAATAAGAAAGCAAATAAGCACGTAAAATGTACGAAATAAGCCAAAAAAAATACACCAAATCAAATAAAGTATTAGTTTCGAAGGAATCTTCGCCCATTTAGGATCAGAGAGACGTAACTACATTTTTGCCGTTTTTGAGTTGATACTACCATCAGAAACACGGAATTGAGATCTATATTGGGATCAAACAAGCGTAACTCTATCTAAACTGGTTTCCATTCTAGCTGCTAGCGTATCTACATTTTTAGGAAAATAACAAGAATCAAACAGACGGAAAAGCTGTTCCGTCTTGAGACTGCAGCAAGTAGTGTTAATTTCTGATACGGAACAGCTGTTACGTTTCTCTGATCCTAAGAGAACTGTTGCTTTTCCCGCCATGTGTCGTAAACGGATTGCCGCCATCACTGTGACAACAATGAAAAAGAGCTTCCTATCAACAAAATTTAACAATTATCAGTCTTGAATGAGTTTGCAAGTAGACATGATCGTAATGGAGTCCAGTCCAGAGGAAGAAGGACGGTGAAAATGTGTCAGAAGGATTGGAATTTAGAGAAATTGTGTATGTATTAGAATGTGTTTATTAGTGTGTTTGTGATTATTATAAACTCCGTGGCGCTTCATCCCTGAAGGGACAAGGCCTACAACCCGACCGCTGCGTCATCTACCATAGGCAGATGGCAGGATTGGGGGCATGTGGTCAGCATAACTCAGGGCCGTTAATTGTGGTTTTCTTGACCTGAGCCGCTACTTCTCTATCAAGTAGCTCCTCAATTTGAATTACGAGGCTGAGTGCACCCCTACCAGACCTCCCTACCACAGAAAAATCCGAGGTACCGGGGATCAAACTCGGACCGACGGATCTGTAGTCAGCGACGCTAACCACAAGACAACGCCGGCGGTCTGTGATTATTAACTATTACTGTTATTGTTATATTATTAATTATTATTAATTGTTGTAATCTGAAGAATTACAACATTAAAGGTTGAAGAGATGGCATTGAATATTTGCTTATGGTTACAGAGACCAGTGTTGAAAATGGATCCTGTCTTGTAAAGGATGTTGACAGTGCGCAAGTAAATCATCAGAATCAGGACAGAGAAATTGCAGACGATAATATTAACTTTGAAGAAAATAATAAACCAAGAAAACGCAAAAAGCGAGCAGTTAAAAAGGAGTGAAAAAGAAAATTAACCAGCAGTATGATAGAGCGTATTTTCCAACTAATAATTCTATAGTTCCTGCAAGACATGAGAAGCTTAGATTGCTCTAAATGCCTCAGACAGTGCAACAGTAAGTTTACTGAGCAAAATAGACAAAATATTCACAGAACCTACTGTGACCTTGGATCATTTGAACGACAAAGGAAGTACCTTACTAAGCTAATAGAAGAAGAAGGAAACAAAGTGCGAAAACAAAATCTGATACATTACGAAGGAAGGTGATCAAGAAGTACCATCTAATAATGAAGTACGAGCTTATGGAATTTTTTTTTTCTCAAGGCATTTGAAATTTCAGAAATCTTTGTAAATAATACTATTAAGAAAAGAGATGGACATATGTAATTCAGAAAGAAAGAAGAGGATGCAATGAGCCTAACACAAAAAGACCAGACGAGAGAAAAGAGACTATAAGGAATCACATAAAGAATTTTCCTGCTCTTCGTTCTCATTACAATAGGAAAGAGTGTACTGCAGATTATTTACCTAGGCAATATGAATTTTAAATAGTTAATGTACGAGTTGTATCAGGAACAAAGCCTCGCTGAGGGAAAGATAGCAGAGAAATTTGGTCGTATCGGCAGATATTCACAACATAATTTAATCTCAAATTTCATGGAATATGTGTGATAAGTGTTTAAAATTTTCACATACTTCTCCAAAAGAAAAGGAAGACGAAGATTTATAAAAAGGGAGAGAAAGAGCATACTGGTATTAAAAGGAAAGAAATGGCAAAGGATTTTAATAACTTGGAGAAGGAAAGTGCACGAGAAAACGAATCTGTGCTGGCTAATTTGACTTGCAAGCAGTGCTCTACTGCCCTAAAGTGAATGCAAAGTCAGTATTCTATAAAAGATTTCTGTTTATAATTTCACAGTTCTTTTTTGTTCGAGAAAACAAAACAGATTATTACATGTGGGACGAGGAACAAGCGCCCGGGTTATGATAGTCCTCTTTGCATAAGCAAAGAAAAGAAAAATGATCTTATGCTTGTTTTCCTTATTGGATATCGCTGATAAACATTCCAATTGTTTATTTACCAGTAATTGTGCTGATGAAACATTATAAATACAGCTGCGATAATATCTGTTGATGCTTAAGGCTGCAATACAGTCATATGTTCCATAGCAATAGCCACCAAGTTAAGGATCAGACAAACGTAACTACATGCATAATTTTATAAAATAAGTTATTATCACCTCCTATGTGATTAGAATGTGTAACTTCTAATAGAAAACAACAATAAATGAAATATACTTCTTATTTACAGCAAAATATTTCGCAAAAAAATATTAGAAAATATCCATTTATTAGTCCAAAACCTTTAAATCGATTTATCTCAAAACACTGTTTTTGTAGTTACGTCTCTCTGATCCTAAATGGGCGTCTTATCTTATTTACGGCTGTTACAGCGTGTAAGGAAGGTCATCCGCAGATTTTCTGGTGTTAAGCTCCTGAGTAATTCAGTTAAGAACTTTTTTTTTTTAAGAAGCAATATAGTTTTTCGTTGATGAATTCCTCTCCAGTGTTAGTTTCTTCACGAAAGCTTTTCAGAAACAAGCCAAAGTGTCTTATTTTATCACCAGGATTATTAAGTAATTTCATTAGCCGACAAAAGAAACGAAATCGGTTAAAATGGTGTCTAGGAGTAAAATAAGCGCTTTTGGTGTAGTTTCGAGTAACTTATATATACACTATAATTCAAAATAATAAAATAAGCAAGCACAATCGTTTTTCTGTCAGAATATGCAACATAAGCACTATCAAATAAAATTTAAATTGCTTGTCAAGGAGCGTCTTAGGAAATGTAACATTTCTACTTTTTTTTATGAAAATAAATTTGCATTTTGCTCAGAAATGCGAGCTATATTCATAATACAGTATGCCTATGTTTATGTATTATATGATGCTATAATCTAACTCAAACCACTGTAATAGTTAACTGAAGTGCCCCAAATCCTTAACAGAAGAGCAATAAAATGGACTGTGCATGTTACCAATATACTTACGTAACTGATTCCGTAAGCCACTGCGCTGGCATTGAACTCCGGCGGTATTTAAGTTTAGTCAATCAAGGTGTACTAATGGCTTAGCTAACATGTGTTAAAAATGAATAAGAATGTGCAAATCTTTCTAAAAAATGACAAATTACCTAAGTTATGCAGTCCATGGATGGGCTCCATATGTAAATACACGCCATACACGCGAGTTAATTACGGCACAGAGACAAGCTCTACTTAGAGTCATCAGAGCATATTTGACTACATCAAATATTGCTGGAGAAATCCCAGCAGACCTGCTACTAGAAGAAAAAGTAAGTGCTTACAAAATATGAAAACACCTCCCTACTCGAGTTGGAGAGCGGGAACTAAATCAAGACATTTATGAAAGATGAACTAATGAAGCAGCTTAGAAGCGAGACTGTACATGCGTGGGAACGACGCTGGAAAGTGCCCAAAAAGGCTTCCTAACAAAGGAGTATTTCCCTAGCGTCCTCTGACGACTTAATAAAAAATGGATCGTTCCTGATTACTCAACATCTCAGTCCTACTCAGGACACCTATTTAGGTTTAACCTAACGGAGAATTTCCTCTGCTACTGTGAAGACTGTGAGCATGATAAATATACCATGCCCTCTATAGCCTACATGCGCGAGATGTAGGGTTGCACGTATTAGCTTAAGAGAGGTAGCTACGGAAGAAGGCGAAGTATGTCCACCAGAACTTAGTTTTTGGACGACAAAATGACTAACGATGCTTTCAAAACATTCACACAGCACGTGACAGAAAGCAGGAAAGCACAAGATCAAGATTATGCCTAAGACACACCGAATTCCAGAAGAATCCACCTTGGCGGAATGCTCAGATCCCGGGGACCCTACCGAGCAAGACGGATATGACAGATTTTCCAAGACTTGGCTCGGAAGCTGCGGGATAACCTTATAGCAACCGATCTGAGTGAGGCTTTCTCAGGGTTTCTCTCACTCTACCAGATGAATACCAGATCGGAGACATGCCCCCCGTGACAACAGACAGATGAACAAGAATAAAACTAACTGAATAACTGAAAAAGTGAATTCATCAAACGTTTTCCCTGTGTTCTATGATCAAGAGAAGGTGACGCGACGATCTTAGAACAAATGCGAAATCGGTTGTTGGAATGGAGATGTAGCATATGGCTCAGGTAATCCGGGGGTGCAAGAAGAGCCAAAAAGAAAAGGCAAATTGTCAGAATGATGTTGCGGTATTAAACGTGCTCCGAAACTGTCAGGAAGCCATGATTTTAAGAATACCGGTATTTGTCAGTATTTAAATAACACCTAGCTATCTTTCCAGTCGTTTTCACTGCCAATCATCTTACCATAACTTGGGCACGCGCTTTAAACTTGCCATGCAGAATTTCACACTTTTTGCATTCCTTTACAACAGCAGCTATTCACTTCTGGAACTTATTGCCTAGCTTTTTCAGGAGCTGCCAAACGGCATCACAATTCAAGCGCAATTTAATCAATTTCGTTTATAGGAACACCTAGCAGGTTAAAAGTGACACTAATAAGTAAATATGTTATATTTTTCAGCACTTACAGTCAACTTATTTTAATTTCATATATTGTTTAGTTTTTTTGTATGTTAGGTAAATTGTATTCTCTATTATAATTAAGTTGTATATTTCTTGTATGTCATGTTTTACCCTGGGTGAGTGGTAGAAAAGGCCTTATGGCCTTAACTCGGTCAGGTTAAGTAAATAAATAAGCAAATAATTAAAGTAATCTATTAAAAATGTTTCCTGCAAGTTGAGGCTCCCGGATTTTTAGGCAGTAGAATAAGTTTGTGAGCCTTTACCGACCAGCCTTCTTCACTCAAATATCTTCCCAGTTATTAATGCTTAAAACTGAGTCGATCCCAGGGCCATTTAGCTTCCAGAATTGAAAAATTCAAATGATTTTATCCATAATTGAAACTGCCAACTTAATTTCATAGCGCACTTCCTTAACAGCATTCCCCAAAAATTAGATAATACTGGTACCTTACATAAGACATAACCAACCAAAATGTACTCATGAAACAAAAGACAAATTGTTTGAATTCACGTTCAGTAAAGTTACAAAAGACCTAATTTAGTCGATGTCTCGAAGATTCAATTTTTCTTAAACATTTATTAAATCTATCAAGTTGGTAGGCATAGACCTAAGTGTGTCATAGAGAATTGTAATTATAATACAATTTCTTATAACGGAACAACAATGTTTCTAATTTTATCAGCGAACCCATAGAATTTTACATCCAAGATCACAGGCTGTTCTATGATTCCACTTTTCTTCCTTCTTACAGTAGTTGTTCGATGCTTATTTTGAGTAAAATATGGATCAGTTAGTTTCAGAACATATTCATATCACTTATCCTTACAACAAATTCAATTTGAAGTTTTAAAAAGTATCTTAATGCACGCTCGGCTGTAAAATCACCTCCCTAGCGAATTTCTCTACAAATTGAGGCTCTCCCTAGGCTCCGAAAAGAGGGACTGGTAATAAGTTGTTACAAACTGTGAACAAATGTTTCGACAGTTGCGGACAAACTCGTGCGAAAATCCAATATTTGTCGCCTAACAAAATTAAGTTTCCCCTTTCGAGTCATTAGAAGCTAGAGATGGGGCCCCTGTTTTGTCAGATGGCACTGCTACTCTAGAGTGCAAGGCGATCAATAGTATCTGATCAAGTGAACAGTCCAATGGAAACCTAGCCTCTTCCATCTAGCTACCGTATTTTTTGGACCATAAGACGCACTTTTTTTACTTGAAAACAAAGCCTTCAAAGTTGAGTGCGTCTAATGGTCCGAAGTAAACTAAAAATAATAATAAAATAAATTCACGGTAAATAGGAAAATTGCCGGTAAACAAGGTGTTGTACAATAGTAAGTTACTTGCAAATTGTGACACAGACTGTACATCGGTGTACTTGTGACAATCATAAAATGAGAGTAGTCGGAAGCCAGGTATACAACGCAAAAATAAAGAAATGTTGGGTTCTTTCATACAAAGGATGTGTCCAAGAGGTGGTATAATTTAAGGTAATGACCTCTGAACAGCCTTTATTCCATTACATTTACCGTATGCTGTATTGATTGTATGAGGGTGAGTCTTTCACGATTTTTCATTTAGAATCACATTACACTTTCTCTTTTAAATTTCCATGCTAAAATCAAGGCGCGTCTTATAGTCTGGAGCTTCTTATAGCCCAAAAAATACGGTACCAATATTTGATTCCGTAAAATTCACATTAAATTGTGTGTTTGTTATTTAACGACGAGTGTGGTATATTGCTATCTAGACCTGTGCCCGAACTTTGTCCTGTGGAGTACGGAATTTCATTTTTCCCGACATTACCAGTGAAGCATCATAAAGAAAGTATTGGTCGATGTCAGAGTAGAATCTGATTCCACACAATATGAACTCGAGAATTATTGTGATAAGGGAGGGTGGCATCCGGAGAAAATAAGGACGAGTCATTCAGTCATAATCTTCCTTAATTCCTGGGGTAGGCTATTCAATACTGTGTTACTTAATATGCCTCAATATTTTAATTAGGAATTTATCATTTCACACGCTAAGTATTACATTTTACTTTTCGTATGATTCCACGGCATGCTGAGTTTAATCTCCTCCAAGTTAAGTGCATGCGTGAGATAAATCATTCGAAACATTTTAAATAAATATTAATATTAATATTAATAACAATTCTTGAATAACGTAGTCAATGAGTGTGTTAATAAAATCAATATATCCACATAATGAATTAAATACTTAATGTAATTGTAATTTTTACTATATCAGTAACGAGTCTTCGTTTGAGATATTTGAAATAGCTGTCAATTAAACACCATTATTTTTTAAACAATGAATTAACTAAAAAGTTAGAAATAGCCACATTGGAAGTACCATAGGCCCACTGAAATAATTAGGGCCCGGAGTTTTAGTGTTTTTTTAAACACAATAAAGAGTTTTATTTTAGCTTTCACCTTTCTCTGTTATGTCTTTTTAAGTTTAACTTTAATCACTACAATAGATACATAAAAGTGCATTTATTAATTTTACTTTTACTTAGGATTCCATGGCTCAGAATCACAAAACTATAGAAATACTTTTTGCTTCATTTTAAAAAGTTATACAGGGCGATCCATATAAAACTGAACAGTTTTAAAGACTTATAATTTCCCTCTGAAAAGTAATAAAAGATTGAAATTTGGTTTTATGATCTCAGTGGCTTTGGGAGAATCGATATTGGTAATAATGTTTGTACTCCTACCATCCATGCATTGTTGCCTTACGACTATTGTTGTTTATTAGTAATTAGTTTTCAGTCTCTAGTTTTGCAGTCAGAAACGAAAATGCAGTTCTCAATTCAGCAGCGTGTTTTTCTTGTGAAAACATATTGGTGTACGAAGTCATTGATTGAAACTCAACGGGCATTTAGAAGACAATTCAATGTGCGCAATATTCCAACAAGGGCAACAATTTTATCCATGGTGAGGAAGCTGGAGACAACTGGCTCTCTCCTCAGCGAAACTGGGAAAAAAAGATCTGTGATGAGTCAAGAGTGTGTTAATGATGTTCGAGAACGTTTTGTGAACTCACCAAAGAAATCATTGCGCCGGTTGAGCCAGGAGACAGGCTACTCATATGGCACATGTCAGAGAGCTGCAAAGAAAGCAGGCCTACGAGCATACAGAGTGCATGTAGTGCATCAGTTAAAAGAACCAGACGCGGAAAAGCGAATGTGTTATTGCCAATGGTTTCAGGCTCTTCTTATTGCAACCCCAGACATTCTCTCCATAACCTGGTTTACAGATGAAGCATGGTTTCACCTCTCAGGCTACATCAACACTCAAAACAGCAGGTATTGGGCTGCTGAGAACCCGAATATTATCCACGAAGCTCCATTGCATCCGGAAAAGGTTGGGGTCTGGTGTGCGGTGTCAGCTACCAGAATTGTTGGTCCCATTTTCTACGACACCAAGGTAAACACTGCGGTTTATGGTCGCATCTTCAATACATTCGTGGAACAACTGGACGACATCGAATTAACAGAAGGTTATTTCCAGCAAGATGGCGCAACATGCCATACGTCTGGTGATTCCATGAAACTTATAGCCAGCTTCTTCGGTGATCGTCTTGTCTCAAACAATCTGTGGCCTCCCAGATCGCCAGACCTGACATATCCAGATTTCTTCTTGTGGGGCTACCTTAAGGACAGGGTGTACAAGAATAGACCGCGGTCACTTGCTGAACTCCGTGAAGCAATAAGGAATGAAATCAGTAACATTAACGAGGATACGCTTCGGAAAACGTCTCAGAATATGGTGCGACGAGTACAGTTGTGTATGGATGCAGGTGGAGGACATTTTCAACATTTACTCTGAGGAATCTCCCAAAGGTACTCTGTAATTCAGCACAGTTGCATATGTATGCTATTATTAGTTTAAAAGTTATAAGCCTTTAAAAGTGTTCAGTTTTATATGGATCGCCCTGTAGTTTATAGAACACAATTTTAAAATTAGCCCTGTCATAAACTCAACAAAAACGTTTTTCAATTAATCGGTCAGTATTAGAAGTATCACGTATCTACTATTTAGAATATTTTACTTTCGGCATCTTGCAGGTGCAGACATTGTGAATATATTGCAAGTGTAAATTTCTAAGGAATGTCTTTAATTTCCTTCTAAAGAAACCGGGGATCTCGGTTCACGAACGAATTCCTTTAACGGGACAATGGGGTACAAAATTACAAAATGCAATGGTTTATTTTCTCTTATAAATGTACTGGCAACAACAAGCAACTTAAAATGTAGGCATATAACTTATTTAAAAAGTAATTTTTAGTATAATAATGATAATTAGATTAATTACATGTTATTAATTTGTTAAGCATTTTATCGTATTTAGATTTAGCCATTTTTAGTTTTTAACGTCTTATGTAGCCATTTTTAGATTTTATAACAGTGAAACAGATAATTATGTTAAAATATCACAATTAGCTAGCAAGGAACAAAATAGTTTAAAATCTAAGAATCCGGGCCCCAGTACAGTATAAACCCGACGAAGAAGAGAAGAGAGGGCACAGAATGAGCTAAACGTTACCCGTCCTCTCTTCTAACCACTCAAAAATGCACCGGCATTGTGTGGCGTTTCGCCTTTTACAAACAAAAGAAACTAGAATCTTAGAAGAAGAAAAAAGAAAAAGAAAATAAAAAAATACAAAGAAATAATTATCAATATCTAGTGATTAGTGCAAGTTTGGTAGTTGAACAGTTCGAATTAATGTAAGTATTCTTATTTGTTGTGCTTCGTACCTGAAATAGCCTATAACAAATTTGAGTAGAAAAAACATGAAACGCAATTATACTACTGGATGGAAAAAAATGAAAAAGACTAAGGCCAGAGAGCGGGAAATTGAGCATCTGTCTGATCGATTTTGAAATTCGCCCAAAAGATAGGCTACCTTAGGTTTTATAAAAAGTATGTTTTCGTTTTCATTTTTCTTATAGCCAAAATTAAAAACAGGTAATTCATTACTAAATAGTTTAATTATGGTTCACAGAAATATAGTGAATTAGGCACTTAGTATCTTATATTTCTGTGGACTGAGTGAATGGTATAAATAGTGAATAATGGGTAGGCCCCCCATATTGATTAGCGCCCCAGGCCCCCATTGCTGTTGGTGCGCCATATTTAAAAAAGAGCATACTGTAATAATCTGGCAGAACCTAACCGAACTACAGCTAAATGAAAGTGATAGGTTTTGCATTGGTTGCGACAGGAATTGTTAGCAATATTTCACTGGTACTGAGTACAAAAACAAGAATGCATGCCGGGAGAAAGATGAAAGTTTATAAAATTGTGAAAAAAAGGACCATGGTATACTGCAGGAGAATGTTATCAATTCCAAGTGAAAATTGTAAGTTATAATGACATCTAGGCCTACAAGCTTTATTTTTCTTCTCAAATCCTCCCTTTCTCTATTTTTCAGGATCAAGCGCTTAGAATTGAGATAGACCCTTGATTCTTTTACTAAATGAATGCTAATTAAACAAGTGAGGAAATAAAGATAAATAAATGAATAACAGGTTAGGAATTACATAAATTTAAGAGGAACCATGTAAATACATATTTTCAAAGTTAAGGAGTATATCTTTCAACAATTTACATTGTCTGAATTATTTGCAGTTTTTTTTAGACCAATCCAAAGTTTTTGGTTGACAGAATTCACATTAATTTTGTCTATGCATGTGACACAGTGTAAAATTCAGAAATCTTTTGTGAAAGTGCTTATTTCAAGTGAAACGTATGTAGTAGATATGTAGATATCTTAAAATATCTTTGATCAAAACAAAGAGAACGAAAAAACAACATTTTCAGGTCAGGTTATGTTGACTTGATTTGGATGGGGTGGGCTAGATTTCATTTGGTTAGGTTAGATTAGATAATAGGGAATATAGGATAATGTTCGCTTTAGACAATTTCAAATTACTGTATACAAATTTATTGTTGCTGTTTTACAAAGGCCAATGTACGAATTTCGGATTTTGACCAAATATTAGTTGCCTAACTATTGGAATAATATGTGAGCGTCCAATGGCCGTTATGGCTATTTTTCCGAATTTGCCCCTTGATATAATTTATATTATAATACAAGAAAAGAAATATCTAATAAATATATATTTTACAACTGCTGGATGTAGGCAATTTGAATTATTTTATTACAGATAATTATGAATTAGCCTGAAATTAAGAAAAATTAACTTATTGTATAGTTATTATTTAGCAGGCTCAGGTCTATCTGAAATTTTCTGATTCACTTTGAAAACTTTAAAATAAAATTTAGTTTTTATGCAATCAGTAAACAAGGCTACACAGAGTAGACCTACACAACGTAGCAATTTCTATTACCTTTAACATTAAAGACACTGCCAAATATTTACTGTTCATCTAACAAAAGGCGTTGTCTGAGCTGATTTTGTGTAATTTTCTGTTATCGATGATGACAACACCTGACGAGGATTAGAGAAAACTAAAACCATGCCTAAAGGGCTTGACATAACAAAGACACTGCTCATTATAGAGTCATAGATTTGCCTAACAGCTGACAGACTACAGAGTTTGGGGAGGGATTTCCCTTGAGTTGTAGGGGAGGGAACAGTTGACAAGCTCGTCGCGACGCCACACACAGATGTGTGATGTAGCACAGGTGCCAAACAAAACATCTGCCTTCCAGTCAAAGTTCGATCCCCGTTTCAAGTAATCTTTTGTTTCGTTCATTTGAAACATGGTAAACCGAGTAAATTGGCAGATGCAGGAACGTACTTACCATAGGCAGTACGCACTGTAATTCCGAGTAAACATTGATTTATAAAGAAAACTATATTTACCTTTTAGTATCCATAGCATAGAACAACAGTTAGAGGAATTAGGTCTACACTATTTTATCCTGAAATTAGATGTCAACTTTCTAGCAATAATACATGTTTTAAGGTTCCTGTGCGTGTCTGGCTGTATTGAGTGTGCCTGTGAACTGCGTAGCTCGAAAACGGTAACTCGTATAAAAAAAAATTATATTTGGCTTAGATATTTTCTGAGGATATGCCACAAAGATCGGCAACAACATTCTGTTATTTTAACGGTTTTGTTTAAACTTTGTATACGAGACGTTTAGGCTATATTAAAGAACGACTCGTCTATTTGAAAGGTTTTTCTTTAAACTTCTCTGAAGGATAGGTATAAGTCAGTCATATTTTGTAGGCTACAAACCCAGGCATACCGAAAAATACACAACCCGAAATGTTCTTTATACAATTTCAAAACGCATTTCAAGATTTTGGTCAACGTCATTTACTGGGTTATGGCTGTTTATAGACTGAACTTTCCACCACAGTGACTGTACAGAATACCAAGTAAACCTATGCAACTTTATAATGTAATAGGCTATTTAGAAAAAGAGAATAATGAATGCAGTTAAATATATAAATACCTAGGTATAGACAAACCTACAAATTGATAGTCAGAAAAATATGAACACAGATAGAAGAAAAATTTGGCCTATAGTGTAAATTATACGTTATCATTCGGATTCATGAATTAAGAGTCAGATGAGGCTATATGTACTGCTTTGCGTAACTGAAATTTCCTTTTGAAAAAAACTTAAAAACCGCCTATGGTGCCCCTCAATAAGAACATCATTCACTTCAATTGTATTTAAATAATGCGTGTTTTTAAAACATCCCAAAGTTTGCTGTACTTGCTACTCAATTTTTCTCTTACGATAACTTAATTTCATAAGCACTCTCCTTTTCGTATTATTGTCAAATATGTCATAGGATTACTGAAGACAATTGCAATTTTCTCTTATTTCTCCCATTTCCATTAATTTAATATTATTTACAATATATTTCTCACAACTTATCGTGAGTATTTACAATCTCGTTTTAAATTACTTTCGAATTCACAAGCTTAAACAGACACCAAACACTTCAATATTGTATTCATCATTGTCCCTCGCCTAAGGAGTTCCTTCATTTATCGTATGTCAAAATTTAGAAATAATTCAAGCATTTGTTTTATTAATAAGTAACTGGAATTAAGTGTGAAATGTCACAGGCATATATTTATTAATATTAATATCATTACAAAATTCACTCTAATTATTCTTATTTTTTCCATATTATATTTTATATTTTCAATAATTTGTTTCCCAACCTAAAATGTTCCTAGCAAAATTAGTACTATAAAATATTGTTGTTATCCTTTTAATATAGTATATTATATTATATAATTTTCATAATCTTAGATTAAATTAAGTAGATTTTGTTTCAAGTTCTGCAAAAATTATTGTATTTTTTTGCAATTAAAATAATATTTTGTACCTTTTTAATATTAATAACGCCTTAGCATTTTCTATATATTATACAAATAAAACATTTCCCATATTTCCACTTTCTACTCTTTTTCCCTAATAGCCTATTAGCTTCATTCGTACTAGTGCCAATCCCTGAAAATGTGTTTACATTTATGTGATAATTATATTTGTTCTTGAGCCTGCCTCATATTAAATAAGAATTTTGGCCCTACAGTTATTCTTATTCTATTCAAATAATTACTAATATATTGTGCAATAAGCTCCTTAATTTTTGTACTTATTCAATTTATTGTTATGGGATAGACTTACTTGTCGATATTTCCCTTCATTGGGAATGGGTTGGTATAATGCTAACTAGCAGCTCGTTATCTACTAGCCAATAAACCTTTAAGTTCACTTTTAAAACATTCCATTAGGAAAGCTGGGAGTTATTTTGATGTAACACAAATGTTACCATTCGCATAGTCATTAAGAGAGAATTTTGAATTTTCTTTACGTAGTAAAACTGTCCAGTTCAATATGAATTCCAGGATTTTACGTAGGCCTAACAATATTTATTGCGTCCTTTCTATGAACAAACTTTGTGTTGCTGCTTTTATTTTACTCTTGTTAGGAATTATTTAATTTATTATATTTACTTCAAATCACTAAAAGTCGCATTTCAATTAGTTACGAAGAAGTATGAATATATTTTTTCTTTACTTCTCTACTACTTACAGATGAATACACTTAAGATGATCGGGGTTATGAAGTTATGAAATTCTCCAAAGAACTAAATATGAAAGAAATAATTTTAAAACTTTTAAAACTACGACGAAAACGGGAAACCAAAGTGTAAGAGAAGTAAAGAAGAGAAAAAGAGAGATGAATTAATTTCATTGTATTACTGTTACCAAACCATGATCAGGTTACTTCTTTAGTTAACAAGTAGTGTAACATTTATTTCATACCGAAAAGAAAAGGAATCGTAAAGACAATGGAGGTAAGGAACTACCAGGTTGGTTGGAGGGTGTTACAGTCATTTAAAGACGGAAGTGAGAATACATACATACATAAATGTCATCGACATGGACCGGGATCGAACCCGCGACCGTGGGCAGAGAAAGCCCTCGCCATAATATAGACTGCGACTGGAAGTACTAGGTTTGAGTGGAAAGGAGAAGAGTTTTTTTTAATTTTTTTTATTATTATTATTTTTTTTTATTTTTAATAGGCTATATTATTCTAAAAGCTACTGAGAATGAAAGCCATGGCACTAAAAATAGTAATAAATATTTATTGTGACGTAATTAATTGGAACTAATAAATTAGTAATAAATATTTATTATTATTATTATTTATTGAGCGATTTCCTCATTTCTGAGGTTAAACTCCACCAACACAACAACTCTATTACAATAACATTTGTATAAAAGTTCAGTAATTTCTAACCAAATTTATAAATAAATATTTATAAATTTATAAATATAAATATTTATTGTGGCGTAATTAAATAACCTATAAAATGGATTCCATTGAAATATTGTGTTACCGATTATCTCTGTAGATGTGCGGTTCATACAATAACACTGTATCGCTGCCTGTAATACTCATAGTATGCAATATTTATTTTAACTGTTCTTAAACGCCTTTCTTACTATGCCCCTATATTGTTAATAGTTCTATATAACGTTAAGTGCAGTCTAGACTTGTAAATTCATGCAGGGAAATAGCCAGGGAGGGTCTAGTGGCGTAACGGAGAAAGACTGGGCCCCTCTGCAAAGTTTAATTTGGGCCCCCGACAAAACATTTACGCTCAAGCATGATTTCGACTGCGGAAAATATCAAATTTGATAGATTGAGAGGATCTCGAAGTTATTCAAATTGGCCGGTATTATTATTACCGGTAGGCGTAGGCACACTGTAACTTAGTATGTACCGGTAGAATCCTTAGGGGTCATTGGAAGCGGCATTTATAAGTTATATATATATATATATATATATATATATGCACAGCTGTAGATCTGTTTAACTGACTTCATTGGCGTGTTCGTACTAGAATTTAATCTAGTATCACCTCAAGGTATCGAACTTAGTATCAACAAAATCTAACTACTTTCCAAACAGTACAAGCTTTCTGTCCGGTTTTTTTTATACACTTGATGAAAATTATTGGTTGACTTTTGTCATGCTTTACTTGTATTATTCACAGGGATCCATTCTTCAACCAAGGAAACTCTTTTTCTCTTACTGCTTTAATTGTCACTCCCCTGGCCCTAGGGGTCAACCCCCCGAAAAGAAAATAGAACTTATCGAAAATAAATTTAGTTTAAAACACTTTTCTACCAATTTGTAAAATACTATTTTAGGTAAGTAAATATTTTTAATGAATTAAAATTTAGCATTATTTAGTCCTAAGAATACACTGTTTCACTTTTAAATAAAATCAGGTCATATAACAAAGTGTCAGATGAAGTTAATAGGCCAGATTTCAGAAACTATTGAGTTTTAGACCATGGTTTCTTGAGATAGTTTGATAAGCATAACTTATGTGAAGGGAAATGTGGGATAACTTGAATATTAAAAGAACGAACTCACATTAAATTCCTCACGTCAACAATAGGTCTATTCCTTTATTTTTGTAAAAACATCTGAAGCCGTACAAATACTCAGTGATTTTTTTTAAATTTAAAAGTTTATTTTGGAGGGAAAAATTAAAAAGATTCAACTTTTTGGAATTTTCCCATCGGTTAAAGCTAAATTCCATGCCAAATTTCAAGTTCTTAGCTCATTGGGAACAGAGTAAACATGAGTGTTAATAAGTGGATGATTAGACTGTCGTAGGTGTGAATGACGTCACGGCTATCCAGTTTTCCCATATTTATGGGGCAGCTAGAAATACAAAATTTTGCACGCTTATGGTTGTTGTATGTGTCAATATTCTTGCCAAATTTTACGATCCTGTCTGTTTTATGTGTGTCAAAACGTACAGAATGTGAGGAAAATATACAAAATTTACTTGAAAATAAAAACTCAATCTAAGGTGGAATCGATGAAGATACGACAAAATGCCATAGGGCAAAACTTTTATATATCTCAAAATCCGTTACTGCTGCAATCAGTTTTTTTATACTACTTATCGTTTAGCTACTATAAGCCACCAGCAAGTCTACACAGACCAAAGTTGCGTCTGCCATAACGCATTTACAGACAGCAAACACAAAAACTAGATATGATACAAGAAAAATGGTGACATTTCTGAAGTCTGGAGACCTTACTTAGTTAAAATATGAACAATGCAAACAATATTGTCATGAAAAACTTAATTGCATTTCATGAATTCAGTATAATATTTTCAGAAATTAGGCCGCTAATTGGGCGTTACTCCTGTAATTGTCAACCGATCTGGCCAAAATCAATAGGCTTCGTCCCATGAACGTTATAAGTGCGTAAAACAAGTTTCATGAAGATCTTATAAAGTGTATTCCAGTTATCGCGCGTTCAGACACACGGACAAATGACGGACCGACAGACATTTTTCTGTCCACCATACAATCTCAGAAAGTACCATATGGGCACTTAAAAAATAATTACTTAAGCTAAATGTATAGTAATGCGTAATTGTGTATCACCTTTTCATTTCACAAAATTAAAATTTCTTCTCATTTAGTATTCTTAAATAGAGTACTGTATTTTATTACTCTTAGCCTATGGAATGTTATAGGCCTATAAGATTAACAGTAGCATTAAGCCTTCAAATTTCATTTTATTGTTTTTTTTAATGCCGTTATTTTGGAATTGTGAAAGTGTGGTAGGCCTATGTGTTACAAAATAATTTGTTTGTAACTGAAAGAAAAATCGTTAAAATAAAATTTGAAGGCATGATTTTATATATAAAAAAAAAGTGGGGGAATACGTCCCTGAATTGAGATGAAACCATGCGGGTTTTACAATTACGAGTAGCTTCTATAGCCTACTTACTCGTATGCGAGTGGGTTACGCATTTACATTATGATCGTGTTACTGGCATGCGAGTACACTTCCTAAAAGTAGTTTCAAGTAGAAGAACACATCTTGTGATTGAAAACAAGCCGAAACATAAAGTAAGGAAATAGAATGGTATTGATTTAGGTTTTTAAAAATTCTTCAGAATGTCCGCTATGAGAATAAATAAATTTGTATTAAAAGAGGGAGAAGATAAGCACCAAAACTTTCTTAGAATATATTTCGATACATTTCAAATTATCAGTAGGACCCACTTCATTTACCAAAAAGGGAGAATGCACAACATTTCTGCTATACTCCCACAAGCCTTGTTTCTGTCATTGATATCGTCATTTATTTAACAATGAAACAGTATATGGGTACAAGTCAAAAGACATTCGACTTCTACTTTGTCTCCTACACATAGTACGAGTACGAGTAGCCTATAGTAAAGTTATTCATTGCATACCCCTTCGGCTTATTTTGTTAGGAGGAAAAGTTTGCCGACAGCTCAACCCATGCTCTTTATATTTACCGCACCTATCAGCTAGTTACCTCAGCCAATCAAAATCTAACAATGTCCTGGGCCGGCTGTGACCAAGATCAGTAAACTATAGAGGTTGCGTATTCCGGGATAGACCAATCGCAGCACTTGAGTGCGTGACGTCACCAGATTCTAGATCTCGCAATTCCCAGTTTTTTACTCAGTCTAGAAAATCTTACACCGCGTGATTAAACTCGTAACCTTTAACTAACCCGTGGTTGGATTTCTGTGAAATTTGTACAGAAATAATCTACACACATCAGACCGACTGATGGTTAAAACAGAGCCTTAAAAAACCGGACACAAATGTTTTTATTTCATTTTATAAACATCACCCGTTACACAACATTCATGGAGGGAGAAGCAAATTTCACTATGCGACAATTTTTTGTAGTTTTGTGTCCCGAAAAAACTTCAAGCGAGAAAGTTTTAGTGAAATAATTGAATTTTAATACAAATGAAGTTCCAGCCCCATAACTCGAATGGTTTACGAGTAATTGAGTGGTAATTATTCCGGGCGCTTCAGTTGTCGGAATGATGTGACGACCGTGAAATGTTCAGGAAGAAGCATATTTGACTATTCGACAATTTTTTTTATTTCTGTGACCAGAAAATGATTCAAGTTTGTAAGCTTTAGGGAAATATTTTTATTATACATCAAGTACCACGTTAATATCTTGAACGGTTTACGAATAATAGAGTGGTAATTACTCCAGGCGCTAAAGCTATGGGAACGGTACAGAGGTCTTTTTGTTCTATAAAATAGACCTACTAGCAATTACGTAAAAATACTTAAATATTTTAGTCGTGGACTCAATAATAATGGATATTAACTGGCTACTTGTACCCAAACTGAAAGATTGACCCTTTGAAACTAAATTAATTTGTAAGACTTCAACAGACGCCGGCCGTGAAAGCCTAAATACTTATAATTAATTATTTTTAATAAATCGTTAAATTATAAAAAGAGTGCCAACATGAATACCTATAACAATATAAGTGAATAATAGTCGCAAAAAATTTAATAAAATATAATTTAGCCTGGTTAAATCCATGGGCCCTTTACTCCGTGATCTACCGAGAGCTGTGAATATTAATCTTCAATAATTCCGTTCAGAAGAAACGCCAAATATTGCCTTGCTGCAGACTAATTTCCATTCCTCAATAAAAATACGCTTTCCAGTGCAATTAAAGAATTAATGTTCAATAATGATATTCTTCGGAGGTACCTTTTTATTTAGCCATCCCGACATAGCTGCGCATATAAAGCCAAACAAAGTTCTGTAGTCCTAAAAGCCCATGTAAATATGATTAATAACAATTACAATAATAATACTAATAATAATAGTATAATATATTATTTACCTTTTTCTCTTAGTTTTTTTTCCCCCTTGGAAAATTCAGCAGATCAGCTTTGAAATCCCTTTCGTAATCCTGCTCCGTGAAGTGCAAGGAACAAACTCTACTTGTATCAGGCTTCCAAGAATCATTTCTTCGGCAAGCAACAATCCATTGCTTGCGAACATCTTTGATTTTTGGAAAGACGTGGAACGAAATGTTACAGTCAAGCTTCTTGCAATCTGAGAAATTACTGTTACACACTGGAAATTACTGTTACACACTACCACAGCACATCTCTGGCCCGGCATAATGGTTCAGTTATTTGCACATTCTAAAGCACTTTCTAATTGTACTATTATAAACAATATGTATTGGTAATCTCTATCCTAAAAGACTACGGTCAAGCGGCCGAGATCAGTAGGTACAAAAGCCTTGTCAGCGGCACCGTGCTCTCTACCGTCCTGCTCGAAGCGCCAAATCATTGAGACAGCTGAAACGCCCGGAATAATTACCACTCAATTACTCGTAAACCATTCGAGATATGGGGCTGGAACTTCATTTGTATTAAAATTCAATTATTTCACTAAAACTTTCTCGCTTGAAGTTTTTTCGGGACACAAAACTACAAAAAATTGTCGCATAGTGAAATTTGCTTCTCCCTCCATGAATTTTGTGTAACGGGTGATGTTTATAAAATGAAATAAAAACATTTGTGTCCGCTTTTTTAAGGCTCTGTTTTAACCATCAGTAGGGCTGATGTGTGTAGATTATTTCTGTATAAATTTCACAGGAATCTGACAAAGGGTTAATTAAAGGTTACGAGTTTAATCACGCGGTGTAAGATTTTCTAGACTGAGTAAAAACTGGGAATTGCGAGATTTGGAATCTGGTGACGTCACACACTCGCCTGCTCGCCGCAACCCCCTGTCCTATAAACTCGCCGGAATACGCTACCTCTGTAGTTTACAAGCCTTGGGCTGTGACAGCTACTCGTCTACTCCGCGTGGAATCAAAAGCCAGTTTGTAAGATCTAGTGAGAGTAAACAATAACATGTGTGAATTGATTAAACCAAGGGAAAAACTTAGGTCAGTGATAACAATGAGAGAATATTGCAACGTTGTGTTTGTTTTGGAAAGCGGAAACCAAGAAAGACTGGAGTTCATCAATTGAGCGCAAGAGAAAATTTTACCAGAACTGAATGTATAATTAATTGAGCGCGGCGGTCAATTTTGAAAAGCATCAATTGAGCACAATGCTCACTTTTGCACCAGCCGCAGCAATTTCCCTTCCCTTTTGTAGAGACTTAGGACTCTCTGTGCATTGTGTGTCGATCATTACGAAACATATATCCACTTAGTAATATTAAATCAGAGCCTTTCTTGCTTACAATATGCTGTAGTACACAGTCACTCTCTCCATTACTGCACTGTTCGAATTACAAGTAAGTAATGGTAGCCGTTAAAAGACACAAGAGGAGATGTGAAACAAAGACTAGTACCCAGTGTTACCATACACTAATTACATTAAAACAAAAATTCTCTAGGATCAGCATTGCCACACTTTGCACACATTTCTCACGTCTAGGGAATATTGTTGGAGCCAATCCTACATATAAAAAGAGGAAACAGTATATAGAAGAATTACTTCATAATCGCGCTCAATTGATGCATTCTCAAACTAACCACCGCGCTCAATTGATGTAGCCTACACCCAGAGAGACTTGGTCAGATCAATTAACATAAAGAAACACAGACTTAATGGTTTATTTATTTGAAGCCGCCTGGGTATGCAATAAAATGCTCTACTTTATGCACGAAATATCGATTTCACTTAATATTAATCTCTTATCCAAGTCGATCTGAACAGAATACTCGTAAGTCTAAACGAGTTACTTGCATAAAGCCCGTTTTATATATTTTATATTCTATCAAGTTAACAACGTTGCTATAAATATTTATGGTTATCCGAGAAGGCGTGAGAACTAGATCAACAACAGTTCAATTTCCTCGTTGATACAGATCTGTTATTTTCGCCATAGTGACCGATTCAATCCTACTCCAGTCTAAATTAACATACAGATTTCGTTAAGCGTTTCCTGGGAAACAATTATTATTATTTTTCACATCATTCAAGAGTCGTGAGGTAGCAAAACTGAAGAAACAATGGATAATCATAAGAGCGAGGCGACACGTTCCTTGGAACAGATGGCTTTGAATGAAGTTTGTGCCCTCTGCATTTAGCACAACTTTCACTAGTGTTAAGAATCATCACGACGAAGCAGAATAAATTGTAGAATAGAGTAGGCCTAGAATTCCATCGTGCACCGACACCGTGGTCACGACTTTTCGTGAAAAGAGAGTATGTCCCTCGGATGACAATGTTAGCAATTGTATTCATCGGCCAAATGACTTGATAAATGCTTTTCATCATTTTGTTATAAACTACGCTGTTGTAACATATGCTGCAGTTAGGTAACATCAGGTATTCTGTATGCATTTACTGTACAACAGCTGAGGTTACAAACAGAATTTTAATGGAAAACACCAAAATGATTACAAGGCTTAAGGTCTTAGCAATAATTGGCTGTGAAAAACGTTTGGAGTAATTTAAGAATATTAAGAGCTATTTTATGTTATGATCTAAACATTATTTCATAATAATTTGCTGTAATCTAGCTTCACTGCTTAAACCTTGTGGTATTTACGTGATCTAGCAAAATATTATCGTTACTCGTTACTGCAGATTCATCATGATAGAATATAATGCTTCTATTATGATAGATAACATTGTATAATAATGGGCTGAAAGTGTACTCTGTTAGATTTATAATTTACTACCGAAGCGTAGAGCAAATCGTTGAACGAAGATTCTAATTAAAATTCAATTTTTAATCAAATTTCTTAAGTATTTTAGACATACACATAGGCCTAATTAAATATGGGCTATAGCAGAACGTCCTTGGATTTTGCGGGAGATTCGAATGTTTGAAATATTTTATTTGAATTGTATTATTTTTATAATTTTGTTGTATTAAACTTGAATAGATTAAATTTGAAGGGTTAATAGGCTATATTTAAGACTAGCATGTGCCCGCGGCTTCGCCCGCGATAATTATTTCAAAAATTAAAAATTAAGAGCATAATAGTTAAATCATTATATTTATTAACACCTAAATCACGTGGACTACATACCACGAATAGATAGCGTCGCCTGGTAAAAGCTACCTCAGATTCGAGTTTCTTGGCCCAGAATACCCCTGTACAGTGAGTATCGTCCAAATCGAACAATGTTTGACCATATTTAGGCCTATATTGATTATCCCTCTTCCGTGTAGGTTGAAAAATTCAGGATGGACTTACAAAATCAAGCGATGGCCCACGATAATTATTTCAAAAATTAAAAATTAAGAGCATAATAGTTAAATCATTATACTTATTAACACCTAAATCACGTGGACAACATACCACGATTAGATAGCGTCGCCTGGTAAAAGCGACCTCAGATTCGAGTTCCTTGGCCCAGAACACCCCTGTATAGTGAGTTTCGTCCAAATAAAACAATGTTTGACCATATTTAGGGCTTACAACATTCAAGCGATCGCGAAAGTTTTATTTCCAAGGTATGACAAAAATAGCCAAAGCCAACTGTAATTGATTTGACATTGAAATGTATAACTGAAAACTGATGCTTTGAAAACGCAAAAAATGCATGTTTATTGCCCGTTTTCACTCATAACTCACGAACGAAAGCGAAAATTAAAATTCCGGCTTCGAGGTGCATTTTCCGACCCTTCAGTCCACCTATGTTTAAAAATTCAGATCTCTGCGTTGAGTAGATTTCGGTGGGCATCGCGGACAGACAGACAGACAGACAGACAGAAGGAAAGACACACACTTCCTTTTATTAATATAGATAGATGCTAAGATAATTTTTTTCTTAATTTTTATTGTAAAGATTACTTTCTCAGTTATAATATGGACAATTTAATAACAACGGCCTGGTCGAAATTAACTTTAATAGTTTCTTCTCATAGTATTAACGAAAATAAGCAGAACATACGACTAGTAAATTGGACGTCGCATACCAGGCTATGTTCCAGCTCCGTTGATACTAACTGATGATTAATACACGCATAAAAATTTTGAAAACAAACTTTCCACAATAATTATTATTTTTGCTTCTGATAAAATTTTACCTCGAAATTCCTTACCCTTGCTTTTTATCAATTTAAATTTTATATTGAAAATTTGAGCCTTTTTGCTAACTTCTTTACAGCCTATGGATTCCAGCAGATAAGGATAACATGAAAGCTGGACACTTTCACTCCTTCGCAGATTTACATGAATAATACTATACTCCTTGATTTGACTAAACCTAGTTTTTCCTTATTACTGTCCAGGAAGGCGTGAAAAAAATTATAACATATTACACGGGCAGATTTTTCTCGCGTTATAGTAAGTGTTAATTCAAACTGCATAGTATACGTGCGCTTGTTATTCAGAGACGTGGGAATTGCATTATGGTAGAAATTGCATAACTGTTTATTACAAATAGTCCGCAGTTTTCAAAGTTTAGCTGTAGGCAGTTGTCATCATCAGAACACTTTCTAGACAATACAAGCTTATACAGTATAAATCAGCACACCATCCATTCTCCCGCAGGCTCGAATTTGAATATCTCTACTCGCACTCTTCCATTACGAGACTCCTTGATTGCATACTGAAAACACAATAATAAATAGCTCAGAGGGAAACTATGTTGTAAAGTTCACTACAAAATATTTGCATGTACATTGTGGCCTATCTATTCAGGTAGCTCGTTGCTAACAGTTATGTCTCGCAAAGAAATCGACATTCCTGATCTGGGCAGTTGTAGCATGACTACTGTAATAATTGTCCGATTCACTGTATAGGCCTACTGAAGGAGTATAGCTAGTTCTGTGAGGGCGATAATCCAAGTGAAAGTGAAAATGTTCTTGATCTGAATGTGGCATATATTAAATAACTATAACACTGTGGAACAAAGCTTTTGATTCTTGAGAAGTTATACCTAAAACATAAATACCGAATGCTAAGTATGCTCTCGATTTCTTCCATTCCCTTCAGATTTTAACATTGTATATAAGCCTACTTTTGTAACGTTTAAACATAGAGCACGTATCTATGATTCATAACAATACTTTTCTAATGTTGTCATAAATTTAGAGGCCTAGATAGTTCTTTTAACTTACATGGTTGGTTGGTTTATGGTTATAGATCGACGGAGTGTATGCTACTGCAACTTAAGCCTGTGAACGTAGCCGGTGTGCCGGAACTTTGTCCCGCAGGAATTCTTTTACAAGCCTGTGAATTTACAGACTTGGTCTTGTGATATTTATGCACACATAAACGGCGTTGACCTAGACCAGGATCGAGCCCGCTACATAAGGCACGAAAATTCATCTTCATACAAACTTCGCATACAGGCTGATTCTAAAGTTATACATCTTATAGTTAGTTCTATTTGCATTTTTTACTATAAACAAATAAAAGTAGTAGTTGTATCCTCTTCTTCAGGTTGGTTTGTGGATATTTAAAAACGAGGATGTACTGCAAATTAAATCTGTGGCCGTGGCAGCTGTCCGGAATTTTGTCCCACAGGACTTCTTTTACATGCGTGTAGACCTACAGACAAGGGCTTGTCATACATACTCACACATAAATGCCTTCGACCTGCGACGGAATCGAACCCACAACTTGGGCACAGATAGCCAGCGCGATACTGATTGCGCCACCAAGGCCAATCTTTTTTCAGGCTTGCCAAACGCTCACCGAAAAGATGGACAGTAAATTTCAAAAGGCCTATAGTTAAGCGTATTGTAGTAAAAAGCTAATTTTAAAGCAAGGTTACTAAGATTACTAAGCAGTATTTAAGTATATAAGTTTTAAACGTATAATGTAGCCAATTTCTACACATGTGCAAATCTAGCTAAAATTGCAAACTTAATAACAGTAGTTGCTTCAGGTAACAGAAAAGAGGCTTCGGAAGCATCGAGGAAACTTGGAATTACCGTGTCACGAATAAGGCAAACAGAAATATGAGCTGCAATATGTTCTTAAAGTACTGTATCCTTGCCTTTTGTGCTATTTTCCTTGAAACCTTGGGGATGTCAGATACACTAGGATATCTGAAACATGGAAAGTCTCTCCGAAGGAACATAGATCCCCTACAGTGCTTGCAAGCTACTCTGAATAGCTTAGAACAGCTACTGCACACATACAAGAAAACAACACGAACGGAGAAGATTCAGTTAAGGATGCAAAATTCTAAAATAATAGTTTTTTTAATTAATTTTTTCACAAATTCCAGGCGCACTGCAAAACTCTTGCTGTGATATCACATGTTATTCTCCTGATATTATGAGTTGTGTATTTCTTACTTTTGAAATGTCGTTTGGTCAGCCTTTAAATTGAGGAACATTGCAAATAAAAATAAAAATACTTCACACAGAGTAAGAGAATAGCTACTTATATTTTCAGTAGTAATAAGATTATCGGCTACCAAATTAAAAATTGGCTTTTCAACAGATAGTATTGTAAGTAAATAAATAATTTCAATCAAAATTAATTTTGGATGTAAATTGTAAACAATGCAAATGAAATAAATGAAAAATGTGATTTAAGATAACTAAATCTGGTATCTATGCCAATGTTACTGTAAGCTGCTATAATAACAGATGCCTATAGTAAGGAACCACATTTCTAAAGTAGTTAGTTATATATATATATATAATAAAAAATATTATATTATACTATCATTTTATATACATTAAGTAGCCTAGATTCCGATGTGACTTTAAAGAGATGTGTGCGAAAGAATTATCCAGCGGCACTTCATTCAGCAGATACTCCAAGGTACTGTCCGATGATTTGGTCGCTGAAAATGCTTAGCCAAACATTAACGGTGGAGCCACCCAAGGCTGGTAACCTTGGGAGAGATCTGGTTGTGCATTTTCGTCTGCATTAGGGAGCTTGTTGGGAAGAATAATGCATCCATCGTTCCCTAGTATACAGTGGTCAGTCCAAAAGATAGTTTCTTAGAAAGGCATCATTGTGCCGGTATCAAGCGTGATCCTTGCAGCCACTGAGAAATTTCACAATTTTTCAAAATTTACGTTGTTGCGTATAGTCATTTCATGCATCACAATGAAAGCTTCTGCAGTAAACCAATTGACCACTCATGTTGCTGCGAGTGGTATTGATAGTCATAGTGGACTCATGTTCCTACGATCGCGGCTGATTAGTCCAGTCAACGAAAAGTTGTAGAGGGAAATGGAAGGAACACAATTTTTGCTTTGGGACTTTGTTTGGACTAGTTAGGAGGTAAATACTAAAAGTCCATACTCCTAGGAGGTGAGCGGGGGTCACGTGGTCCCTTTTCTCGATTTTTCGCTTATATCGCGGAAATTATTGGTCCTAGCGATAACACCATTCTATATAAGATTAAAGCCGAGAAAATTATCCACAAGATTAATTAATTTTTTCGCTATCATGCATACTTTCTTTCTCATAACGTTTTCGTGGGACGAAGTACCGACGACTTAGAAGGTCAAATATGGTAAAAAACGTGAGGCAAAATATATTTTTTCAAAATTAGCGAACTTTATGCGCGGATATCTCGGAAATTATGCGAGATAGCGGAAAATTTAATGAAATTAATCTTGTGGATAATTTTCTCTGATTTAATTTTATATAGAGTGGTCTTATCGCTAGGATCGATAGTTTCCGAGATATAAGCGAAAACCCGAAAGAAGGAACCTTCTACGGACCCCCCCGTCCCCCGCTCAAAACCTAGGAGTGGGGACTTTTAGTATGTTTACCTTCTAACTAGTCCAAACAAAGTCCTAAAGTCAAAAACTGTGTTCCTTCCATTTCCCTCTACGCCCCCTTTTGAGAATTCATTGACTGGACTACATGGTTTTAAATGAGAGTGTGCTGCATATACCATCTCATACATTTAAAAAAGAAAAGATCTGTAGTTCTACTAACATAATTACTACCAGTCAGAATTGCTAGCAGAGTAATAAAATGCTACCAGTATAGTTGATTTCATTCACATATTATTCGAATATTGTTCCCTCTTGTGGAATAAAAATCTGAACCATACTTACACTTGACAGTTCAGAGATGACGCGATTTACTCTTTTCTTTGCTATGAACAAAGTTCCAGAAAACACGAAGTAAAGAAGCCAGCCTTCCTCGCTCTGCTCGCTACATCCCTCTGCAGTTCGTTATGTTATAGAAATTACTGGTTGATGGAGGCCTGACGTCACAGTACAGATAAAATTGGGTTACTGCGCATGAACAGATCTGAGCTTCAGAGAATGTAGCAAACTGCGACAAAGTAGGTATTCATATTACCGACGCACACCACATCAACAAAAAATGAAATCTCGCCCGGACGCACTAATTCAGGAACTACGTAAAATAAACTACAGTATTGTGTTTGAAAATAAAATTACACGAAAAACATAAAACAATCTGTGTGCTACAGAACTGTAATAGATTGAAAAACCGCCCCAGTATTTGAAGACCTTGAACTTTTAGAGTAAACTATTAAAATCGCCGATGTGTCTATGATCCTCAAGTATTGTAATGACTAAAAGACTGTGGAAAAGGGGTAGGCCCTACGATACCAGGGGACAAGACGCATGATAAGAATTCACGGCAGTTGATCCCAAGTGTACGCATGTCTCCACATCACAATGAAAAGAAAGAAGTAGGGATTGCTTATAGCTCTGCAGTTTCCGGCCATATCTGTCTCGGGGATGAACCCCTAGACAAAGTGAAATGGCCCAAGGGGACATTAAGAGCGCTAAAAGTCATCTACTGACATTAGATTCCGAAGTGACTCATATATGTATATGATGTTATCAGGAGAGGAGATAAATCCCCTTCCCCGTGCCTTACCCTCGGTCTTGTTAACAAGGATGGGGTTAGGGCTGTCGTACAGAGGAGGATATGCTCATGTAATGATATGATACACTTCACTTGCTGCTTTCATCACACTTGTCTATGGTTTTGCTTTTCCCAGCCTTTAAATATCAGCTTATCAAACTCGCATTGTAATGTTCATTTGCTTTTATATGTTATTTCTCACAGCAGATTTCAAATTAATAAAATAATAATTTCGGTTATGTTTATTTACTCGACATTAGTTCTGCTATTTGTTCATCCTTCTCAGCTTTCTTTTCTCTCTATAGCTGTCCTTCGATCTGAGTTAAATTCGTTCTATTTGTTAATCGTTCTCAATTTCTGTCTCTTTCTGTTACACATTCATCTTTCTCAGCTTTATGTTTATTTACTGTTAATATTGGAGATGTGTTGAAGGAATTTATGGATATGACGGTGATGATATTGATAATGATAACGATGATAGTAAATTAGGCCCGCAGCAGTACTATTTAAATTTTTATTTATCCACAACAAGGTCCTTAGGGAGAGAAATAATTTTTATATTATTATATATTTATTTCATTTTCCCGTTGAGGTCGTTGAGATTTTTCAATTGGCCTAATCCTTCTGGTGGCACTACGGCCCTGGGGTCGACTCAGCCTCTAACAGAAATGAATACCAGGAGCAATCCTGGGGGTAAAGGCAGCCGGTGCGTAAGGCTGACAACCTTACCACCTTCACGTGCCGAATGTCCAAAATCTGGGAGCCTCAACCTCCTGGAACTCTCTGGGCCTCCATGGCCTGTATAGGGATAGCTTTTATTTCATTTTCTAGTACGATTTGAAACCTACCAATCGACAAGGAATAGGCCTACTATATCAAGTAACAAATTGGCACCGTTTATGGGATTTATATTTTGAAGGAATGACAATAACAGCGGTGGAAGTTCTTAGGAATGTTATGTCTTGTTAATTCTATATAAACAAGTTCATAGAAAGCCATTGAGTTTTTTTTTATTACGTTTCTCACAATTTGGTCTTCAGTTCATTTTTGTAGCCAACATTGTTTGCGGAAATTAACAACGAAACTGGAGGGTGTTCCGAGTTCACCGAAGAAGAGACCCGTAACAATAAAATTATAGCTTATTCATTAAATTGTCCATGATAATACGGGATCATTGGCTCAAAGTTAGGCCTGTTACTGCAAACACAAACACACATACACTAAATAGGCTATATATTGTATAAACTAAGTCCTTTACAGAGTGAAAAACTTTTTTTAATTCTTAAAAACAGTAGGCTTAATCTTAAAAAGTTTCTTTAGGTTAATGAGAAACCTTGATTTTTTTTATAAAACAGCTGTTTCGTATTTCTGCGATCAATATCAGCACAATTACTTTCGTTAACAGTAATAAAGTTTTCTCACAACATAATGTGACACGCGTTCTTCTTTCAGATACTTTGAATCTGTTTAACGTTGTTTCCATAAGTTGATAGAACGTAGAAATATTTATGAAAAATAAGACAAGTTATTGCTCAGAATGGAATTTGTCTTATGCATTAAATCTACTTTAGGCGAGAAGAATTTATTACAACAGAAAAGCCGCAAACATAAAAAGTATAAGATTTCCTTACATTTTTACCTAAATCTCACAAAGCCATCGTTAAAATAAGACATATTTTGCATACCATTAATACGTTAATAATTATTGAATAATTTCCAAATTATCTTTGTTACTAAATAGGATTAATAATTTACTAACTGAATCTAATAATTGAATAGGATACAATTTTCTTTGCCTTCATAAAATAAATTGTACTTACTTCATAATCCTATTTTGCAAACAAAATGTTGAAGTACAAACATGAAAATTTTAACGTTAATTTTGTACCATGTTCTGTATATTTTCCCCTCATTTTGTAATTCTTAATTTTTTTTAAGTGTTCGGCCCGGAGGCGGTCCTGCTCTGCGACAGAGCCATGGGACGACCCACGCCCGACCGAGGGACACGAGGCCGGATGATACCGCGTAGGGTGGCCAGTTCCTTTCGCGGGATGGGAAAGAGGACACAACACCCAGTCCTGACCCATGAAAGAAACTTTACATTTCTGTAAAATTTCCAACCAGGCCGGGAATCAAACCCGGGCCGCCTAGGTGACTGGAAATCACGCTACCAACTCACTGTTCTTAATTAATGGAAAAAAATACACACACATACACACACACACACATATATATATATATGAATAACATATATATATGAATATATATATATATATATGAATATATATATATATATATATATATATATATATATGAATAATATGAATAAATATATATATATATATATATATATGAATATATATATATATTCATATATATATATATATATATATATATATATATATGAATAATATATATGAATTACATATATATATATATGTAAAAATATACAATTTTTATAGTGAAAGGTTGCTCTATAGCAACAATTTTTAATAAAGAAAATAGAAACTGTTGAATTAATTAGGAGAATCGACAGGGCCTTGTTACCATTAGAGTAATAAATACAATTATGTTGCAAATGACGCCCTTATCTCAATCTTATAAAAATTATATTATTTACATTCTTTGCTTAGACCTTAGACTTTAGCCACTACCAGTCTCTTCAAAACTGAGAACATGAAAGGGAATTAGGTGAATATCTTCAATCTTTTATGCAATATAAAACATATTTATGTTATATTAGACTAAAAATATGAATTAATTTTCTGAAGATATTCCCATGAAAATATATTTCTTTTCATGTTCTCAATAATTTCTTACTTGTGCGTCAAATCTTTAAACGGGGTGAAAACTGCGTGGAAGAGTGGCATAATTACGGGTTCGCTACACTTTACCATTGCTCATAATTGCTATTTAGTAATCTATATTACGAATTGTGAAATATTCATTCTTCTAAATAAAACATTTTTATGGGTTTACTAAGAAAAGGTATACCAAAGTTGAAAAATCTAACAGTAGAATTAGCAGATACCCTTCTATTTTTTTTAAATCAACTTTTTAAACTTTAGAATTGCCTTCCATATTGTGTGGACTAATTTTTTTCCAAAATAATCTTTTGAACTTCAAAACCCCAATAAGTATTTGTTTCCCAGGAACTGTGGAGGAGATGGGATCACACCCGGGTGAGTCGTGAGTATTGCCAACTGCTTCTTCTGACATCTGCAAGCAGCAGTGCAATAACATCTGGCCAGCACAGAGCGAGTTCCCCGCGGCATCGCAGCCTCCCTCTACACGATTCCGCGCATCCACTTTCACATCTTGCAAGTGCTAGCTTTAAATAGATACGTTTGTCCCATCTCTATTCCCTTGTCAGGACATGATTCCCACATTTCGCCTGCGAAAGTTGGACATTCTATTTCCAGTTTCTTATTATTTAATTGAATCCGCGTATAAACCTAGCGAGATTTTTTTCCCAAACGTTTTAAAATCTCTTTTTTATATATAAATTTGCCCACAAATTTAGAGATAAGTGTTATTCATCAATCTGCATGACCGATGTAATCGAACCGTGTAGTAAATTTACAGTGACTTCAAAAGTGCTAATTAAATTAATACTATGTACGGTGTTAATGGTAAAATGATACATAAAGTGACAATAGTTAAGAATGTAATCTGCAAAACAAATAACCAATGACTACCTAAAACTAAAATATTTCTTCCGAGACGGAAAATGTTGACGATGTAGCAGCATTATCCCTCTGAATGATAAATCAGCAATACGCGACGAAGATATTTTGCAGCGCGGGGATCGAAAGTGATGTCTTGTAACACTTTAGCGGTGATAAATAAACGTGACTCTTTCGTACAGGGCCGGTCTCAAAGAAACATTAGTAGACATGGTATGAAATATACATGGAATAGAGTTCAGTACACTATGTTTGTTTAATGATTACTATAACCCGAATTCATAAGAAAAAAAATCTGATGTGAAAGTCACATAACTTCCTCTGCCCAAATAAAAGTTAGCAGTATTCACATATCCTTGTACAGAATCGCAAGACACAATTTTACGCTGATTATCCTATAAATACCTCTTCTTTCAATGATGCGACTAAAAGCGCAGT